>SRMA01026070.1:11290-621970 GCA_007224835.1 Danionella cerebrum | reverse complement strand
GTTATTATTTGCTGTATTTTGAGGGAACAATACAGTATTATTTATACAGGGTTGTTCTATGAAATGATATAAATAGTGGTGTACTCATTCATTCATTTTTTCATTCATTCATTTTCCATTCCCGCTTATTCCCTTTCGGGGTCACGGGGGTCTGCCGGTGCCTATCTCCGGCACACATTGGGCGAGAGGCGGGGGTACACCCTGGACAGTTCGCCAGTCCATCGCAGGGCAACATTCACACACACACATACACACCTAAGGGGTATTTTAGATTAGTCAATTAACCTAACCGCATGTTTTTGGGATTGTGGGGGGAAACCGGAGTACCCGGAGGAAACCCACGCAAGCACAGGGAGAACATGCAAACTCCTTCCAGGAAGGTCACCGGCGAGCCTTGAACCGACAACCTTCTACCTGGAAGGCCACAGTGCTACCCACTGCGCCACTGTGCTGCCCAGTGGTGTACTCACTTTTGTGAAATACTGTATTTGTATTAATAATATTGTTGAAGGAAAAAAAAATCATGTCCTATCCTTGCAAAATCACTCACTGCGCAGACAAACAGTAACCAGATTTTTTTATACTATCAATAACTAAATTACTCTGGCAGAAGGTGAAAGACATGGTTGCATGGATTACGTAGCCCACGTCATCCTCCACATCCTCCATCCGCCACTGTCGCCACTGGCGCAACATCTACCAGCCCAGCCATTGCGTGCATTGTAGATGAGAGTTGCCAGGGGAGGATCTGAAGCAGCCAGATGAAGTCAAACAGAACAGCTTCATAAATGACTCATTCTGGGGGTTTTAAAAATGCTGGAACAGCTCTATTTCTCTTCATCACCATTGAATTGGAAGCGAACGAAAGTTTCATTTAATAAATAAAAGTGTGTATTAGCAGTTGTTCATATACAGTTCTGCTTTGAGAAATTTATATTGTATCATTACAAAATAAAAACAACAAATAACTACTTTAGAACCACAAGTACCAAAAAGGCCACCGTTTCTTTATCCCAAAAAGTGCTATATAAGAACCTTAAAAACCACAAAGAACCAGCGAAGAACCAAAAAGAGCTTAAGGGGTTGTTCAAAGGGAAAACTTGCTATGTTGCACCTTCAAAGAACCTTTTTTTAAGAGTGTATGTGACTTCACTGTGACTAAAAAATTTTGAGAAAACTCCTCAAATCAGTTCTGAGCACCGTTTTGAATGAGGAAAACCTTACTCGGTACAAATAGTTAAAAACCTAGAAAATTAAAGTCTGTCTCAAGACAATTTCTAACCATCACACAAACTCGTGATTATCTTCCTTTGGCATTCTGGTCAATCCTGAGAAAGCTGTGATGTCATCAATCATTAAGCTGTCAGTTTTAAGGGGATCTGCGGTCTGAGGCAGCCAGTTGTGGTTGGGCCATTCAAACAGTGTTTAGAGTCATCAGTCATGTGACATCAGTGCAGACTAAAGTTAGACACAAACTTATAAAAAGGTACTTTTTGTTTTCTTTATTGAGTCAGATATGGTCCAAACAAGTCCACCATTTTTGCAAACACAATCAGCAAAAAGGAAACTTCCTGAATGGTGCTGTATTGAACCTGTAGATAACTAGTGTATGAATTAAAGTAATTGCCATATATGGTTTGTAGTTCCTGTTTTATAGCATCCTAGTGGTCAAATACAGCGTTGTATAACGTCTAGGTTACTTGCGTAACCCCACGTTCCTTGAATAGGGAACGGAGACGTTAGTCGGGATTAGACCGACTGAATGGGAGCGAATCACCGTGAGAGCGACTGACGAACATATTAACGGGCAAATTAATTTGCAGGCGAAGGTGAACGGAGACGTTAGTCGGGATTAGACCGACTGAATGGGAGCCTCTGTAAAGGGCCATGCCCGAAGTCCATCCAGACAGGTCGGCACTAAACCCAAGAGAGGGGTTAGTAAGAGGCCGTTAGTACCTGAATGGGAACTCCTTCTGCCCCTGCCCGGAATACTCATTGACGGGGAAGTCGTCCAACACTGAGAGCTTCTGCTGTACTTGGTTGATGCTGACGACCAGAAGGAGGCACCCCTCGACCCGCAGGGAGGAGTGGCGGAGATCGCGTCGAGGCCCGAAGGGCTACCAGCGGGTCATCGTTCTGCAAGAGAGAGGAGGCAGAGACGGAAGTCATCGTTACGCGCCAAAGCAAGGGGAGTAACGGAACGGGTTCATACTAGCCACCTGAAGGGGGAGCTGTATAAGAACATAGAAAGGGAGCGCCAGAGAGGGACTCCCAGATCTGTACCCTAGTTCTGCGGGGACCAGGCCGGAGCAAAGCCACCACACGGAACCTGGCAGCGCTGACTGCTCCGCTCAGTCAGATGCCGAAGGGGGGAGGATGGGAGAGCCGCCCGAAGGGGGAGCTCTTAGAAAGGTGTACTTCTCCCGATGACGAGGAGAGTACTGCAAGCTTACACCTGCTCCGTCCCCTAAGGGTGACTGCCACCACTCAGGACCGCAGAGGGAACAGAGGCCCTTCTAGCCAACGCCCACGAGGCAGCGATGCCGCGAGTGGAGTGGGCCCTCAGATGGAGAGGGCAGGGAACCTCACACGCCTCATAAGCTAGGCGGATAGCTGCACTAGCCAGTGGGCAAGCCTTTGCTTGGAGACAGCGGAACCCTTACGCTGGCCTCCGAAACATATGAAGAGCTGCTGGGAGCGACGAAGCTCCCCAGTTCTGTCCAAGTAGATCCGGAGAGCTCGCACAGGACATAACGAACCCTGGGCTGGTTCTGCCTCCTCCCGGGGCAGAGCTTGCAGGGTCACCACCTGGTCCCGGAAGGGGACGGATGGGACCTTGGGGATGAATCCGGGCCTGGGTCTGATGGTAACCAGAGAATCACCAGGGCCGAATTCCAGGCAGGATTCGTTGTCGGACAGTGCCTGGAGATCTCCCAACCTCTTAATTGAGGCCAAAGCAAGCAGGAGTGCGGTCTTCCGTGAGAGGACACGCTGCTCTGCCAAATTCCAGGGCTCAAAAGGTGACTTCCGCAGCCCCGAAGGGCGACGGAGAGGTCCCAAGAGGAATGGAGGGTGGTCTAGGAGGCCGGAGGCGCCTAGCCCCCTTGAGAAATCTCACCGTCAGTGCGTGGCTGCCCACTGATTTCCCTTCAACCCGGAGGTGGAAGGCAGAAATAGCGGCGGCGTAGACCTAGAGGGACGATGGGGACAGCCCCCGATCGAACCTCTCCTGGAGAAGGTCAACACGACTCAGATGGGGCATGTCCCGGGGTCTTCCTGGCGGGAAGAGCACCATCCGACGAACCGACCCCACTTGCCAGCGTAGCACACTCAGTGGAGGGGGCTAACGCATGGTATAGGTAGTCACCGCGAGGGGTGGTAGAGGCTCGGGGTCCACCAAGGACAGATATGCCATACAAGTAGGGCCCAGAGGTCTGGCCGCGGGTGCCTGTATCCCCCCCCCTTGAGTCAGATCTGGACTCAGGGGGATCGGCCAAGGGGGGGCTGTCACGAGCGCAGAGAGGTCTGGAGACCATACTCTGTTCGGCCAGAAGAGGGCGAAAGAGTAGCCCGCGCTCGTCCCCCCTGACCATGCACAGAGGTTGTGCTAGGAGGCTTCACTGGGGAAAACGCACATAAGCGTTTGTTCCTGGGCCAGCAGTGAGCCGGCGCATCTGTCCCGAGAGGAGCCAGGGACAGGAATAGGAGCCGGCAATGGGTATTCTCACGGGAGGCAGCAGGTACCTGGGCCTCGCCGAAGATGTCCCAAATCTGCTAAACAGCCCGAGGATGGAGTCGCCAATCTCCTGTCGAGGGGTGGAATCTGGACGGCGGAACCGCGATCCTGTTACACTCCGCAGGGATATGAAGGCTCGAGCGACGGAAGTCGCTCTAACTCCAGAGGAGCAGCTGTTGGGCGAGGTAGTGCAGGAAGCGGGAGGGTACACCGCCCTGGTGGTTGATGTACGCTACTACCGCAGTGCTGTCGGTCCTGACCAGCACGTGCCGCCCCCGGAGGAGCGGGCAGAAGCGCCGTAGCGCTAGAATGACTGCAACTAGCTCGAGACGGTTTATGTGCCAGCGAGAGCGTCTTCCGGTCCAGGCATCGGACTCTCGGTGGGAACCGCACACGGCGCCCCAACCAGTCTTGGAGGCATCGGTGGTGACCACCACACGGTTGGGGTGGCTCAAAAGAGGCACCCCAGACCTCAGAAGCACTCCGTCTTCCAGACCTTCAGGTAAGGGAGCATGCCTGCCGTGGGCAGACGTAGCGCTCCCTGACGCCATGCCCAACTCGGAACTCGCGAGAGAAGCCATTGCTGCAGTGGTCGCATACGCAGGAGCCAGAGTCGAATGACTGGGGCTGTGGCTGACATATGCCCCAGGAGCCTCTGAATTAACTTCAGTCTGACCACTGGTCGAGAGGACACCGCGAAGAGTGCGGTCAGCAAGGCCCTGGTGCGTTCTACCGATAATCGCGCCAGCATGCTCTCGGAGTTCAGCTCCATCCCGAGAAAAGAGATGACTCTCACGGGGTGAGGTGGCTCTTTTCCCAGTTGACCTTCAGACCCAAACGGTTTAAGTGCGAAAGCACCTTGCCCTGGTGTCGGATCAACTGGTCTCTGGACGAGGCTATGAGAAGCCAGTCGTCGAGGTAATCCAGGATCCGAATGCCTGCCCGGCGGAGCGGGGCTAGCGCGGCCCTGACAACCTTCGTAAAGGTGCGAGGGGATAGGGCAAGACCGAAGGGTAGGACCTTGTACTGGTAAGCATGGCCCTGGAAACAGAACCTTAGAAAGGGTCTGTGCCTTGGAACCACTTCTACCTGGAAGTACGCGTCCTTCAGGTCGATTGTTGCGAACCAATCTCCAGGACGGATGCATGGTAGAATGCAGCGGACCGTCAGCATCTTGAACCGGTACTTGGCCAGGTGCCGGTTTAGACGCCTCAAATCCAAGATTGGTCGCAGCCCGCCTGCTTTCTTGGGGACCAGGAAGTATGGGCTGTAAAACCCTCGTTCCATATCGGCTGGGGGTACCGGCTCGACCGCACCTTTGTTAAAAGGGCGTCGATCTCCTCTCGCAGGAATGAGGCGCCTGTTCGGGGAACAGGAGTGTGAAGCACACCTCGAAACCTGGGGGCGGACACGAATTGAATCGTGTAGCCCTGCCGGATTGTCCGGACCTCCCACTGTGAGACCCCGGGAAGCTTCCGCCAGGCTCCCAGGTAAGCTGACAGGGGTCGTGGTCGGGACGTGCCGATGGTCCCCATGGCGGGGCCGCCCGGAGGCAGACTTGTGGGCGGAATCACCAGGGAAGGACCCTGGGAGATGGTCAGATGAGGGCAGGGGTGGTGTGCCCCCGCGCTCTCTGCCATGGCCAGCGGGGCTCGGGCCCATGTCGGGATCTTCGTCGGAGACCGAGGAAGAGGAACCCCAGACCGTCGGGCATGCGAGACCGCTATTCTCGGGTAGGAAGTGAGTTCTATCTTTGACACAATAGGTGCCGCCGTCCCGGAGGACGGCAGCGAGGAGTGTGTGGTGGACTCCCCCCCCCCTGGGGGATCTGGGTCGATGACCAGACCCAAAGAAGAGCTCGTTTCCTCCCGAGTCGCCAACCTCAGGGGAGCTTCACTAGAAACCCTCGTCTGCTTTCGAAAACCTCAGAGGTTGGCTCCGTCTTCCGCATGCAGGGGTTTTCCCCGGACCAGAGGTCGAAGGAGTAAACCAAGGCAGGAGACGTACTCTTTGGCAGCGAACAGGCGGAGAGGGTTCCGGCCCAGAAGCAACGCCTGCTGCTTCTGGCGTGGAACTATACCCAGACCCTCCGCCTGCCTCCTGATCGTGGAGACCTTTGACGAAAATCTCCACGGCGACGCCAAAGAGGCCATCCGGGGAGACAGGCGCGTACGGAAGCCGAAAATTGAACGCATTGAAGCCTGCTCGAACCACAGATGGCGTTCCTGGACCACAAGCGTGGACATCGCGTGACCGATGTTCAGCACGGCTGATCTTGTAGCACGAGGCGACAATCAGCGGCTGAAAGCGAGTCTCAGAGAGACTGCTGGTCACCACCACCCTGGTGCATGACACGGAGGACCTGTAAGGTCGCCATAGCATGCAATGATGCAGCAGATTTACCTGCAGCTGAATAAGCTCTCATCATCAGGACTGATGAAACCTCCCAGCTTTGGTGGGAACACCCGAACGAGACCGTCAAGCAGCAGCGCTGTCGGGGTAAGCACCGCGACAACCTACCCACTCTGGGAATCGAAGAGTAACCCGTATCTGCTGCATTGACCAGAGTGGTGAAGAGGGAGGAGCTCAATCCCCTGACAGGCAGGGGAGCCTGCCAGAATTAGTGAGCTCCTCGCGCTTCTCGGGGAGAAAAAGGCACTAGCGGTATGCGGGGAACCTGTCCCGGCGCCTGCCTAGCCACCAATTCTCCAGCCGTGACAGCATCGACTCGGGGGGGAGGAGACACCTCCCGCCGATCGAGGCTGCGGCTGTGAGAGCACCGCGAACGCCTCCGGCTCCAGCTCGGCTGCAATCCCGAAGGAGACAGGACGAACTGGAGAACCGAAAGCCGCGCCCCTTCCGATGCTGCGTGGGAGAGCAGATCGTTTACTGGATCATACGAGGTACCGGGCGACACCGAAGCGCCGTCCGATTCACCCGCAGACCATACGGGAAGCACGCTCGGTGTTTGGGGATGACGCCAGGAATCACCTGACGCCGCTCTACCCAAAACTTCCGCGTGCGACTCAGCAGAGTGCTGCAATGCAAACACTCGCGCTTCACGAGAGCCAGGTCGGTGTGCTGGAAACCAAACACATCGCGCAACTCCCGTGACCGTCTTTTCAACGAGAAGCCCACAACAGCCAGGAATAGTGCACGTTTTGCTCATCGTGTCGTGAAAAATGGACAGGATACTGAGAAAACGGCTGAATCACTGGACAGGCTTGCCTGAGAAGATCTTCGAGGTGCTGGCTTGCTGGTGGCATGCTATCTGAGCTAGCAGAGGACTACACCAAAAGAGCCAAGAGGTAAGCAACCTGCTGATCTTTCAAGCTAGAAGCGTCAAAGTTCAGGAGAGAGAGTCTCACTCAGTCAGCTCCGAAGGAAAATTGCATACTGAGGCTTAGGCACGCCCGGCTTTATACCCGGCTGATTGCTAATCAATCACCTTCGCCTGCAAATTAATTTGCCCGTTAATATGTTCGTCAGTCGCTCTCACGGTGATTCGCTCCCATTCAGTCGGTCTAATCCCGACTAACGTCTCCGGGACCGACTGAAAGGGAACTAGGAGTTTGGCATGATTATTCAGTCTGTAAATAAAAGTCATGTACACGTTTGACTCCATTCATAACAAAACTACAGATCCCAAGTACATTTTTTAGAATATCCTGCTGGATGCATTTATGAGAAAAAAAATTGGCTCTTGTTTTAAAATCAGTCTGAACATTTGTCATCACTAGGATTTTTAATTATTTAATTATTTTTTCTAATTTGTTTTATTCGTGATATGAGTTATGTTTTGCAATGCAGATTGTGTTTGCCAAAATTCTAGAGTTTTTATGCCAAAAATCACTTGTTTTTGCAAAATAGTTGTAGTTGTTTGTGAGATGAGTTGTTCATTAAAAAGCTTTTTTTGTTACATTGGCAAAAGTTTGAACATATTGTGTGTAAAATGAATAGAGATTTCACGAGAGTATATACGACTTGGTCAAATCCTACTTACTGGACCATTTATTTGACTAGAATGCATCTTCTCGCAATAGTAAACAAAAATATCTGCTGGATTTACACATTTTTGACCGTGTAAACACACAGATACATAAGAACAACCATTGGCTAAATGTGCCATTAGATCTTTTCTGAAATGAAGAGCATTAAGCTAATAGCTCAGGAGTTGCTTATTTACTTTTTATTCATTCATTCATTAATTTTCATTCCCGCTTATTCCCTTTCGGGGTCACGGGGGTCTGCCGGTGCCTATCTCCAGCACACATTGGGCGAGAGGCAGGGGTACACCCTGGACAGTTCGCCAGTCCATCACAGGGCAACATTCACACACATTCACACCCTAAGGGGAATTTAGCTTATTCAATTAACCTATCCGCATGTTTTTGGGGATTGTGGGGGAAACCGGAGCACCCGGAGGAAACCCACGCAAGCACAGGGAGAACATGCAAACTCCTTCCAGGAAGGTCACCGGCGAGCCTCGAACCGACAAGCTGCCCATTTACTTTTTATTTCATTTTGAAATGTATTTGATTTTTTTCAAAAACTTCTGAAAAAAAGACTTTATTTAATGTTGTGTACTAAAAAGTATGGCAGAGAAAAGAGAAAGTGTTGTTCTGTCCCAGCTTCTCAAACCTCGACTGAGAGAGTGGTTCCTCTGGGGAAATCTACATTTGTCTATAGTTTGGTTTCTTTGTACTGGCTCTTCTGGTTACAGAGTAAAGCAAAACTCTCCAATTTTTGTCATAAAACACTAGAGAATTTGCATCATAACTCACATCGTCCTTGCAGCCATCAGCATGAAATCTCTGTGGAGTGAATCCAGGCATGCAGGGGGCAGTATACACTTGCAGATGGCTTCAACCGAGAATTCTCTCATTTGGTAAAGCACATGAATTTTCTTCCCAGCAATATTGAGCAATACTCCTTCTATGTAGCATCTTGCACATCATTAATATACAATGTGTCCCACTCTCTGATCGTTTATCTTATATGATGACTATAGCTTGGCAGATGTTGTTTTTATGGTTATCTGGGGTAGTCAGACAATAAATAGTAATAAGCAATATATTCAACCTCACCTTCAGCTATTTGTCACACTTAACAGCCATGACCAATTGTAGCAAGGCATGCGATATGAAACTATACTGAATGAGGCTACCTGAAGCCTCTGAAGGGGAAAAAGCGCTGCGGTGGAAAGCATGATAAATTGCATTTAGCATTGTTTATTTGGAAGCTGCTTATCTGCTCATGGATTTTCCTTGGGGAGAAAACTGCCCTGTGTTTTTGAGGTAGCTAAATGTTGCTGCTCAAGTTAGTGAGTGTCCTTATTAAATGGAAGCATCAAATTGAAGCATGTACAAACTGATGCCAAGGTTACAAGGATTCAGAGGAGGTTAAGCAGTGCTAAAGCTGTTTTTTCAAATAAAGTCGATTATCCTAACAAAGTCGGTTGCATCAGATCCCTTGAATTGTATGAAAAGTGAACAGTCAAAAGTTACCAAACGGATTAATCTGCATTTCTTCTTTGAGGGAGATTGAGCACCTTATTGCCTTGTCCGTTATAAGTCCAGAGGCTTTGGGGCATTTTTACTACTTTACAATATTTGTTTACTTTACAATATTTGTTTACAATATTTGTTTACTACTTTAATACAGTTCTATTGTGGCAATGCTAAATTTTGAAACAATTTAGTACAACCCCAGCTTTTCTTTTTTACTAATATTTTTCCAATCAAACAATAGTTCCAGAACAACCCTGAAATTGATCAAAAAGTACAATTCAGAGAAGTACATTTGTCTTTTTTTACAGCAAAAATCTCAAAAGTTGACAACAAAAAGTTTTTATGAAGGTAGACAACCAACCATTGAATTTTAATTGCACTACCAACAAAATATTGCCATTTTAGCCATTTGGCAGCCAGAAGAGCATAACAAACTGGCTCAAAAAAAAAAAGAGCCAGAATTCGCATCATTAGAGTATAGAGGGGTAGACTTAATTAGACACTTTAATATGTCAGTCCCCAAACTGGTAAACATACCATCACAACAAAATGTGTTCCTCAAGTAAGAAATGACTAGTTTCCGCACACATGAATTTACCAATTAACATCTTATCGACAAAAAAACAAAACGTGTTATCTGTAGGCCATTGTGGTGATGGTAATTTCTTTATTATACTTCTATAAAAAATTTTTCAACATATATTGTGTTTTGAGTAAGCTGGCGTGTTTTCAAAAAGTTTGATTCTACCATGTATCTAATACGCAATATATATGTCATTCTCTTACTTCTTTCCTTTTTTTAAAGAAACAGTTCCTACCATGCTGCAAACATCGGTGAGTGGGAAAATCATCAGCAGAAGGATTAAAAAGAGGGCAGAAGAATCCCGATGGTAGCAGACCAATGATGTAAGGGAACGTTTTCTCCCAGATGAGACGTTCAATAATTGACAACCTGTGTATTTTTAACACTCTCTCCATTCATTAAAGATGTTGCTGGATGAGAGTCACAGCTACTCCAGTTGCTCTGGGACTGACAGGCTTTAAATCATTCAGCATTGCCATGTGTGCTAGGGCTCTTCACTATAGCACCAACCAGTGGGGACCAAGGCCTCACACTGAAACTCTGTGATTTCAGATAACACTAGTGTTCATTTTTGGCATCTTTACAAGCCAGCAGGGGACACTCCTTCATGAAGTTTTTCTCATTTTCTCATTTTTGAAGATAGCCTGGTGTAAAACGAACATTATTTTACAATGTTTAGAACGTTCTTGTCTGGGGGTTTGGCACAGTCTGATTACGTTGAACCGATACCAAAAAAAACAATTTTTTTCTACGTAGTTGATATTATATTCTACTAGATTCAAACTAGATCCATCAAAACACGATAAGACTATTTAAAGTCCACATAAGAGCTTTTAACACTTAAAATAAATGGAATCCTGGGTTATCACGGGTCACACTGCTTATTCTAAACCTGGGATTAACTGTTAGTCCAGGGTATTCTTTAAAGGGCGTTTCACACTGCACATTCCTAAACCCTGGGTTAGCATTCTTATTTGCATATTTGCCGTGTCACTGTACCTGATTGGACGTACAGCAGCAACACGCAACTTCCAGTAATAAGTTTTAAAAAATGTTGCTCATCCACGGTTTAACGTCTCATGAGCCTTACGCAAAAAACAAAGACAAAAGAACCCCTCAAAAAGAAACAAACGAGCAAAGTATATGAACTCTTGTTTGAATTTAAAAGTGCAGTTAAAAGCGATGTTTAGAAAGGTGTTTAGTCCTTCTGAAACCCCTTCCTGACATTCCCGTGCATAGACGACAAGTCTTCCCGCAGCTAAAGGCTTCTACACACCGATGCAAATTCTGAATCCAAAGTTTTGTTTGAGAATGTGCATTGATCGCAAACCATGGGAACCAACGGGAGCTCACACATCTGACCAAACGAGTGGTGTCAAAGTAAGATTTGTCATATCAAATTGGTTTTTGGCAAAGAGAACCACCACTGAAAGCTGGCTCTTTTGTTGACGTTAGTATGATGTAAAAGAGCTACATGGAGGTGTTCATCCTGCATTTTCTTCACACAGGAAACAGGAAAGTACAAGAAGAGACTGAGATGAAATCAAAGAACACAGAACATGGATTTGTGGTGCACTATTGCCTTGGATTTGTGAGTCAGTAGTAAATGCCATCTTCAGGCAGGGAGCGTCATTGCATCGATATTTCCTTGACCCAGAGGAAGAGCACCCTGCTGAGAAGCCATCCAAAGATTTGTGTGAATTTGAATTCAGATCGGTTTGTAGAGGCCTAGTGTATCCCCGGGCATCTGTTTCTCAGTTTCAGTGTCCACTTTACAAAAGCCTAACTCATAGTTGTCCTGCGATGGGCCATCAATTAACCAGTTTAAATGATTCACCTCATTTTTAACCGGATGTGTCTCAAATGTCATACTGTGAACTGTGATTGCTTAGTTTACCGTTTATCTCCGTTTGATAACACTAGGCTCATTCCCTGCTTCTGAATAAAACAAAATCTATTCTGCTCTGCATTTACACATTTGTTGTCCACTGTGGCAATAGGCATGTGATGAAAATAAATCAGCCTGGAAATGTGGTAAGTAATGAGGCAGAGAACAAGAATAATTATAACTAGTACACCGTGAGTAAATTGCAGCAGTGTTTTCAGTTTGTTGGAGAGAGGTGCTTATTGGTAGAGTACAAACCGAAAGATCCTGTCCCCTGAAGGTCTCATCGGACCCTTGTTTTTCTCATGATAATAGACACGAGAATGGTAGAACCATCTGGCCTGCACACTCGCGTCCACTCAGCCCTGGCATCTGCCTGGCACTGAGGTGTTTGTGATTTAGCAGAGCGTCTCTGCAGAGGCTGGACTGGTCATTGTTAATCTGCTGTTAAAGCTGAGAACAGGCCATCTCCAGAGGCAATGGCTGCAGCGGCTTCTGCCAGAATCACAATTCATGCTAATCCGCTCACCACAATGTGCACGCAGAGATGCTAGCAAGCTTATGATTTGCTTGGAAATGAAAACATTCTCACAATACACAGGAACACAATGATCTGGTGGACATATTTTATAAAGAGGAAGATTGATCCTTTTATGAATAAACCTATACAAAAAAATAAATTTGTCCATAAAATAAAGGAAAACAGAAAAGTTTGAGTTTCTGTAATTGATAAATACATACAATTTGGATAATAAATAGTGTGCTACATTTAACAATAATATGTATAAATTTGTGTTTTGACTTGAGATATAAATACTTTGGTTAATAATGTGTTAATTGCTATAATTTATTATCAAATCACATATTTTCCTTGTTTGCAAGTCTTGTTCCGCAGATTGCTCCGCCTTGTTCTCTGATTGTTTTTGTTTTATTTTTATTTCTTTAGTGATGCTTTGAAGAGAAAATAGAACACTTTAGAACACTTTTATTTTTAAAAGTTCACTTTTTAAAATAGAATATCTTCAATGTAAACATTTACTTCCTACAAATAATTCTATTGTAAGGTTGTTTTATTGAAATGTGTATAAGGTTATTTGCATTGATTTAAGCCGTTATGCTTTCAAGTGTCAAAACACTTAATTTATATTATCCTAATCTTTTTTTAGAGAAGACCAGACAATTTTTTTTTGTTTATTTTTCGGCAGTAGCCTTTAATGATTTTCTCTTTTAACAGATAGGACAGAGGAGAGTGACAGGAAATCAGGAGAAGAGAGTGGGATGGGATAGACAACAAGAACCCGCGTCAGCCCTGGGCAACCGCACATATGTGTCCTGCGCACTACCACTACACCACGCCGCAGGACAAGAGCAGAAAATATTGATATTTTAAATTCACATAGTCTAAAGTGTAGTTCATATCAAAATGACATGAAAGCGCAAACCAATAAAATCTAAATTACATTTAAATGAAGACAATAATAGGCACTACTCACAAAAAGGCACTATTGACATAATAAAAGAAATATTAATATTCACCAGAAAACATTTCAAATGTCTCTGAGCAAATCCACACATTTTAATATAGGGTTTAAGTGTCACAACACCCTTGAGACTCAGCAGGGTACTTTCATGCTTCTCTTTTGAGAACCCTGAGAAAAGGGTAGTGGTTGGCTGTGAAATTATGAGGTAGCAGCAAGTGGGGAGTGCATAAAATGACTAATTTTCTCTCAAGCGTAATTCATTGAGGATAGCTTGGATGCATTTTCTCTTTGTTAAATATAATCTGGTGTGGTCATTGTTAACAGTGGGAGCACAATAAAACCACTGCGTATATTGTGGTTCTGAAATTCGTTGAAAATGTCTACCACAGATATCCTGTTCCTCACCCAAGCCAGATAATATTGTGGCCTGCAAACTGATCAAGCTCAATTGAATTTAGCAGACGTTAGTCGATTCACGAAGGTACACTCAAGAAATTAGCCACAGATACGAAAGCATACTTGCCGGAATTTAAGCATACTAAGCGAGCTGTCCAATAAGCGAGCTGAGAGGGTTCTGAGACCTGGAGCTTGGATAGGGTGGCCAGTAGAATGTCTGAGGGATTAGTGTGGCAGCAGTATTGGCACATTTACCTAAAGCGCATTTGCGTGTCATGCCTTATAGCAACAAACTGCTTCAGGTAGTTTATGGTTTTATGTACCAGTATTTAGGTTGTAGTGCACCTGTTTATCGCATTAAATGATATTTGTCTTATTTTAATGTGCAACAAACCCATTTTGCCCAGAACCGCATGGAAGAATGAAATTTAACATATTCAGGAAAACACTGAAGAATTGGCTAGATCTCAGATTTAGTCATGAATATTAACAGAACCGGGCAATATCAGATGTCTTGTCACTTCTTAGAAAAAAATTCAGTTTTAAACAGAAAGTGCAAAAAATGGAAAATTACCACTTTTAATGTTGAAAATAAGATAGTTTTCAGCAGACATCGAACAATGGAAAAATCTCAAATAAAGTGTTCTGGGGGGATCCTCTCTATTTTTTTTACATTGTAAATGTCTGCTAAGCACGTGTGTATGTTGTTGCATGTAAAGTCCTCAACACATGGCTCAGAATTTTCAGTCTAAAGTTGTGCATCACAATTTGCTTCATTTGAAAACCATGGGCGCCTACAGGACATCACACATCTGACCGCACAGGTGTTGCCAACGAAAAAGAGCTTTGCACTGACGGATGCATTTTTTTACAGGGAGAACGACCAATGAAAGCGGGCTCTTGATGAAAAAGAGCCATTCGATCACATTTTAGCGATATAAATATTTAATAAATCTCATATTCTCATTAATATCAAGCTTTAACGAACACACAGATATCCCTTCATTTGGACTGAACTGACAATGATTTAAGGGATGCATGTTCCAGTTTGCATGTTCTCCCCATGCTTGGGCGGTTTTCCTCCAGGTACTTTGGTTTCCTCCACAATCCCAAAAACATGTAGCTATGTTAATTGAATAATCAAAAATCCCCTTAGGTGTGAGTGTGTGTGTGTTGGGATGATTTGGCGTCCTGCCCAGGGTGCCTCTTGCCCAATGTGAGCTGGAGATAGGCACCAGCAGAATGCTGTGACCCTGAAAGCGAATAAGCAAGCAGGAAAATGAATGAATGGATATGCTATAGCATTTCAAGACATTCCAGGACACTAATGTTACATGTTGTCAATTCTAAGGGGACTGGTACATCTCAAGGACATTTACATATTTATTGTTTTCCATTTAATGTCCATAGCAGCCAAAATGCTTGTTGGCTTTTCCTTTGAGTCATAATCTCTGTGTCAGAAAATGGATTATCCACAAAAGGGGCATTTTCTACACAGATTTGCATGTTTGGATTAGTAGGGTCAAACTGTAGAAGTGGATCTTGCACCATGTTGGGTTTTTTTTCTAAACTATTTCCATCACAGAAAAAAATCTCTCTACATCTTTCTCCCCGGCGGATGGATTGGTTGAAATGATTTGTCTGTAAATCCTCTGCAAACAACAGACCCGCTCCATTGTTCAGTCTTCTGGCATGACCCCAAAGGTTTAATTATGAAAGAACAAATGCACCAGAATCAGAGATGGGGGATAGGGGAATATGGAGACGACGCCTGGCCATCAGCTTATTTGACCTCTAAAGATTTAAAGGTTTTCATATCTATGAGTGCTCAAAACGTCTCACAAGTGCCTTCTAAGACTCTCCAAAGAGATTTGGTGAGGAGAGAATCTCTGTCTTCCAAACCCCCACAAAGAGCTACTTAAGCATTTAGTCTACACTGATCCTTCTCACCAGGGATTTCACATGTGCAGGCTCATAAACACTGTTTGATTCCAGGCTTCTAAAATTCAGCTTTGCATTAATGAAAGTCAAATCTCTACCCTGCACACAGCTGCTTTACCATATCGGTCGTGTGAGGGGGTTTTTATGAAGTTGTTGAGTAACGAGAAACACGGTTACTCTTAATTAGGGGTGTACACCAATGGGCGTGGCAGGTTTGCAACTCTTTTAGGACAACATCCCATTTTAATACCAATTTTTGACCATAAATTGACAGACGAAGTTCAAAACTACTATCAAAATTGCTCTCAATCATAGACACTATATCCATAGCTTGATATTGTCTATAAGTCAACATTTAATCCAAGCAGACTAATACACAAGCTGTTCCTTGAGGGTTTTTCCATTTAAACATGCAACAATCTTTCTGGATAACATCCAGAAGAACACACACATACACAATACACATTCACTCAGTCTTCTTCATGTGAATTATGCATGATCTCTTTAATCAATAAATCACGACCTCTCAGAGCTAAAATGAACCTCTCATGTAGATACTGAATAAACAAAGCGGCAGAGATCTTGAGGTCTGTCTACTGTACATCCAAAAACATTGGCATATCTCATTTAAGTTAACTTTCACACTTAAAAGTTACTCCAGGCCTTGTTGAGATGTTTTCTTCCACCGTTTGAAAAAGGCAGCTTCAGACTAATTAACCTCAGTCTATGTACAAAATGCATTCCAGGTCGCCTACACACAGCATTTCAGGATTTTTCCCTCAATACTTGAATTTAAGAATGGATTTACTTTAAAGCTGTGGTAAAACTTATAGTTCAAAAGTGTAAGCTTAATCAAAGGCTATAGTTATAACCTTTATCCATTTGAAAATACTTCCCAACCACAAATGAGAGCAGGTTAGAAGACAAACAAATACATTAAATACACCACACCACCACATTTCTGCCATAAAGAGCTCTGTTCAACATTTATTAACAATGAATTCTAAACCAAGTAAGAAATCTCTGAATGCACTGTTTAAGAAAATTTAACAGAAAACTCAGTTTTATTAACCTTAAACATGAGTGAGCTAAACAAAGTAGTGGAATGAAAGGGGAGAGGAGGAAGTCACAGATCTTCTCTGTGGCAAAAAAGGGCACACAGTTGAGCTCCTTAAGCAGCTTGTAACTTCCTGTTGTGATGTATTTCCTGTTTTTGATGTATTTGCTCTTTTATCTTAGAACTCAACCAGAAAATATGATTATGAATATTTTTCCATGTCACTACACTATACAATATGCTAAAGCAGTATAAGATCACAGTCATAAAGGTGGAACATCTTTCACCATGAGAAATAAATAAATGAGTTTTTTTGTCACTGCTCCCAGGCAGTAGCCATTTCTCCAAACTCTATCATTTATTTACGAGGGTCTTTCTGAATGCTTGATTAGGACTAACTGGCAGGTGTTGATTCATTTGGAATAATTGCAGTACAGGTCAGTTAATTCACTTTCCATACAAATGTGCAATATTTGTAAACAAAATGTTTTTTTCTTGGATTAATGGGCTATTTGTAAATGATATTAATGTTAGAAAAACTGTTATTAAGTTAAACAGTCAATAACGATAAAAAAAACCTCACCTCAGACAAATATCTTACTGTGGACAGTAACTTATGACGTTTCCTAGACACTTAAAAGATGTGTACTTATTAACGATAAACTTATTTGCATTTGGTCCCTTGATTACTGTCCATTAACTATCATTATAAATAATTATAAGAAATGTTTGTAAGACAAGACACTTCTTTGTGAAATCTATAATTTTTTATTATTTTGTCTTCAATTCAGAATTCAAACATTGTTTTTTTAGAGATATATGTAGTAAACAAAGTCTTTATCGTTACTATTTCTTTGGCATTGTAGTTGTTTCCCAAGAGCCCATTTAAAAACTGAAGTGCAAGAGGGTGTAAATCTCATTTATAACCTGCTGATTTTTAATTACAAATTTGCTCAAGCCACATGAAACGAAGATGTCTAAATGTTGAAGTAGAATAAAGCACACACACAGTGCATAATGAATATTCTTTGTGGCCAAGAGATCGTTGACCAGGATATACTCCAGTGACCTGAAAGCTCATGTGGAAGAGTGAGGATTTTTCTAACCAGGAGAACAAAGCTCATTAGAGACATTAAAGATCAGAGTCGAGTGAGTGCAGCCCTGCTCTCTGCCCCAACACACTTCTCTATGCTCTCTCATGTTATCTCTGTCTCTTGGCAGAAATCACTTATAGCTTTTAGCTAGCCATGTATGATTGCTTTTTAGTCCTGTAGCTGTTAGATTCCAGCTAATGACTATAAACGTGCCTTAGTCTTATTTCACACGGTAGCCATTTCTTAAAGCAAAATTTTCATGGTCTTTCTGAATAAAGTACAGGACACTTTCCGTATTCATACGCCACATTTGTAAACAAAATGCTCCAACTTGGCTTCATGGGCTATTTGTGTAAGTCATTAATGTTATTAAAGCATGACAATAAGTAAAGGCTATGTTCTCACTGCAGGTCTGAATACTCAATTATTATTTTATTTATTAAATACATCACCGATTGTATGCATATTACATCTGGCCTGTGTATGAACGTAAGCTGCTCCAATACGACACGCATATGCAGAAGAGGAGATGACATTGTGATGCAATGTTATGGATGTAAACATTGACTTGAATTCTCTGCTATGGGTATTGTTGAGGATTTTGTGCAATAACAAAAAACAGTATTAATAGCATAATGGCACAAAGCAATTACCATTTTTAATAAAACAATCTAGGGTTAGAGGAAGAGGAGCGGGGGAAAACGAAAATTCCTAAGAGGGAACAGCCTGCTGCATGTCTCTCCGTCAGGATAACCAGAAGGGCAAATGTATGTCATCTGAGAACTATATTTTTTTATATCACATGTATCTGACTCAGGCTTGATGACGACAAAAGTAAAATACATCTGACATGGCTTTTCAGACACAGGTCAATTAAAGCCAAAGTCCAGAACAATTCAGAAAAAAACAAATATCTTAATGTGGTTTGTAACATTACAATTCTTTGAGTAATTTTGGGGTAAATATAACTTTTTTGAGCGCATTTAAAGTACTTTTTAAGGTAAATTTTCTGTACTTTTAAAATTATTTTCATTTGTTTACAAAAATATATTGACTCCTGAAATTATTAAAAATGTTTCAAACACTTGTTTATTGTAAAAACACAAGTACCTAAATAATGCAGGTTCTGCTCGTATATCTACCTTTCTTCTAAATATTCTTAAATGCTCTCATGGCATATTGTGTGGTTTAGAACATTGAGCGTTTGACATGCATTTCAAAGTCATTTATGTCTCCTTCTGATGTGTGCAATTACAAAAACTCTCACAATTACCAACAATGAAAGAGACTTGTACACCACTGCTTAGTTAATTGGAGGTGTGTGTCTTCCCAGGGCTTGACCTTATCAGTTCAGTTAGATCGATATTCCCTCATCAACCCTCAGAGACAAATGACTGATTATTCTGCTACAAATGTCCCTCAAAACATACAGAAAAGGTCAAGGTGAGACACACAAACACACACCTCTAAACATAGAACGAGTATACAAAATAAATGTTGTTTTTATTGATTTCAGACTTTCACGGAACAAAAACAAAATCATTACAGAAATTAGTTTGAAAAGCACAATAAGAATCACACCTCGCTAAAGAGAATAAAATCAAGGATTATTCTTCAGGAAGAACAGTTGATGCTTTAGTGTGGGAGAAGTTCAAAGAAATCCAATAATTGTAAATCCTTTAGCATTACAAGAGGGCATACCACAATGGACAGTGACCCTGATATATACGCAGATATTTGTAAAAAACAAAAAAAAACTACCACAAAGACCTTTATTGTATAGTAAGAAAAGGCAAAGATTAGGACTTAATAGTCCTAATGTTTGTGAAAAGAGGCTGTTGAAGTTCATCAGTACTTTTTTAATAATCTTTTTAAATGAAAGACCCTGTTCTCATGTACCCAGTTATTTAGAAAACAGGGATTTTTGTTAAGCTGTTTGATGAGGACTGTGTCGCTGTTTACTCTGCTATAGTAGTTTTTGTGTCCTGCTTGATCACTAAAAAAGGCGCCTGTGTTTTTTCTAACTTAATGCTGAATACTCATTTTAAAATGATACAATGTGACTTCAGTCTTGTAATCAACTGTTACCTGTTGGTTTCGTAAAATCTTTACAGTGTTTTATGAGGTTTTTGAGTTTTTAACAAGGTAGGAATAAACTTTGTTTCAAAAAACCTGTGTTCATGTTTATGATATGTTTACAACTGTATTTACTCCCCGGAACATTGATTAATCGATGAGTTTAGCAGTTGTGTGAGAGACACCTGCAATAGTCTGTGAGCTAGTATAACAGTGTGGTTTGAGAAAAAGAGAGAGAGAGAGCATTTAAAATAGCCTAAATACCATACTAATATTAATAATAAAAAAACAACCAACAAAACATTGTTAAACGCATTAGAAACACATTTTGATGTTTTGTGTAGCTAATTGGATCTTTGTGTGGATGATGAAGAGTATGTTTCAAGTGATGTGGCATTTCCTGAGATGTTGGTTGTGGCTTCCAGATTCCTCTCAGTCAGTGTTGTTTTTGTTGACAACGATTATAACAAAATATTTGTTGATAAACCTTTTTCTTGTGACGATAATGAGATGTTGACGTCTCAATATGTCTCTGTTATCACGAAAACGAAACTGTATGGGAATGTTAATGAGTGGATGGTTACACATTCACAACATTTCTAATCCGTGGCTGTAATCTGTCATTCACAATATAAAGTACCCACTGCTGCTTGTTATCCTTGTCTGGTCACGCCTACCACCGGACGCACTACTCACACAATTAACAGAGCACGGGGCATCCTGCGGTCTCAACTCGGCAGCCTCAACAAAAGGATTTGTGGTTAGAAATGACGACATCCCCCTTTCAGTCCAGCACCGTCTTGTCCTGACACAACTGATGTAAACTGACTTGCGGGAACCACAACTAATAAATATTTACATACATTCAATGCTCCAATCCAGATGAGAAAACACCACACCAGGTGTTTTACTCCCCTGGAGAAAGCAAAACTGTCCATAGGATGGCTTTTGAGCAGGACAGGACAAAAAAAAGAAATGACGACATGATATGTGCTGCTAACACATCAGAGAAACTGTAGTAATAACACGTCCACAAGCTAATAGAACATAGACTGCAACGGACATTTGCTAATAAAGTTAGCAGCACCTTTTTTGACCTAGAGTTATGCCAAAACTTTAAGCTAGCTATGAATTCATAAACAATCAGATGCCTCTCAAGATTGGTGCTGTTTTTTCAATCTAGTTTGTGGCCAAAGTGTATTTGAGGGAATTTATTCTTGACTGTATTTTTCAATTGCCATATTTTCTTCATGCTTTTATATACTTAAGTACGTGTTCTTCCGCCATTGCTCTTAGTTTTGGCATACATGTGTTTATTGCGCTTTAGGGAATTGTAAAAAGTAAAGCCACAATTGCCAAATTCAGAATGTTTTTGTTCTTGGCTTTTTTAAAGAAAAAAAAGGTCAATTCCCTTGCATTAACATTTTAATTTGAATAAGCCTTAGTAGATCATATATATGTTTCATTGTACTTTTTAATGAAAAGCCTATCGACAATGTCACAATGTGAAAGGAGCAGTAATTCATATTTAAATATACAATTTTTAATAATTAATTTACTAAATATTAATCTACATTGTTTTCTTTAAAATGATTTTAATTTTCGTCGACTAAAACATGACTAAATATTTAACATTTTTAAATTACTAAAATGTGACTAAAACTAAAATCATTTTCATTAAAAAGACTAAGACTAAAATTTACAAGACTGACAAAAACAACACTACAAATAAGCCTACCTGTGTTTTTGCTTCCACCATTTCAGTGTTCTTACCCTATGTCATACTTCGAATAATTCCACAGATAGCCAGAAACTTTTTAAGTAAACAAATAAAAGTTGTGAAAACATATTCTATGTGAGGCTTTTCTGCTGTTGTGTCCTTGATTTTTAAGAAGACAAATTCCTCTTCAAAACCCCTAAACTTACATAGACTCTAAATAACGCATTAGACTTGTTATCAGCAGCGTTCTGGGACACACTGCTTTACTGCTTTTTTATCATTTTGAAATGAAGTTGAAGTGAGTATATTATTGTGTTTGCTTCTAAACCTCACCACTATATTTTCTCTTATCTCGGTCTCACAGCTGTCTACTAAGCGCTCTGGTTGTGAACACTGACTGACAGGTTTCTTTTTCCAATTACTTTCCAAACATCAATCAGTGTGACTGCATGTGAAAATGCCAGACATCTTTAAGCACATTAAAATGGTAAATCTAGTTAAATAACACTGGAATGGACTCCCGATTTGGGAACGCAGTTGAGTTTAATTCCCTGCATGAACCAGACAGTGGTCACAAAGGGCCAGTGAGTGAAATGGAGAGTTTTAATTTTGTAGCTAATCTTGGCAAACCACTTCCTTGCTTTTACATTTCAAGTGACAAAAGGACAAAAATAGAGATATATATTTTTTTTTAGATATACATTTTTTCTCCATTGTTAGATATCTGACTATATTGGGTACCAATGAAAACCTGAAAACTTTTGGTATTGATGTTTTAGAAGTCTTAGTTTATAATAAAAATTACATGTCGTTGCCCCAAAGGAAGTAAGCATCTCCACTAGCTCTCCTGCGTCAAATTCAGGAAGTGACGTGACATGTAGATGCCACAGCATTATGCTAGTGAGAAAGAGGGTTGTTGCTTTTACAAGCTTGCACATTGTAATGAACCAACATCAATTTACAAGAAAGGGATTTACGAGAAAAGCAGGGAATTTAAATAGTAACATAGAAGACCACAAACCGGCAAACAAACAGTTTAATGGACATAAAAGTAGGTTAAAGATGAGTACCATGTGAAATGTCTTAGGAGAGAGCACAAGGGAACTCAATAATGACCTTCACATCTGTGTTTATTGCATTTCCTCAATGTATTATTTCAACAATATTCCCCCCTCATTAGCATACTAACTCCCTAATTGCATATGGCTAGCCTAACAACGATAGCCACCAGCCCACTTGCAATGATTTTGTGCTGTAATTTAATTTTGACAACCAACCAACCAACCAACCAGCTAGCTGCCAGCCAGCCAGCCAACCAACCAGCCGACTGACCGTATGATCAACCCAGCTTTATATTTTCCAGTATAACAAATTTATATGAAGATTTTTTGGATTCATTATTCTAGGGAACATGATCAAAGAAAGTTGATGCAAGGTGTATTTTTTATTTCTTTAAAAATGATTGACATGAGCTCTGGGTTTGGAATGAAAGCAAAACCACTCACTATGTCATAGACTGTGCAAAGCCGATTAATACTTTTCTAATTAAATCTTTTGTATAATTTAATAGACCCATTGTGAATACTGTCTCAGAAAGTCCCTTTTTGCATCTCCAGCTCCACTCATTATGGCAGTTAAACGTTAACACTGTTTAATTCCTTCTTTTCCATGGGGTCAGTAATTACACAGCATTTCAAACACATATACGCTCTTATAAATGTGAAGAAATCTTGGATTGCCTTAATTAAAACCTCTGCAAGCAAGCATGCATAATGTGGCACAGGTCACATGGATGAGAGTGTTCTGGAAAGGACATTTAATGAGGCAAATGAGTGTGTGCCACAGGTCTCTTCACCAGTACGTGATTTATTTGAACCTATTTAAACACACAGATTACAAAGCAACTTAAACATCAAGAAAGAAATTCTAAAAGTAAAAAGTTAAATGGTCTTTTGGCCTCATGTGAACTGGAACGGACTAATAATAGTTATGGACAGGATCCATAAGCTGGTGGAAAGATGAAGGAATATTTAAACATTTTCCTTCTGAAATGTCATTTTAATCCTAAATTATGCATTTTAACACTAGACGGGAAATAAGTGAGATAACAAGCACTAGTTTTAGTAGTTTTAGTTCATAGTCCACCTAAAGTTAAGATTGTACAGTCTCTCTTTGTGTTTGGGGAGATGAAAGATAACAGAAGGTAAAGCTCCTCAGGCGAAATAAACTAAACTCATTGTTATTCAGTTTACACTCTCTTCAATTCAGTCGATCGAGAGATAAATCTTTAGCACCAAGACACATTGACTCACAAAGAACCAACCAACCAAATGACAAAAATACAAATAAAAGCCTACATTTCTAAATATTAGTGTATAAATTAGGTTTATTTTCTGATTTTTGTCTGTCTGGTAAGAACAAACCCAATATATAGATTCATGATCTCATCTGTGTTAGCTAAAGGCATTGAAGCTTTTCCTAGCTTCCTCCATCTGATCTATATTGATTCAACAACATTTATTTGCATAGTGTGATGTGAATTTTCGTTTCTACAAACCCATATATCTGCAACAGACCTGTGTTACTAAACTATAATGAACTTATAGCTTTTTGGATATTTATCTCACCACTCCTTAAGTTTCAAAAGTTAACTTCTGACCAGTGCTCTAACCTTTTAGCACTATAGTGCAGAAAGACAAACATCAGAGATAACTTTAATGGTTCTAGACAATGATTTTAGAAATATTTTTTTCCAAAACACGTCACTTATGAGCATGGAGGATTTTTCATGAGAAAAATATTTGTATAATTTGTGTTAAATCCTTACCACTGGTCTGCTACCTCTTGAAAGATCTGCTCACCAGTACATAATCTGTGGTGACGAGAATGTGACATTACTTCTGACATGAAAAAAGAAAACTTTTTTGGTGATATGGCCCTTTTTTGAGTCTAGGATCAGAGATTTAGGGAAGCTCAGTCCATTATGAAAACCTCATACATAAGATGCACCCAGAGATGCACTGATTTTGATATGCTCTCAATAAAATATTCGAGGATTCAGTTTTACAAATGTTTCATTGAATGATTTACACAGTGGCAAGACATCAACAGGTTTTTCGGAGGGTCCTTGAGCGTGGTGCTTTAAATGGTGAACATAAGTGGAAAATAGTGCATATCAAAGATTCCTGGGAAATTTCAGGATAAATTATAATTAGTGACTCTATATGGTATTATTTTTGGATCTGAAACTTGACATCTTAAAAAATTATGAATGGCTGAATCTATGAAGAACATCCGGCTTTGAATTTAATAGTTTATTTTTTAGGTGCAACCATTTTCTTTCACATAATAAAAAGTCTAATTAAAAGGTAAGCTTTTTATTGAAAAGGCAAATTTATCTAAAATTTATCAAATTTATTTAATATATAAAAAAATTGTATAAGAACTATAAATATTGTGTAATATCATTTAGTAAACCTAATGAAACCTGTTAAATATAATTAATTAAGAAATAATAATAATAAAAAAAAAACTTCTATTGTAGTTTGACGTTAATGATTTGGAGAAATATTCATCAGTTTGATCTCCAGCAGAAAATATATTAATTAGATGCAGCAGGTTTTCTGAGATCATGTGTGCAACGACCATTTGCTCTTTGATTGGGGGAATCAGCTGTCAATCACAGCCAGTCTCAGAGGAGATCTGCTGCTGGGATGATCTGATATTATTTGGATGATTTGCAACAAATCACCAAGAAGGTTTGCCCAAATAACTTTATAAAGTATATCATCTGTATTTTATATTTGAATATACCTTTAAAATAAAATCTTTGAAAGGCACTGTAATATGTCTTGGTTTGAAATATATGCATTATAATGCTGGGGCTTACATTACAAAAGGGTTGAAAGATGTTTTTTTATCATGTAATATGAAGAAAATAGGAATCAGAAACAAAATGGACTATTTCCCCCCCCACAATATTCGCTTGCAAGCCTTTTCATGTTCTATATTATACAAAGAACATTATGCAAGGAAACGGATCACCTATTATTTGCATAAATCAATAGTTGTTCCTGAGGTCCATTATTCATTGAAGTAGCAACATTGGAAATAACCCACAGAAAAGAGAGTTCGGGTGAAGTCCTTTGATAGGGGCAGCTCATTAGTACCCATGAGTGATGTATTTTCCAGAGGGATTGATATATATGTGAAGGGGGATGAAGATGCTCCTTCACTAGGGTGAGGAGCAGCAGGGTCTGTCTATTAGTAGTGAAGGCTTCCCAAGAGCTCTTGACAAAGAAAGACAGAGAAAGAAAGAAAGAGAGGCTCTGTTTTGACAGCAGGATTACCATTTCAGTAGTAACACAAGTCATAGAATTGGAAACAACATGCCAGCGGGCATGAGACACAACCATGCTTCAGCAAGGATTAGGACAAGATTAAAAGTGAAAAAAAAAAATGTAGTCAACACAGCAAATCCTCAAGCTCCTAATATGTCTAATGTGCAACTGCTGCTTTATAGTATGAGCAGCAATTCGTTCTACTCTATTTTTTCTCAAAGACTAACATTTTTATTTACTTGTAACATAAACCAGACCACATTAGCCCATTAGACCCATTATACACGAAAGAATAGCTCAGACACACATTCCAAATTGTGGCTGATACTGGCAGCAGCAACATCATTGCAAAGGCGGGATCAGCAAAAGTGCGCAGCCTTAAGATGAGGATTTCTATAATCAAACGTATCTTTTAACCACTAGAAGTCTCTGCACGCACTGGTGCGTGTGCCAATCACACCGGCTGCTCTGAATTAAGTAGGAATGACACAACCCACATTTTGTTCAAATTTTATGGCAAATATAATGGTTGAAAAAAAGTTATTCGTTTTGATCATTTTGGTTTTAAATGAACATTACAAGAGTTCTGACACTTGCAAGGTTTTGAGAAAATTCACCATCGTCTTTCAGTTAATTTTACTGACCACGAATCAGTGCCATCAATGCCATCTAGAGGTGAAAAGAAGGGATAGGCCTTGGAAGTATAAGACTTGTAAAATGGCTTGTTATATTAAATGAACTTGCACAAAAAAAATATTTGCAAAAACAAAAACATTTTTTGCCACAAAATTGCTTGATAAAATAAGATGATTTATTGTAGAAAATTGTAAAATAGTAAAAACTTTCAAAAAGACCTAATGGTTGACTTGTAAGTCTAAATACACACACACACACACACACACGCACACGCACACGCACACGCACACACACGTATGCACACACACACACCCGTGCACACACATAACACTTTGTATTACTTTGTCGTCTTTTTTTAATTTATAAATAGGTTCAGAGCTTATTCGGAGCAATTTTAACTTTCACTCTTTTAAATTACAAGTGCAACAGAACCATCAATAACAGGATTAGAAAATCCTTAAACTTATGCTCAGATCTGTAATAATAATCATATTTTTTTTCTCTCAAAACTCCATTTACAATAATTCCTGCTTTTATATTAAATAACGAAAGAAGTGGACTTGAGTGAAAAAAACAACGTGGAGCTTTTTATGCTAAAGTACTAAAACCATTAGGGAAGTCTAAGAAAATAAGTTCTGTTCATGGTCTGTCAGCTGGATATTATACTAATAGCTTCCTTTTTTCTAGGAGAACAGAAAGGTTGCTTCTCAGTAGTGAGATCAGAATAGTACGGGTAACTGCAGAAGTCAATTGCATCAGTGTTTCTCCTTAATATCTTTTGAGTGTGTGTGTGTGTGTGTGTGCGTGTGTGTGCGCGTGTGCGCGCGTGTGTGTGTGTGTGTGCGTGTGTATATAGATGTGCTTCCGACCCAGATGGTTCATCAGTGTGTCCTCAGTGGGTCAGTAAGCTCAGGAGAATGAAGGCGGCACAGCGGGACAGAAAATATTGCATTAAAAGATCATAGCGGCAAGAAGAGTCCCCTTTCCTAACGGAAAACCAGAGAAGGCCTTGAAAGACCTGCTCATTTTTTACTCAAAATCTGGTGATTTCCTTTCAGCAGATCACTCTGAGGTATGTCAAGTGACCGACTATGGGAACCACGTTTGAGCGGCCAATCAACTCGGGCCAATGAAAGACTTTCACTGTGCAGTGAGAACTAGCATGAACAGCTGATAAAAGTCAAGTGTTGCGAAATCACTCTTTCTGTTTGTTTTCAGAGTCGAGTGCACATCCTCTACCGAGTGCTCAGTCTCAGAGTACTCACCGCCGAAGATATCAGCAGAAGCCCATATTCTGTCCCATTGGCACCTCAAATCCTGTGATCCTCACCAGTCTTCAACATCATCCTCGACCCCAAATGTCTTTTTAGAGATGGAAAGAGCAATGGGTAGAGTGTGTTGTTCTCCTGTTCCCCGACTATGGACTATGCTCTAGAATACTTCGAAGTCCCTTCCAAAAGACAACACAAGTCTGGCTAGCATTACAGTATGAATTAAAAATCGCAGTATACTAAAGATTTACAAATAACTCATGGTAAAATCTGACCATTGACCAAAACCTTTGGAAACCCTCTGATGGATAATTTGGTACTTAGTCTGGAGAACAAAATGAGGAAGAAGGTCTGAGGAACAAAATCTGAACTTGATGCACGGTGCCAACATGTATTCTACAACAATTTTATGTGGTCTGAGCCAACAAGAGAATAACTGCACCAGAAATAAAACAATTCATCCTCAGGAGAATATCCTCATGTCTACAGTTCTTTATCCAACAGCGATTATAAGCGAACACAAAGATAGAACAGCCTGCACTTTTTAGAGGATGGTAAAACATCTGGAAAAAAAATAAAGGAAAAAGCGTTTTGAACACCAGAACCCTATACAACACCTGCATGTAAACAAACATCATGATACAGATGTCTGGGTCTCATGTGAATATGACACTTATGTAAGAAAACTCACTCTTCTGCAGGAATAAAAAAAAACCATTTCACAAGTGCAAAGCTACTGCTTACTCTGTGACACTTCACAGACCTTCATATCTTTTAGTTACTGATAAAGCAGCAGCTTACAATCACAAAGGGAGGTTTTAAATACAGATGGGCTGGAATCAAATCCTGCTGCTATATCCATTACAGAGGGAAATGGCACTTCTGATGAGGGTAAAATGGCTTTTTCTAGAGTGACAGAAGACCTAGATAAGTCAGAGGTACTGTTATCATCGATCAGTTTGTTATCAGTCCTGCTCCTGAAGATCTAATTAAAATCTCACACCTATCTCAAATGACTCAAGTCTGATTTACAACCAGCCGGAAATCTTAGAAAAACCTCTGAAAACCTTTGAAATGTAATTTCTTCGAAGTGATCTTACCAGCACAAATGGCATGCATGGTTCACCAACTCCATACTCTGCCTATTCTGCTGAAAACTGCAGTTTAAACAGTAGACACAGAGTGGTAACCTTTCACTTTCCCTCTAGATGCATAAAAGATGGACAATCGACAGACTACTTGTGGCTTGTGGTAGAAATGAGCAGAATCCCTACGTGCTCGACTGTATAGAAGAATTTTTTCCCTGCTATTCATACTGCTATTTTTGACTTTTAAGATAACTGTGGTTTTATTACTACTCTATTAGATTGAGTAATTTAAAGCTTTAAACTTTGAGCCACTGAGACATCTTTGCTGTCTCCACATCCCGCGCACATTTACAAATAGCAGGGAGTTAAACGTTTCCATGGCTGGCTTTCACAATAACCTTTAGAATTAGAAACCTATTTGTGACATCATGAAGACTACATCTGTACTTTTATATGGTCTGTGGTTGAGACTAGGGATGTGAAAGTAACAGATAAGTTCGGGCATATTTCAATTTCTCCTGATTCACACCTCTTTTTACTGGATTTCTGTTTACCAACTAGGTCCAGATTCATTTGCATAGTAATGACAAGAGTGTAGGCATGCAAAGCAGCCACCTTAAAATGAGTTAATGGGCTCATATTTATTCATGACATTCTGGAACTCCGAACACATCCAGTATAAATATGTGAATGTATCTCTGAAAATAAGATATATGTTATTATACTGACCAGTAATGGTCTCACGACCTGTTTGCTTTGCCCACTGTAAACCAGATACAGGCACGAGCAGACTTCCACCCACCTAGCTTAGTTTAAAAGCAAATTAAATTAAGATATATGTCAAAATTTGCTTTCCAAAAAGGAAACTTGTATTTTATGTTGTACAATTATTATAATCTTATGCGACAGGAAATAACTATTTTGTACACGTTTATCCAAAGTGACTTACATTTCAAGGAATTAACATATTCAATCACATGTTACTTTCCAAGTGTCACATATCAGAGTGACTGTGCACACAGACAGGAGCCCAACAGAGTATAGTGGTAAGGGTCTAGTGGTTGTGGCAACCTTTATCTTTTCCTAGATTTCCTTCTTGGTCTCGAGACAGGGATTTTTGGAATGGGTGTCCAATAAATTGCTTCCTGTGTGGTGCATAGGTGTAGCCCAAGGTGGAACTGGTCGAGTGATTTCTTTTCTCTCTGTGGGAAACTGTTGAGGGTTCAACTAGACGAAAAAGTTCCACTTGTAGGGGGAAGCCATTACATTCGGAGGCCTCACTGGATTATTATTTGGGCATTCCTCTGGTGTAACTGAAGTGTATGAAGCTGTACAGTGTACGAGTCACTTGTGGAATCCAACGTAGGAATAAACCGTGGAGAATTCAGTTCCGTCCTTTGTACTGTCACTTATCAGAGTGAGTGGACACACATACAGGATACCAACACCGTATTTATAGTGTTTATTGAGTAGTGTTTAGAGCCCAGGAGTCACTGGGATTGGGGGTATCCAGAGGAGAGTAGCACACTATGGTTGAGTGCTATGTGCATACACTACCTGGCATGAGTGAGGAAGCGTACTGGCCAGGGCGCCAACGAGTGAACTCCACTTGTAGGTCAAGCTGACGGTGGAGGAGCACTCAAGAGGGAGTCCTCTGGAACAGTAGAACCCCCATGAGTCCAGGAAGTAAACATGGGGGAATGATATAGACCTCAAAGAAAGCTCAACAAAGGAACTCAGGGAGATCATATTGTCGACAGAGCAATCCAATCCACCAACCGACCTTGACAACAGAAACCTCTAGGATTGACCCCGGGCTTCTGGGAGTTGGAGTTTATATAGGAGTAAATGGTAAAGTGGTAAAGTGGATCCAGTTGAGTTCAATCACTGCAGGGAACAGCATTGCAGACACTGACACCTAGGGATACAATCTATTTATCTAGGCTGGAGAATGTAGAGAAGGTTGCTCTATATAAGATGGATTAATAATGATTAAAAGTGATTAAAACTTACTTCACAATGAAAGCTGTGTTGATCATGAGTTTAAACTTTGCCACTGGAAAGATGTCCACCAGCTGCTACGTAAAACACCAGCAAACAATATGAATCGAAAGTTCTGAAACTGCCCTGATATGTGTAAAGACATGAAAGTTCAAGTTGTTATATAAAATAAGTTTGGCTTTGCTGTACACCCAGAGCCTGGCATTTTTAAAAGTCACCTATTTGTTTCACACTGAGCTAGTAATGTGCTTAAGTGTGGTCACACAATAAAACCATGTGTATGTTTGTATGTTCTCACCTTGTTTGAATGGGTTTCCTTTGAGTACTCCAGTTTCCCACACAAGACTAAAAGCATTCGTCGGGTTAATTGAATTCTCTAAATTCCCTTTAGGAGGGAATGTGTGCTTGTTACTCTGTATTGGTCTGGTGACCTTTTGAGAGGCATGTGCTGAAACTGAATTAAAGGGCACCCCCCCCCCCTGAAATCCCCCCACACCAGAGAACCCAACGCCCAATAATATTCTTACATTTACTTTTTAAAAATAACTTCTATACAGATAACAGCAAAATATTTTATCATCACACAGAAAAGTTCAGAGGGGAACTCAAGTGGGCGGAGTTGTGAAGTTTGACTGACAGTTTGAGGGGTTATTAGAGATACGATTTTTAACACATTTAACTGGTTAAATATTTGTTAAAAAGAGACAGACGCAAAGGGTTACAAATAACATTGATTTTATGCCCCATAAAAAGGGCATGTGCACGTGCCTACTGTTCAGGGTGCTGGCCATAGTGGAGTGACCAAGTCAGAGCCCAGATCTCAACCCAATTGAAATGCTTTTGGTCAAATCAAAACAAATGATCTAAGCTACACTTGGGAAGTGTTGAATATATCCTCAAAATGGTAAAATCAACTTATTATCTCTAATGATAATTATTCACATTCATTAATTCATATAATATTTTCAGTCATTCAGTGCAGTACATACAGACTGCAGTATGATCACGATATCTGTTTTTTCATGATGTGCTGCTTGCACAACTGATATGACATTTGTTTCCTAACCTGATTATGGAGCAAGTGCATAGCAGCTGTCGCTTAGAAAGAACAAAGTGTGGATAATGCCATAATCGTCATCATCATGATCTCACATTGAGCTAAAAGAGAATATTGCAAAGGTCTCGTTTTCCACGTCACAAGGTTGCACAGAGGGGTTTGCAGTGCGTGAGGCTAATTGTGGGAAAAGCATAGAGAGAAGGTCAATGATAAGCAGCACCAATTCTCTCTTTCTTCTTATGAAAGTGACATTAGGACCAAATATAGAGTGGCTTGTATGAGGAATTTGTGCTCTGCATTTCACCCATCCAATCACCTTATCCACAAGCCACAACTGCCCTATTTACTTTTTTTTGGGACACAAAAAATAAACACAATTAGGAGGTTTTGCTAGAGACATAATGAGCTTCTTTCTGAAGGTAGTTTATGTGGAGATAATAATAATGAAACTATAGCAGGATACAACGATGAATACGTTATGCTGTTAAAAGCTATACAAAATAAAGCATAGCAATAAATCCCTTCCCTGCTCCCCCCAACCAACTGATTCCTAGCAACACGCTAGCAACAGCATATAAAATACCACAGGAATGACATTAAATCATCCACCTCAATTACAGTCAAAATGACTAGGTAAATAAATCTGTTGTTTAGTAATAAAAACCATGAACAGCAACTTTAGAGGTACACATGATTCCCGTAGTAAACTGAACTTCTTTATACTTTGAAGTGAAAGGTAGCAACACTATCTCTAACATTAGTTAACAGTTTGAAATGTAACCCAATTAGTAATAGTAATAGAACTCTTCCCCCTGATTATTAATGAAACGTCAACCCAGCAACATCACCCACTCACACCATTTGCTGGGAATTTCACTGTGAGTTGAGGTCAATACTTGAGAACCCTGTCACCATTAATGCCTTAGGAGTCACTACATCAAGGTTCAGACCCACAATGACAGCAAGACATTTTAATCTAATTTCAGCACTAATCGGAACCATGAACGTTAACTGAAGCAGAACTTAATTTACTGCGCTGGGATCCATTCCCTGCTTCTGGTGGATCAAAACCTGACGTCCTCTAAACTTTATACACATGTGAATTCCCTTTAAAGTCAGTCTATCATCCCCAAGCCTTTGAGGACAGGCTTGAAAAAACTAAACGTCATTAAACCCATCAAACACTACATAATTGGATTGCTTCTTAAAGCAGACATACTATAAAAGAAAAGAAGTGGTGATGTGAAGAGAGGTGTTCACTTCAACGAGGCTTTTTTTACAGTTCTTTTGAAATTCTGAAAGTTTTTTGAACCCACAGAGAATAACAAAAGCTTTAGAAAGAGTTATTTGGTTTTAAAAACCAAAATAAATGCACAAATCTAAATACTTGCAATTTCTCTGTGTATAAATCACATCTTTATTGTGGGCATGTTTTTAATGCTACAAAAATTTGATTAAACTCTTACTCTAAACCCAACCCAGACCCCATGCCATTTTTAAATCATGATTGTATTGGCAATACTAGCTACCTTACATTAGAATGTCCTGGACATTTTTTTTGGAGTGAAAAATGACAAGACTTTGCTTACGGCCCCTCTTTTTTCTGAGCTAGAACAGAAAGTTCTAGATCACAACAGGAAGTTGATTGAATAAGGCGAACCAGCAGAGGATTTTCCTTTGGTAGCTTTTTAAGGCAGCTTTCTCAGGATCTTCATCTCCCCCCTCGTCAAACCTTCTTTTGCTTTGAATGGTCTGTTAGCCTTAGCATTGTCAGTGTTTTTAAAGCTAAATAAAGGTGTCTTTTCTGTTATACCCTATTTAATCTTGCTTCCAGAGTTTTCTATAATGGGTTATGATTAATATTTTCATCAGTTTTTAACCTTACATAAGGCCATGAGCTCTGTGTCATGACCAAACAGATGAGATTATAGATAGCGGCAACTGAATCTATATAGTTTCCTCAGCAGATTGGCAGGGTGCTCCTTTACAGATAAGGTGAGGAGCTCAGACATTCGGGAGGAGCTTGGAGTAGAGCTGTTGCTTCTCCTCAATGAGGGAAGCCACCTGAGATGGCTCAAGGATCTGTTTTGGATGCCTTCTGGACCCCTCCCAGGCAAGGTGTTCTGTGCATGTCCCTTTGGGAAAAAGCCCCATGGAAGACCTAGAGAGATGTCTCCAGACTGACTTTGGGAATGCCTCAGGATCACCCTGGTGGAGATGTCTGGGGAGAGATGTCTGAGAATCCCTGCTTAGGCTGATCCCCTTGGGACCCCGCCTCGGAAAAGCAAGAGAAGAAGAAGATGTTGCTGTAAATGTATTTTCTGGCAGAGAAACCATCAAAATGTTACCAGCAGCTTGGTGCCAAGAGCAGTAATTAGATGCCACATAATTGTATTAACTGTTACATGGCCATAGTGGCAACTACAATGTACAAGTAGGAACAAAAACGTAAGACTCTTGTTCTGCAAACCATCTCAAACTTTAAATGTTTACAGCCTATTGAGGAACAGGAAGTGCTTAACTGCTGTAAGTACATGTTTTTCCCACTTCTGTGACTCAACTCATGTTTGACACTAGATCATGGGAATCAGCTAGCATCAAACAATATGGCCTCATTAATCATATCTTCTCAGCTACCCATCATGGCTGTAACAACCCGTTTTCCCACTGTCTTTTGTGTCACATATCAGTATCCAAGCACAGCAAATCAAATCAGAGTTTTCAATTGAGTACAACCGGATGCGTATCTTTTTCGACAGGACATCGCATACGCTTGTTCATCTGAGTCTGTCTCATGACATTTGGCTGAAATATCACAAAATGTCAGCGCCATGTTGAGAGGAGGGAGGGAACAGGTGGAGCTCTCCATAAACCTGACACAATGACTGCTGAAGGCATCTGGCTCACTCTCTACTGTGAGAGCATGGCATATGAGCAGTCATCGTCATCTGAAGTGCTGCAGATTTGTTTAAATACAGCCATCTCCATCAATTACATCTCAACTGTCTTCCTTTGTTTATGTTTTCACTAAACGAATTCCCACAGCTACAATACTTGCTCGGATTAATGGCTTCTAACCTTAAGGTAATTGACATTTTTGCTCCTTCTAGTCTAACTGACCAGGTTTCACAGAGGAGGATGATACATAATCATAATCCCCTTTTCTTAAAATTTCTCAACATGAAAAATACAAAACCAAGCAGCATGTGTCACTTTATTTTATAATGCAGAATTTAGTATTCAAATATTTATGAGGGTTCTTAAGAAGGCTGGTGTCAGGTTTATGAAACCCATAAACAAAAGGCACATAGAGAGTTAATATTTATATCACTTTCATGAGAAGACACACATTATCTCATATAATATTAGTGAAGACATGCAGTTCTTGTCGTAGAAGACATTGTGAAAGCTCACAGTAATTCTAGCTCTGGATAATTTTTTACTAAAGAAGAAGACTGAAAATCTTCATTAAAATGTCAGTTTTAAAGGAAACGTTTCTTCAGGAATTCTTTAATGTGATTACTTCCAAAATCCATCCATCCATCCATCCATCCATCCATCCATCCATCCATCCATCCATCCATCCATCCATCCATCCATCCATCCATCCATCCATCCATCCATCCAGTTATAGTTAACAAGATTTAACTGTTTACTTTTAAAAATTTTTTTTACTTTTTTTTTTTTACGTTTTTTTTTACATACATATATGAAATGTGGAAGGTGCAAGAGCCTCACAGGATGTACAGTGACAGGAAATAATATTTGAACCTATTAGAATTTCATTGTTTTCTAAATAATCGTGTCATAAAATGTGGTCTGATCTTCATTTACAGTAAGTCAATTTGTCTTGATAAACATAATGAGTCAAAGAATAAAACCCAAACATTCTGATGTTTATCCATCCATCCATCCGCCATCAATCCATTCACCAACCTACCCATCCATCTGTGCATCCATCCATCCATTTGTCCATCCATCCCTCAACTAATCTCTTTTATACTTTTACATGTTATTCTTTGGCTCTCTCCAACCTCATCGATATTCAAGCCAACATTTGGCATGTGAGAGAAACAGACTTTTGCCAACATAAATGATTTTCAGAAGGAAAAAAAAATTGCCCACAAATGTTTGTGTTTATCTGGCTCGTAGTCACACAGAATTATTGACAAAGCTCAAAGAGGTGAACCTTACCCCCAAACCCTTCTGTAGTGAAAGCATCTACAACTGGAAGTTAAAATTGATCTACAACAACAACAATATAAAAAAAAAAACATAAAATTTCTGGTTTTCTAGAGATTTGATCTAAATTTGATCTAATTTATAAAATAGTCAGAACAATTACTTTTGTGAGATGGACTGTAAACATAGCATATACTTTGAGGATTAATGTCTGGGTCTTTTCACAGAGCAGACGCTTCACAGATATGAATTCTCTGAGATTCTCTTTGACAGATAGAGCCAGCGAGTTTAATTGAGGGCTGACATGCTTTTATCTTTTCATGTTACAAAGAATCAAACATTTTTTTTATCAGAATGTTGGAAATCCATCTTAAAAGCCATTTTAGGGAGCGGCAACCTAAATTGACATGAAATTTGATATTTGGTGTATACATAAATGAATGTCCTGATGTGAGCACACCAAATAAATGAAGTCAATAGAAAATATTTCAAAACATTAAAGTAAAACCCCCATATAAATTTCCTTTTTTATCTACCTTTTAAGGGTCCAGCACTGCATGGGATCTTTATAACTGTCTGTTCTCTGAAGTCAAATAATTGTAAATTGATGTGAAACAAAATATATCAAAAACATCATACTGTAGATTAGAAAAACAATCATCCAAAGCAGAGACTGGTTTTAGATTCTTGACAGAGCTTTGTTCAGATTTCAAACTTTCTTGTGCTGTGATCTTTCTCTTTACTTTTTTACATGAATATTTCTGTGAGGTTTTATGCAAATATAGTCAGTTTATAAGCTCAGTTGTGAATTGGGTCACATACACCTGCACAAAAGTATCAATAATACTACAAGTCAAACAAACGAGGCAAATGTCTCTGAAACAAAACAAAAAAGATTGTTTTCAAATAACTCATGTCAATCATCTGACTTGGTGTGTATAACCTACTTTAGATTAAGTGAAATGCTCAGAAGCTCTTTTGCAATGACATTGAAATACTGGAAGAAAACAATTAGTGGAAAAGGACAATGGGCCAATTGGGGCCAAAATGGTGGAGATTGGGTCAGAGGCAGAAGGAGACTGCACATGCACAGAATTGTAATATCAGAGCATGAAAGTTGTTTTAAATAACATAATTCAAGAGGAGTTCATTTGTTTGGCGTTAATATATATAATGTGATTATTCGACTTGTTATTATTAGGGTGGCTTTTGCTTCCATCAGGAGGCCGAGTAAGTCACACCTGATACAAACATACAGTCATACCCATTACCATAGAAATACATATCTGTAAAATAGGTTAAGGTTCTGTTCACAGGTACCCAGTTATTTTGAAAACATGGATTTTCCTTTTTGGTTACACTGTTTGCCCACATGTAAATGCTGCACTGTTTCATGTAACCGCATATTTTTGGTTGCCAAGGTGAGTGAATCCACAGTGAACTCCTTTTGCATGTAAAAAGCGAAAACTGGTATTTCTGAGTTTTGGAGGTAGTTATCACCCCCTGACTTTTGTCATTGTCATCACGCCCTGTGTGGAGCGGCTTTCTTCACCGGCAGTGATTTCCATCTTGATCTCAGTAGAGAAATATGAGTAAACTGACGAAAGAAAAAGAACTCTTCTACAAACAAGCTATAATTTTTTTCTTCAGAAGAAGCAGCACATGTATTTTTAATAACTATGGAGAAGCTACAATCTCCAGGCATTTGCAATCAAAATTTCAGCAAGCGTGAAAAGTAGAGAAATATTAAGAAAAAAGTAAACATACACATTAATAATTTATATTATACATATGAAAAAAATTAGATAAGGCAACATAGCAAATTCATAGAAAGCCATAAATAAAAGTTTTGAATACAATGAAATCATTAACCTTCCACAAAGAACCACAGAGAAATGTAATGAATATATTATATGAAACATTTAAATTCCTTGAAAAAGATTTGCAACACCAAAAACAAGTTAATTGTTTAACAAGTAAATTGACCTTGTTGTTACATTTGGCCAGATAACATGACAGATTATTGGTTACAATTTGGCCTCTTAATGCCATACGTAATAGCCAGAATGATTGGCTTCCCATTGGGTTGTATCAGATTTTTTTTTTCTGCAAACCTTTTTGGAAGACCATATCCTGCCTCTGCTTTGAACTGTGTGTAAAAAGTTTGGGGAGCTCCAGAGATTCAGTGAGCTGTAGTCAGACTATCAATGGGTGCATGAAATGTGGTCAGTAAGTCAAACACAATGTCTTTCAGCACTCGTGATATGAAACAGAACTGTTAGAGGCCTTTTAAGTAGAGCCAGGTGCAGAAGTATTGGAGCTGTGGCTGAGATAAATAAGTTCAAAGGATATTATTTAGTATTTAAAACATATTTTTGTATATAAACTTGTCATTTGGAAAGTTTCTGTTGTCATTTGGATTTACAAAGAGTAAACAAAGTTATTTGACAGTAAAGAACTTCACCTCAAATAACCATGAGTGGAAAAATGCTTTTGCCCTATCATTCATATTTTCAGAATTTGGAAAATTTGCTACGGTGTGTAAACTTATGGTCACAACTGTACCTCTAATGATCAACAATATATTACAGATTGAGCACTAAACATTGCAAGCAATATTATCAAAAGCACAACGGTTATAGTTTGAAAAGATTTTAATACATGTACAATAACGATAGTGATATAAAGTGATGAGTCTCAGATCTTATTATCGATCCTGCAACAGTTCAGTATTCAACGATCTGGTAAACAGTGCCGCTGGTAAACAGTCACCTCATGAGTTTGTTTGATTGAAGTCCCTGTGAGATAACATTGATCTGCTGTATCAGATGCACTGCAGCCTGGGGAATGAAATGTAGAGCACATGCCTGATAGGTGGAAATGTAATGCAAATTACTAAGACAATTACTTTTTGCTGTTGACTAATGTAAACAATGAATCAATGTATAACTTAGCAGCTATGGGGGAATACTATGATGAGAAATAGTGGTTAAATGGAATTTCCTCCATACTTGTCTTTTTAATTCATTCTCTAAACCTTCAGTAGTGAAATTTTATTGTTGTTTACATTGTAATGTGGTTGTAATAACTTAATTATACATAATCCAAGTGTAACACCAAGGGTTATATGCACGCTATTACAATCACATTAATTTTAAACAAAAAAGAATGGATCATATTTTATTGTAGAGACGTGGATCTCGAACCAAAAAAATAATCCCAAAATAAACTCAAAAGATGGTGCATTGGAACAAAAATAATTTATTTTAAAACAAAAGAGAAGCCAAAACAATTACAAAACCAAACATGGAACATACAGCAGACCTGTGTATCTGTGCCCCTGTGACACTTTCTGTGTCTCAAGAACAAATCAAACATTTATATAAAAACTAATAATGAGGCACCTGGCTTCATCAGGCTCAGATTGAGTAATAACATCACTTCCCCAACCAGCAAAGCCGACAGAACCTGTAAGCAAGTGTATTCCCAAATCAATAAGCACCACATTTTGACTATAATATAAATAATAATCACAATAAACAATGATTCACGTTGAATCGATTCAAATTATTAAATTATTTTCTCTGATTAAACTATTTAAACTCCTGAACATTATCTTTATTCTTAGTCTTAGAGAGATACCTTTTTTGGTTTTAGAACAATAGCCATCACTATTTGGTGTACCTTCAATCTTTGTGAATAATGCATCAACAACTGTATCCTGATAAAACATTGGTACTAAGATGAATATAGCCTTTTCCACTTTTCTGCCATCATTTTGCAGCCATCAGGTCCTCGTATGTGCAAACACATCAATTCTGTTTACGCGTTGATGAAATTCTAATTGAACAGAACATTCGCACAGTAATGATGCCACATTTGCTGCCATTAATCAAAACCATCCAATGACATTTAGCTAATTGGACGGAAATTTGTGTTCACTGTATGTTGAAAATAAGCAAAAAGATTGAACAAATTACTTGTGATGTTCATGGTTTAACATTTAAGAGCTTTAGCATTTGACTGGATGATGGATGAAGTTCGATTCCAGAGCTCACTGAAGTGTCTGTTTAAATAAGTGTGTGGAGGTAAGTAGTTTTTAATAATGCCAAGTGATGTGGGATTGAGCAGAAATCTAAACAGTGTGATACTTAAGGTGAATATGTGTGTGCAGGCTGAGCGTAAGAGTAATCAATGACATTTTCTTAAATCAAATCTCTGCAAATGCTTTAGGGGACTCAGGGGTGGAGCTGAATTTAACCTCTCATTGCTTTTTATTGAACATTAGATACAAAACCAAATCTTTTCAACTAGGAAAATCCCTCTTCAGTTACCTGGGGTTAAGTGCTTTGTTCAAGGGCACAATTGTGGTGGATCATGAGTCCCTTTTGGGATTTGAAACTATTCTTTAGATTGCTAGCACAGATCATTAACCGCTTTGCCATGTAACCTTTAAACAGTTTCAATGCTGTGCTCAGGAGAAAATGGCTCTTATTTATGGGCGTTATTTTTTTCAATTTTGAATGGAATTTATTTTTGGTATCTTCGTTAAAGTATCTATGACAACAAACTTCATCGTCTAGAAATAACTTGATTTCTAGCATGCTGTTAACAAATTTGGAAAGGTTTCAAAAAGATTTTATATTATCAACTTATCCTGACATAGTATCTATAGAGGTAAATTGGCATATTCATCTTTTGGGGCCTATGACTCCAAGAGTGTTCAGTAGATGATGTGTAGATGCTCCGGTGAAGCCTCTGCACCCATCATCAACAGGGAAGATGAAGTGTTTCCTCAGCTCTTGTACACATTTGGATATGGGCATTTACAAAAATGGCAGTGACCTTCTGAAAAAGTTGTAAGTAGTAGTTTGAAATGATCCTTTGAAGGTAGGGGCTTGTATTGCAATTGACAACAGTTTTGCATCTGATGTTCTCCATATATTTGATGAAATGATGCTCGCTCCCTGAGTCCCAAGTTATCCAACTGCTTTTCTGCTGCAGGCTCACCATGATGATCTTATACCCTTCAAAACTTTAAAGATTACAAGATCTTTCCTCTTCTTTTTGGTGGTGTAGGATTACAAATTTAACATCCTTTGTAAGCTATGCTATGTGTTTTACTTTGTATTTGGTACTTAAGATTCATCAGTTAATGACTGTGATTTACAGAGAATTGCTTATTAAGATAGACAAACTGTTTTTGAATAATACCAGCCAATGTATGTGGTCCTTGTTGGGGGCTGGTAGAATTAGGTAGGTGCTACTTGATTTACAGTCTTCTGTTATCTGATCATGCTTTGAACTGACCACTCCTTTTGTGGGCAGCCCCCTAAGGTTTCCAGTGTATAAGATACAAAGAAAGAATGTTTTAGTTGTGCTGTGTTGAAGGATTTTGGATGACTGCAGCTCTGAACATTAAACTTGTTCTGTTACCCCAAAATCTCCTGGTCTTCGAATCTGAGTTTCCTACAGTGGCTTTGGGCTACATCTCTTCTTTTGGGGCCTATGACTACAAAGATTTCCAGGAGATGATGCATAGATGCTCTGGTGAAGCCTCTGCACCCATCATCTACAGGGAAGGGTCTCTATCAGCTTGTGTACAGGTGTGTATTGCAATTGGTCCAGAGTTGCGTCTCAATATCTTTGCTCAAGTGATGCTCTTGTAAGTCATGGACTCCCAATACCTCCATATGACTTCTATCCTCCAACATCCATTTAAAAAAAAACTTCAAGGAATACAAGGTTTTTCCTCTTTTTTTTTGGTGGCTTCAGAGTATCTCTTCGGTCCTAAGCGCCATCCTAGTCTGGCTCTCTCTGTATTGATGACACCAATAGTCTCTTGGAGTTTTTGGCCAAATCATGGCCTGATCTACTACTTCAGTTGAATTCCTTTTACATCCATGCTTAGCTTCAAAACTACTGGTAATGCAAACAATTGGTAATGCAAAGGTCCAGTATGAATTGGTAGTGTCAGACTTTGAATCCCAGGTTGGGGCACTGTCATAATCTCAGACCGAATGTACAGCTGCGCATTCCTCCTTCAGCCCTTTTGAAACATCTCGATCTAAATGTCACATCTCCAGCTATTAAACTAACTAAAACTAACCTTCCTTTTTTACTCACATTAATCAAACTAAACTATAATACACAGAGAACAATCAAACATATTCATCTTAATTCAACTTAGTTTAATAACACTTCTCTGTCTTGCTTTTTCCTTAGTTAATTACATTCTTTAATATATTACACCTATTTCAGTCAATTGTTTACAATTCCAGGACTATTTAAATCTCCATAAACCAATTAAAAATTGGGTCTTGAAGTATACATAATTAATGTCCAAAAAGAATGGGGCGATAAGTCTCGAGGTTGTCATCACAGCCATTTATACCTTTAAACTAACCACTTTCAAAACCTTTTGATGAGTTACTGAAATTTAGTATTTACTTAACAGGTGCTGAACAAGTACATCAGATGTGAACCCCAATAGTTTTATATTAGAAAAAGCCACTTTTGTTTCTGACACCCCTTGAAAAGAAACATCAAGTGTTGCTTCCTTTATACACTTCACCTTTCTGACAGCAACAAAATGAAAGTCTGGACAAAGCCAGAAGGTGAGCACAATCCATCATTCTTTTCCAAGCAGTTCCACTCCTCGCACACACACCTTTGGGTTACAAACGGACTGAAATCCCATGATGTCTGAAATAAGATTCATGTAACATGGCCCCAGACACTGCAAGCATGACCTTACAGCAGGTCAGAGTCCCAAATGGTAGTCAAAGGGTTCAGTAATTCATCCCTGTCTCTGTATGAAAGATGAATTCATGTCTGAGCACAACAGACCTTGGTTTATTTAAAGGTCTCAATATAAGGATACATCTTGAATGACTGGTCTACCGCAGATGTTTCTCAGCCAAAATGTTGTCATGGTGACCTCGAATTGTCCCTTACAAAACTGTTAATGCCTAAAGTTATTGCATATACACATGAAGCATTTAATTTATACAAGAGTGCATCGTTTAAATCGATGAACAGATTGACAGGTTTGATGTAAATCCAACATACATTGATGGATGTAACAAAAATCAAAGTACTGGTAAGTCTGTTACACAAAATATAAATATTCATTAAATATCATTGGTAAAACAACAAATCTAGGGTCCCTTGAATTCCCCTCCTGGTCTCAATCGTCAAAATCCGGTTTTGAACCTTTACCCAGTGAAAAAGAAAATCATCAGGCCATATATTTAATGGTAGGTTTAGTTCAGCAGTTAGTGACCCCTAACAATCCAGAACACAGCATTTCACAGCTGATAAACTTATCTGCACTTGAGGGAAATAAAAATCTCAGTGGCCAATTCACAAAAATGACATAGAATCTAGTGACTAAACCCTTGCTGTCAATCACAGAGGCCTGATGTTTCTTGTAGTTGGCCACCAGTTTGCACATCGGGGCTGTTAATTGTGTTATTGATCTTAGACTATGGCTATTATAGGTTAAGCACACATATGCATATGCATAAGTAACTATAGTCCAAGTTTACCGTTTCAATGTTCCACAATAATAAACGAGGTATTTCAGAAGATGTTTAGTAGCATTTTCTGGATTTATGGATTATGACCTGCCCAACATTCAATTCACTTCATTTTCTTCTTGTTCTTTTTCTTCTTCTCTAGACTACTCTAAAACCCAAACCTGGTGTTTTAGGTCATTGTCATACTGGAATACTAATCGACTGCCCATTTCCAATGCCCTGATTGATGCAAAGTGGTTTTATCCAAAGGTTTGACTTTACACAACCACTTCTATCAACCTTTTAATTTGGTGCAATGCATGAGCAGTATTCCTGGCACAGGCTGCTGCTCTGTTTCCCTTTTAGGGCTCCATTGCCCATTTAACTTTACATACCTGTAAAACATAATTAAATGTGATCAGGATCATGTAGAGGGGGAGAGGGGAGAGAGAGAAAGAGACAGAGAACCTTCTCAATCGATCGATTGAACAATTTTATTAACTATAAAGTGACTGTGTGTAGTGTAAATCAGATCAATGAGCCTATTTTCACTTAAAGAATATATTTAGCTAAATACTTTAGACGCTGTCAAATTGTGGTTTGATGTAATGTAATCACATATTGAAATTCAGTTAATCATTATCAACAGCCCCTGCGATGGACTGGCGACCTGTCCAGGGTATACCCCCACCTCTCTCCCAATGTGCCCTGGAGATAGCCACCGGCAGACCCCCAAAAATGGGAATAAGCAGGTTGAAAAATGAATGCATAAATGAATTATCAAGAGTGTAGCGATTCATTCTGCTCATGATACTGGCCCATGGACCAGATCCGGCCCCCCAAAAGACTGGCATCTCACATGGGCTGTGCAGTAAACTGCTGAACTTGGCATATTATGTTTAATGTCAAGTAAAAATGCGGTCCATGCAGATTCCACCATGCTGGTCACAGACTCGGAGCGTCTTATTTTTTTGCAAGTTGTGTGAGAGCTCTGCTCTGTGCCAGAGAACTGGCTCTGGGTGATTGACTCCTGGACCTTCCCTGACAGTCAAAATCTGTAAAGAAACTATGTGTAGTGTCTAAATTTATCAGTGGAATTAGTGTCATTGTTTCATTTCCATTTGAAGTGACACTTAAATGTCATTCAAACAGACACCCAAACACCCAAGTTGTAGATTCGGCAGATCTTCTGGTGTCCACAGCACATCAGAATTCAGTAAACCTGGGGATTTACAGATTCGGGTTTCTCTGCTCAATAGCACCAGACCCAAATGCTCTTAATTAACAAATGACACCTATGCATTACATAGATGTCAAAAGATGTCTTTCTCCAGCGTCGCAGAAATACGCTCCTCTATATGCGCAGCCAACTGAGAAAGGGACCGTCTGCAAAGCGTCAAACCCAAAATATGTTTTGGAAGATGGTTAGTAATTTCAATCTAAATGCTCTATTTTGACCAAAATCAAGCCGCACACCACTGTTCACAAAGAGAAATGTCAGGATTTTTTTACATTTCGTATTTTTAATATCAGACATGTGGATTCTAATAATTTAGGGGGCATTAACACAGACAATATTAAACCCAGCTTCTGTTCAGAAACCATGAAACAGTTGGACTGTTCTTAAAAACTCTTAAAAACCAGAATGAAAATTTCTTTAGTTTAATGCTTTAGAATGCCTCAAATAAATGAATTTATAACCTGAACATTTACAGTTTCACCATGTGTTTGTTTTTAATATCATTATTTGAAATGTCTTTGCCCCCTGTAAAATCAAAATGTACATAAATGTTCATTACAGCAGACATTTGTCCACTCATTTATTTATTGATGAATAAAACTACTGTGTGTTTTCTGAAGTCTTCCAGAAAATAAAAATTAATCCACAAGCATATGGTTCAGTAGTTAAGATGTGTGGCATTTCTCGTACTCAGTACTGCCAAAATATCAGGGGCAAATGGAAGTGGTTTGAAAACCAGATGCCACCTTGAATGGTCAGAGATATTGCAAGTCAAAGTTTTTTCCAAATGTTCATGCTATACATACGTGTATTTCTATTTAATTAACAGTGACTTTATAGGTTTACTTTCAATGCAACAAATTTAAACAAGGTTAAAGGAAAGAGCATTCAAGTGTATAATGGATTTTGGATGGCATGGCTGAACACATTAACAGGGCAGTCCATAAAAGGGGCTCAGGGCAGATTGAACATCCAGTGCCTACTGGTGAAATACAAGTTTGTTTATATCATTAGAGAATGGCTTTGCTGCCTCAATGAACTTGTAGTGGCTTACGTACAATTGGAATTTTTGTGGGGTTACCATCAAGAAAATGAACTGCTAATTTAGAAGAAAGAAAAGGTTTCATAAATATACAGTAAAAGCAATGTATATTCATGCTCATAACTAATGAAAGTACTGATCAGTACTAATATAGTGCTGAAAAACAACATTTGAGGATGATTTTTTGTCCTTATGATTTAATTAGTGATTTCATTTTTGAATCCAATGCACATCTTTGGACTCATAAAGCCTAGGTCTTGATTAACCTTCGTTGAATGTGACAAAAAAAAAAAAAAAACAGGAAGCCAGTTGATCTGCCTTGCAAAAGCTTTTCTCTTTGGTTTGCAAATAAGAGAATGCTTGTATCTTTCCAGAACCTGAATTTATCAGTTTTTTTATGTTGTGGCTGTCTTTGGATGACATTCGCTTCCTCTTTAGAGACAAAGAGCACAGGCTCATCAATGTCATCAAACTTATTCATTTTTTTTGTCACATATACTGATACATGCAGCAAATTTATTTTTTTAGAACATTTGCTATTTTTTTAACCCGTATATGACCAAAATAGCTGTTTTCTGCAGCTATAATACAGAGCTGGTCCAACCTGCCGAATACACCAGGAGGGCAGAAAGTATGTATCATGTTCTCCAGGGGAAGTTGTTTTGACTTCAGGCCCAGGCCATCTTGAAGAGAGGAGGGACAGCCAAATTAGAAGGTTCTAATGAGGTTTTGGTCAATAATTTTGAGTTATTTAATGTCCAACACCAGTCTCCTTTTTTTCTGTCGTGTGGCCGACAGTCTCTTTCCGATGATGTCCAGCTTGCATTCGAAGGCCACAGAGTGAGTCCCACCGTAATCTCATTTCAGCTGGCCGGCTTAGTGGGGTTTTGAACTGTACTGACAGCTTTTAACAATCGCTGATAACTAAGGGCTTCACATAAACCAATCAGCAGAACTCCTGTTATCAAAGCTGCGAATAGGTAGATGTCTTCGACGTCCTCCAGGGACACAGCAGCCAGCCACACAATGTGCCACTTCTCCCAGCCGTACCTTGTGTAGCCAGCAGCAAGCCCAAGCTCCTTGTCGATAAGATGGTATTGATTGCATTCAGAGACCAGTTCATCAGACCCGCAGTTTCTTTATTTGGAGAGCAGAGCTAGGAGAGTCTCTAACAGACTGGCCCAAGACATGGAAGTCAGTAGGGAACATATGGGAGGGGAAGAGAAAAAAGTTCTCAGAAGTTCAGTGAATTCCATGTGATAGATGTCTACTGCAGTAAGTCAACTTATGCAATTTCCTTGCTACAGTAAACGGTCAGTTGAATTTTAACTCATTATATGGATCCTCATTTTATAGGTGACAAATCACACTTCTTTATCAAGCTATTTGGAGTTTGGTGGTTGCCAAAGATCGAAACTTGTCTGACTGTCTTGTGCAACCTGTGGAGTTTGGTCGAGGGGTGATTATGGTGCTGAGTTGTTTTTTAGGAACTCTGCCTTCTACAGCATACATATTTGGACAATTCTATGCTTTTAACATTTTGAGGACATCCGAGTTCTGATCCAATACATCTAAACACCACTGGACAAAGTAAGTGACACTAAAATGAACGAACAGATGTGGTGTCCTCCCTGTACAACAATACGATCTCAAGACTACTGCATTGGTGGGTATGTGGTAAATATTTGGGAATATTCAACCATTTCAGTGACACCCTGAGCAGAGATGTGTTTCTAAAGACCAGAATATTGAAAAGGAAAATAAGAACTATGAATATGAAAGAGCACCCCTTTGATGTAAGTACATACTTAACAATAGCCTAGCAATGCAAAAGCAAGCACTAAACACACATTGGCTACCACATACCAGCACTCTGGCAACCCTCCAGAACACTCAAGCTATGTGTTGGCAGGAATGAGCCGACCAGCTTCAAAATAACAAAAATACACCACATGAATTGCTTCTCGTGTAATGTAAACTGCCAGCAGTAATTGTGATGTTAAATTGCATCGTGTCCTTTAAAAACCCGTTCCTAGCTTCACAGAACCATGGGTGACTTTACATATAGTCATACTGTGCAAGAAAGAGCCTTCTACAGAGCTTGTTACACTCTAGACCTCACAGTGAAATAGCCTGACAGATACAGAATAAAGGAGTCAATGACGCCACTTTAACCAACACCCCCAGAAGCTGAGTGGATAATGAACTTGTATACATCATTCTAACTGCAGTAAAAAAAAAATCCCTGAATATCTTGCCTGGGACAAAAACACATCCACTTTCTGTTAAAAAACATTAAAAGACATTTGCTAGCTGCATAGCATGCACTATTACTGTAGATTAATTTCAATATAAGAGCTTAATATACTTCTAGTTTGCCCCAACCACCCCTGCCATACCTCTCCTTCTAGGTTCAAGTGAGTAAAGGCCTCTACACCTTGTTCCGAATTAAGAATCACACAGACCTTCGAATGGTCAAGGAAATATTGATGTCTGAAGATGCCGTTTACCATTGATTCCGATGAAATCCGTTTTTGTAATCTTTATGGCATTATATTTCTATCTTTTCTTTGATTTCTGCTCTGTCTATTTCCGGTTCTTCTTCTTCTTCTTTTCTGCTTCCTGTCCAAAGTCGATATGAAAATGTGTGATGAGCGCCACCGATCGCTTCTTTTACACCCTACTCACGTCATAAGAGACAGCTTTCATTGATCGTTCTCATGGCAAAAAACCTATCCGATTTAGCAGAGCAAAACTCTTCTCATGGACACCACTCCTGAAGTCAGATGTGAGAATATTAGTTTGTGTTTATCTTTGTATTGGCTAGTTGAGATTCATCAGTTAATGATTGTGATTTACAGAGAATTGCTTATTAAGATAGACAAACTGTTTTTACATAATACCAGACAATGTGTGTTGTCCTTGTTGGGGGCTGGTAGAATTAGGTAGGTGTTACTTGATTTTGCAGTCTTTTGTTATCTGATCATGCTTTGAAGTGACCAGTCCTTTTGTGGGCAGCCCCCAAAGGTTTCCAGTGTATAAAATACAAAGAAAGAATATTTTAGTTTGCTGTGTTGAAAGATTTAGGATGACTACAGCTCCGAACAATAAACTTGTCCTGTTACCCCAAAATCTCCTGGTCTTCGATTCTGAGTTTCCTACAGTTTTCTGAGTTTCCTACAAGGCCTTAACTCACAACCGGTGAACTTGTAATCATGTTCAAATAAACCTGCACAAGAAGTTCACAAGCACAAGTTCTGATTTACAGCCAATCCAAGAACTTACTAAAAGGAGGCTAAATGTCTAGAAACGTATGGATGTATAATAATTCAACGAACCATCCAAAATAAAAATTGCCTGACTCAAAAAAGAAACAATTCCAAATACATCCCAACACCACATTCTTCTGTCATAAAAAAGAGGTAAAAGAAAAGGAGAGAGTGCACAGAACAAAGCAACATTGACTTTATGTGCGCTGCATAGTGAACCACCCAGCATGCAGGCTGAGTGAAAGTGAGAACAGGAAATGTGTATGAAATAAATTGAATGACCTTTATACTAACTCCATCAAATGTTGCAACTCTGCCCGCTTCATCTGTAGTCCAGCTCTGCAAACAAAAATGCTATCGACTTCAGTGGGAAGTGAAATAATAACAGTCTGCGGGGTTGCTCATGATTGCACCAAGCTAATTTACCTCAGAAGGACACCCAGCTTTAAAAATCAATATCTGATGTCAGCCACAGAAATGATAAGCTATTCAAAGAAATGTCTCAGATGGTGGAGAAAGTTCTACAGGTCATGAACCATGGCAGTACCAATGAAAAGTAAACGGCTCTACTTGTAAATCGGAAATCACATCAGGGCACTCAGACGGAAGCAAAGGGATGTGACTATTTTGTTTATGAAGAGAGTCATGGAGGTTTTGAAATGGAAAAGGATTCTGAGAACACAGAAGGGAGGTGTTTCTCTCAGAAGAGGTAGAGTGAATAGACAAATTAATCACTGCATGCCCTCGTCCATTCTTCATCCTCATGACACCACAATTACCACAAGCTTATCCTTCAGTATGACTTTACAATCAGCAGGAAATCTCACTCTCTCCCAGTGTTCAATCAAGGCCTTGTTATTGTTTCACAAGAGAAAATCTCTTAAAAGCAAGGACCTAGTGAAGCACCTTTCTCTGAAATTCAAATGATACCTTTTCTTACTTTCAAAGAAACATTGACTGCATTATTTGTGCTTTTATTTAACCTTTTATGACCTGCCATACCATATTTTACATTTTTACCTGCTGTGGTGGCATTTTTTGGAGTATTTTAGTTTTCCATACACCAATACAACCTGCATATCCTAGATTTTAAGATTTTAGAATAACATATATGGAGTTAGGTCAATATTAACTGAAGAAAGTGTCAAAACTACAATAAACCACAAAATACATTTTAAATAGTTTTTTTTCTCCACATATTTTTTCTAAATATAGGCATGTAACAGCTTTATCAAAAATGCTTTTGAACAAAAGTAAATTTATTCTGAGTGAATACATTGCTTTGTTTTTGAGATACACTCAAATAAATAAAGTGAGACAAAATAACTGAAAACATGCACATTTTGCAGAAAACATACAATAAACATCACAATAAACAATTTACAACTGTGCATAGAAAAAAAACCCCGTAAAAAAAGGGTTTCTAAGATACTTTTGTTCATAGATTATATATATACATATATATATATATATATATATATATATATATATATACACAGTGGTAACCCGAGATACGAAATTAATCTGTTTAATCTTTTCCAGGGTGGCTTTTGTATCTCAAACATTTCGTATCTAGAAGCAAGTTTTACGTGTAAAACGCCTACTAAACACACAATGGAAGGAAATTGATGATGGACACAGAGAGTTGGAGTATTTATTGGGGAGTATTTATCTAGCTATAGCTACATTACCGGCTATGGTGAAAGACTGTGAAGGGTTTGAACGTATCAGTAGAGGAGCTGAGCTGAATTTCAGTTTTTATTATTGCGTATCCTGCTCCCAGTGTCCAGGTTAGAGTACAGGGCTGTCCACAAAGAAAGGAGTTTACATTGACATTAACTGGAAGAAGTAGGTCAGTTATCAATTGAAAATACTTTATTATTGTCTGAATAAATGATTGTCCATGGACAAATTTGGTAACACAACCGTGTGAAAAGATTTGACATGAAATTCTCATGTTTTAGGTAGAGGAGTGTTCATGGAGCCATTGGAGAACAGCCTTAACTCGTTCTTTATGTTCCGACTCATAAATTAAAAAGCCATCAATATATGACTGAAGAATTTATGAAGGTAATCTTGGGAATGTTTTATTCATGAGTGATTGGAAGACCAGGGAGGTGACTGAGAGTCCATATGGCATAACGTAGTACTCTTAGTTCCTGCTAGGAGTCACAAAGGCAGCATTCCATGCATCACCAATTTTAATTCTGATTAAATTACAGTGCAATATACTATGAATCCTTCCAATATGGAATGTAACTGTTTGGAATTGTTACCTACCTTCCCCACAAATTTTTGGTTGTTCTCAATAAAGTGCTGCTATTATAAATTATTATATTTTTTTATTTATTTATTTTTTGATTGTTTCACATTGTGTTTGTGATATAATTGACTTTGATGAACAATACTTCACATTTTATGACAATATATTCAGAAAAATAATTAGTACATTGAAAAGGGTACCCATACTTTTTCTTGCCACTGTATTTCAAAGATTTATTTAATGAAATATCTAATCCTCCAACAAAGTGAATGGACACAACTGAGTGCTTTAGTCACTGGTGAACAGCTGTTCCAACCAAAATCACTGAAAACAAGAACAGAAAAAGCAAAAAGAGCAGAAATGTTCCTACAGTCGCAGGCTCAGATATAATAAACTGAAACAAACCATTGTCTCTCAAGAGCTTGGCAGATGCTGATTAAGCAACTCTAAAACTGTATTACCAACTTCAGTTATTAAAAACTGTTTCTTGTTCATCTGACAAAGACTTTGCGTACCTCTGTTGGCAGTTGTATTTCACAAAAACATACAATTATTTACAAATTATCAGTGTTGCAATGAAGGGTTTTGATAGTAAACAACATTTATTATCCACTGGACTGAGGCTGAACACACAGAACTCAGATTTATTAAATACATTTGTTTAAAACACTATGTGTATGCCACTGGAAAACTCTAAGAACTTCCCCCAAAACTAGAAATGCCACTTATAGTTAAAAACTAAACATATATCTTAAGTACTTACAGAAATACAGAAGATTAGTAAAGTCATGGTTTTTAGTATCAAAGACAAAAAAAAAACTTAGATATTTGGCCACAATGAATTTCGACAATGCCAGTGGGACTTTGATGTCCTATGTAAAATGCTTATGAGTTGATATAGCTAATAATAGACTTTTGAGGTGATTAGAGAAAAAAAATGTAGCATAGACTGTTAATACAGATGTGTACACATTAGCTTGTTTTAGCTACAGATATAAGATTTAAGTAAAACATAAACAAAGTTAAGCATCGTCAAAGAAACTAAGTTAAGTTAATTAAGTGCATTTTGATTTTCGTATGTAATTTTCAGCAATGAATTGATAGCAAAAAAACAATTTTCCGCATTAAACATGGCAGGATAGAATTGAGAAACCACGTATAATCAAGTAACTAAACATACATTACCAATTTCATTAGCTAAAAACACAATTTTTATTTACATTTATCTCAAACAAAGATAGTTTTGACATGTATGTATCGTTTTTAACAAGTGTAAGGTCTGTAAAACTTGATAATTTGACCATTTAACATTCGGTTGACAGAAGCTTAATATATTCCTGACATTTCGCTCTGATTAAGAAAACGGAAAATAATACCATAATACCCTAAATGTATAAGGTATTGATTGTCATGTTTGGTTAAAATAACAGCAAATAACTGTCCATTGTATTCTATGCAACTTTCCAATTAAACCATTAATTCCCCACTAATTTAACCAGTCCTATCATCCAGTTGACTTGTCCGAGCTTCATCCGACCTTCCCTTCCTCCCCATCCCATCGACAGCTTGCTTGTTATGCTTGTACCTGCCATGTTATGCTCAGTCTACAAGCCAGACCCTGGTGGTGAACTCATGAATGATTTTGAATGCAGATAGTGAGGAAAAATTAATGTAGTTAATATAGTTTACAAGTAAAAAACCACACACAGAACCAAATTGAGATTTGCACAGATCTTCAAATGGCTTCTCAGCAGGGTGATCTTTGTCTGGGTCGATGAAAAAAAGAGATAAAAGAGAGGATTGCTTGTGTGCCTGTTTCCCATATGAAGTCGCTATGAAAATATGGGTTAAGTGACACCGAGCGGCTCTTTTACACCCTATTCACGTAAGAAAAAGAGCCAGGTTTCATTGGTTGCTCTTGCAAAAAAAATATCAGATCCAATATGGCAGTGGGAAAATCTTTTTGTTTCTCTTGTTTTAATGTTTACTGAAAATATAAGACAGCCACATCATTTGTCATACTAAACAAGGGATTGAAATGTTTAGTAAAAGAGTGTATCATTAATGATGCCAAATGACCAATGCGTGCCATTCCAAGTACGTGCTAAATGGCTTTTCTTCACTCTATACATGGCAGCTCCACAATGTTCTCGTACAGTCACACTCTCCTAATAAGCACAAATCAATAAAAACACAACAAACAAAGGCTCAATAAGACCTCAAATGTAGCCATTTCTCAGAGTCCTTCAGAAGCTCTTACTGGCATTAGATGAGTTTGGACTCGTTCATTCCGCACAAAGAGCTGGACCACATTTGAATGGCTTTTTGTTCCCCCTCAACACCAATGAGGCTATGAAAAATTACCTTTACAGCTCACTCTGGGCATGTGATTCGATTAGAGTAGCATCAAAGAATGCTTTGCACTTGACGGTACATTGATTTTGTTGTAAACACAAGGCCATGATTCCAGAGAGTATTTGGACTGGATTGAATGGGATTGAAGAGGTGATGTAGGTGCTTTTAGGATGATCTTTGGTTGTGAAAGCTGATTTTATTAGGAGGAGTATGTACATGTGTTAGTGGGAGATCCTCCTACTGTCTGGTCAGAGGCCAAAGTCATTACAAATGGTTGATGTGGAGTTGCCCAGCAGCAAGCTGCTTACTCATCATTCTTCTACCGTTTCTTGCTGTGTGCTGGATGAAGAGGCTCACTCACAGGAAGTTGAGGCCACTTGCATGTGGACTTGTGTTTATGTGATGATAATAATAATTGTGTTTCTTGTTAATATTTCTTAATTTTACAGCACTGTCTGAAAAAGAAAAACAAAGTTTGTGCTTGTTGTATCCTTAAAGAAATTCGGAAACTTTTCATTTGGAACATCTTGAAATCTTCATTTTCCATTCTCTAATTAATGTAGCTATGTGGATAACTGGTGTCCCACACTCCCATGTGCGACAATGTGGGAGAAACACATGTTTCTTTTGTTATTCAATGTTTCCATTTTTCTGTGTTGATGTCAGGATTTTTGTGAGTTTGACTTGTGCCTGCAGGCATAAAAGAAATTAATGATTTAATCCTAAATATTCAACATTGAACATAATTTGAAATGAATACAAATGAACAATGCAAGAGTTAATACACTTGGAGGATTTTCATTTTCTGTGTACCAAAGGAAAGAAATATGGAGAGGTGACCTCTCTCTTCTCACCGATGTCTTTGATAGTTTGTGCTGTGGCAGCAGTAATGTGTAATTCAAAGAAGCTTGAGTTCTGAATGGGAAACGAAGAGATGACAGGAGAAAAAGAAGAGGTGTAGAGTGAGAGGGGAATGTTAATGTGATCACTACACACTCAGTCATTCTGACTTTGGTTTCATTAGAGCAGCCAGTCTCATCATCTTCACGTGGATAGCTATGAAATATATAAATGCTACATCTGTTAGATTTTTTTTTTTCTGTAGCTTTGAGTTTGTTTTAGTTATGCATTTGCTTGAACGCAGCTTTATTGGTGGTGTAACTGACCCTGCATTCAACCTGACTAAAGCTCCAAATTATGGTTTATTTATAGATTTTCTCGAATTGTACTGATTGGTGCAGATGAGAACAATTACCGAACAATCTACGCGCACAGTATTGAATGTGTTCCTGTGTCGAAAAACGTAACCTTCCTCTTGTGTTAGGGTAGGCACTGACTCGTTTTAAATTTAAAATGCATAAAAGATTAAATAAGTTTGTTTATTGTATCAAAGCTATTAAATCGTGTCAGAATCCTTTATTTCAACACAATAAAAATTATTGTACATTTTTGGATCTTTGTGTTTATGACGAGTGTAAAGCAAAAAACTAGATGGATGTAGTTTGTGCACAAACTTTGATGTTGGCTTGTAAAAGTGCCATTTGTTCAAGTGGTGCTCGCTGCAGAGCCAAATGGGAGGAGCTAGAGCTCTAGCTCCCCCTCGCTGGAGCTCCAGCTCCCCCTCGCTGGATCTAGTGGGCGGGGCTTGACGCGCTATCAAGCGCCACCAAGTGGCTGTTAATGTTAATGCGAGTTCAACCGTAATGGAAGTAAATGCTTGTGTTGATGCGCAAGATGTTGGCATAGATAATATTTTTGTCTAATATTGGTAATGATTATGATTGATGATTTTAAGCATAGTCAGTATCGTTTCTGTGAAATTACAAAATTACGTAAATACTTTTTTAATAATGCTTTATTGTCATACAATGTGTACAATTCCATGTCCCACTGTGAATACTTATGTAAATATTTGATAAGTAGGGAATGTGAACGCTTACTATCTGTTCATCCTGCTTTAATTTTTGTCCACCACATTAATCTGTGGGTTATTTGTGAACTAATCTGAATAATCTGATTAATTAATGTAATAGATAATAATAATAATAAAAATAACGTTTGACTAATTTATGTAATCTGCCCATTTTTGTGTGTAAATGTGAATTTATGATTTCCAAGAGGCTGGTTGTATTTTTTTTTTTATATTATTATATTGTACATTTAAATGTATTATTGGCTGTAATTTTTGATAGACTTTCATGTAAGATTTAGATTTTATATACATCTCAAAGTTTCGTTTATCTTTAAAGTACAGTTCAGATGTCTTACCGTGCCATACAGGTTGTACAGTTCGAACGGACTCTACCTGCGTCTGGACCTATGACGTATTAAGCCCCGCCCACTAGATCCAGCGAGGGGGAGCTGGAGCTCTAGCTCCTCCCATTTAGCTCTGCAGCGAGCACCTTCTCCATTTGTTTGCAATGGAGGAGTCAGTGACATCATGCATAATGTGAGCCCATGCCAATAAAAGTAATATAAACCAACCATTAAAAGTCAATGGTAAATATTTAATATTTAACCCCTCCTAGAGGCTGGGGTTCATGTGGAGAACGTCCACAAATGTGGTCTTTTTAAAGTTTCTATGACATTCTAAGTTTTCTGCTACCAATGCATCACTGTAGTCCTTACTCTCAAAACATTGAGAAATATTGGCAAATAGATTCCATTTCTTATTTTATGTACTCATCGGCTTTGCCGTGAATGCGACGATGTGTTTTTCTGAAGACCATGTTAGCCATTTGAGAAAACTTTTAGACAAAGACTAAGAAGAAGAGAACACAAACAAAAGCTGTTTGGTCAACTTGATTAATGGCACTGGCAAACTTTCTAGGGTTTCTCTCTGTGTTCATGTAGGGTAGAATGATGAAGTATTGATAAATTAACACTCCTTGGATGCTAAAAAAAGACTGTGCAATCTCTTGAAAACATATTGATTGGGAGAAAGTAACTGGGGGTGGGTGGTATTTAAAAAAACGCACAAACCACTTAAACCCAAATAAACAATCAGAACCCAACTGTGTTTTCGTAAATAAACACACTCCCCCCAGCTGTTCTTTAAATATGGAGATAGACTTGGATTTATTGCCTTTTATTTTTTCACTGAAATACAACTCAGGGGCCGAAGAAAACAACATGCTAATAACAAAAAAAGTATGCTGAATGTTGAATTTTCATTTATAAGCAATTAGGTTGTGACTGATTTCAGCTTGAGGCTTTGCGTTTGCTTGTATTATATTTAAGTGACTTCAAAATGGTCCACATTTGATTCCATGCCAGAGCGTAAATCAAGTAATATAGGACATTGGGTTTAGTAAGTAAGTCATTTTCGGAGAATCATTATGACCAGTGACGAGAAATGTGGTCAAAGTTAAAAAGGAGGATAAAACTGACGGCTCGATTGAACCTGAAGTGCAGGGAATGAAGTTCTGGGTTAACTAACAATACAAACAAAACCACATTTACTAATATTCTTTGTATCTTGTACAAGCAGAGATGCATTTAGAAATCCAATCTGAAAGCGTTGATATTTCAGAGGCGATGATCTGATCTATTACCCCTTATCCCAAGTTGTGCAAGGTGGAATGTTGAACATGGATATTTAAGACTATTTTGGTTCAGCTATTCCTCAGTAAACTGTAGAAGGCACAGAATGAAGGCTACTAGATTATTGAAACTTCAAAAAAAAACCCAGCCCCAGTGCCCACAACCGCAAATGGCACTGCACAGTTCTGATGCTGTAATGGAATTGGTTCAATGCAGTTCGGCTGATTTGGATAACCTGAGTTCTGTGTTCAAGAAGAAATAACTGCTTTATCAACAGAGAAGGAGTCTCAACAACAATCCCAAGAGACTTCAGGCTGTCATTGATGTTAAAGTTGGGGAAATCATTTCACCCAACCACCCACCCAAACAATTGTGTTATCGTTCATATTTTCTGAGAAAAAAAAAAAAATGACCAAGAAATCAAAACTTATGAGTAAACTTATGAGCACTTATCAACTGTTTCAACTTGTCTTTACTTATAAGATTTCTCATGTTACGACACGTAATCCTCCATTATGTATAAATGTATATAAACAAAAAGAAAGAAAAACAGGACTGGTGACCTTGACTAATTATATTATTCTTTAGCTGTGGTGTCGATCACTACCCCCTAGTTTGAGGGCGGGGAGCTGTGTTAATCATTTGATGAAAATAAAAACGTGTAAATTGTGTAAATTCAGCTCATATAGTTTAGTGGTTGAACATTGTAATACCATCCTGCAGAGAGACAGTAAAGTCATCTTATTCCACACAATTCAAGTGTTTCCAGTTGGGCCGGTGCACATCAGCACATCTCTTCCAAAAATCTGTAATTCCAGTAAAAGGGAAATTTATTTAGTTATTTAAAATAAATAAATAAATAAAATGGTGAATGTAAATGAAAGATAATTATAAAGTACACTTTTCTTCGCCTTACTGCACATCACTGATTACAGAGAATACTTATAGGTTTTAAATGAGGAGTTTGTTTGCAAAACGCAATTGCCATCATTAAAAAATAAAAAATAAATCTGAAGTGTATTGTGTTCACATTGGAAAAGCCCATAATCAACCCCCCCCCAAAAAAAATAAAAACCCCACAATACTTGCCATGTACAAAAACTTCCATCTTTGTTTGTTTTTATATAAACCACGATAAACACCATTCAAGTTTTTCCCCAAAATGTCATAAGTCCCCTTAGACCAGAACAGCACAAAGCAGATGAGGTGCTGAGGAGGTGAGAAAATGCCAGTTCTAAGTTTGTAATCGTTTTATAATCATTCCACTAAGTCGAAACCAAATCAGGCATTTTTCCAGCTGATCACAGTCAAAAAAGTCCAGTGGAGATGTTCCAAAGTCACCAGTAGGTGAAAGGAGAGACTGTGGGATGCGGACTTGAATGATCCGGCAGCAGATAACCAACATCTGCATGTGGTTTCTGACAGTTTTACCGATCTATACTGGAACTAGCCACTTGACTCAATATTGATGTTTGTTATTGTATTTTGAACCGTTTCATTACAAAAATAAAAAAGCATTTAAATTGATGATTTTAATTTTTTTATGATTTGAGGTGCTTTGTGAAAGTTAGGAACAGAAAAGGTATATTTTCATCAAACCACTTTTAAACTAATGAAAAGATATTTTTACTCAAATTCATCATGGAGCTATGGCCTCTTGGAAATAAAACAACTCTTCAAATAATGACAAAATGACAGAATCCTTGTGTCTAATATTTTTTAATTAGAGCCAATTAAATAAAGAATTGAAGTCATTTGACAGTGCAACAACAAATAATGCAGAATGTCAGTAGCCATGAATCATAACTATGGAGACAAAGGACCCAGACTTCAAATTTAAAATCTAACCTTACAATTTGATTAATCTTCTCCTCTAACCCAGAGCAGAGCCCCTTTCTCTGCGCTCAATAGTACCTTCCCAGAATGTCCTCAAGCTCTAGGTAGAACATAAGCAGGAATCAAAAACAAGCAGTCTGATGGAGACACAGAAAACCTTTCACTGAACATATTCCTCCAGGCAGCTACAATAACCACAGAATAATGATAATACCGCATCTCGGGGACTAGTTTTCGCTTTGGTGCTTTGCTTCATGAGGTCGATATAAGGATTATGAGAGAGAAAAGGGAAGATCTGTTTTGCCTTTTGGTCATCATTAAGTTATTGCTTTTAATCGTGTTGCTGCACATGTTCCATGTTGTTATTATATGGTGAAAACCATTTATTTGTTCTAAAAAAAAGAAGCAATTGTCTGCAAATGTATTCTTAACAGCAGATTTGTAGCTTGTGAGATCTATTGACCTGATTCATTATGGAAAGCATGTTATTTCCTTCTGCCACAAATGAATTAACATTCCGGGAACGCTCTGGAAAAAAATGTGATGTGTGAAGTCGAAATGTGTTCTTTAAAGTGTTCCCAAGCTTTGGTTAACCTCAGACAAGGTCATTTATTTCCGCTGCCTAATGTAGGAGCATTTACCCATTTCAAGGTTGTTTCAGTGATGTATTGGTTTACGGAATTCTATCAGCCACACCATTATGGAGAGACATTCTAATTTTGTTCAATTTAAGCTGGCATATGGAAGTATGACCAAGCAGGATGCACTGCATAGAAGGATGTAACAGGCTCGCAAAACTGTTAAAATGAGAGAACTGTTGGAAGATTAGAGACGTGTCATGGGTTTATTGAAGGGATTCATCAATTTAAGTGCTATTTACATGCTCCTGTACAATAATTGTACTCATTTTACACAGAAAAGTTGTGATGGTGATTCATAAAATTGCACTGGATTTTGTTTTACATTTTAATTCTTAACTGTAAGAAATAATAATAAAAAAAGACCTGAAATACACTCACTGGCCACTTTATTAGGTACAACTTTCTTACTGCTCATTAACTCAATTTTGTAATTAGCCAATCGCATGGAAGCAACTGAATGCATTCAGGCATGTTGAAATGATGAAGACGATCTGCTGCAGCATCAGAATGCAGAAGAAAGGTGGTTTAAGTGACTTTGACTCACAATCCCAAAAACATGCAGATAGGTTAACTCAATAATCTAAATTCCCCCTTAGGTGTGAATGTGTGAGTGAATGTTGCCCTGCGGTAGACTTGCGACCAATACAGGGAATAGTCCCACCTCTTGCCTAATGTGTGCTGGAGATAGGTATCGGCAGACCCCCGTGACCACAACTCCAGCTTTTTTTTTTTTTTTTTTTTTTTTTTTACAAATATTATTTTTCATTACTTTACACAAAAATTCCACAGCAATCCTAAAAATGGTACAACAAAATATAATTACAAATGTTTACTTTTGTCAGTTTTTTTACTGCAAAAATCGAGATCGAAAAGTTTTTATCTTTTATTACAAAAAAAAAAAGTTTTAAGACAACCCCCCTCCCACACACACACACACACACACACACACGCAAACACACACAAAAAAGCAAAGACCAGTTACAAAAAAAAAGAATCATATGAAAAAACTTGTTTTCTAAATAACTTGTTAGGTGTGGACAGGGCCAAAAAAGGCAATGAATGCTGACCTGGTGGTTGCACCATAAAAAAAACGGTGAATGGAAACTCCTGCCTACAAAGTTCGATTTCGGATTCTGCGACCATCAGAAAGTTCTTTATCACTCAATAAGAAGCAAATGTACATTTTTAGTATTACTATAAAGTAGATTACATCCTCTTAATATTTAGACAGGTTTTATAGCGAATTGTATAATTTGTAAATTATGCTATTTTGGTTATTATTAATATGAAAATATTTTAATCATTATTATTTAATCATTTCGTGGTTACTGGATCATTTAATCAGTATTTGATAATACATTTTCAATCTCTTCCATTTTTCCAGTAGAGTTTCTCTTTCTGAGGATATTCAGTTTGTAGGATGTGTGAGTTATTTAGCCAGAAAAGTCACATCTAATATTAAGGGTTGATTTTAAAGGAAAGCGCATCAGCTGTGAGAGTGGCGATGCTGTTGCTCTTGTCACCATGAAGGCAGTTTTGGTCTGGAATTCAGTTTTTCAGAGTGCGAGTGTTTTGCCTAGAGTGCGAACACCATGCTTCCACTTGGTAGAATATGATGAAATCACCCTCATGTCAATCCACTGAATAAACATTGTAATTCCAGGGGAATGGTCTCCTGTAATTTATTTTTGTTTTAGCTTTAGACTATTAAAGGGATTCAAATCACCAAATATCGAATTTCTAATGCAACTTCATATCGAGTTGAACTAATGTGACAGTTCTCCGGCTTTCACTGAAAAACAAATAAAGGCACATAAATCTGTGCTGTAGCACAAGGTACTGAGGTATAAAGGCCTACTGTTTTGTTTGTTTTGTTGGTTAAAGAACCTGTGGTAGCACTCTGGGCAATCACGAAACAGCAAAAACTTCTCATTGAGAGGCAGCTTATGTATGTGAGCCCTGAGCCTTTCCCAAAATTTAAAATCTAAAATTTAAATTTCATCAGTTCCCTCGCAGTTTCTAAATGCGTTTAGCAAGAAGAGCTTGTTTCCTCCCTGGCTCAGTGAAGGTAAACACATCCACATCATTATTTCAGTTGTGTGGTTGTGTGACTGAGTTACTGACTGTTGCAGAAAATCATTGTAATGAAGCACAACTCTCTAGGGCCATATCCGCAAAGATTAGAATGGATTTACTTGCTGAAGACCAGTTACTGAGCATATATTTGGTAGACCACTGGGCGAGTTCTTAGAGTAAAATAGTTTCTATTAAAGTTTGCTGCATCTGAACTGCCAGGACTTTGCGTACAGAGAATAAATTAGAGGTTTGATGCTTGATTTTGTAATAAAGGCAAATGCATTTCAAATATCAATTGTGTTTTAATTAGACTCTTCCTTCTGATGTGAGCTTGGTGAAGGTGAGCAGTGCTACATCCACCAGCATACACTCAAACCATCACACAGTCATTGCTAAATGTACAACTTTTAACTATATTTTATTTTAGTCACTAAAAAACCTCTCATATCATCTTCAAATATTCAAATTGAAATATAATGTGAAACACACATATTCAAATATAAAGAGTTTCAAAAAGGTTATTAATTTTAATATTTTTGGTTTGAAACAAATAATACAGTATGAGTTGACGCATCACTTGCAAGGTAACTCAAATTAAAATGTGAGAAATGCATGATTGTCTTTAAGTTTTATTTTACAGCCCCCAAATCAGTGCCATCTTGTGGTGAAAATAACCCCTGGAAGTAAAATATCTGTAAGATGGCTTGTGTTTTTCAAAGTTATGGCACAAAAAAGCACAATGGCACAAAAAGTGAGGTTCGCATGGTTTTTTGATACAATTTTTACATTGTTTTGATTAAATCTTTGGTTTTGGGAGAGAATTTATTCTTTTTTTGTCTCAACACTTTTGGTTTTTGATATAAAATGGTTTTGTTTTTTTTCTCAATTTTTTTTTAAGTATTTTTTGTACAGTTTTAGGTTGTTGTGGAATTTTAGTGTAATATTGCGAAAAAATATTAGTAAAAAAAGAAGCTGGGGGTTGTACTAAAACAAAAAGATATCAAGCATTGCCACAAAAACTGGTCATTTAAAGGTAATTTATTTGAGCAAATTGTAAATAAGTAAAAAAAAAATAAAACACTCAAAAACACCCCAGAAATGTGAGGGTTAATAACTTAATGTCTTCATTAGGAATATATACAGTCATGAAAATAATGAAAAAAGCATAGTGTATAAAGAAAATGCAATTATAAGCCTCTAAACTCAAGATTATCAAGTTCTGTAACGCTTCAGAGATCTATATAATAATATCACCCCAACAAAATATTGAGAACATTTTCCAAATTGGGCATTAAACATTGATTTTCACTTCATACTTAATACAAATCTTCAGGATTTGTTTTATCTGAAGAACATCACCCACGTTCAAAAACTTTTCAGAATATCAAATTATTTAAATGGAATCGTTCTTTTCTTGCTCTTCCCAAAATTACTGAAAGGCTGGGGTCAAGCAGTTATGCCGCAGGAGGCCTTCTGTCACAGCACACAGGGGTGGAGATTGTCTCTCGGTGCAAAGAGCAGACATGGCTAGTGGCTGTTTAGCTTTCTTGCAGTGGTTCAGGAGGGAATGTTGTATAAATGCTATAACTAGTTTTGTTTAAAAGCACATTTCAGATGACTTACATCACGTGCAACACAGAGGACCGTGTTGTGAAAAGGTTTAATATCCTGCGCAAGTGACTGAAACAGGTCAGATCTGCATATTAAAAGATATGATGCAACACAGTTTGGGAAAACATCTCTCTGGGGTTCTTTTGGAACATGTTACAAGCATCAAATTCAAAAGAGCTGAATATTATGAATACAAGTTTATCAGAAAGCATCTTGTATTTACCATGTTTTCCATAAAATCTGAGGCCACAGCATTAACTATTTCCAAGCTTTAGTTTTGTCACTCTACAACTATTTAATGGAGCTTTGATTTATTTTCTTTTTCCTAAAACCTGTATGTAAATGAAAATGGTATGTTAAAAAAAAGTCTGTTATTGATTAATTTGCACCGGATGAGCTCACGCGGTAATTTGATAATTACATGCCGCACAGCAATAATTGCCATAAAAATCAAATACGAAATTTGGTTATTGGGATCAAAATGGAAAATAAACACCCACCAAGGTTGCTCACTCAATCAGAAACTGAACAGCTGTTAATGTGTTTCCTCCGGCAATGATGAACACATTTTTCTCAGTCTTTCTGTGTGTCCAACTGTGTGTGATGCTGAGGCATATTTCAGAATTATGCATTTCTAATAGCATGCATTAGTACACTGCGTCGTTTCAAGGGGGTTTCATGTCATGGATGTGTGGTTAGAACACACTACAGAAGCAAAAGTGGAAGATTGAATTTAAGAAGCAATTTAAAATCATTTCATTAATCTTATAGACTACGACAGATAGAAATGAGATACCAAAAGGTCTTTGAGAAAACAGACATATTTATGATAAAAGTTTAAATTAATATCATGTGTGCTTTTTGTTTAATAATGTAGAGCACAATGCAAAGGTTGTAAGCAGGCTCTGGTGGTATTGCCTGATGAATACGTTTCTACCTGTGTTTCTCAGCATTTAAAACACCAATAATCCATGTTTCCATCTCGGTTTCCATACATTTTTATGGACCTTTCACTATACTGTTGTCAGCTCACACTCATTATTGTAGAACTCCCTTGAAATCTTTGTCTGGGAGAGAACTTGTTGATTAAGCAAAGCTACCTTGTGTCTTGTTGTTGTGCTTATGTTGCGTTTAGCCGTTGTTCACCCATTTTATGCCTCCTATAGAGCCGTGGATTCTGTTTCAATACGGAAAAATGTATAACGGATTCTGTTTCAATCCGTGACTGGGTTTCAAAAACTGGGGAAAATTTGGAAACCAGCATGGATTCTATTTAAAGGTCTTGTTTAATTTTTAAAGGTCATTATTTGTTTATAGCATTTTTACACCTACATAAAGATATATATATATTTTTTTTTACTGATTGTATTGAAAGGTACTGATTGTATTTAAAGATTGCATAAAAGCATTGAAAAAGTAGTTTCATAATAGACGTCATAATAGGTGCGAAGTAAGCATGTAGTGCAAGGTAACTCAAATTTTATTCAATAGCCAAAGATAGTTTCAGCCGCATGGCTCAGTTCACTCATAGACAATGTTACAAGGGGGGTTGCACACGGCCAACTGTACTCGTTGGCTATACTCATAGCAGGGGGTGGGGGGTGGGCTTGCTGTTGATGTGCATATGGTCCTTGGAACTGGTCAGTAGGGCCTTGGTTAGCCTCCAGGAATTACGCACCCTGGAAATTAAATAATGAACGGAAGGTACAGCCGCCTCTATTTCCTGGGAAAAGAGGGGTTGGGGTGCCCCAGCGACCAGGCAAAGAGAAAGTGGGAGTTGTGAGAATATCCCGCCCAAAGAATAAACTCACAGCAGGTGGTGGATACTTGAACGCAAAGCAACGAAGGAGGAGACCAAGATCCTGATTCGTTCTCTCAGACTGGCCATTGGTTTGAGGGTAAAAACCGGATGAGAGAGGTGGATGCTCCAAGTAGCTGGCATAATTCCCTCCAGACATGGGAAGTGCCTGCTGTTCCAATTGAGCAACAGGAAATAGTAACAACGGAAGAAAAGTTAAGCCAATGCATCTGCTTGAAAAATAAGAATGTTGCCAAAGTGATTACAATTTTTCAATGTATCTGATAAATGTTTTTATTCCACACAGACTAAGATTAATTTTGGCTCAGTTTTCCAGCCATGCCTACAAAAAAATGTTTGAATAAACTTGAAAACTAGTGATCTATTGTTCTGACGTTAGCTTGGTAACAAAGATTAGATTCTTTCATTATGACAGATGAATCTGAAGCTTTAATCGTATCATTGCAGATATTTTCATAACACGGCAATGTATGTTGTTAAACTTAATTGTAGGTTTCCCCAAGCCTTTACAAGCTCTAATTGGTCACACAAATATATAGATTATGCCATAGCAGCAAGCTAAAACAAACAGAGCCATGTCTTTATTGCTTTGCTGCAAATCGGCCTACAATGGTTCAATTATAGTTTAGTCTACAACAAACCTGGGAATAACTTTTAAACACGAAGGTAATGATACACTTTGTTTAAAGCCTTCAGCTTAAACGCCATTTTGATAACCAACCATGATTTGTACCCGGGAAGCTACAGAAAGCAGGTTGTGCTTATATAACTTTAATTTCAATGTATGTTTAAATACTAACTACATAATGAATGACATGAGGATGTCGTTTTAAAGTCTTCACTCTTGACAAGAAAATTACCGTGTGTCGATGAGTGCTGTCTGAAACTTTATTCTCCTTCAGTCTCTTCCTTTCTCTCTCCACCGGTGTGTGGTTTCCCAAGCCAAAATGAAAAGGAATGGTTTTCTATTTTGAGAGGTTGCAATGATCTTTTTCCTCAACATGTGAAGCCAGGCCTCTCTCCTCTGCTAAGCCTTCAGGGATTTTACATGGCAGTGTGCCGGCCACTACCACCAAGATGCTTGGATTACATTAGACCTGGCCCACTTCTCTCATTTTCCTCCTTCTTTCTAGACACTACACACACACACACACGCACACACACACACACACAAAACCCATTCCATGCCATTATGCATTCTTACAGCTAATGTAACAGGGTGGTCATGCAAATGTATATACATTCATTGCTTAAAAATATGTATTTGAGGCTTAGTGATTAATGCTCTCCTGTCAAGGGATAACACTTTACTTTCCACCAGTGAAACCTCAAAATGATAGAAGACTAATGTGTGAAGTTGCCCCACTCATGTGAACAATGATTCCCTCGGGAGTGCTAGATTTGTCAGAAAGTGACAGAGTAGCATTCCATGACCACCCTGTTTGCCTGACAGGGTAACTTTCCTCTAGATCAGCAAGCTCCTGTGCCACTTCTCCTGGGCCTTAGGGAGTAATCCAGCCCTGAACCGCCGAGCTTGCACCTTATTTTTTCCCGCAGAATATTATATTGTAAACACTGCCTTGGGGATAAATCTGGATCTTTTGTTTATGCAAAATCATCTGCCTGAATGTGTGTTAATGCGCTGTTCTGCGGCTTTAGTTTAAAATCATTCTAGTCTGTCTGTCACACTCCAGAGCAATTACTAGAAGAGCAAATGACAGGGTGATAAATCACCCGCAAGCAAGAGTTCAAGCTCCAGCAGAGAACAACTACAGTGCTGTGTGTGTAAAGCCAATAATGACACGGTAGACTGCTGGCCGGTGAGAAGATGACCGTGTAGAATAGTCACAGTTCAAGACAGTGTAGAAAAAGTTTAAAAAGACGAGCATCATTGTTTATCCAAATAAAATGAGTGACATATTACAAAAAAAACTTGTGCACTAATTTACTTTACATTTATGTGATTTATTGGTTAATGTTGTTAATTCTCTCAACTGTGTCTCGTTTATGATATGCCTGATAGGCGCTAATTCTTGTTTCCTGCCTTCAACCCACACAAGGCAGGGGAATCTACTCAGTTCAGGCCCTATAGGACAGCTCTCTTGATATTATAATGCCTACACTTTTCCAGACGCTTTACAATTTTCTAAGCATTATACATTCACTCCATGTTCACACACTGGTGGTGATAAGCTACCTTGGTAGCCCTCAGCTGCTCTGGGTCAGTCTGAAAGAACGTGGCTGCTATTTAGCGCTGATGGTCTCCTGCCCACCACCAAACACACCACACCAGTCACACACATCAATACAACGGCAGAATGGACCAGCTGGGGATCGAACCGCCAGCCCTCTGGTTATTGGATGACCAACTCTACCACTCGAGCTCACAAACTCGGTTATTTCACATGAAACTAAGAAAATGCACAAAGAACAAGCCAGGATAGCCTAACCACTGGAGTTGAAGCTGTTATAGCTGTAAAGAGAGGCCAAGTATCATAAAATACCATATGGATAATGAATGACATGGTATTTAAGTTTATTTGCGTTAAAAAAAAAAACACATGAGCAAATATTTGGCAATACTCAGTGCTGGAAAAATCTTTTGGAGTTTCATTATTTCCAGAAAAATATTAGTCATAAACTGTGATCTAAACTTAAAAAAAAAGTGAGGGTATTGACAAAAATGATAATATAAAACCTTTAACTTTTAAAGCTATCTCTGTACAATCATGAGCCACGATTTACCAAAACTAGGGTTTAGGAGATTGTTCATATAAATAAAGATGGAACGGATTACATAATAAAGTCACATGATAAAGGGTTGGATTGGCTCAAATACTATATAGTTTAATGGTTAATTAGTGACACTTGCTTCATGCCCTTATTGCCTCTCCTGAAAAGTTTTATACAAAAATACAAAGAGTCATCAAAAAGCAACTTGTTAACATCTTTGTTCATGAGTCTTCAATACGTAAAACACCCAACAAACATAGGACGCACAGCAGGACTCCATTAAGGAAACCCTTGCTGAAATTTGCAAAAGAACAAACTGAGATTTCATGAACCCATCACTTCTGTAAAGTAGGGTGGAGGAAACATCATGATTTGGGCCTGCTTTGCTGCATGGATGCCTGACCAGCTTGTGTCATTGTGCGGAAGATAAATTTGCAAGAATGTCCGAGAATGAATGCAACTGTGTGACATTTGAAAAATGCATTTTGGAGGAGTAATCAGGGCCTCACACAGGTGCTATCTGTTAATCTGAGGCGGGGGTTGGGTGTTAAGTCACAGATGTCTCTCGGTTGCCAGACGGCTTGCCTAGTATGTTTTGTACCCATAAAACAAGTACTTGGTACTTTGGCAAGACCAGATAATGAACTTGTGAAGTAGAAGGTTGGTTGTACAACATGAAAAACGATCCAAAACACTGGGATATTATTGTTAGACACATTTTGTTTGTCAATACTTTTGATTTTAATGACAATCCGATCACATTTTATGGCAAATATATTTACAAAATGATCACATCTAAAAAAATTTCCATACTTTTTTTCTTGCCACTGCATGCTTACCCTCTGCATACACAGATGAAAGGACATTTTGTTTACCTAATCACAAAATACAAGCATACTTTTCCCACATTTAGAACACACAGTTTCCAAGGACTTTGCATTTATTTGGGACTTCTGCTTCAACAATATTTAATTAAAGCCAAGTTGAGACGAACTAATGAGTCTCTAAGGACAGTAGTGCCAGCCATAGAGTGTAACATATTCTTGATAGAGTTCAATGTGCTGGTGGTGAGGGATAGCCCTTTTGTCACGAGTTCAGTGTTCATCAAATATTAAATTCAAATATGAGATCATAGGTTTGTGACGGGGGCAGTAAAATGACATACATTCCAGTTTTAAAAGAGAAATATAATTTGATTAATTTTGTGAATTATTATGAAAACTTGGCTCAGTGTCTGAGAGACTGTGAAGATGAGTGGCTTAGAGGTAATATGAATAGAAGTTATTCACAGGAACAAATGAGGTAGCCTAAACCATTAAAATGTCTTTTCAAATGCATTAACGTCCCTCAAAAAGATTTAGCTTGGTTCTTTTCTGAAATGTATTTAATTAAAAGTCAATTCGTGTGCATATTCACTTTAAACAGTTCTGAGTTTGACGTTGGGAACTATAAATCAGTGTAGTAAAAATGCATAGCTTTTAAACGTAAAAGATTTTAGCAGATTGTAAATAAAACCAGACCATTGCTCACTAATTTATTATACAAACACCCAACCAAAACTCGTCCTCGAAGCTCAACAAAGGCAGAGAACAGAAAATTGAACCCGTGCTGCATGATGCATTACATGCTCTCAAGAACCATCGATCATGAAGATGAAAAGGAAGAGAACGTTTCCATACTTGTCGGAGAACAGAAGATCTATCTTTTCATGGCAGGGTAATTGGCCAGCTTAGATACCCAGAGTGCAATGGGATATAAATGGTCCTTTGATGGCTCCTCAAATGTTAATACAGCATCTCACTCTCGTCTTTGCTTCGGTTAACATCTCTCACTTCTGAAAAGCCAAATTATGTCTTCCTACAGTGATGTAACAGGAGAGATTTCATCCCATATAGAGTCGACCTACTCTCTTTAAGATGTTAAGATTAGTTCATGATACTAAGTAGCTGTAATTAGGTTTTGTGTAATCAGAGTTTGTAGTAAAAGTAAATGTAAATAATTTTATAAAAGTGATTCACTTGAGAAAGAAGTCTGAGAGTTTTTTTTTTTTTTTTTTTAAACAACCATGTTTCAGAAAATATATCATGTGCACGGACCTTGTACAGTGAACATTTTTAATGAAATGCATTTAATTAGCAAAAAGCACCCATCCCAAATCAAAAACAGTGATTATATGGCAGCTATAAAGTGCCTTTTCAAGCAGCAAAGGCAATGTTTGTAATTTTGCTACTACAAAAATGACATAGGGTCTTTTGGTAGCATCTGACTGAAACGTTGTGGAAAGAAAGGAGAGTTGGACCTCTTATTCACTTATACCTAGATTTCGTGCTTCAATTGGTGCCTTAGGCTCCATTTCAGGTATGACCCAAACCATTTTTGGGGAAAGGTGAAGGGGTAAAACAGAGGGCTGTTTGGCCATTGTTTCTGAGTGAGGTCTGGAGGTCCCTAGAAATGAAGTGGTGGCCAAGAGCAAAACCAAAGACACAGAGACCCACACATACAAGTCATTTGAATAATTTAAACAAGTTTTAAAATTATGAAAACCCTTGTTTCATGATATTTTTCATGTCACATGTCTATTTTATATAATCGCTAATTTTACAGGGATAATGAACCATTACTTATTAGCCTAATAATATGAACCCTTAGAAGTGGCGTGTTTCTGAGCAGTTTTTACTACTTTACAAATTGACCAGTTTACATTTGTAACAGTTTTTACAGTTGAGGCAAACTAAAAATACATAAATAACCCCCAAAAAGCAAAGACAAGGCCAAAAGATTGCAATGAAAAACAGGAAAACTTCTCGTAAACCTTTTACACTGTTTCAAGCAACTTTTTCATACTTTTTTCAAGCTTTGGTTCGTGCCAGAACTTTGAAAAACACAAGTCACAACACAGGTCCTGTACATCCAGGGGTTAACCCTTTCTTTTCACCACTAGATGGCATTGATTTGGGGTCTGTAAAATGAAACGGATGATTAATAAATCTAACAGAGATAAATCTGCAGAGACTTCTAAGGATTAACATTACAAAATAGACCCTCTAATGGCAAGCTGAATTTTCTTTTGATTATATTAAATATTAAAAATAAAAACTACCAGGAGCGATGCTGATATTCCAAAACCATTTGGCTGACGCATAATGCTTTGTAGTGATGGTCTACTGATGTATATTTTCAGTTTCTAGGGCTAAGATGTATGCGTCGGGGCAAGGGAGAAGAATATATACACCTCGTATTGTAGTTTTGCAGATGTAAACATATTTGATTATCCAAGAGGCTATTGAGTCTAAGCAGAAACTTGCAGCTTGCCTGAGGCTAGATCTCACAAAACAGTTCAAACATTTATTAAAAACACGACAAAATGTTTTGGGCAGTGTAAAAAATTACCAAATGAAAAAAATACCAAAGAAGCCAGTTACTGGTTACCTCTAATTCAATTCATGACAAACAAAATGCATTTATTGATTATTTTTATCAGTTTAAACATTTTTATCCCTTGATTTCCACAGCCACGTATTTATGGTGCATAAGACAAATTTATAAGCCGTTGTTTTTCAGAGGATTACAAGGACTTTAAACTTGGTGTAATTCTTGTCATTACTTTTATGAGAGTGCAAAAAAATGACACAATTAAAAAAAAAGATTAAATTATTAAATAAAAAATAGCTTAACTAATGTAATATTTAGCCGTGTAAATGCAATAAACTAAATGTAAATACCATCTACCCACCTCTAGTAATAATAGCATTTGCACACATTAGTCGTTGACCTAAATGTCACTGAAATCAACTGCCACCCACTGTACACATTTATACCACAAGTCACAGGAATTGTTATAAATGTAGACACATGCATGCTTACCTCCAGCTTCATGATGCTAGCCACTCTTGTCCTCAAGGAGATTTGTCACTTGTTATGGGAACCACTTGAAGTTCCCATAAGGGCAGTGGAGTGAATCTTGTGGCTGCCATCACATGCCTCTATCATCATCCTTTAGCTCAAGGCCGGCATTCTGTCCCTTGGGACGGTGTCACTGCTGCATATCAGTTATAATGAGGGGCCGTTGAACCCATCAAAACTAATTTAAAGAATAGACTGGCACATACTTGTACAATGTTATGTTTTGACACAAAGTCTTCCACTCACCTACATTTCCCCGGAGCTCCCAAGGGATATGTCACATTTGTGAATCTATCTGAATATATTCAAAACTAATAGTATAACATCCAATGCTGGTTTCCCCCGCAACACATCTGGCCTGATAATAATAATAATAGTAGTAATAATAATAATAATATATTACAAAAACAGCCTTTTTGTTCATTGTAAAAATAAAATTTTGAAACTCTAGTCAATAGATGCAATAATAAACATAAATTCAGCAGTTTTCCATTCAGCCATTTATTCTTCAAAACTGATTTTCCAGAATTAGGATGAGGGAAAAGCGAAGCTCACCAATCAATCGAAGGGCCACAAGGACCATGACGACGCAACCGAACATTCAATTATGTTCACCACAGTGTCTACAGTCACGAATCATCCAGACACCGTTGTTACGGGTATATATTAGGAAGCAGGAGAACTCAGGAACCGCACTCATGCAAGCTGCACATAAAAATAACAGTAACCTAAATTACGGTAACACTTGAATCAACATTTAAATGTTTTATTGGTACATTTTTTCAATTTTCATTTTCGGTGACCCAATTTTAAACTTTAACCATGGCACCTCATTTAAGATTCTATTCACCCCTATTCTCAACTACACAGTAAAGAGTTCCTTAGAGTTCAAATAACTCTACTGTATTTGGTCCCACTCTATATAGAGTTAAACCGACTCTGGGAGTTATTGAATGATCTATTTTCTTATTTTTTCCAAATCTGCAGAGGAAAATGCTAAGTGAAAATTAACTATTCAGACGGACCAAATGCACTCCGAACAGAGGTAGTTTAGGTCATTTTGATCATTAGCGATGATTAACATTTAGAGTTGGCAAGCTTATAGAAAACTAATGAAAAACAACAACAACAAAAAGCTGAAAGTTTCATTTAGAGTTTTGGGGGAAAAATTATGAAATACACTCAATTAAATAACTCTTCTTCAAAGTTGGTTTAACTCAATTTAGGATTGGACCAAATACACCCTGAGTAGAGTTCATTTAACTCCTAGGATTTTACTGTGTAGTAGCCAAGTCTAAAAGCCAAAAATCTTGTTAAATGAAAGAGGATCAAATCCTTCTTCCACTTAAATGCATATTCTTATGCTGGCTGGAGAAAAAAAAAACTATGATTAAATTCTTTTTTTTTTGTGTGTGTGTTTATTTATGTCTCTTATAATCAATTTGAGAAGGGAAATCATTAGAAAAGAAACAGAATACAATAAAATCTATTCCAGACTTCAGACAAATTGCCTGGGATCAGAACTGTAACCCTGATGTTAAAAAAAAAAGAAACAATTAAAAAAAATCTGGATTTATAGATAATTTCCAGTCTCTATCTGTTCTATGTTTGTCAGCTACTCACATTTTCCTTTTCATCGTTTGGGCTCTCTTCATTCCCTTCAGCTGCCGTCGCTTGATTGGTGTGCAGGTGTTGCGCTCTGATCTCCAATCAAGCTCCCTTTTTATTTCCCCTCTTTTCTCTTTTCTTTTGTCCTAAATGTATCTATACCATATCATGATAATTAGTCCTTTGACATTAAAGACTTTTTTGTGCTAAATCAAAATCATCAGCTCCATAAATCAGTGCATTGGATTAAAACTTAACAGTCTTTAGCATAGTGAGCATTCAACTGATTTGAAAAACAATTGAATTAGTTGGCACTAACAGAAACATTGTTCCATAAAAAGAAATCAAGCAGTGAAATGGTTCTTTAAAAATGTGACTTGTCAGACTGTACAAACACGCCTTCAGTTATAAACCCTGTCAAGCTGTGGTATCACAGTTGTCATGAAGGCTGGACTATACAACAGGCAAGTTTTGTTAAAAACAGACATTTACAAGAGACCTGTCAAGAGTTTTACATCATCAATCTTTTACACGATTGTTCGCCGCCAGAGTGTCAGTCACATATAGAGTTGAAATGCTGCCCAGACAATATTTCTTCTACAGCCACACTTGAATAAATTATGGCTTTTTTATTATTATTTTTATAAATACAGTCTGTTAATAATACTACTACAACTACTACTACTATAATAATTATTATAATTTGTTAACTTATAGAATTAAACACAGATGATTTATGTTACATTTATGAGTAGAAATGGGGAATTTACCTTACTTTATAAATATTCATTTGCTTTTTTTTGTCATATGCTTCATTTCTAATCTAAAAGTATCTGCATATTTTGAATTAAATCCAATATGTACATGAACACAATTGAGAACAGCAAAATATAATAATAGTCATCTTTCATGGCATAGTAAATGAGACTTGATTGAATTTATATCCTGAATTCTATTTCACTACCCACTGCTTTTATGATCTTCTGAGGTAAATCGATAACAAACAGTGACTTCAACTTACAGCTGAGAAACCATGCCACCTCCTATAAGATAAGCCCCTATTCCCAACAACACAGAAAATCCTAAACTTTAGCCACCTAGTTATTATTTATTCCAAGATTGACGTTTACATAATAGGTAATAATAGGCAAAACATGTTTTTATAATATGTTTGCAACAAATGTTTCTTCCAGGTTCAAGATTTCACAAGCAATCCAACATGTGGATGAAGAACCAGATAATTGTTCCGGGAAGATCAGATAAGCGGAGAGAAAGGGCTGGTTGGAAAAAAATTAGGTCTGGCATGTGTTCAGGAGATTGAGATGAGTTGGCATGGGAACAGGACTTGAAGAAACGATTGGATTTGAAACAATAAAAAAGGTAATTTCTGTTTTATTTGACAGGATGTTTAGATAAATATGGCAAAACATTACATTTCTTTTTGACCTCACACTGTGTGACAATTCTAGTCCACCAGTAGCTGTTAAAATAATTACAAAGCTTTTGTCGCACCAGTACCAATGACACGCACAGAGTGTAACATACTCTATCAAACTGATGGCTGGACAGCTGCATAACTACTTCTGAATAATTAGGCACATCATTTGGCATATGCATGGGAATGCATCCCACCAAACCAATTTTAGTATAAAACTGTACAGCAAAATAAAATGGGCTTAAGTTACAACCATAACATTTAAAATCCCTGCATTTTCAAAGAAATGCAGTTCGAACACAGATCAAACAAGTCTATTTTATATGTGCTGTGGTTGAGTAAGTCTATAATTATCAGAGAATGCCTAAATTCCTTTAAATATCACATGGTAACCTCTGTTGCCTCTATTTAACAAAAGAAAGAACAAGTAAACAAAATCTACATCTGACTCTACTTCTGTATACATCTTCTTCTGATTCATCCAAACACGATTATTGTTCTCTCAACCTTTTATGCCATCAGCTCAAACACCAACTTTGCAGTTTGTGACAGTACAACAAATGTACCATGCAGCAATTGTGCTCAGGTAAACCATTAAAGTATAACTGAATAGCCAAATTATAGCTTAGAGTTGTCAAAGACATTTCATGTGATTGATAGAGCACCTCATTTTGTAGCATAAAGGAGATCTATGTTTCATCGGTGAAGCTCTCAAAAGACCTGTCCTGCTCACTTCCCCCTCTCTCCATTGCTTGCTGATAATGACATTCTTGCTGAAAGCTGTTTGAAATAAATATGCTTTTAATGTCAACGTTAGTGCTGAAAGGTTGGTGAACATTGTGCAGGAGAGACTGACAGACAATAAACACCATTTGTAAACAATAAACTTCCAGCAAATTGAGGAGACCGACATTCACTGATCTCTTGCTTATGTACAACTTTTACAATGAAAAGTTTTACAAAAGTATAAGACGGTGTCAGAAGAACGATGGGACCTGCAAAGTCTTCTGAGGAGGGGACTGGGATGGTGGAAGGAATTGCTGAGTATTGAAATTGCTGGAGTCGTGAGTAGAGGTGAGTAATGGAAAAAGAGCAGCCCAGTAGAGACACAGGAGAACCAAGATGGAGTGAACAGATCAAGGAGTCAGGTGGTGTGAACTGTAGGTCTAACAATGGTGATGGCGCTCCAATGACTCTTTGAAGGGCGAGAGAGAAACGGGAATTGTGCTGCCATTAGGTGTCAGAAGTAATGTGTCTCCACTGGCCAACGTGACATAAAATATTCTATACACATAGTGATTGTCATTTCAACCATATAAGCTGATGCAGTACATAGTGAAATGAAACAACATTTCTCCAAAACCCCTGGTGCTACATAAAACATCATACAACACGACAGAGTCTTTATCATTTCCTTAGAAGTTGTCTAATTTATTTTCACCAACAACAACACCCATTATTTTTAAGAACAATATAAATATTGATCCAGAATGTCTCATTTAGGAAGGTTTCAAAAGTCCAGCCCTCACATGCAACAGCCTGCCTACAGACACAGCTGAACACATGGCAAGGGCAAATAACGCAAGATTCAGCTGTGAGATTCTGTGACCCAATGAGATTGTTTGTTCACCAAATTCAACGATTGAAAGAATTTTTTTGATAAATTATTGGCAAAGTCTTAAAATAAAACTTATATAAAGTTATATAAAGTTTAAACAAATATAAAGTTGTTTGGCTAACAACTCTAGGTATCAACCCTGTGGTAACAGGTGGAAGCAGGAATTGCGGTCAACCCTAACTCTATGAAGTTTTTTTTGCATTCTAATTAAAATATGCAAAATGGATAAGACCATTTATTGCTTGTGTAACTTTTAGCAAATGTACAAAGTAAATATTCTACTCGTCCCAGGTATAAAGACAAAATGGTTGGAACAAAAGTGGCTGACAGCAAAGGTCAGAAACGATCTGGCGCTGTGTCTGTTTGCTCTCTCAAGGTCTTTTGACAAACAGAAAAGCTCTTAGAGGAGACAAACTCCTAAAGTGAGAGTAAAAGTAAGCAGAACAATTTTAGCATTTAGAGATGCCAGCAACATTAAATTACATAGAATTATCAGCTACTTGAGAATAATAAAATGTATTCTTCTTTAAAACCATTTCAAGAAAAGGTTTATCCTATAGTTTTACCGATTTGAGATCGTCATCCAAATACAGGAATGTTACTAGAATGAGTCTGAGTTTAAGATTTTGAGGTGAACAATATAGGAGTTGGTCATAAACTGATCACATTCTGATCACACTAAAAACATTTGAAGAGGTGAATTAAAGAAAAATCACATTTAATCACCGATATAGCTTTAGATATGATTTTTAGGGGCCATAAATTATGCAATAAGTGACAATTCTTAATACTCAACAATCCATTTTCAGCGATATTATAACAAAATGGAAGCGCTTGAGAGAATCTTGCATAAATGAGTTTCCAAGGCAGGACATCTGCATCCAAGAAATGGACATTGGAGCAGTTAAGATGTGTGCTCTGGAGTGATGACTTCTACTTCTCCATTTGGCATCACGTAGTAAATGAATCAATGAAGCTGTTACAAAATACTCATTAATCTCTAACGGCAAACTAAATTTCTCAATAAGACATTAAGTCCAACATCTTAAGGTTTTGTGTCTTTATTTTCATAGTTTTCCTTCATATAGCCGTACTGTTTCTACAATTGTTTAATGGCGATTTATATTATTCAACTGTTCAGATGTAGGTGAAGCAGATCCACATACAAAAGCTGCAGGAACTACAAAAAAGCTCTCAAAACATTATTGTTAAAAAAAAACCTAGTTTTTTTTGTTCTAAAACTGTAAAAAACACACATGGAAAGATGTATTTCAAACAATTGGTCTTACAAACATTGGTGTTTGCATTTGCGCACTGTGTGATCATTGAAGAACACCATGAAGTTATTACTATGATCAATCTTTGGAGCCATGGCAAAGGCTCAGTGGCAGGTTTCAGATATATTTGACAGTACTCTAAAAAGCTTAGAAATAAAGAAAACCTACTGTGTATGAGAGATAATACTTCAGTCAAAGCCTGGGGAGAGGAGAGGTTAAATAAGCCTCCTATATCATGTTCTAAACACATAATACTTTAAAACCCTGAACCACTCCACTTGCAGCAATTTGCCATTTCCACAGAACAAGTAAAGAATTTTAAGGCTCTGTTTTATCTTGAAGGCACCTGTTATCATGAAAAACACACTGCAAGGTGCAATGGAGAAGGTACTAAATATAAGTTCTAGCAGTTCTGGTTTCTAGATCAGCGGGCGGCACAGATTAATCTCTCCTTGTGTGAATTTGGACGAGACTGCTGTTTCAGCTCTATTGGAAAATTGATTGGAGACGCGAAGCAAAGATTTGGTCAGCTTAAGCCAAGCACGCTACTAGGTTTTGGAAGAGGCCCTTAGAGAATAAAAAGAATTCTGTTTTAAAGAGTATACTGGAAAAAAACACATAGAAACATGCACACGAATACTCAAGAACCACTTCGCATAAATATTCATACGCTACCTGCTGAACTGGAATGAACCTGAGGTCTGGAGACTGAAAAACCCTGACCTTTGCTTATAGCCATATCAAAAGGATATCTTTTTCTCATGCATTGTTATGGTTGATTTCATTCATGGTATTCAAAATGTATGCAATAAAAATAGGGGTTACACTTTTTAATGTTCTTGCACAACTCCCCCTTTAAATTAAGTGAGGAAATAAGTGAGGCATTTTGGTTTCCCCCATTGATTTCCATAGAAAACTTCAGTTCAAAAGCATGCTTCACCCAGGATAAACTCGCATGGGAACACACATTTGCGCACATTGAAAAATGGAACCTTTGGAAATGTTCTAGCTTTGTTTTCCATTGTGTATGTTTTCTGTGATTAAATAAATCTGTTGAAACTGGTGCTTTTTGTCTTGAAAGTTCAGATTGTTCAGAACTCAAATCTCTGAATAGAGAAGTTATTTGTTAGGAAACATTAAAAATGTTGTGACCCACTCTTAAAGGACATCATTGTATTGTGGCAGTTTAATATGTTTAAATATTGTTGCAATGTGTTCTTCCCCATTCATTTACATTTTATGCTTGATACGTTTTTTGTTTGTGATTTTATTGTTGTGGGGTTGAAGTCCTTTTGAGTTATAATTTTAATAAATTAAACTGGTTAAAGTCCTTTTTGGTTAGTCCCAATAAATTAAACAGCTTAAAGTCCTGTTTGGTTAATAAATTACATAAATTAAAGTTTTTTTGTGCTTAGAGTCCCAAAAAATTAATCTTTTTGGGTTAGAGTCGCAATAAATTAAATAGGCTAAAGTCCTTTTGAAAGTGATTATTTTGTAATTCACTATCCCAATAAAGTAAACTGGGAATGGTGTTCATTTGCTGATATTTTCATTTATTTTCCAACCCGCATATTCTTTTTCGGAGTCACAGGGTCAGCTAATGCCTTTCTCCAGCGCATGTTGGGTGAAAGGCAGAGGTACACCCTGGACAGATCGCCAGTCCATCGAAGCCAACAGTTTCCTTTTTTTTTTTTTTTATAGTAAAGGATTTTTTGTCACCATTGTCTTTTTACACAACACACCGTGATTACTTAGACATTATTAAACAGATATGGAAGCTATGGGGACATTATGTGATGATAGAATAGATGCTTTTTGTCGTGGAGACACTGGAAGCATTCTGAAAATTGCTTGATTTTTTTTGTTTTATAACTCATGATGATATACTGAGTGGAATTATCATTATATATGTCATACATAATGAATATATAACACTGAATTTCTGCGTAATTCAGTGTTATGTAATTACGTAATTTAGTAAACACAATTCTTGCGTAAACAAGTGATCTTTTCATCTGATGTTTATTTTATTGTCGTAGTGCACTCATAATAAGAAATTTCTAAGGCCAAATTCCCCCCCAAAAAACAAAACAAGACAAAAAAAACTATTATAAACTGACAAATTATAATTATTATTAGAATATGCAAATCGTTAAACATTTGAACTGCTGTCTCCAAGCAACACCTGACATCACATTTAAATATTCATAATACAGCAGGCTACTGTAAAACAAAAAAAGTGAATCTTGGGAGTTGCCTTTATGAAATTGACTCAGTGGATTATTAACTTATTAAAATATTGTTTAAAGAAACCATTTGTGAATTTCCTTAAATTAAAAATCAATGTTTGTCTGGAAAAGAAATTTCAGTTGATTATATCATACAGCAGAAAATAGAATCCATAGAAAGTGTGCACAAATTATTTAAACAAAATTAGACATGTGCATAAATTTAGGCAACCTTGCTATTTTTTCGATTTCAATACCTTTAGCACTAGCTATTATAACTGAAAGATTTTTCTGGTAACCTCAGTAACCCTTGTCCTCCATACAGCGGTAAATCCAATCTTTTTAAGGAGGTCAAATTAAGCATCTTTTCTAAAGAGTGGTAACCCCAAAACAACGCTCGGATGAACTGAAAACTATGATTGTTGAACATCATGGTTTAGGTGAAGGATACAAAAAGCTGTCTCAGAGAGTAAAGCTCTTCGTTTGAACTGTGTGGAACATTGTGAGGAATTGGAAGACCAGATGCACAGTTCCAGTTAAGGCCCAAAGTGGCAATCCACACACAAAAAAAACACAGGCACAAATGTCTCCATTTTGGTCCATTTATAGTGTTTATTTCATGGTTATATTCCAAAAACAAACAAAAAAAATTATGATTAAAATATGCAAATGCTTAACATGTCAAAAAAACTGCAGTCTCCAAGCAACACCTCACCTCACACATCCACACAAAGTGCTGATGCCAAACACTTAAATATTCATAAAATGTGGATAGTCGGCTACTTTTTAAAGATTTGTGGAATCTTGGGAGTTCATTTTATGAAGTTATTTAGTTTTGTGTGAGAAGGACATCATTATTCATTCTCAGTCATTTCAGTTGTATTTGAATTATTTTCAAACATGGCATTTTGATTCTAGTGTGATGTACTAGAATGTCATGTGTGTGTCTAAACATGTAGAATAGATAATGACGTCTGACATTTTAATCACGGGGATCTCTGAGTTCGCCAAAGGTCAGACTTTAAATGATTGCTCACTGGATTCTTTGTGAAATAATTAATAACCACATACAGAATACACTATAGTTACAGTAAATGATACACTCTAAAGATAGCTGTAGTTTTTTTGTGAAGGTAATTGCGAGGTACAGCTCGAATCCTAAACAGAATATGATGATGCTCTCTTTCTTATATGCTTTATTAATAATCTATTATTAAACATTTAATGCTTCAAAACCATTGAGCTCTGGTTTACAATCTAAACAGAAAAGATCTTATCCAGACAACCAATGATTTCTAAAGGAAAATCATGAAAATGTACAGGGGTACCTAAACATTGGCAAACCACTGTAACCGGCTTAGGTCTTATTGCCAGTTAATATTGTGAATTGATTTCAATTTATTAATATTTCTTTTTATTAATTATAATATTTTGGTATTGATTGTATATGCCCCTAACTCATTGTTAAAAATCTTAAAAGGTTGTCCTTTTAAGAACTTCTTGAAATTTTCTTATTTGGCACCTTATGTCTGAGGTTTATGCCAGATTGAAATACATTTATTTGCGTCTTTTACCTACACAAAAGACACAATCCAGCACTCATACCATACTAATTTCTTGGATGACTACACAGTAAAATCCTAAGAGTTAAATTAACTCTACTCGGAGTATATTTGGTCCCACTCTATATAGAGTTAAACCGACTTTGAGAAAGAGTAATTTAATAATCTATTTTCTTCATGTTTTTCCAAATCTGCATGGAAAATGCAAACTAAATATTAACTATTCAGAGAGGGACCAAGTCCACTCCAGAAAGAGTAAAAACAGACAAAAATAGACTGTTTAGTTCAAATAGACTTATTTAAATAACTCTCCTTCAGAGTTGGTTTAACTCTATATAGAGTGGGACCAAATACACTCTGAGTAGAGTTAATTTAACTCTTAGGATTTTACTGTGTACTTGGCTATGTTAATAAGAGCAACCAGAGCTTTGCATAAACAATTTAGTTTGAACGGATCCGTGTTTAATCAAGTTAATCTTTTCCATCTAGGATAATGGTACCAGAAGCAGTTTAATGACCTCCTCTCTATATGATAACTGGGGCCTGGACCTGTATTTTAATTAAATAATGGGTACCACATGTCTTTCTGAGTGGTAAGAGAGTAGTTCTCTCTTAATGTCCTTGTGTAAGTAAGGACTTTCAAAAAACTTGAAAGAAAGACATTTTAACCAGTTTTAAAATTATTGATTGGCACTATGTACTGTAGACCCCTAAGTACCAGAAAAAAAAACAATCCATTTCCGAGGCTCCACCATGAAATTACCAATAATGTATGCAAAATCAACTAACAAAAGAACCAATCACAGAAGCTTCAGAGCCAGAAGTGTTATCCATCCTTTATTTTCAGCTGAAATAAACGGTGTGTTAGGGATCAAGACAAAAAAAATCAACAAATAAATAAAGACAAAACCATGATCATCAAGGAGGAGACATTGCTTTGGTGCTGGGCAGGCTCATTAATTGTGCTTTGGTTATCAGTATGAAGCTCTTAAAGGGTGTCAGCAAATGAATGCTAGATGTCAGAAGAGGGTAATGAGAGGTTACGACTCAGCAGTCCATCTCTCATGGACTGCTCTGTGTTTATCAGCACCCAACAAAGTGAGCTCTGAAACGAGACCCACAGATGTCTCAGGTACTGCTTAAAAGTGAAATATGGCCACATTAAATCAGTAGAAGTCTGGGCCAGGCGTTTAAACTGAATACATAAACAACTTGCTTCAGATATTGGGAAATATATTTGTTTGCAGATGATCTGCAACTCATTTAATCTGTGCTGTCAAACAGTTGAAAAGTTGACACTTTTGATCATTGCTTGACGGACAAGTAGTGGTAAACGGATAAATGTTTGCATGTGCATGAGAACAAACAGAGCGTTCCGTTCCCAGTCATTCAATGCTGCCCGTCCACTAGTTTACACCTCCAACACCTCTAAGAATGGAAGAGCAGGTTTGTGGTGAAAGATAAAAGTTTTATTAGTTTTGCATGTTGATGAAGGGCAAACTATTTTTAATACCGAGTGTTCTGCAAAAGGCGATACAGGCTTTTCTTAGTTCCTGGCTCAATTCTGGCAATGCACTGAAAAATGCTGCACACTTATTTACAAATGCAATATGTATTATACATTTAACTCCTGTTTTATCACCACTGCACTGGTTGCCAGTTCATTTTAAAATTAAAATTTCTGCTTTAGAAGTTATAAATGATCCAGATCATGCTATTTTAGTGAACTATTAAATGAATATTCACCCAAGAGAAGTTTTCGCTCTGAAATTCACTGTTCAAACACAAGTATTTTGGAGAATGCTCTTTTCATGTAGCTGGAATAATCCTCCATACAACAGGTGACTATTGTATTGTGACTGAGCTTGACTCTCTCTAAAATCAAGAAAAGACATATTGATTTAGACTGGTCTGTGACTATTGACCATATATTTTCTTTTTGTGACCAGTGATTATGTTTAGAGCATCTTTTTGGCTCTCGTTTCATTGATTAATTGCTGATTTGCAAAAAAGCATTTTGAGAATAATACAACTGAATTAAGTGCTGATGGATGGATGGATGGATGGATGGATGGATGGATGGATGGATGGATGGATTGACTCACTTATTCATGCATGGCTTGAGTGATTGATCAATTGATTGGTTGTTTGATTGAAAAGTCCAGATTGACTAGTCCAGTCATAGACTAAAGACATATTGTAAGAAACAGAGCAGATTCAGATGCAAATGCGGCGATTCAAGTAAGCGAGTAGGGGTTCATGAAACGTAGACCTGACAACTCAGGAAGTGACTGGATGACCCTTTTAACAAATGGAGATGGATTGGAGGAGTGTTCTGATTGGGTGACTTATTCTTTGTGGTAATAGTCAGCAGGTGGATTCAATGATATGCTCTTGATTCCTGATTGTGTCCCTGACGCATAAAGGGGGCATCAGAAAATACAAATACATTAACCTCAATCTGAATCTAATTAAATTGGATTAAAATATGATTCAGACTGAAATACTTGAAATCAATTGAAATCTAAAAAGGTTTTATGATCTTGGAAAATTTAATCCTGCTCATATCTTTTAAAGAGCTTTTTCAGTAAACCAAGTTTTGTTTGTGTTATTCTTCTTCTTCAAAAAAGTATTTTTCATGAGAAGTGAGCGTTCATATTATCACATGAATAAGACGAAACAGTTGCTGTGTCAAGATCACATGAAGACGTGGATAAGGTTGTTTTCATGAAGTTAATTAGTTCTTATTCTTAGGACATCCATAATACTAAGCATATTGGAGGGTCATATTTTTTGTAATGTACAATATGTCACACATTCTTGGCTTATTTTAGATCAACGTCACATTTCATGAATCTGTGACAAAGGGATAATTGAAAACACAACACTACTTTTGTCATTTTCACCTCTCTTCACACTGGGCTCTGAATTTGGATGATTTGTGTCTGATTTAAAGAAAATAGCCATTAAAAAAAACTTGGAACCCTGACAGATAAAGACATGCCTGTTTGCAGAGACCTTAACTTCAATACCACAAAATTATATAAATTTTTTCCATTAATTTCTACAAAATTTTACATGAATAACTACTTTTATTTACCTACAATGTTTTGAACAGAGCCAAGTGCCAACAGTAAAAGTTTTTTGGATTTACAAAATGAGCAACGTCCCTAAAAGAGTTAGTAAAATGTTAAATTATTAAAAATGTGTAATATATTAAATACTGCATTGCATACATATACACCCACGGGACACTTTATTAGGTACACCTGCCCAACTTCTTGTTAATGAAAATTTCTTCGTATTTTAAAGACTGCTGATCTACTGGGATTCTCACCATCTCTAGGGTTTACAGAGAATATCCCTTGAGCGGGCAGTTCTGTGGACGCAAATGCCTTGTTAATTAGAGGTGCAAGCAATCGAGGTATGCAGAAGAGCATCTCTGAACCTACAGCACATCAAACCTTGAGGCAACCTCCATCCAGTGCAAATGCTGGAATGGAAAGCAGTCAAATAAGTTTGATTTAGTTCAGAGACAAGTGTATGTTGCAGCAAACCCAACACCAATGCATTTGCTCACAGAGATGGTTCCCAGAACAAGATTTGTTTGCTTAACTAAACTTTTTAAAAGTAGTACTGCACTTTATCCAAGCCAGGACACTTAATTACCGTATAACACAGATTTCTGTCAACACCCTTCTAAGTTTTCAAAAAGAACATGATAACTCAACACATTTTGAGCTCATTAAAACCACCCTCAACTGATTTGATTTCTACTGTTCCACACATTAGAGCCTCCCAATTATCATGGCACGCTAACAATCACCATTTACATTTCTTTGTAATTACAAAGCATCTGGCCAAATCCTTTCTTCCCACTTGTTGGTAATTACATCCAAACGAGAAGCTGCTGGCATCAATGCACTGTCACAGCCAATGACCAAAATCTCCATAGCAAAAAGAAAACCCTGAATGTTTCAAACCGAGGACATTAAAGCAAGCTGTGTGTCCTTGGAGACAATTAACCCTCATCTAATTAGAAAATGAGCTCTGAGATTTCATTGGTTAAGATGCAATCAAGGGACTGAATGAGGCTGATTCAGAGCAATACTGTAATTATGAACCGTCATTGTGAAATTAACAGTATATTCAAAGGTGTGTGTTTAAGAAAAACTTAAATGTACAACAATGAAAAGCTTAGACTCACGGGAGAAGAAGCTCAGTTTATTATTAATAATATTAATTTTATTTGTGGGGCCTTTTATAACTACACAGTGATACCTTACAAAGAAACAATACAAAGTAATTGTTTGAGACAAACCATGTTGGAGTAAAATGAAGGGTAGAACTCTTGTGCACGTTCAGATGGGTATTTTTGATAAAGTTCAAACTGAACAGAAAAGCCCTGGTCAGGGAAAACCTCTACAACTAAAATACAACTGGATAAATAAAAACAAATGTGCGGTCGTGTCACAGATGCTTTCACATTGACGGACAGTCTGGAGCAGCATTCAGTCGAGCTGAATTCACGCTGCCAGGATTATCAAAAATGTGAGCACAGAAGTTTTTATTTAATCTTTTGGGTACAAGTAAAATGAACAGAAGACCCATTTGAACCAAAACCACTGTTTAAATTGGTGTCTATCCCTCCGCAACTTCACGGTGCTCTGGATGTGTTTTTCTCATTGGCTGCAGTTGGTCACAGACATTATTTCAGTCGGAACACATTTCACACTGCACGATTATGACTCGCCGACAGCTCTAGATATTTCGCACGTTGAATATCTCACAGCCTGCAACTCTCACAGAGTGACTCTTTAATAGTTTGCACTGCACAATTGCACGAGCTCTGATCTACCTGCAATTCTGGCCAGTCACAAACTATTGTCAGCGACTCAAAGTTGGGGCTAAAAACGTACAGTCTGCAACTGCCTTTACACTAATTAGATGCAGTAAAACATTTCAGGATGAATCCACACCAGGGAAGGAAAGGCTAAATAGGTAAGATTAGACGAGGCAGAGAAGAAACCACTGGGGTAAGCAGGTGCGGATAGTCAGGCTAATGAGAAAGCACACTAGGAAAAACGGCCAAATTATAAGGAACAGGAACAGGAAAACTGCGCTTTAAAGTAATATTGAAACTACATAAAACAACAAATAATTAGAAACAAAAAAAGTCAACCAAAGTTTATACAAATTTCAACTTACTTGCATTTGATGATAATTTCTAGGTGTTATTTTGAAATAAATGTTACATCCATTGTACTTTAACTACCAAAGCACATATGTAAATAAGCCACACCCTGGTTTAATAACATATTACAACAAATATTCATTCACGCTGTCTAATAAGACGGGTGTCTTATTAGATTTCTTCTGCCTTGTGAGCTGTGAATTACAGCATGGGGCTGGGGACAGATACCAAATGCAACTAATCCCCTGATAACGAAATTTCCTTGCTGGTAAAAATTCTAGTTAACTGATGTGATGATGTGTAAATCAAGTGTAAGCAGTTGTGTAAAAGAGCAACTTAGCCCCAATGTGCTTGCAAATGACAGGATCAATGGATACTGGGGTGAATAGTGTGAGAACCTTTCTGCAGAGTCTAGTGCAACAGACCTCCAAATTTCATGTGGCCTTCATACTAGCTAAAGAGCGAGCATAGCTTAGAGAGCTTTAAGGAAAGGGATTCCAAGTCATATGTCATCGAATGCAATGCAAAAACATCTGATGCAGTGGTATAAAACACAAAAGCAATCTTTATTTGCATATTACATAACTATATAATAGTGTCATACGCAAATCCTTTAAAGCAGGGGTGCTCATTACGTCGATTGCGGCGTGAAATTGAAACAATATCAGCCGATCATCCATCCCGTCACAGTTCAATAAAGTTAGCTGCAGATTCACGGATTCGGTTTTCTCTGCTCAATAGCTCGAGACCAGAATGTTCTTAGTAAACAAATAACACCTATTTTTAATCTGTGTTATGTAGCGGACAAACTACAAAACGTTTTTTATCAAAACATGTTTCCCTCGGCATTCGCAGAAACACATTACCATCTATGAGCAACCCGCTGACATGGAATCGCTTAGGGACCGTCTGCAAATTACCAGATCCAAAATATGTTTTACCCAGAATATGCTTCATAACTTCATTCTAAATTGCTCTATTACAACAAAAATCAAGCAACAAGCCACTCCTCACCTGCATATTGTACTGCACGACTCAGATTCAATAAAAAATTGAAAAATTTATTAAAGCATTATTTTTATTCTTGATTATTTGGATCAAAGCTCAATTGCTCACATAAAAATCACTCTTTTACCACTAATGGTTGTTCTAATGGTTCATTAAATTAAACTCACGTTAATATAAAAAATGTAAATAATTAATTATTATGTGTGTTTTGTCAATTCTCAACAAAGTTGAAAATAATTGTTTGTTGATTGATGATTTACATTTTTGTAGCGGGTAAATCACTTAGACTTGGTCATTTTAAAAGTAGCTCGCAAGCTGAAAAAGTGTGAGCACCCCTGCTTTAAAGAAAATAACAAAACACATTTTCTTCAGATTTGCATCCAGAGAGTGTTTTTCCTCAATCTCCTAATATCGTAGAGCAGATCCATCATCCCTTTCCAAAGGGTCTGACTACTGTTATTACACAGACTCCAGTTGTGTAAAAGTTATTCATCCAGCAATCTCTCCTCATCTCTCCTCAAGTGAACTGACTCATTTTTTTTCAGCTCAGAATGCCCTCTGATGAAAGAGGATTTTACTGCTCTATTGCAGCTCGTCAGTCTGCACATTGTTTAAAATTGTTTTAATTTTCTATTTTTTCCCATTTATTTAAAGGGATTCATTTCAAATGCATTTATAAGAATACAATATTTTTTTTACAAATTACTTAGTGATTTGTTTTGATTAAAATTCTGCTTGACATGCCAGACTTCATCTCACAAGGAGTGCTAGGTGTCTCACAGAGTCAGGGAAAAAGAGGTTAGACTGATACAAGCATGTAATTAAGCATATAATGTAAGTGGCTCTACACCGGGGGTAGGGGGTTATTTTCGTTCATTACACTGAACAGATCTATATCTATTTAATCTAGAGAACATAGAAATGTAATACAACAATAAATAAATAAATACTATTTGTTTGCTTTAAGGTTACAATTGTGTTATATTTTTACCTCTAGTGGTCAGATTTCCAAAATATCCAATATTTTCTTGTCCAGCAGATTAAGGCCTGAGCTGAATTTCCGCAAGTTGATTTTAGATGATATAACAATTTTTAGATATAAAAATTGCAACCATTGTAAAAATGAAAAAAAATAAATAAGTTCATGAGTGTGATTCACTAATTCAGCCATCATGTCCATCATCAACTAAACAGCTTAAATAACCGTGATGGGAAGTTTCATTCATTGTGATGACTATACAGAACGATTCATTCTTTTCATTCATCCGTGAATAATTATTTCCTTAACTCCCTAACAGGATTAGTTGCAAACATTTAGGACAAAGACCCCAAAACAGAGGAAAATACAATAATAAGGAAAATTAAACTAGGTTAGCTGTGTCTTTTGATTATCATCCCAAACAAAACACTTCTTATTATACTTCCAAAACATCAAGATTGGGTCGTTTGTTTCAGTAAAATCCAAAAAGTGCCCATCATATGGAGTGAAAAATGATCTTTAGTATTAAATTTGGCAAAACACAAAAAAAGGTCACCACAATTGCTTCTGTTCAAGAAAATGTCAAATACCATACCGATGTGAACGAGTGATTCAAATGAACTCCTGTGTCCTCTGAAAAGCATTATGAATGATTTAAACGATTGAGTAAAAGAGCATCTCAGAAGAACTTCCCTTTCCATATCTGGCTCTGGACGGGGGAGCAATCGATTGATGAACGAGATGCAGAGGATGATTTGTTCACTAAAAAAGAGTAGTTCCTCACGAGTCACTGTAAAGATTTGTTCTTTTTGAACGGGTTGAATAGTGTGAGTGCCTTTCTGCAGAATCTAATGCAACAGACCTCAGAATGTCCTGTGGCCTTCAGATTGGCTAAAGAACATAGATTAGAGAGCTTTGAGTAAAAGGATTCCACTACGATAGAGCTCCACCTAACTAATATATAATTGAAAGCAATGCAAAATGTCTGATTTGCATATTACATAATAACCATATAATCAAGTCATACACATACACCTCTGGCAAAATGCAGAGGATGAATCGTTAACTAGGAAGAGTAGTTCCTCATGAGTCACTATAAAGATTTGTTATTTTGGAATGAATCATTTACAAATGACACATCGCTACTAACCAAACTTTGAAAAAGTTAAATCCAGTAATCTCAAACATCTCACCATGCTTCGTTTGTAAATCTTCTTGATACATTTTTTTTGGTTTATTTCTGGAAAAAGATGTATCATAAATTATTGGCTATAAACTATAAATGCACATTCAGAAGGGGAAAAAGCTTCTTCATGCAGAGAGAGCTATAATGGATGTGCAGATTTTCCTTGAGTGCCACATCTAGCAGCTGCAGGGTGAAGGCGAAGGGCCTTTGTTGCCTAATTGACTGCATGTGGCGGAAATAGACATGAATGGGGTGTCAGAGTGGAGCCAGAATGGAGCATTTGGATGCGGAACTAAAGCAGACGTCTTATCATTGAACACATACACACAGACTGTTCGCTTTTACAACGAGATAGACGAGACACGCACATATACACACAGCCCCAAAAGAACAAATCCAATGTCCTGTGACACTCTGATAACATTGGAATGGTTTGAAATGTGTTCAAGAATGGTTTTTACTGCATCTTGAGGCCCATCAGTGCAATAAAACCTTTCAGCTGTAAATATAGATTTATAGTGCTTTGCTACATCACAAGAAAATAAAAGGTTGTCAAAATTTAACCAAGCAAGGTGGAATGCTACTAGGTGCATGAAATGTTGCTTTATTGCGTCATGTTTTGTACACATAAGACTGGAAAGAGTTCTGGTTCAAATGAGGATATGTGAAAGTTTTATATGTGTATGTGCCTGTGTGGGTGTGAGCAGAGTCTGTGTTGTTTTAATTTCAATATTTGTATAATTGACTCTTGTTTTGGTGCACCTTACTTTCCAAGCAGTTTATGCAAAATGTATTGTTTTCTGAATACATGTTGATCTTACATGTATATTGAGAACAACCATAAAAAATTGCATAGTGGTTGTGGGAAAAAAAGTAATTGAACTCTTAAGCACGGAAAGCTAATATGAGAATAGTTAGCACACCAGAAGTCTTGTGAAGATAACAAGTTGGAAGGGGTGGAGTCTGTGGACTACAGTCAAAACACATTTCGAACCCTTTGTAAATTCATTAGTCGACATTTCCACTAACGATCTACAAATGGAGAAGTGGGTGAGAAAAAGACATCCATTAGAAGTCCAGAGCCTTTTGGGGTATTTTTTACTACTTTAAACCATGCTCTAATAAGTGATCTTTAAAACTATTTTTTATGGCAATGCTTAAATTCAAGACAAGGTCAAATCAATGTGAACATTGTATCACATTCTCTCCTAAACCTTATACACTGTTCCTTTTTATTTCATTGTGCTTGTTTTGTGCAGGAATTTTGAGTAAAAAGAGCCCTTATTACAAGTCTTCTATGTCAAAGGATCATCCCTTCTTTTCACCACTAGATGGCACTAGATGCATATTTAAATGAGATAATAGAATAATAAATGAGATAATAGAAATGTCATTTCTACTTAATACAAGACACAGTAATGGCCACATGCACTGCTGCGTACAAGGACTTCTAAGGTTTAAAGAATCAACCTGTTAGGTGAAAAGTGGGATGCTGGACCCAGATCTTAAATGGAACAAACAGAAAGCTCCCACGAGGGGGAGTAACAATGTCCTAAAACAATATGCCTTGGTGGCAGAGAACTAAACTGAAAACCCTCATTTAGTAAACTATATCAAAAACACTTTTCCCTGAAACTGAAAAAGGTTCAGATAGTCCTGGCAGACACTGGGGTCTTGCTGGCAGCACAGACAGGCTGGATGACAAGCTCTCCTTTCCAGCTATCACATTGTCTCTGGAGTGAAGTAGTTAGCAGCAGTTTGTGATGCCAAACGCAAAATCTCAATAGCCATGTTTCCATCTAAAGATGCTAATTAAAATTATGCGAAAACTGGAATATCACATAAAATATTTGCAAATAAAGCATTGTTTCCATCCATTGACACTTCCTGATAAACTGGTGCCAAATCTCAAAATAAAAATGGAAGTTGCTGTGTTAGGAGAAGGTCCTTTTTCATAAATAATAACTTAATTGCATATTTGAACACATAGATGAAACGCAATATGTGCTGTTGTGTCATCTTGCTTTTGGAGGCGGGAAACTGCTCTGTAGGAATGCAGCCAGTCAATACAGTTCTGGGAGGTGATAATCCCAAAACAACGGTGATAATAGGCTTTGGTTAAGGAATTTTAGAAAGGACAAAACGACATTTCAGATGTTGTGCACTGAAATCGGTCCGTTGATTAGTCCATTAAGCCTCCCTCTCATGCCCCAGCTCTGACAGAAAACTGCATTACTATTGCATTGGGATTTAATCAAAATGTATGTGCAGCTTGGCTTTTCCATCCAGTTTTTTACGAGATATTCCAAAAAGGTGAATCAAAATGCAGCTACTGACAAAGGAAAAGACAGGGACAAGAGGGTCTAGTGCCACAATGAACAATGATCATGTGACAAGAAATGTGAGCATCAGATGGAATTAGCTGTATAAATCACAAATTAGCGTAGATTATCTTTCTCATGACATAAAAACAACGTTTATTCAGCTCTGCTCAGTGTAGCTGTTAATCACATGGTCCCGTCTGTTTTTTTTAGGGGAAAATTTGAGCAATAGTGAACCACACGCAAAACTAAAGCCAAAAAAAAAAACTTCACTTTGTTCACTATATGGATAACTTTCGAAAATCATTAAAACTATGTGTGTATATAAGGTAATTTCTGAGGAAATTGTTCTTAAAGTTTTACTTTTTCCCATAGATTTGCTTTAGCAAGAAATCATTCTGCAGCCAGCACCATGGGGCGCTCGTTGTGGTTTGGCTAGACACATGAGACAGCCGAAGAATATAAAGAGATAAAATTCTGGCAGTGAGAATGATTTAAAAACCTGGTTGGGTTTATTCCTGAGGTGGGATCTGGTTAATTAAAAAGCAGTTTTACTCATTTACATTCCCCACACGCATTATGAGGTTGTTTTTTTTCACTATAGACATAAATTATCAATCAGATTTTTTTGGGACACAACATGTTTGTAAATACCCATGACTTAGATGAAGATCAGATCACATTTTCTAACAAAAGCACTGAAATACATAAATGTATTCCATATACGGTTCTCACATGGTAGGCACATCAAATGCAAAAAGAGACTCTAAAAAGCATTGCTTATTTCTGTTTCCTCTCTTTAGTGTATAATTACAATAAACATTGTTGCAGGACATTTTGCAAGAAAATATGTCTTTCCAGAGGTTCAATAAATTACCATGTTTATGGTTCATTATTTTTCCTGCAGCCTCTGAGCTACAAGCCACAATCATTGAACTCCATTCAGAAACCTCAATTATGCTAATGAGATCAAGGCATTTAGTGCTTTTAAACCTGTTAAAGTTTGAAAAATATCGTTCTGCCCTGCTTGCCTCAGAGAGCATTTGCATTTTACAACAAAACACAAACAGGCAAAAAACACTAATGAGATTAAAAGATTATTGAGAGCTGTGCACCTTAGCATCTGTTTTTAGCTCGCATTATAAAGTCTCTGTGAAATCACTAGAGCGCTGATTTTCTTAGAGGTACTTGGTCACCAAGGCATAAAACACTCAAGTTCCTTTTGTCAAGGGCCATTAGAGACAAAAGCACTCTTTAATTCCCATTAAGATTCATTTTAGTCTACTTAGACATGCTCTTTGCTATTACTATACAAGACTGTTGAGTACCAAATGACTTGATGTCAAGAGTCACCATTGTAAAGATACAAGATATGATAGCAAATGTGATGATCATCATCATAACAAACACGTCCAGACTATTCCATGAGCATATCCATCCAAAGCCAAAATATGAACTAATTGTTTAGCTTTATAATGATGCAACGCAATGGAGATGTGTGAAATAAAGAGATACTCTCTTAAAAGAGTCTTGATTTAAAAAAAAAAAATCTGATACTAGCTCTACCTCTGCACAAGTCAGGAGATGAAATCTGGTTAATACTAGGTCTGCCTCATGACAGAATGGATCCTTTTAGAAGCATTCGACTGAATATTTTAATATAAATATTCATCTTTAGATCCAAATTTAGTTTAAATGATACAAAATGTCATTGGCCCAAAGTGACCATGTAAAGTAAAGTAGTGTCAGTAAAACCCCTCATCTTCAAACCTTTGGTGCCAGGTGCCAGTATTTAAGTGCATTTAGTTCTTCTTGAGATTCATCGGGAACTTTCATATTATCTTCTATAATCATGTAGACAGAGATGCTGAAGCCCCTGTTCTTTTTGTCACAGACCAACTCCAAAGACCCACAAGCCCATCCCCTTTTTGTTTTGTTGCCACACAAAAAATATTTATCAAACATAAAATTATTCTAGGATAAAATATTTGAAATGTAACCTTTAGCTCTCAAGAGTGAAGCTATTATACATTTAAATTTTGGATTCTTTTTTAAAGCAAATGAACAGGTTCACAAAGAACGTGAATGTTGTCACCTAACGGCCGAAGATGTCCAGTTCTGGCAATCCGTCCACCAATGCTGAGGCAGAAGAACAAATTCTGTCCATCAAGTTCAGAACCAGAGTTATATGAGTTCACCAACGTCAGCGTTCGGCAGATGATTAGATGTTTACTTTAAAAAAATATATATGTTTTGTGACTATAGTTTGAGTGTCACTGTATGCGCTTAGACTTAGATTGTAATGTTTTAGATGCCCCTAAAAAAACATATTTTTGTTTATTAATAGACTTTTTTTGTTTAGTTCCATTAATTCCATTTTTCTCTCTCAGCAGTCGGCGGTGATAGACGCTCTGCTCTCTTTCTCCCTTATCTCTTATCATCCCAGCTGGGCTTTTTGTCCTTTGTCCGTCTGCAGAGACTCTCACTATCCTGCTCTCCAAATAAAAGGACCTATGGATCTGATCAAATGGTCTCTAAATTAAATTGACACCATTTTCTCGACAAGGAGCGTGGGTTCGGGGGAGCACACCTGTCCTGCAGGAACTTTCGCTGCTGGCTACACGATGGAGTCTTGGGCGAAGTGGAGGAACGTGTTCCTGGCCGCTCTGTCCTTGGATGATGTTGAAGACATATATATAATTGGAGATGTGATAACTGGGATTCTGCTGATCAGAATATGTGGAGCTCTCGGCTATCGGCGAATATCAAAGGCGGTCAGTGCTCAAAACCCCACTAAGCTGACCGACTGGAATGGAATGTTGACTGGACTTAAAACTGTTGGGACTTTAATGGTCTGTGACCGTAAACTGTATATCATCGGGGAGAGGCTGGCAGCAATGCAATGCATGTTGGATAAAAAGGAGACCGGTGGTGGACAGTAAAAATCTGTAGAAATTTACAGTTACAGTTATTAAACAATATATAAAAATAAATCTGACAAAAACAGTATTTAACCACATCTAATTGAAAAAATTAGAAATTTCAGCTCATACTTATGGCAAAATTTGACAATCAACATTTTACTATTATTTATTACATAGCATTAAATTATGCTATTACATACAATATAATGGAACAGCCACGACGTGCTTCTAGCTAATAAAATATTACCATATATATTGATATTCTGAGACTTCGAGCGACAAATACATGAGGCTGTCTAAGAAAATATCACATGATGTTATTCAGTGGAACTGGTCTCATGTAACAAGATTCTAGAATACATCTACTCCTCCATATCTTGAAAAATGACTTTGCTGGATGAAAGCAATTATTGGTGGTAAGTATGTCTCCACGGGGCATGAACCAGACTCTTTAGAGAAGTTCTCTGTGGAATCTGATTAACATCTCTCTCTCTCTCTCTCTCTCTCTCTCTCTCTCTCTCTCTCTCTCTCTCTCCTTTTTCCCTTGCTCTCACCCACAATCTGACAGAGAAAGTGAGTGAATGCTTGTGGGCTTTTCTGATATTAGTTCTGACCAGAGTATTTGTTACACCTTTCCTTGTCCCTCTGGCCAACATGTGCTCTGTGATGCTGGGTTTTGGTTGTTAATGAAACATACTCTGAAGGCTCATAAACTTGCATCAAAATATCCCTCTAGCAATATTGCTTAAAACAGAAGCTTATATTGCACAAATAGTGCACAAATAATAATAATACTTGTTTTTGAGTATTAAAGAACTTCAGTTGGAGTTCAGCAGATCAGAAATGTTTGATTGAAAAAATAAAAATAAAACCCCTTACCATTCAAAACTACAGTTATGTACTATAAAACAAGAATGTGAAATTTTTGTAGTTATTATAATTATGTTTGCAATATATTTCCATAAGCTATAGTGGTATTCAAAAATTGGGCACCTGTGATGTAGAGATGACCAGGGCACCTGTGATGTAGAGATGACCAGAGGCACCAGGTCTGGACTTGGGATGAAGAACTGAAGAGTTCGTACAGATGTGTATAGCAAACAATATGAATCAAAAAGGTATTTACAAACCAATACACTGAGACAATGAAACAGAAAGAAAAAGACACTCACCACCTAACTAATACTTTCAAAAACATTCTGGAGATGCCATCTAGCATCTCAACCAATACTGTTTATGGTGTCCGCAGAGATAAGATAAGTACATTTTAAAAACTTTCTCATGATTGGATTCACCTGTAAAGGTGAGGTCAAGGGTTACTAAGGTTACCAAACCAATTTTGTGGTGTAAAAATAAGTGCTATAGGTAATAAGGTTTTAAAATCAATACAATGACAAAGTTCTTATATTTTGCACATACCTGATTTTGTTTAAATAATTCTTGCACAATTTCCCCAATTTTAACTTTGTTTCACTTCTCACAATATCACTGTGTTTGTCTCCTATATGATACATTTACCTGACATTACTTATCCAGACAACCAATGATTTCTAAAATCCACTAAAACCACAAAGTAAATGTGACAGTGTGTAAGTGAGTTAAGCTTTGACAACTACAACTGCTGGAAATGTATTTTTGCTGTTTTATAAAGAGATATTAATGACATTTAAACATTATATTTATAACTTGCAACTGAACCCATGCTGGAACATCTCATGACTACAGTGTTATGCCAATTCCACTGACAGCTTCATTATAGTTTGCAGACACTTTGCCAGAGCTCAATTTTGGCAGTGTGAAATGGGCTTAGGCTCTTTGATGTTAAGTGGGGGAGATTTTTCGGAGAGAGGAAAACAGTTCATTTCATTTCTCAATAGCTCTTCAGATAAAACAAAGCAATAGTCCACTCAAAATATCCAATATATACCTTCAATATAACAATTTCATTTCTATAATGGCTGCCATTTAAACCTTTCCTTTCCACACAACCAGTGGAAAACAAATATGGAGTTTGATTCCAAAAAAAAGTATCAATTTTCCAAAAACCACAATGCGTTTCCAAACCGTTAACGATACGTTTTTTTTTTTTTTCCCAAACCACGATAAACACCACTGGAGTTTTTTCTGACAACGCCATAACTCTACTAAACCAAGCACAGTGCAAAGAAGATGAGGTGCTGAGGAGGTAGAAAAGGCAGCCTGTCATGTGCAGCAAAAGTTTGAATTGTTTTATAATTGTTACACATTTCCAGCTGATTACAGTTAATAAAGAGTTGTCCTAAAGACACCGGTACGAGAAAAAAAGACAGGGGTGTAATAAAGCAATGAGCCTTATATCTGTGTGTGGGTTCTGGCACTCAACCAGCCTCTTGATTCAATATCGATGTTGTTTGTTATTGTAATTTGAACTGTTTAAAAAAAAATCTAATTATATTGCTTTATATTGAAACTGCTTTTTTAGAAAAAGGGCCCAGGAGTTATCGCATTTTGGGAAAAAATTTCTTTCAGATTGTTATGTTTGTATGATTTTGAGATGCTTTAAGAATGTTTAAGAACAGAAAATGTAGATTTTCCTAAAAACAGTTTTTTTTTTTTGCTAAAGAAAAAACATTTTCACAAAAATTCATCCAAATGTAGTTATGGGGGGGGGGGGACCTCTTCCTAAGCAAAGATGTATATTTTTCCAAGACAAAAATTAAACATTTGAAAGTGATACATTTTTATAAAATGTTAAAGACATTGAAAGTTGGGGGCAGTTTTTTGATTCGCAGGGGGCACTCTAGTACTGGTAATGTCTATATATGGCCACTTTTGCATTTGTGACCGGACACATTTTTAAGAAAATTTCAAAGTGTTGGTAAAGCTGTACTATTTATTTTCTTTCTAAAATATCTGCTTTTTAGAATTTGTCTGGTTCAGCAAGTATGTCTATGTTTACTATGAATTAGTTTATTATTATTTTATAGATTGTCTGAAGCAAAAAACAAGTTAACATTTACATTTGCTAACAATACAATTTGTTGTAAACACAAAATTAAAATCACAAAAGATCTGTCAGTTTATGAATTTATTTATAGAACTATTAAAACTGTTATAACTATTATAACTTATATAACTATTAAATCTAGCCGCGTAATGCGAGAAAACCATTGATGCCAGATGTGACCTGTAATTGTTCGACTGTAAGGTAAGGCTTTTCCTGTTTGAATAGTCTGCATAAACGGCATGTTTAAGTTCAATTTACATCATCCTTGATTATATTTGGTCTCTTTTGATAACAACATATTTTGGACAGTCTCTCTTTACACAAACTCTCATAACTCACACTGAGCAGCTCTCACGTCTTATCTGCACAACAGTCACTAAGAACGACCGGGCTTAGGGATTCCTTTTAATGTTTGGAATAGTATATTAATTGGTGTAAATTGTTTAATTCCACAAGGGACTTCAGTAAATGTACAAAATTCACTGCTGAGCTAACCCCACACTACTGCACAGGAAATGCTTCATTATAGATTTTCTGCAAAGTTCCCTCAGTGGTCCAGGAAATAGCGATCTTTTAATGGATGCTCTAATTTTGTTAATTAAGGTTCAACATGGCTGAGCAGAGGGAATTAGAATATTGATCTTGACATTTTCTCACATTGATAAATCACACCTAAAAATTTCGTCCATTGAAGTAGTCAGTCTTAACTTCCTAACCACACACTTGTCATTATATTGACTTAAAAACATTAGCACTGCTCATCGTTGATCACCAGATATCTTTCAAAATTAAATAAATCCATCACAGCTTTACTGAAGGAGAAACAAAGCAAAGAGAAAATTGTCCTCTCTATTATTTCATTGAAAATAGCACTGAAGATTTAGAGAAGTAACATCAAATTTGCACTAGTCAAAACACAAATACCACTAATTATATCTCTGCATAAACCCGGAAATACTACTCGATGTATAACTAATACCAGCATTTCTTTAGCTCCTCAACTGACAATGAATGTGATATTTGTTGAAATTCTGATTACTGCCTGACAAAGGTGAATGATCTGTACAGAGTTGTGCAAATAAACAGGGGCTCTGTAATTATAGTCATTTCACTCAACACAGTCACACCCATACATTGAATCAGCCGATCACAAGACAACAGCACCATACAATTAGTTCTACTCAAGATGATCTGATAAAGGTCACACTGAAAGATGGGTGAATATTAATATTTACAAAGTGTTTGAATATTGATGGCCATAACAGAGTGTTTTTAAATAGGTAAACATTTCATATTTACTCTCATAAAGTGGTCTTTGAACGCATGATATTTCAAGAACAAATGCTATTATGTCACACAGAAGCAAAGGATTATTTGAACAAACTCAGACAGAGCTAATGAAATTTGCATGATGGTAAAATACTAAAATACAATTATTTTACAATTTTAAACCATAGCCACATTTTTTTAAATCTACAATTTTCCAAATTGAAATGGAAGAAAAATATATCTCATTTATTTGAGCTTTGAATAGTTATTGTGTGATTAGATGATTATTTCTCAAGCATTTAGATGATACTTCAGGGTATTTAAGAATTCCTCCAAGACCAATAAAGTATACTTTAAAATAAAGTATACTAAAACCTGGGATTGTAAAAATTATCCCCTTTCAAATTACTCATTTTGAAGAATTTCCCTTTAAACTCATTAGCTTAAATTTCAATGGTACAGTTGTACCCCGAGATACGAATGTTTCGAGTTACGAAATGTTCGAGATACGAACGCCGCCCTGGAACGGATTAATTTCGTATCTCAGGGAACCAGAGATACGCTAAGGTATTAGTTTATTATAAACAAAAAAAAATCAGTTTTACCGCATTTCTGTCAGGACTTCTGTGTGGCCAGTCAGCAACCTCTCACCTCTATGTACTCACCTGCAACCGATCCCCCCAACAACTCTGTTATCCAATCAGAGCGCATTCCAAGTTCTTCTCCACCGGGGTTGTCAGACCTATGGTTCACACACCCCAACTTAGTGGTTCTCCTGTGACTCTTATGGCTGTTTCTTAACTGTTTTTCTTCTTCACCTTACCTACCATCGTTCACCTGCTGACGACTCAAGAGCATGCGGTACTCACCTTCCTTCATCCCTCGCTCCAGTCCACTCTTGCATTGTGAGTTTCCAATTCTCCAGACACCATTCTTGTGACAACTTCCTGTTTTAGGAACATACAGCAGTGAGAGTTGTTCTTTTAAAGAAACGTCTGTCTTTGCACAACGTCTGTCTTTGCACAACGATTTGCACATGGGTTAATAAAAGAAGAATGTATTATACCTCAAGAAAAGACTGTATATTTTTGTCAGATTATTCACTAATTATGGGAAATCTTCTCATTATTTCATATTTTACCTTCCTCCAAATATTCTCTTTCTTTTAGAGTGAGTTAACGGTCAGCCCATTCAGCAGACAGGCTCTGCCCTGCCTAGCAGACGACCAGTGTGAATCAAAGTATGGCCTTCCCAGTCTGCTAGCCAAATGTTGTGGCTTCCAAACGTCTTCGGAGCCAAGATGGAGACCTTGTGGTCAGACAGCAAATGTTTGTTTCCACTGAAGGTGTGGTCGACCTACCAAGTAGCTCAGGAATTCTTTATGATGTGAACATGCTGTGCCACTGGGCAATAATTTTTTCTTTTATTTTATTTCCAACCAACATCGTTCATTGAGGTCACAGGGGAGAACGTTCCCTGCTATGACATAGAATTAGAATACTTTAGATCTCTACATGCCTAGTTCTAGAAATAATTTGAAAATATCAGCAAACTTGTAAGGATTTTCATCTAGGTGGTAGATGGTAGGATGGGTGGATGGATAAATGGGTGGAAAAATAGATGGTAAGATGAGTGGATGGATAAATGGGTGGAAAAATAGATGGTAGGATGGGTGGATGGATAAATGGGTGGAAAGGAGGCAAGAGAGGATGGAAGAAGGAAGAAAAAAGAATAGACAAAATAAACAACACTAAATGATGGTTCTGGATGAATGGAAGGATGACAGGGAGGAAGGAAGGAAGGATCAAAGGAACAATGGATGGAAGGAGGAACCAACAATATAAATGAAAATAGATGGATGGATGGATGGATGGATGGATGGAAGGAAGGCAATAAAGGAAGCAAAGAAGGAAAGAAAGTATGAAGGGATGAAAAACCGACAAAATAAACAACAATGATGGATTTGGACGAATGGAAAGATGGCAGGGAAGAAGGGAGGGCGGAAGGACCAACATAGTAAATAAAAATGGATGGATGGATGGAAGGAAGGAACCAAGGAGCGAAGGATGAACCACAAAAATAAACAAAATAGATTGTAGATGGATGGATGGATGGAAGAAAGGATGAAGGGAAGGAAGGACACTGTGCTATTGGTGGAAATTACAGCAGGGAACAGGCACTTTCAGAAATAGTGTTAGCGAGGATGAGAAGGACAAGCACTTACTCTAGATGGATGTGACTTTTCCTAAAAGCCCTACATTAAAGGCAATGTCCTTGGGAGCCTTTTAGCACACCTAAACAAGCAATCAGAGAGGGGCGGCTTGTACCCCAGCTGCCATTCTCCAATGAAGCCAGTTCACATTTTAAGAGAATGAACAATTAAATACAAACTGCTCTCTAGACTATCGAAATGGAAAAAACAACAACTCATGGCCTTCGATGCGCGACTTCCTGTTATTCACTAAATATCGCTACAACAATCAATCATAAAGTTTTTTTTTTTTGAAAACTGAGCATATTTTCAAATCTGATTTATTTTTATGAATATAAATATATTAAACCAAGTAAAGCATAAACCAGAGAGTAAAAACAAATGAACCATTCCTTTAAGTTGCAGAAAAGTTCATAATTGAACAAAAAAACTGCATAAACACCAACTATTTTATTTTAAAATCTAGTCTAAAAATGATGTCCGCTTTGCAGAAAATTCTTCTTATTGTATCTAAGGCAAAGTAGTTTAATGCTGAGGCTTTATGTAAAGCCCTTTTGGGTCAAAAGTTCTCAATGCATAGACATCCTAAATGGTATCCAGGATTACATTTAATAATCTGGGTGAGAATAAAATGCTATTTTCATGTAAAGGAGGCCATTCTTAATCTGGGCATGTAGAAACAATTTCTGTTCTTGTTTCAGCAATAATCCCCCATAATGACAGGCCAAACAATGTATGCCCTCTTCTTTCCCTCCCTGCTGCATCTCTATGTGATTCAGAGACCTTTAGATGGTTTCTTTTCCTCATTTTGTATTGAAGAGGGGACGGCTTTTCTGTTTCATCACAAAATCAAATTGTACCTTTAGGTCATTTTTTTATTCTGTTGTGTTATATTGAAGAAATGTCGATGATGAAGTTCTCAACAGACGGATTATCTTTCTGACATGGTACAAATTCAGCATTTCACTGCTGCAATTTTGACAGTTTTGTGGCATACGTTTGGATAGGTGGTCTCAGTCCCAGATGTGCAGACAGATGGTCTGCGCTGTGAAGTAATGTGAATGTGTGCTTGTGACTATGCATCAAACCATTTGCAGAGCACAGCAATGGTTCCTATCACACTGTGCGGGTGAAGACATGTTGAGCAGATGTTTAGCTAAAACTTTGTGTGTGTGTGTGGAATAGGTTTTTGCTCAATTGGTCTTTAACAGATGCTGTGATTAAAGGTGCCTGAATTGAGCTCTTAAAATCCTGACTGTTTAGCAAGCCTGTTTGGGTTCAGTCCAAGGGCATCCTTCCTGTGCTACACATTGCATACTTGTTAGCAGAACTGCATCACTACTTCATTATTATCTCTAGCACAGATTGAGTGAAAGGCAGGGTACATCCTGGCCTGTAAATTGTGGGGCAACACATTCACTCCTAAGGTGAATTTAGAGGAAGCAATACACTATATTATGTTTTTAGCTTCTGGTGTAAACTCCTCTTGAACAGGTTTCAGTCTGCCACTGAACCGGCAAATGCCTTCTTAAAAACACAAAATATGTGGGGAGTTTTGGTACAAAACATTATAAACGGCATTAAAAAAGAGTTGAAGTGCAGTTCAGTGAGCAAATCTGAAGTGTATTATGTAAAGCACATAATCAATTTTTCTACACTAATTTTTTGAAAAAAATTGTTTTATTGGTTTTGTCCAACTTTGCCTGTTTCTTTCCAAACCGCGATAAACGCCAGTCTAGTTTTCTCACAAAATGCCATAAGCCCACTAACCAAGCACAGTGCAAAGAAGATCAGGTGCAGAGGAGGTATAAAAAATATGCAGCAAAACTTTTTAATCGTTTAATCATCATTCCACAAAGACGCAACAGAATTAGGCCATTTTCCAGCTGATCAGGGTCAATAATGTCGAGCGATGGAAAGACAGAGGGACATGGACTCACTTGAGTGGGCAACAGATAACTACACGCTATGAAGCAATAAGCCAATATCTGCGTGTGGGTTCTGACACTTTTTATCTATTCTGGACCCAGCCACTTGTTTCAATATCTATGATTGATACTGTATTGTTATTAGGGTTTCATTAAAAAAAAAAAAAAACTTATATAAGATATATATTTTTTATGTTTTTCATACATGTGTGTGTGTGCATTCGTGCGTGTGCGGCCCCTGCGAGGGGGGAAAACAAGTACGTGTGCATGTGTGTGTGTTTATATGACTTTGAATTGCTTTCATGCTAAAGAAAACATGTTTTCTCAATTTCATCAAAATATAGCATTTTGGGAAAAAAAATATAATTTAAAAAATAATTTGCATATTCAAAGAATATGTGCATGTGCTGCATGTGTTCTAAATAGTGAATATCATTAATTTAGTAATTAATTAATGTGTTCATGACATGAGGATAATTGCCCTAGTTGAAAAATCAAGTGTTTAATTTATATTTATAATTTGAGTAAACATAACAGTTCTCTGCTTGTAAGCACAGGCAAGCAATTACAGAAAACTGAAGAGTGCTTGCAACTAATGAGGTTTTAACTGTAAGTGTTCGATTCCTTTAATTAGAACCAAAATAAATTCAGGTATAACAAATTAAAGTAACAGACAGAACAATAATACTTCTAACTAAAGGCTTAATTGCAAAGTAAAAAATGTATTTATTCCATGCCATAACAGAGACTTCCATTTTACATGTCATTTTAATTGTGTTTTTATGTTAACTTGTCAAAACTATCATGTTGTTATTCATCTGTTGCTTTGGACAAAAAATTCTTAATGCATCTCCCCCTAGACAGTACGGAACTACAGCCACCAAACCTCTTTTCAGATGGGTACCATTAAAGGAATTCTGGGAAGTCACTGAGAATGCTGGGAAATTTTCCATTAATTGAGAATCTCAAAGAAACTGCATACTTGTGGAGGTTTTCAGTCTGTGTGAAAACATACCAAGAACTGTGCAAAAGTATTTAGACCCTTTGGACTCTTGATAAATTAAATATTTACCATTGACATAATGGCCATGGAAAATAAAAGGGTAAAGGCAACAAAACTATCTTCAAGATAAAACATCATGAAGACATTTGCGTTTGTTAATAATTGGAACCACTTACATTTCTGACATCACTGACAGCTCCCTAGCAACCAAACTATTTACCCTGACAACCAAGTCTTCTGAACCAGTATTTCAGCTTTGGTAAACAATAGAGACATGGGGTTGTTTTATATAACTTATAGTGGCAAAGGCAGCATTATATTGTCACTAACCCCTCCATAGCAACCATTCTGTTTAACTTGCCATTTCTCTATCTCAGACATATGTATCAGAAATTAATTCACTGACCCCTCCATAGCAACCAGCCTGTTTATGATAGCAACAAACTTGGTATCTCTATCTAAGCTTAATAAAAGCATAAAGATATGGGGGTTTATTTAACACAATTTGACATTGGCTTTTAAATGGCACTAGTACAAACCAACATCAAAAGTTACTGTAAACTTTAGGCCTGTGAAAGCACGTCTTAATGCTAGTCAGCAGTGTCATTTCTTTTAAAAGCCCCCTGTGGTATGCATTTTGTTTTATTGCAGTAAACACCAATGCTGTGTTGGAGCTTGAGATCATTGAGGAGGAAAAACAGTTCGCTTCTTCTTTCTTGTGTTTATGGAGGAGACAAATGGATATGACTCTACTCCGATAACGCAACACCATGAACGCTCATGTATTAAACTGACCAACCACAACAGCCTTTGGTCCTCGTCTATGTATGCAAAGTTCAACATCAAGCTACGGCGGAGGGGTCAGCAGCCTCGCAGTCTCCAGTCTAGGATATTCAGGGAAGCATTATCTCACCTTACCTTTAAGGTTCTTGTACTGCTTGTCTTGTCCATTCTTAATGTTTTAATATCCCGTCTTGCTTTGGTCTGTGTAGAACATTCTGGTTTGAATCCCAGTACCAGATGGAGCTGGGCTTTCCAGTGCAGCGGTCCACACCCATGCTTGGTATATACATTTTGGAGAAGCAGTGATTGGGTGCCGTCCTTTCTATTTTCACCAGCCATCAGCTATTTTTCCTTGTTGTCTTTGTTTAGCACATGGCTTTGTTCTTGTTCTATGTGCTCTCCTTTCTTATGCCTCGACCTACCTGTCTACATCTTTACCCCAGTTTAGACTCTCTGTGCATATACATCTTGTTAATAATCCATATTTTGGCATTGTTGAAGCTGTTTAGTTTATTGTTAGTGTTAGTTTGAGAAGTTTCACTGACCCTGGGTGTTTGTGTAAGTAAAACATTTTTAAAGAAGAACCTGAGTGTTTCTAAAATTGGGTTCTGTTAACCACGTAGTCCTGACAGTTTGATCAATAGCCCCCATTCTAACTGAAATGCAAAGTTAATAAAGTATTTTTGAAAATACTTTCTGCTGCATGCTCAACGTCTGATTTGGATCTCGTTTGTTGAAGACTTTGCAGAAAACATGCAACTAATTAAGGTTTGTTTATCAAAAATCTGCCAACCTGCTGCTGAAGCCAATATAACAGTGATTTCTGCAGGGTTATTTCTGTACAGCTCAGCATCCAAATGTACCAGTCAACAACTACAGGTCATGAACAAAATGAAAATATATTTTCAGACACAGACCTGTAGGGACACTGCAATAAATCACTGACAGTTACAGAACAGTAGTCTTCTCAAATGAAGTCAAGATTAAGGACCAACAAGCAGAGCAGCAACAAACTTTCCAGTGGTTGAAAGGAACTTTGTTGTAAAAAAGGAAGCCTTCAGTGTTGTAATGAGGATTTGGGGCCCCATGTCACACACTGAGGCTTCGAGGATGATAAGCAGCAAACTTTATGCTGCGCATGCAAGATGATTCACCTTTGCAAGCAATTAGGCAACGTTAAAAAACTCTTTATTCTTACAAACAGTATTTTCAGTCCAAACAACTTCTACATAAGCATTTCTATGAATTCCTTCCAAATACATGTCCAAACTTACAGCTACAAAAAAATTATAAATATAAAAATTTGTGTATATTTTGATGTTTTACTGTTTTGCTCATAATTAAAACAGGCAAAATGCAATTAAGTGTACATTTCAACATTCATTCCTTCAGCCTATCTCCAGCGCACAATGGGCGAGAGGCGGGGGTACAACCTGGACAGGTCGCTAGTCCATCATAGGGCAACACACACATTCACACCTAAGGGGAATTTATATTCTTCAATTAACCTAAACGCATGTTTTGGGGATTGTGGGGGAAACTGGAGTACCCGGATGAAAACCCACGCAAGCACAGGGAGAACATGCAAACTCCTTCCAGGAAGGTCACCGGCGAGCCTCAAACTTGTCACAGTACTATTCACTTTGCCACCGTGCCGCCCACATTTCAACATGTCCGTGTATATTGACAATGGAAAGATTTATTTAGGTGAAGAAAAAAGAAATCCAAGCATTTTCATGGCTCTTGGCACAAAGAGGCTTTTAGAGAAATGTATTTTACCACCTGGTTAGAACAGCTGATTACCTCTTGCCATGCAGAGTTAACCGCTGTGTGAGCACTTACAAACACACACTTTGCAGCATTTAGCAATCACTTAGAGTTCAGGTGAAAGCTAAAAAAATACACCTTGCTCCCGCTTCCACTCTCATTATACATAGCTCGAACAATGCACAAGACTGAAGAACTTTTTAGAGCTTTTAAAAGTGATTGAATAGCACAAAAGTAAATGCCCGCCTCAGTCTTGAAGGCTCAAGCACTTGTAGCCTTTTAGCACTTTTTAAAACGTATGAGTCTTAAAAAATAAACGCACACGATTAGGAAAGGTTAAACTCCAACCAATGTCAATCAAAATGATTGCTGAGAGCAGATTTCCCTTCACTAACCCATCAAAGTGTAATTTGCTCCTTTCCATGAGGCATAAAATCATCCTTGCTTTACGGCCAGTCGACTGAAATTTAAATCAGCATAATTTTAAGAAGTGTATTTTTAAAGCATTAAAGAAACAATTTAATGATAAAATCTACATAAATCAAAATATTGTAGTGGAAAATAATCCACGTTCAGCCTCAAGGCTAAAACTTTTCCAGAGCTTCAAAATTGTTGAAAAAAAAAAAGACACAGAAACCAGCTCACTCAGGTTTTGGGGTGAGAAAAAACAGTTGACCTCTGAATTTCATCACAACTTGTCAAAACAACTGAGGCCATCCATGTTTTTGGCTCCCTTTGACCTCGAATTAAAAGCTGGCCTGAATGGTGCTCAAAAAGATTAACTTAAAATGTTCATATTATATATTAAACTCAATGGTCACTTTATTAGGTACACCTTCCAACACCTTGAGGGTTGGACCCCATTTTTCCTTCAAAACTGACTTAATCCTAAACCCCATGACCCCATGAATCACTACTCATCAATCCTATTCTATACAATCTTCTATTGTATAATTTTGGTGAGCCTGTACGAATTTTAGCCTCAGTTTCCTGTTTTGACACCCGGTGTGGTCTTATTCGAAATGTTGTACATTCAGAGATTTCAGTTAATGTTGCTGTTCTATCAGCTCGAGCCTGCTCGATCTGTCCATGCTCATTGGATATTTTCTCTCTTTCCGACCATTCTCTCGGCATAAAAAACCCAATATTGGTTTGTTTTGACCATTTCTACATGCGTAAATGCATTGAGTTGCTTCCATGTGATTGGCTGATTCGAAATATGCATTAATGAGCAGTTAGACATGTGTATCTAATAAAGTGGCTGGTAATTTCATTGTGTTTTAATGTTTATTACTTAATATCACCTCAAAACTTACTTAATTCATCAAGGAATAGAAGTGATGACATGTTTTGGTATTGACTGCATGTAATATTGTTATGAAAGCGGCAAATATTATTCAGCACCCCTCCCATTGTAGCACATCAAGAAGCATTAGAAGCATTGGAGGCCTTTCAAGTATAAAAAGATTCCTCATCTCCAAGAAACTAACTGGTTTTCATTTAAGCTTTTGACACAGTGAGTTATCTCAGTGGAAGTATATATCATGGTGAGGGCTCACAGTGCGCAAAACAAATGGGTTCAGCATCATCATTGAACAATTTTCCAACATCTGTGCTATCAATGGAAATCTAAAGCTTCCCAAGAAATTATCCGCACTTCATTACAGCATCAGCAACCTTAACCGTTGAAAACAGATCTAGTTCAATCGAAATTTCCACTCAGCACTCTTATATAAATCGCTTCTTCCTCAAAGATTTGCATTCTTTGGTGATTACACTCAATTTGTTGAAGCCACTGATGATTATATTGTAAATATAAGTTCTACCAGTTGTCACGTCGGGCACTGGAAGGAGGAGTAGGCATCTCACACTGGAAATGCTCCAAAAATTCTAGATTTTTGCATGATTTACTAGTCTAAGAATCACGGGGTAATCAAATACTAATTGACCTCAATGTATGTTTTTTTAATCTGTTTGTGTAACTGAATATGTTTGTTAACCAGCTATAAATTGTTTTAAAAGTAGATTCACTAAACTATAGCATGACAGTGATTGACTTCGAGGCTCAGCTACAATACAATTGGCAAAAAATCAAACACATCATTAGTAACACAACAATGATCATTCCTTCAGCTCAAATGCCTCTCATTGGCTTTAGCCTTCATGTCTGTATTATTGGTTTGCTATTGTGATATCTCCCTGGTGAACCAGTCCATCTGCACATGCTTGGAATAGAACCAAGAACCCCCAGTATGTGCTACCTCTGAGATTTTGCTACCTCACACTTCCTGCAAGCAAGAGCATCTGTTCCCCGCTCACATGGGGAAAACAAACACACACAAGGAACTAGCAAACTGTAACCACCCCACAGTCTGAAGTGATTTTGATTCTATTTTATGCATGGTCAAGTCAATACATCTTGTTGGTAATACAAAGAACAACAATGTCCAAATTTAGTCTGGCAAGAATGGGATCCATAATGATAAAATTGCCCATTGTAGGAAAATGCTATACAAATCTCAACAAGGAATGCAGATTTATAACTAACATTTCAAGATGAGCAGCTCTATCATTGATGCACACACACGCGCGCACACACTACACTTTACTGTAGGCTCACGGTCTCATCAATGTTACAGCTGCTTTTCGCTGATATCAAACATGAACAGGACCATTGTGTCTGTCTGCATTATTCAGTACTTTCAGAATTACAAATGGCCATCTAGCTCTGCTTTTGAGGCAATTTTTTTCATTATTGTGCTCACATGTGCTCATTTTGTGCATGAATCTATAGTCAGATAGACATCACGCAGGGAAATATGCAGCAGTTACTTTATTGTTTCTTTGCATATTGGTTAAGAAACAAATTTGTGATGTAATTACTGCAAAATGGATTTTTGGATGCATAAAAAATGACTGTCTCTTAAAAGTGATGCATTTCAGTGTTTGAAGAATTCAGAATTAAAAGATGATTAAAGTTGTAAGCAGCGATCAAAGGGCTCTCGTACCTCGGGCCCAATCGCCTTTCGGAGGGCAGTTTGTTTGAATTATGCACTACAATCAATCCTTACTTAGGAGATGTATTCAAGCAAGAAATGTCTAAATGACTGAATAATACAGGCAAATAAATAATGAAAACCATATCATAAAGTGTGATGACCCCCAGGTGGCGCTGTGAATGAGTCAAAAGTAGTAAAAATCGAAGTTTTTTTTTAGATTTATTAGTAGCTTATCAATGTTAAATGTTGTAGCTACCTGGTGGCACTATAACCGAGAGAGTAGGTTGTAGATGTGCTCAGACATGGACCGGTAACAAAGTCGGCAAATTTGGGACTGATCAGACATTGAAAGGAGTTATAGGAACTTCCTGTTTATGACAAAATTTCGGGTTTAAGGGTATATATGGTTACACAGTATATATACTTTAATGAAGTCAAAAAAGCTTCAAAATGTAACATCCCATATGCATTAAGATAAGATTGATGGACAGATACAATAGATCAGATCCTTGGAGGACTTTGTTAAAGTATGATAAAGTGGTCATTTTCCGAGTTGTCAAACGCAATCCATGTTACTTATATTTAAGTCTTGGTACCCTACACAACAAACTGTTAGCGCACTATAAGCTGAAACATGTTAGGTGCCACTATAAACCCTTTTTGCCACACCTACATTTCACAACTAGTTCTGAGACTTATAAGAACGTTTAGGTCCTCAAAAATGCACCGAAAGCCACAAACAATAACACTCTGAGCAAATAAAATAGGGTTGTATGCACTTTCGGTGAATTGTAACATGTTCTTGTCACAAAAATGTTTGAACCAAAAACAACAGCTTCTTTCAGCTCAAATATTCTGAAGTAAAAGTGTCATGATAAAGAATTTCCAGCTCCGACATTATTTATAACCTCACTAAATTTCACATTTTGGCACAGAGGTGCAGAGGGTAGCACTGCTGCTTCTCAGTTTGTTGGTGCCCTCCCCAAGTGGAATGTGCCCAGTCTTCCTGAGTTTCTTTCAGTACCTCAGGCTCCCCCACGGTTTAGAAGAAAGACTTGAAATAAATCAGTTTCCATTATGAGCCAATTTATTACTGGTTCTAGCCTTTCACCTTATATGAGCTGGATAACACCATGACCATGAAATAGACAAGGCAGGTACAGAAATTGAATAGGTGGTGTTTCATTTAACTGGATGCTCAGAGGACGTTCAGATTTTGATTTTAGACAAAGATGCAAATGTTATTGCCCATCTTTGCACCATACATTTTCCTTTTCATAGCAAGAAACAGTGATCTCTTCCACGTTCGCTAATCCAGTTTAAATTAACCTAAAATGTGTTGAAATAACACCTTGTTTTGATTATGTAAATTCATTATCATTGGTTTGAACAGTAATGCATCTCATCTCTATTTAAATTAGGCTCATTAGATTGAGCTTTATTATAAACTCATTAGCCTGGCATAATTAGTGTCACTCTGTCGACTATTTCACAGAAGGGGGTTTTAGATGTGAAATGAAACAAAACATGGCAAGTCCAGAAAAAGAAAAACAGAAAGTTGACAAACTTAAAAACAAAAAATATAATAATAAAAATATTAAAAACTACGTTTGAAATCAATTTTCCTCTTTGGTCATATTTTGGATGTTTTGTTTTGTCTGGGTTTCCCTTTGCATTCCTACCATGCCCACTCTCCAAATCTATTTTGCTATTGATTATAGTGTTTATATCCTTTCAGGATTTTCATGGATTGTTGGTTATCTCCAAATTGCATCATATTATCTAATTTTCTTGGTCTTCGTTTCATAAAAAGGCTTCATTAGCAACGCATTTGACTCATCAGCAAAGCACCAATGACAAAAGTAGAGTGACGGGTAAATAGATGAACTAAAGTGATGTTATTGTGGGATTAAAAAGTCAATGTTGTGCTTTTATTTCCAACAACTTTGGAAATTCGTTGAAAGACAATTTTACACTACGAAAATAAACAGAATTTCAATTGAAGTAACAAATTGCATTCACTTTGTTCATTAACGGTTTTTCTTATTGCCCAAATAACAATATTTCACATTTCAAGCGCAAAACAACATATTGTAATGTTATATACAGCTCAATATATATATATATATATATATATATATATATATATATATATATATATAATCGCCTGATTCTATTTCTAAACCTTCAACAATAAAACAATATCTATTTAATACAAAAAATAAATAAACAAAATTATAAATAAATCTATAAATAACTAAGTACAATAATTAATAAAAAAAAGTATATGCTAAAACCTAAAATAGCATAGCTAAATCCATATATAAATACCACAAACAATAATTCTGCTCAGCTGCATGCGGATAAATATTCAGATCTAAATCCTAACGTCTTGTTTCAAATTTAGAACGTGACACACGGAGCTGATGTGGAAATTTCCACTGGAGTGTTTGTGTTTAATAGAGCCATTTTTTGCATTAATCATCATGAAACTCAGCACTATAGCTGCAAGACCCAGTGGTGATCACATGGAGGCACTTTTTTTTTAATCCAATTTAAAGACTAATAAAATCTATTTCAGAATCAGTTGAGCATCCATTCACACACATTTCATATTAGCATTAGTAAAAAAGCAACAGCAAGTGCAGCCACCAGAAAGATGCAGCAGCATCAACAATTGATTCTTTTAAAAACTAACCATGGCTTAAACTGAAGTTAGGACTGACCACATGATTAGTATTTGCACGGAGATTGAACATAAATACATGCAAAGTTTCAGAAATAAGGAATACAGATGGTTTGAAATGTAGAAATACATTAATGTTATGTGTTTATTTCTTTGGATTGTCGGTTTTCTCTCAGTTTGCAAACTTCAGCCAAGCACCAATGACACAAGATATGTGCGCAGGTAATTAAATGCATTGAAGTGTTGCTATAATGTGTTTTAAAAAGTCCAAATTGTGATTTTTGAACCCTAATTCCAGCTCTTGGATTTATTCAGAAACCATTCTTAACTATAAAAAACAACCCATAGAACTTAAAATGCAAAACAATTTGCAATCACTCATGCATTTGACTAAATACCTTAAAAAGGAAAGATTGATTGAAGAATGAAATTTGAAAAGATTGATTCTTAAAAAAAAAAAACATTCCTGGTTTAAACTGAAGTTGGGACCGCCCACATAATTAGCATTTATACACAGAGATAGAAAAATGATGAAATGCAAAAAAAGAAGTAACTAAATACAAATGTTAATGTTGAAATACATTAATATTGTGTATTTATTTCTTTTTAAGCACTCATTTGTAAATATATTTATTCATGGATTTAATTCTGTCTTTATTTCTAGATTTCTAGACCATTTCAAATAAATGAAATCTATTTGAAATCTCAAATAGATGATGGTGAAAAGTAGTTGTCTGTGAACATCATTTGCCTTGCTACACAGATGCTAGAAGGTAAATCTCTGCTGAGACATTCTAAATCATTCAGACCAGATGAAAGCTACATGCAGAAAATGGAAACACCAAACAGGTAGCATCTCTTGTACTCTGCATTTACTTGTGATTACAGACATCTCGCATTGAGACGATGCAGCATTACCATCAAAAAGCAGGTCTGAATCTCTACTTTGTTTCTGGCAAAGCATGAAAGGACACAGAAATGCATATAGCAGGTACCCATAACATCTAGAACATAATGTAGGGGCTGTTGTACCATTGGCTGCTGATCACAGCCTGAAGCTGAACTGAGCCGCACTGAGCCATTCTTCTGAGCTAAAATGAGCTCTATGCAGAAACGCAAGAACTGAGGACATTTCCAATTTCTCTTAGTCACGATGGAGAGTGTAGAGCCGATATGACATTCATTTTATATTCAGACTTTGCTAGCTTTAATCTAGGATAATACTCTAGCAATACACCGTCTACCCTTTAGGAGTTCACTTTGTGTGGTTTATGTAGTTAGTAATTCATGAGGAAGAAAATTGTAGAAGGGAATATCTTTTTTCACTACTGATCTGATGTGTGTCCATACAGTTCTTCATAAAACTTAGAAATTTAATAGTAGCATTAATATGTAGCATAAACTTAATATAATAATGAAACATATCCATTCGCATGATTTTTAAAAACACACCGTGAAATCTGAATGTTTATTTTGCTCCTGTGCATAAAAAACGTTATTATATATAAAATGTGGTCTGTCTGAATCCTAGATTTTGATTGGCTGGCAGGTGTTGATTACTTCATATGTCTACACAGGTTGCTCTGATTTTCATTAACGTTTATTAGGGGTGTTTTATATCTCGTGGCACAATATATTACAATATACGTACAGCACAATACGTATTGTGGAGCTACTGAGAGATATTGTCTAGGAGCTGAAATGTATTTGCTGTATTTGACCGTGATTCTAGTCACGTCTGAAACTTCTTTACATTGTCTTCCAGTTTATGTAATGTTTACTAGAAGATTGTTATCTTTTACTCACTTTTTAAATGGGAAAGATTAAAATCAACCCTTCCTATCACTTAGAGGGAAAAAATGCCTTGATGCAAAGACTACCCCTAGTGGATGAATGGTATCAATTCTCTCACACAAATCCAATTAGACCTTCTTAACTTTCTGGTCTCAAAACGTGTTAAATTCCATTTTTCCAATGATGGTCCACTGAATAAACAATTGTAATAGCTGGTTAAAAATGGTTCCTTAAAATATTGTGATGCATATCGCATCGTAGACATAATATTGAGGTATATATCGTATTGTTAGCAGAGTGTATCGTTACACGCCTCCTTTTTTACCAATGCACTGCAACTGAACCATTTTGAAATTATCTGAACTGATATTAAATGATATTTTTGCATTTTTTTGTAAAGACATACTTTATAAGCACTTTTTGTTTTGTTGTTGTTTTTTTTTTGTTTTTTTTTTTGTACAAAAACATTGTTTGTGGAGCACTGTTGGCTAAATGTTGGCCTGTAGGTACTGTGGACCATTGGTGGACATCACAATACAAATAAGCTTCACACAAATTGATACTGCAAATAAAAAAAAAAAATGACTGCAAATAAAAATCTCAAAATCTGTGTTTATTTGCAGTAGCATTTTGCACGCAAAGTTGATTTGTGTTGTTGTTTTTGCTTTGCAGTAAAGTTTTTTTTTTTAAAACAAGTCATCACAATTTCAAAGAAAAATAGGTTTTCACAATTTCAAAGCTTAACTGCATAAAACTATGATGTCTTTTGATGTCTTTTATAGGCTTTTGGGGGCTCAAAATAGGTGGGTCCAGTCTTAGATAAACCCTTAGGTTTGGTAAAAAGGTGCACAGAGGCTGGGTATAAACATGTGCCAGAGAGTTAAAATAAACAAAGGATCCTCTCTCAATCATTAATATAGTACAAATTTAATACCAGACTTAAAACCTGCTTTTTCCTTCAGTAAATGTGAAATTTTTGACGCTTTCTATTTCTGCTGTAAAAGTGGGAGATTGCAGCTTGGTTGGCACGTTCATGTAAATAGTGAGATTATGCATAGTCTGCTGAGAAAAAACTTTAATGACCATTTGTTTGAGGTTTACATCAGGCTCTGTTTTAAGGACTGTTATATCTTAATCCTGCGATTACATTCAGAAGAGAACCATCCAGTCTGAACTTCCCATCCAGTCAAACATTATTTACATCACTTCAGTCACTGACAAGTTCCTCTTTGTGGCACATATACTGTCCTTTCATGCCGGGATCAGTGAAATATTTCCCAGGTGCTTTTGGGATTTCTTCATGTAAGTAGAAGCATTGTTTTGACAGTTGAAAAAAAAATCCACCAATCCCAAAGGTCAAGGGTATTTGGAAAAGATGGCACACTCCAAGGTGAAAGCACCATAAGACACTAATGGAAAGTAAACAAAACTAAGTTTTTTCATTTGATGTTTGAATTTATGAAAAACAATCTGCAATGTTTGCAAAAGGAAGGTAAAGTATGTAAATGTGATTTAGTATGTTAATGTAAATGTAATGTATATTTCTGAATATAGCTTGACAAAGAACTGATGGCACTCTGGTTAAATGTAAATATTCCCAGAATAAGTACATTCTAACCAAAATCATGTACAGTTTTTTAAAGAAACAATTGACAGTGAAGAGACTATTTTGATTGAAGTCAAATGAGTACAGAAGAACAGTGCAGAAGATAATCTATGTGGAGTATTTTTTTTACAATTTCTGGTAATTAAACTTTAATAATGCATAGTATTTATTGTATATTATACATCAAGTAAAATTTTAGTCTTATATATTATTTATCTCACTGATATTAACTTCATTTTCATTCACCTATTTTTATAAGGTATGACGAGGTAGCGGGGGTTATCAGCACTTCCAGGTGCAACTTTCAGCTTGTGCGCACTTTTCAATTGCTCATCACCGCAAGAGTCACCGGGAGCTGAAGGACCCCAGGAGGTGCCCACCGCCGTTAAGTCACTGGGGCTCGGCTGGACCACCCACATCCTGATAAGAAGTTGATGCCAGGCAAAGTGGATCCAGTGCGCTCGGAGCACAGAGCAAGGCAGATTAGCTAACAAAGGAGAGATCCCTCACCTCTGGTCCGGAAACCCACATGACACTGGATTAAATGTGGTGAAGACACCCCGGAGTACCCCAAGCACACTATATGAAGCAGCGCACTCGCCTTTCTGGCTCACAACCAACCCAGACATCAATTTTCTAAATTCGCATAAAATATATTCTGCATCAGTTTTTCAGATAGTGACTTTTTTTCTCCTCTTGGACTCATTAGATGGAGACAGTGCTTTATTGACAAATATTTTACTTGATATTAAGTTTTGCGCATACATTAAATTCACATCTTTGGATGGAAGCTTAGCTATTGGCTACAGTTTGTCATACTTAGCAAACCTGCATAGCTAGCCATTTGAACAGCAATACACAATTGCGTTTTCACAAAACCAGGAGCATTTTAAAGAATCACTTTAAACTGGTGCAGTGGTTTTCAAAAAGTACTGAATTCTGGTGGAAACATATTCTCAATGAATAAATGAAGGATACAGAAATTGATACATATGTGTTTGTTCAAAGTTAGTTTTCTTCTATCAATCATGCGTAGGGAATTCTCAGCCAATGTAAACCACGGAAGGAGACGAAGGACTATGTTGACTGCGGATTGACCCTCTCCCGTGTAGCTTGTTAAAATCTGAAATCATTGACACATTACCTTGTAAAGTTCACAGAGAGTTTCAGTCAGCCCAAACATCTGCACCGACTGCTATCAGGATGATGTTATTCTGCTCAGCTTGCCTTTGTTTTTATCTGCCTAGGGCATCTTTTGGGTAAAAGTTGGAAGAAAGGAAAATGTAATATGTGATATTAGGTTTTCCAATGATAAAAAAGATACCCAACTGTAACCAATCCATCAAACCACAAATCTGTAATAAAATGTTCCTAAAAGTACATTTGTGGATCTGTCTCAGTATCAAGCACAGAAGTTTAACTTCAAGACACGCACGCTTCTAAAAATTGTTCTTTTCCACAAGTGCCTTTGAAGATCAGCAAATAAACCATTTATGACATCCTGTAAAACTCCAAAAAACTCACTGCACTTATCACACGTGCTGCGGCTTGGGCTTAAAAGTGACACCCAGCCTCTGGAAAGTTAGCTCCAATACCATGAGAGCTTTTGGAAAGCATTGAAAAAGGAACAGGAAATACAAGTGCTTTAACGTTAAAGTGTAGTTCTTATACTTGATTATTGGTTTGGTTATTAACCAGTTTGCATGCTCACTTACATATTTGTGAGACTGTGTGGATTTTTCTTCATATTTCCGAAACTCTGTATTAATGTACATTCCACATTGCGACAAATTATATTTAAAAACATCTCAAGATTAAGAACTGTTTAAAATGAATGCATTTAATGTAAAATGCAGCCTTTGTTGCATGGACTAGATCTTTATCCAAACACAAACACAGCACTCGGCCATCATCACTTGCGAATTTTCTAGCAAGTTGAGGATTTGCAGGCCCCTGTTTGAAGCTTCTAGCTTTAGGGTAGGGATAAGGGTTTGCCCACCTCTCTGACTGGCATGCACCTTACAGCATTCCATATAACCCTTCTAGGTTGTTGTGTCGTGCATTTGAGGATGTGGGCTTTTTGTGGATTTTTTGAGCTTTCTATGTTTTTGTTGTGGTACATAAAGGGTCTCTTGAGGTACTATGTTAAACATGTTCTACTGTGATAAGAAACACATCTGTTCCTTGGGTGCATTAGGTCAACAACTCAAGGGTCTTTCTTTACTTATGGCAAGGAACAGTATCGAGGTTATTAATGGACAGATTCTCAATTAAATTCTTAATTCCTTGACATTATGTATAGATAAATAGGGCAGCACTGTGGTACGGTAAGAATTTTGCTGGTTTGAGCCTTACTATGAAGACTTTTCATGCATTAGTGGTTTTCACCCACAAGACTATAAATGTGCAATTTGATTTCTCTATATTCCCTATCCAGGGTGTTCCCCCAGCCTTTCGCCCAAAGTCCATAAAAAAGGAAGAAGCAGGTAAAGAAAGTGAATGAATTAATGAAATACAATCTAAACACACACACACACACACACACACACACACATATAAAAATCTGTCAGGCATTGGAAAACTCCTGAGAAAATGAGTAACTGATGACATAGAGGAACTTTCAATCGTTTAAACTGTTACAGTCCAGACACAGAAGTGACAGGAAAATGACATTCCATTCTCCGGCTGAGATCAGAGGTCAACAGCTGGAGTTTCTCTCACTCTCCTCAATGGCCTCTTTGTAGAGAGTATTCTGGTGGTTTATAACAGAATCTAAGAGCTGATCTGTGCGTCTGATCTCCACTCATTCAACCCACACTGATTTTATTGCTGTGTTCAGCGGGGCTTGACTTGGCAACCTCTCTCTGTCAATCAAAGGCCTTGATTGCTTAACTGATTGCCTTCATTGCTGATCTAATGCTACAATAGACTTTAGGAACCGTTGATTGCTGATCTGTGTGTCCGAAGAGAGGAGTTTATTATGCATCGACATTTACCTTAATGGTTACTTGGAAATAAGATGAGCTCAGTTGCTGAATAAGGTCCAGCGAGTATGATCTGACATTTAGAGAGAAAATGGAGCTCTAATTCAATGTTAGATTGATTTGTGATTAAGCAGAGCACACTATAGATACGCAGGAGGCTGTAGAACCCACCTGGAGGAATCAGTTTTCTATAGAGAAAAGCAGAGTAATCATTATATCTCATTAAGAATAGTAATATATTTATTTAATTTAAAACTAAGTTTAAACTGTATTTCAGCAATATTCTGTTTTAAATATCTCCAAATACTGAGTCTGACATGCACATATCTTATGTGTGGTGGACTTGACAAAAGTATGCTGTTTTTTATCATTTCTATATGGCTCATCTCTGCCTCCAGGCTTTTCTCTGTTCTCTACATACCTTTGTAGAGTTTTATTTAAGCGGCAAGTGATGCATTTATATAATCGCAAAAGAATTCCTCCATCTGGATTTTCTATTCTGCTAATAAAAGCTGGCCAAAATGCTCCTGGTCAAAACATGAGAGAGGGCAATGAACAAAGGAAAAATGCAGTTTCCTTTCACTAAGAGGGCGAATCCGGCAGCTAAGGGTTTAATATGAGATGTATGTCGCAGAGGAAGAACATTTACAATTTGTTGCAATGTCTAATTGAATTTGTTTAGTTTTAGATGGAAATTGTTATTTGCATTTTTGCCATTGCCTTTCATTAAGTTTCCAAGAAGCCATGAAAACATTCTTTGCAGTAAACTGTACGAAGTGATTTAATGCTGTGTATTAAATTGTTCATCCTTTAACATCCCACTTTTGCTTTTGTCTTGATTGTTCCCTTCCATTTTACTTCATGTGTTCATTTAGGAACGGGTTGATTAGTGCATACTTGTTAGGGATTACCACCATTATTCTATAACTCAACACTTTTTTTGAAATATATTTGATAGTTTTTAGAGTTCAGATGGAAACTGATAAGCGCTAATAGATGGGTATTTAAGTAGACTAGTAAAAAAAAAACACTGAGTGGTTGTGGAAGATAAACTGGGTTTGTTTGCTAGTTTGTTAAAAATAATTCTAAATATTTCAATGTGTCTTTTAACATACAGGAGTAAAATGCTCATTTTTTTCTTGTCTGGAAAAAGGGAAAACACAGAGTCAGCAACAACACTGGTTTATTGGAGCACACGACTGGAATTAAACTATATACTTCAAGGGGTTAAACAGATTTTAGCCACACTATAAGCAGATCACTCTTCATCAGTAAAGATAAAAGGCAGAGAAGACAGGCCAGGTCAGTGTCTGCCGAATAGATTCTTCTTCTGTGGAAAAAAAAACCATGAAGCTGGTTTAAACAGAGATAAACATATACAGGGAGGTTATTGATTATTAAAGCATGGAACTATCCAGTGATCTCAAACATAAATCTCAACCAGTAAAATGGGAAACAGGGGATCATTAGTTGGCTAATTAATGAAAAGATCACTAAAGAGCGAGCTGCCAGAGTTAGTGGAGTTGAATAATGCTCTTTAAATTTCAGAAGCCAGCAAACTACTAAAATACATAATAAAAGTGTACTGGTGTTATACAAAGAGTTCAAAGTCTGTATCTACCTGGAAGTATAGGGGTGTCCAGTGCTTCTTAAGTAGTGTGCTGTGAATAATTAGATGCTAACTAGAAAGCTGGAGATTGGTTGTGGGGAAACTGCTCAATAGATTAGTCGGGGCCTGGTATTGGACCAGGAAGGACCGGACATTATAGAATTCAAGGGTTTTCAATGATTCTGTCTCATTGAACTCACCAGTTGAATCTCTGACTTTTGATGTCTCTCAAGGTATTACATTATACTTTATTTAGGAACCAGTGCCTTTTAAATGATTCTTTTTAAATGTTGGCTTCAATGATTCTCAAACTCTGCCTATGATGTTACCCCAAAGCTGAAAAACATAGTGCATCTTAAATTAGATTAGGAAAAGTTTATGTCTAAGGTCAATTTCCCAACCAAAAAGCACCACTACTCACAATTCCAAAAAACAGTGATACTTTTGTTTGGAGTAAGTTTTTGCAGCCCTTACAGATTTCCGCACTTCATGTATCTTTCAGTTTAGCTCAAGAATGAGTTTCCAGTGGAAATCCCTTCTCTTGAGTGACTAATCCAGCTTTTCGATATGGTGATGTCTGGATTTGTCAGTTGCCAGGAATGGTTCTCGGGTTATGCCTCCTGTGATGTATGATGCGGGGTGGTTTCTCAAGAGCTGTGATTAGCAAACTAAGTTTTAGTGAAAGGAATGTGCAAAAACTTTTAGCATGCTGAACCAATGTTGTAGAAACAGTTAGGGATGGTTCTTTCTTTTTCCTGAATACTATATAGACAAACAAGTTTAGTGTGGAAGAAAATGACTTCTAAGAATTCTCACTTCAGCTTGACTGAGAACCATTGGGATGAAATGAAGTTTGTATAACGAATTTTGGTGAATAAGGGATAGGGGGTTCATCTGGACTTGCTGTCAGCGTTATCAATCATCCTAATTAGTGCATGCCTTTTTAAATCTAACCGATCTATCACCTAATGACTTTGTCCAAGATAGCACTTCTTCCACCCTGACACCTCCCTTGTACATTCCTGGACAACTTGCCAAGTACATTCAACCTGCCAATCATGATCTGGATACTAGGCAGGTCCAGATAATGAACCTGTGAAAAGCTTAGATTAATATCCAGGCCTTATCATCTGTCAGGGATCCGGTGTCTCCAGAAGACAACAGCCAGCAATCAAGACCACTGCATTGAATCCACCTGCAGATAACCAGCCCACTCTATCAGTCCCCCAATCAGAACACTTCTTGAATCCATCTCCCTCTGTTAAAAGGTTTGTCTATGCAACTCTTCAGTTGTCAGATCTACAATTCACCCAAATAGACTCTCCACAATATAAGCCGGCCTGCTTTGATTTCTTGTATACAGAGCTCTGTTAGAGATCTGTGCAGACCAGATTTTTCCGATCTACCTCCGAGCCTCTACAGCTAATTTAAGTCACTCTCCCGCCAGCCGCGTTTTTTTATATCTGCCTCTCCCGCCTGTGTCAGTGCATTCTTTTTTTACCACTTCAACCCCTTGCGCCCTTTTATCGTTTCACTTGTTTCGATTTGCACAGAAATAAAATAAACGCAAGATAAAGTTTTGTATATTCAATCCTTTAATAAAGAACCAATATCAGTGTTGTTAAGTGTTCCTGTTGCGTCATGCTCTTCACAGACCTCAGTGTGAGGCAGTTCCGCGCATAGCCAAAGTTCAGACTTTCTAATTTTTAGTAATTGTTGTTAACTTTGTGCAGTTGGATAAATAAAAGAGTTTTTGTATTTAGTTAAATAGTTCAACATTTCCATTTTGCGGGGGTCCCGCGAATAGTTGAATTCTCCGGCATCCTGCAAATACGTAGGAATTTTACCATTCGTCTACTCATCAAATTTTGTCCCGTGCCACAAACGGAGCGTTGTGACCTGCGGTTATCCCACAGGAGTGCAGGTCTTCTGAATATTAATCTAGTAACGTGCTTTGCTTTCAAAACTTGTCCACTGCTCAACTCCCCTCCAGTCGTTGTCTCCTGGGTCATTTTGGGTTTTCTGGTTCCAGGCACCTTCCCACTGTCGGCTCCACGATTGACAATTGAACACTGTGTACAATTCCCTTTATGGGACATGATATTTCTGTGTATGTTGTAAATAAACATCAGTAAATGGTTACCTTCGTCCAGATCACAGTGAAAATCATCTAACATCAGTTCCTGCCCTTAAAATGTTCTGTTGAAAAGAATTGTCAAAAATTCCTATACTAAAAATTCCTAAACCTGCAAATGGTTGACCAGAGTTGACCAAGTCTTGAACGAACAGATGTGTGATTCAACTGAAGAAAATGTTGAACAGTACACTAAACAGTATTTGTGCAGAAAAGCTGAGGTCATTCTCATCCTGTTCACAACCTTGAGTCATAAATGACATCATTTCAGCATCTCCAGAATCAGCAACATAAGGATCCAATGAACTTTTACATTTACATAGAAATATATTTTACATGCATTCCTTCCTTTTTCTTTCACCTTGTTCCTCACCGTTCCAGGTTTTCCCTGCACCCGCCCCTTTCTTCGGAGATTCAGCTCATATTTTGGCCCGGTCCCCAGTTTACCCTGGTTCCTCCCACAGTCATGCATTCACCATGTGCCTACTGACCAACATTCACTTGTTAGTCTGAATTCAGCAAAAATATAAACACAGAGCATTGCTTTAAAAATGTATTTTTGTGTTAAAACATCTTAAAGTACCTTATATGTTTGACCCAGAGTCTGTCCTGGATTTTATGTCCATACCACTCTTCCAGGCCGTGTCCACATGGTAGATAAGATATTCTTACTTAAAGGGCTTTACATCAATGGACAGGACAGTTGGAAAAGCATCCATTTTAGAGCCAACTTTGTTCTAGGTCTTTTGTCAACTCTTTTTTGTTGAAAAAACAGGTAAAAAAACAAGTTTTTAGTATTGGACAGACACAAAATCGAGCCATTTCTGACAAATAATCTCTTTCTTTGGTAATGCAAACAAAACATCCACAAACTTCTTCTGCATTATTTTATCCAGCATTTCCAGAATGTCTGGTGCTCTCCAGGTCAAAGTGCATATCCGCTCTTCATAGAGATGAACTGTACTAGTGATTAATTTGATTGATCAGTGGGCGGAGGTAAGAACTTGGGCATTGCAATGAACATTGATCTGTTTTCAGCTATCAAAAAAGGAATACAGGACTACTCAAGTAAGTGTGAAATAATCTGAGGGCAACTTGAGGCATGTTTTTGATGAGGGGACAACACTTAAAGATGCTTGGAATGTCAGAAAAGTCAAGTTTCCAGAATATGGCCTCTTCAAAGATCAGAGCATTTCTGTTGGAGTCTTAAATAAAACCTACTGCACATACTCAAGCTGTCAGTAGGTGTAACTGGTATCTGCTGGATTATATAAATAGCTGAGCAGGTTTTATTGTCTCATTCAGAATGGTGAGAAAATGGGTGTTCCGTACAGTTATTGTTGCTATAGAGACCTTCTCTCATACGTCTCATGTAAATAGTGTCTCAAAATGTACATTATGGGCGCCATCAAGAAAAGTAGAATTCCAGCCCGCATACTAAATGTCTCTTACCAATCATGATTAAGAATTCTCTTTCTACTAGACGTGTGTGGTTGTGTTGCAGCTATTTTGGGGCAGTCTTGTGCACACAGTGTGCCACTGTAGCCGCCAAGGCCTGTCGAGCTATTGAATAAGATCAAGCTGCTCTTTGATCCTCTTGGTACAGTCACAGTTCAAACATCTACACATTACATCAACATATTCTCTAAGGTCAAGGATCAAGGAAAAAGATGAGGACATATTGATGAACATGCACAGGTTACAAGACTGGAAACCTTGAGGTGAGGTGCATTTTTTGTGTGTTCGTGTGTGTATGGAGAGAAGAAAGGAAGAGATGCATAAGTGTGTAGGTGGCGTTTGTGAGTGGGAAGCAGGGCTCAGTGGTGACACACTCCGCGGCACCTTTGATTGTGCTCCAGCTCTGCACAGATGGACCGGAGGCCTGGAAGCATTACACTCAGAGAGCAGTGTGAGGTGAACAGCATCAGTCACTGAGCAATCTTGATGTGCTGGTCAAACTCATGAGCCAATCAGATGAAAGAGTGTCCAGACAGGTCGATTTGGAGCAGTCTTTTAAATCTACCTTCTGAAACTGACCATTAACAGACAGTGAACAGACAACAATAATAGCTACATGATGGAAATAGACAGAGACCTTTCACTGCCTGCTTTGGCTCATGAAAAATATACACTATACATTTAAAGAAGGAAGCATTTTTGTGTTATTATGGATGTGCTGGTGGTAATCATATGGAGCCCATTGCATGACTGCCCCAAAAAAGAGCCCATTAAAGAGCTTTAAGTTTGAGGAACCTCCAGTTTGACTTTTATTGTTTTTAGTAAGAAAGAATCGACTCAGAGTCATTGAGACGATTCATGCTTAAATAAATAGCTAGTACATTGTGACATACAAATGTACTATGCCCCTCCCACCACCCACATGCTTTAACTCCAGTAACCAAACTCCTCCCCAAATCATCTAGCTCGCAGTTGTGCATTATGATCACGTCACAATAATATACTATATCTTTTGTGTTCGATTTGTTGCTTTATTTTCTCCGCAAAGAGAGGTGTCTTTAGGGAACCAGTGATTAAACTTTAATTTCGCCCTATATCAGAGCATTGTTAACATCAACATGTTGTTTTGTGAAAACATGCTTTATGCTTACAAGACCGGATTCGATAAATGAATTTTATCAAAGGATGTAGCCGTATATTTGGACCAATCTCTTCCAGTTGCTGTGGTGTTCTCAACAAACATGTTCTCAAAAGGAATAAATTAGGAATCGTTGTAAAATCTGGTTAAAAATAAATATGCATTATCATTTTGTGAAAGTGTTTTTTGTTTACCTTGCATGTGTGTCTGTATGTTATATGCATCAAAACCCTTCAAATACCTAATATGGCGCTTTAAGAATTTGATGCCTAAGATGGGATTGAGTCACTAACATAAACAGAACGATTGCTCAGGAAAGATTTATTTTAAATGTTTTGATTTTCACCAAAATATCCACACATTATAACTATTTCCTGATCTCAGTTTGGCTATCATGTCTGTTGTTTAATAAATTATCGTTATATGCCTTATTGTTCTCTCAAACAAACACAGAGCCAAAGACATTGATTAAATGGCTTCTGAACCACTTAAGTATTTTAATAGATTAAATTTTTGAGTTGTAGATTCCGTTAAAATTCAAGATTATAGCGGATAAGTTGCTATTTCCATGCAATTAAATTAGTTTTTCATGTTGTTCAAAGCTGCCAAAGTGTTGTTGATTTATTTGCAACATGTATTATGATATTTAGGTTAGTTACCTATGTCACAAACTGTACGAAAGGTGTGAAAAAACAACAGTTTTAGGTACACAACAAAAATTGAACCTTTTCTCAAGGGTTAGTTTCATCAGTGTGTTCAATAGTGGAAAAAGCATCCATCGATCCATCTGATTAGCCATACAGGTATTTATATTCAAGGCATGTTTTTGACTACCTCTTATTTAAATCGAATACCATTGACTCAAAAAAATGTTTGTTTTGGATGATTTTGTTCTGAAATCCTATTTATACATGTCAAAAATTCTCAGGGTATAAGCAATTGATTCAAAATCAGAAACATTGCTAACAGTCTTTTATGAATCTTATTTTTAATCTTTATATACAAACTAGGGGTGTAACGTTACGCTAAAATCGTATTTGGTTCAGTACAGTGTCTTGGAGAGTTCGGTTCGGTACAAAACAATAAGAACTTACATAATCTTTATTTTGAAAAGCTGCCAATACACAATAGAATTCTTGCATAAAATAAATAAAAGTGACACTTTTGGGTGATATTTTAAATAAATTGCACTCTTTATAAAGAAAAACACATTTTTTAAATAAAAAATGAAATACTGCAACTAATTAGGACCTGAAAACTTTTAACACTAGCAACAGCTTCAGCTTGTATATCAACAAAACTAACTATTCAAGTTTTAAGTTTTTGGCTAAAAAGATTAACCTATCCACATTTTCTGAAGAGAGCATAGATCTGGTTGCAGTGACAATATCTCCAGCAGTAGAAAATGTTAGATGTGTTGCCTGCCCAATCTCTGTGGAACAATGTCGGCATACAACTTTACATTTATCCACTCGTCTATCCCCGTTATGTATTTTAACAGAGAAGCCAAAGTGTTCCCGGACAGGAGACCATAGTGAGGTGGGAGGGTCGTCAAGCTCTGGCTTCTCTTTCGCTGTTGCCATGATGCCATTTTCTTACTCGTGCTCTGCTACTTGTGGCGTGCAGCTCTACTGTGCGTCACTCAATAGCGTCCGTGCCTAAACCTGCCTAGGAAAATTGTTCCACTGCGCTTAATATCACGCTAATAATAAATTTATATTATTTAATAAAAATACAGAATACCGAAACGGTACGCAAGTGTACCGAACCGAACAGGCCGTACCGAAATGGCCTAGTTATTGTCAATACATACCGTGAACCGTTAAACCCTACTACAAACCTACTAGTAGTAGTAGTGAACCTACTACAAACTCATTTACCTTATTAGTTAAATTTTGTGAACAAAGATGTACGTTAATTATTTAGGAGTTAAATGTTGCCCTTATTAAAATAATGTAATTCATTCATTTGTCCAACAATGTTTTTCCAACAAACTACTTTCTGATCTCCACAGTGTAAGGAAAAATACTTGTGCTTTCACCTTCATCACAAAGCCAGATATTTTTCAATTTTATCCTCAGTATGTACTTAAAAATGCATCCATATGTCACAGAGACAAATGAGATGTTGCTTTCAACAAATAGAAAACGACCTCTATCTGCTTTCATTCAGAAGCAAATGTCCCAATCACATTCATCAAATGCCTTTCACATTTACATATTTATATTGTCTGTGTTTGCTAGCACTGGGATGTCATACCACAATCTGTGAGCAGCAAATTCTTTAATAAAAGAAAAATGCAAATCCACACGGCACAAATAAACAAGAAAATCACAGGGAAATCATCTGATGCTTTCCAGGGTGAAAAATGAGAATCTACATGAAGAATCTGCTAAAAGTATAATTCAGCAGAACGAACCATGCCCTTTCAAAAGAACCTGGCAGAATGTGTAGCTCTGCTCTTTGAACCGTGTACGGAGAAAAAACAAGTATGCATGACAAATGCTGTCTAAAACAAAAGACCTAAAATGGAACACACATACCCACACAGACAATCTATTTCTGATTTGCTTGTTGTAGCACTTGATTGAATTCTATAAATGGGTGGTTGTCAAATAACACAAAACTGATTGTTTGAGTGTCACATAATGCTAAAAAGTAGTATTTTTAATGGAATATATAAATAAGGTATAGTTACAGTAAAACTCTACCAAAGGTTTTGTGGATTTGTTAAGATTTCTACTCAGTTTTTGATCCAAACATAAAAAATGTCACATGGCGTGGCAAATGGAGTGATGTTCAAAATTGTGACAAAAAACTGCTTTCTTAATTATAATTATTGTAAATATCATGAGAACACAAGGAAATTTGTATCAATGAGGTTCTCAAGTAATGTTTTATGGTTGTCATAAGGTTTAAGAGAATTTAATGAAAATATTTGAAATGTTTGAGGCAGTGAGTTGAGGAAAATACTCTCCAGATGAAAATATAAATTGACGATTTCACATTTCACCATTTGACAACATTAAGATATTGGTGCAGCAACTTGATAGAAAAATGCATTTTCAACACAAGAACATACATATATTTGATCATTTAAGAGTCAGAACTACACAAAAAATATAAATATACATTTTTTTCAGACATGATACTTTTCTGGCTTATATGTAAACTACCCATATACAGGCTAAAATGCTTTTCATCAGCTACATTTGATGACCTTCTTTCCAGTTGGCATTTGTGCAATAATCAGAACGTCTGCATATGCTTTAGATAAAAGGCATTTGATTCAACTTTTTCAGAGAGATAGCCATTAGTACAGCTGACTATCAGAAATTATATGGTGGACAATTGTGACAAAACCTGTCTTTGTTTGAAAAAAAGATGACATCCACAGGTTTTAGAAGCAACAATGTTGGGCAGGAATCATTCTATTTTCCCCAACAAAATGTCTCTAACTAAATCAACACAATTCTTTGATTTCAAAAATCCCTTTTACATGTAAAATATAAACACAAGCCTAATAGAAACAACTTTAAATGGAATACCCAAGGTCCACTAGCATTAATTGAGAGCTGTGAACAGACATTCTAATGATTTATAAAACTAGAAGCCCAGCTAATGATGGTACTTCTGTTCGCCTACATGGTCATGTGATGTTTTATAAGTGATATGCACCATCTGTAGTGTCACTCTCTGGCTGGAAATATACAGAAGTCACATTTCTGGTCAAACACTCTAGTCACATTTAAATGTTTCCTGTTTGTTTTAGAAATCAGCAGCAGATTTTGAATTTGAAAGAAATTGCAATTTTAAATCAAATTCTGTTAACTTATGTTGACCAGTGCTGTACAACTGACGACCGGTCAGGGTGTTATATTCTGTAGAATCTGAAGTAAACGAAGGGAACCCTGAATCAGAATAGACTCTCTTCTGGCCAGGAACGTACACAACTTATATTTAAACATTATTCTAAATTAATTATGTATATACACTGCAAACAAGACACTGTATGCTAAAGTGCTTTTGTGACACAATCATCAGAATGATTATAGTGAAGTAGTTTTTTGTAACTGAATCACACTACAAATAAGACAAAACTATAATGCTAGAAGACAAAAAAAATATTACTTTTTTACTTTTTTATTACTCAGTCAGGTTTAAGTCTCCTTAAGTCCAGGCCGGAATGAGAATTGATTTCACCAATTTGATTAGTTATTTTCTCGATTTCTTTCATTCCTTTGTCATGTGACCGCACCCTAATGTAAATCAATGCAGTTTAAGCCCGAAACCGAAAAGATTAGTTATTTTTTTTAGCCACTTGAGTGCTTTTGTTCAAAAGAACAGGGTCAAAAAAACATGAAGACGTTGCGTATGCACACTGAATGAACTCCATTTGTTCCTCCTGAGTCACATCAAAGTTTTGTTCAAATTGAGCAAATCGTTTAGGAACTGTAATGGAAATTTTAGTGGTCCTTGCAGTAGGTTATTGCAAACTGAAGTCTGAAACTTTCATTGCGTATTTATTTACGCAAAAATATTTTGGAAAATTTTTAGGAACACAAGCCTTGCACACTGGATATTTTAACTCGCAAAAGAAAAGAGCGTCTTCAAGCAGTAATGAATTTCTGATAATAACTCTTATGCAAAAAAAGAGAAAATTAAATACTAGGATCATCCGATCACGAGAATGTGTGGAGAGGAAGGAGAATTTATCCTCTTTGTCAAAGAGCTATGGAAATATCGCACACAAGGACCAAACCCATTTGAAATAGCTTCCAGGAAATGTAAAAAGCACAAAAATTTTTTTTAACTTATTCATATTGTTTTTTAATCTGATAAATTATTCAGAGACCCTTTGTTTGTGAAATAGATAAAAGTCAGCTCAATTTCATTTTAGACTGTACGATTGTTTTGGGCAAAAAATTCAGACTTCATGTGCAAAGACCTGGTTTCAGAAAGCCAGTCTCTTCCTCCAGCTGAGATCCCAGGATAACAATGAAAAACACAGACACAGAGTTTACGTATTCACCAAGGCTATGATTTTTATTGAGCTATTCCTTCCCTTGTATACCTCTTGCATAGGTCGGTGGTGTTGGTGCCAACCCCCGTTATCCTAAAATGCCCTTTGGTTTCAGCTTATAATTGGTTCCTCACAGCTGTTAGGCCTTGAGCCGCTTTGGGTGGTCAAAGGGGGGACTAGAGTTTACGGTTTATTCAGATATTTGTGTTCTATTCAGTAATTGTAATTGGCCTTCGCAGAACGACAAATCACTGGAGAGTGTGTCGCAAATATGTTGCATATCTTGAGTGCACAGATAATTTACACTATTTTTTGACATGCTGCGACCGAGATGAGCTGCAAAAATGCAAATAAACTGTTTAATTTAGCCTTATGTTTTTATTATGTTTAATTCATTTTTATTATTAACCCTAGTGTTCTTATCTTTTACGCTTTTGTTACATCCATTTCAATTAATTACCAACTTCTCTGTAAACATGCCACTTCTTTAGATCTTTTGTTACACTGTTACCATCTTTAATTCTCATTTTCTTTCATACTTTTTCTTTCATTTTATGTTATGTCTGCACTGTAATGGATGGCTCTAATTTTGCTACCGGCTGATGAGAACAGAAAGTTACGCAAAGTTAACTTGACGTCAGAACAGACGTTACATTTCTAATATGTTGATATTGGCAACTATTGTTTGTTTCTGTGTTTACAAATATATCCATACACTGTAGATGGAATATGTAATAGAGGATCTACACTTCGTCATCACAGACATACCCAATCCTTTTCGGGGCCACAGGTAAGAATACAAGAAATAAAAAGAAGTTCTCAAGTAGAAATACAGAGGTACCTATAGCAGCAAGAACAGACTATTTCTGGATTTCACAAAAAGGATGTTTACAATACAAAATGATTGACGCATGTTTCTCTCTATTTAAATCAAAGGCCTGTTTCTGTACTGTACAATAAAACATTTCAGCTTCAAGGAAATGGATTCATGTTTACGCATTGTCATTGAACTCAGTGGAATTCACGTATTGTCTCATGTTCTTTTTTGTATTCTTTTTTAGAACCCTCTCGCTGTGAAAATCTAGAACAACAACAGCGAGCAAAACTAATTGAGACCTGTCAGCGATCATTCTTCGCCAGTGTTTTGTCATGTCGACACAGAGACTTCAGCATGTTCTGAGGAGTCCTTTGTTAGGCAGAGCTGTTATTAGGAAGCAGTATGGGTTATCAGGTACTTAATTAGCTCTCTATATGTGATTGCATCTCTGCGAGTCTCACTTCCAAAGTGTTTGATTAAATCTCTCACTCACAGGAGGCCTTCGAGCTCTTGAAACTGATGAGAATTTTACTTTGTGACGGATTACAAATGTGCCAATCAGTCAAAAAGACCGGAAATGTGTGAACTCGCTATGCTTTAAATAATTTATTTTTGTCACTTTCAGCAAAAAAGTTGGATCTTTACAATGCATTCCATTTCACTGCAATTACAATTGGTGGATTTTGTCTGCCTTTGATTTATTGGAAATGAAGAACATTAAGAACATCTCTTTTAGGGCTCATAACATCCTATCCAGGTCACTTTCAATGTCCACTAAATTAATTTGATGTACTGATGATGTATGCTGACCTGTATGAGCTAGCTAAATCAAGGCTTGTTGGCTGATTAGCATTTAAATTATTTGCCACTACATCAATATTCAAAGCAAGAAGAGCGCTAGTAAAGCCCCTCGGTCAAGCTCTCAAATGATAGAAAGCTCTCAGTTGAGAATCACATACGCCTGCCAGCTGTGCTTGAAGCTCTGAGATGTCCTCTAACTCCCACCTAGAGAGAACGATGTATATGTAACTTCTCATCTACCATTGCATGGAAGAAAAAAAATCTGCTAGTCACTACCTATAGCTATCCATTCAACTGTAAAAGATGCAAAGTTTAAGCAATGAGATTTGTTACCAAGTCAAATATTTTATTACCTTCCCTTTTCTAATTGTCACATTTCTTAATGCCTTAATCATGGCCATAGAGTACTGGGGCATAACATGAGTTTGTGCCATGTCTAGGAATAAAAACAGTAACCATACAGTTTTCTCTAAAATTTGCAAAACACATCCAGAACCTGGTTTTACTGAATGGTATACATACAGATTACCTACTGCATTGCTATAGACACATTTACAAATCAGCATGAAAACTCATTGTTTTAAAATTGGAAAAGTTCATATTTATTTTGCATTAGCAAAGACCATAATTGGGGTGGCATTGGGTGCAATGGGTAGCAGAGTGGCCTTCCAGTTAGAAGGTTGTTGGTTCCAGACTTGATAGTGATCTTCATGGAAGGTCTGCATGGGATTCTCCCCGTGAGTCCAAATGGGAATAGGCGGGTTGGAAAATGAATGAATGAAACATAATTATGTATGGGGTCAATTTGACCTATAAAAACCCCTGCCAAAATGAGCAAACCAAATTAGGTGTGCAAATTGGTCACTTTTTCCAGCTGTTCCCTCCCTCTTCCCCTTTTACTTTGTCATTTTCTATATAAAATTGATTGTGTAATGAAAAGCTAAAAGGTGCTTATCTGTTTTGAACATGACTGATAGCACATCTAGTCTATTTTGATCACATTAGCAGCACTAAGTCTACTCTGCCATTCAAGTGGGGAGCAGGATTAAAATAAGCATACATTTTTGGAAGGTAATGTGTCTGCTTGTGCCACAGAGACAACAGGAGCGTCAACACTAGGACTAGGAAAAACACTAGAATTCCAAAGAAAGAGCCCACAAAGCACAGGGAGAAATGGTTAAGAAACGGTCTGTGCAAGCTTTCAAGCAATTGCATGTGAATTATGTTTTTCCCTGCCTCAAAAAAAGAGAAATATCAAAGTTCTTGCAAGAATTAGGATTCTCATGTTATGTTAACTATCAGTGGGAGTGAATTTTATGTTTTTTTATATATTTTTTGTAATAATTATGAGCTGTATGGTTTCCCATTTATTTTTATTTGATTTCTAGGATGTTTTATGTCTCCATGTTTGTGTTATATCATGCCATCCCATTCTCGATTACCCCAGATGATCTGAGGCCTGGGTTCACAAGTCTATGATAAACTATGCAGTAGTAGTTATATTTTATATATTTTGCCAGCATTTATGTTTCAATTTTTAATGTTGGGTGGGTAACTTGTACACAATGCTTGAATTATATTGAATATTTTAAAATTATTTTAATATTTCGTGTGTACTTAGGCACTTGAATGCTGCCCCAAAATAACCATCCTTATTTGTATTATTTTAATAAGAAACAACATATAAAATGTATATTTTGGGTCAAGACAACAAATTCAGGTTATGGTTGTTGTAAATAGTTATTGTATTTGATTTAGATGATTTAAATATGACAAACTACTACTTGTAGTTGCATAAACATGTGTTTTTAATGTAATCCACAAAAAGGTCAGTTGAGTATTTTCTAAATAACTGATTTCAACAACTGATTGATTGTGTAATTGAAAAAAATACATTTTGAATCCTATTGTTCTGAGATAGAGCTAGAAGTTACACCACAAACAGGAAGTTACATCACAACTTTGCTTGTACTATAGCTCTTTAAATACAGTTGCTGGGAGACATTTGCTCTTTTTCCTTCTTTGAAATCACAAAAGGCCACTTGTGGTCTCAGTCTCTCTTACTTCCTTCTCCCCTCCTTTGTCTCTCTTTTACCTAACTGCAACATGGCATTTTAGCTGTAAGCATCTTCAGTGTTTAACGTTAAATAAAGCCAAATTTTCTGTTAAATCTACTAAAAGCTTGTTTCCACAGTCTTCTGTAACGGGTTGAGATTGACATTTTAATTACAATTTAAAATTAGTACTGCAATAAGACAAAAAAATTGCTGTTTGACTACAAAGCACTTCAAATTAAAAAGAATATAGCTGAAAAGTTCATATTAAGAATCCTATACAGTTGGTTTACATCAAGGAATGTCTTCTTGTAATGAAAGTTCATCTTAAAATAATGTAAAGCCAGTAAGTTCTCTAGCTAGCCCTGTCTCTTTTCATCTGCATCTTCTTGATATAGTCTTTGAACAACTGAAATTAAACTATACAACGTATGCTTGTCCTTAAATTACAACACTGATAGGCTCAAATAAGCAGAGTGGCGAATACATGGGTGCCATGTGTCTGTTTCCATGGCATGCAGGATGAAAACCTCATTGGAATATTAAGTAACCCTTGATTTTAATTGATTAATCAAAGGTGACCCATAGACGGCAAAGCACTAGTAGAATCTTAAATGATCTCGGCATCAAACACGAATTTAATAGTGATTTATTTTAAATAACACGCCTTGTATTGTCTAAAATAAAACAAGCAGAGAAGGTGTTGTATGAATATAAATAGTTTATATAAATTAATTGGCCAGCTTCTTAGTTATTTCTTGCTGTTCTCCCAGGCTCAGTTTTTTTTTATTATCATTAAAGGCAGTGTTTCAGCCAGTTAATCTTTCCAGGGAAGCGAAGAAAAGCTTGGTGATATGTGGGGTGCTTTAAACGGCTTTGCTACGGCTCAGTGCTTGATCTGTTTTGCATAATTGCACCCCTGAAAAGACTTTAAGGTTCTGAAAGTAACGGCTTGGCCGAGGGAAATGATGCCCATGGTAGTGTAATGTACTTCATCATCAAAAACACATTAAACACTTATTTGTTTTATATTTTGAAATATTAGCTTCAATCATAAAGCTGCTGTCAGGCAATAACTTCTACCGATAACATACTAGCATGGAAGTCACAAACCTCCACAGTTCTGCCAATGGAACACAGAGTTTAAGAATATATTTTTAGATAAAATCACTTTTTATTTGCTCCATTCACAATAATATGGTTAGTGCAGACACTTGGATAAAGGCAAGGATACAACATTTAGTTAGCAATCAATCAAACATGTATGAGAGTACGCAATCCTAGAAGCATCTCAGGATAATGTACAGAAGGCTGGAGGTTGAGGTTAAAACCCATTCAATTGAACCGACCGACTTTAAAGGAAAACTGCTTTAAACTGCTTCGCTTTAATGAGCTGGTTTTGAAAAATGGAAAACATGGCAAAATGTCTTTCATATTGGTTTTTGAGACACTTGCTTAATTTTTTTGTATATTTGTAAAGGTTTTGAAACCATTTTCCAATAGTTTATTTTAGAGTGGTATTGTAATATGACTTAACCTAACACACTCTTCAAATGTCTTGTTTGATTAAGAAAATATGCCAGTTTATTAGGTACTCCTGCAAAAACTTCCTGTTACCTCACATTTCTAATAAACTCAATACATTTAGACATGTAGACATACTAAAAAGGATCTGCTGCAGTTCAAACTGAGCATCAGAATGGGAAATAAAGGTGATTTAAGTAACTGAAGGCGGCATGATTGTTGGTGCCAGATAGACTGGTCTTTTTTTATTTTCATGCACAAGGGTTTATAGAGAATGGTCATAAAGTGTCAATCATCTTAGGATCTTAAGCTGAGGTTTAACAAAGCACCTTTGGGATGTGGAGAAAAGGGAGATTCGAATCATGGGTGTGCAACTGACAAATCTGCAGCATCTGCATGATGCCATCATGTCAATATGGACCAAAATCTCTGAGCAATGTATTAGTACCTTGTTGAATCTATGGCATGAAGGACAAAGACTTTTCTGAAAGCAAAAGGTGGTCCAAAGCGGTAATCACAAGGTCTACGTAAAAAAGTGGCCGGTGAGTGTATATAAGTTGGTTGTAATGCATGGAACAGGCTGAAAGGTTGTGGACACGTGACGTAGTAATTTCCCAAATAAAACAGTACTTGTAACAGAAGCGATTGCAATGTTTTACATCAGACTCAAGGCCGCTAGCAACCATGGACTTCCTGTCCCTTTTTATTCTCTTAATGGTGATGGAGTATAACATTAAAAGAAGCACTTTGATGATGAGCTCATGAGTCTCCCATAAAATCTGGTGTTTCCAGCTGCTGCCAGCTGAACGTGACAAGAAACAAGCTCACTGATCTCTCTCTCGGTGACTGCTTTTCTACATACTGATGAAACTATGACGCATTGGTCATATCGGTTTGCCACAAGACGCTTATGGTGGCATTTCAGCTCTTTGCAGTTTGTTTGCAAGCTGTGATTCTTTTAGTAGGAAGCCTGGGGAGGTTTTTCTTCACTGAAACATGCAATTTTCAGATACGTATGATATGCGTCAATTAATTTTCATGAATTATTGAATTACAGGGAGAGGAGTTTTCTGAAAAGGACTGCAATGCAAATGGGGAAAGAAGATGGCTTTTAAGTGCCACTGCTAAAAATAGATTATGTTCTAAGAGAAAGAGAGAGAGGGGAGAAAGAGAGATACTTGGATTATAAGGATAACAGAGAAAAGAGATATGAAAAAGAAGGGGGTTAATTTTAGTTCGTTCAGTAAAGCTTCAATAAGAAACCCAATTGGCACTTTTTCTGAAGCTTTGTAGTTTGAGTAAAAGCTGAAGTAATTTATCCGTTTACACAATTCAGGTTAAGACAAGGTCCAGGATATACTGGAAAACACAATTGTAACCAATACTATTGACTCAGGTGGCAGCAGGAAAACATTGGGTGAATACAGGTGCAGGTTTTTTTTTTCCATGTAAAAAAAGGCAACGGGACTGTATACTATGAAGAGTGATTATGGTGGCTGTTGGGAGTCATGAAGGTGAAGCTGTGTACTATGATTGAAGAGTCTATCTGTCTATCTGTGATACCCGAAGGTCATGGAGGGGTGTATTATACAAAGCAGAAAACCAGGAAGTAGATTGTGAATAGGTAAACAAAGGCTCAGGCAGAGAGTAGCAGTGCTATAAGTATAGCAGGTGTTATCCTCTAGCTTTATGGCAGCCCATTGGGAAAAATTGAGTTGCGATGAGCCAAATACACTACAGAAGTTGTGAAGGTCAAGGGTCACTGAGGCTCCTGACCCATTTTGAGTTCAAATAATTAGTGCTAACTGTACTGAAGCCAATAAAAGGATGAGGGTGCCTAAATTTATGATCATTTTGTTTAAGATTGAGCACATTTTCCAGATATCATATTAAATTTGTTTCATGAAAAGAGTGCCCAACATTTGCATACTACTGTAACCATGGTAATGTTTTGAAAAAGTAAATTCACATCTTCTGGTTTGTGCACTTTCCCTTTTTGAATTCATTAAAACATAATTTTTCAGCTGCTTCCTCATTATTCTCGGTGTTGTCTTTCTAAAGTGATTAATACAAAGTGTGTTGATAAAAATTACAAGAGAGGGAAATATCTAATGTGGCTGTCTTTGCATTGTGATTTTTTTTTAAATATTTTTACATGATAATCCAGTTTTCTTTTTGTCTGCCATTTATCTTGTGGTATTATCATTCATAAATATTCTGAAGAATGGAAAAGCAACTTTAAATTTATATAACATATAAGTTCTTGCACTTGGCGCAAACTAAATGATCTGAAGCACAGGTGTGAAAGCACCCTTAGCTTCTGCAGGCAACATGTCTCATGAACATTTTAAATCTGTTGTTTAAATCTATTGAAGCAACTTTCGTCGTAAACATCATTTATTTCATTTTCTGGTAATGTCAAAACAGGTGCACCAAACACAAGCAGATGGACAGAAATTGACAACGCTTAGCTGAGGCTTTTCATGCAATTAACCAAAACATTGAAGAGCACAGATAATAGGAGAATCAGTGCAGCTGCTTCATGTTCAATCTGTGAGGAGCACTCGGAGCCTTACAAACAGAGGGGGTTCTGAAACCGACACACTTTCTAATGAAAATACAACCATGTTTCTGAATGAGGATCATCCTAGAGCAGGAAATGGGGAGAATACACTGGAGGATAACGGAGAGAAACCAGGGCTGTTTAATCCGCTTGGTTGAACTTGTCGTTCTTTTAAATTGATTCGGACTGAAGAGATTAATGGAATTGTATTTTTCATTAGGCATGGTCCAGCCACTCCTGAACAATGTCACATCCAGGTGAACCCAAGATCAACAGGTAATTGAAATCACTTTACCTCTTGTACCCACCAAAGACCTTGCGTGTGTCCCTCAAATAAGTTTCAGTCACAATGAAAAGGAGAATCTGAGTTCAGAATCTGAATGTCAACAACTGGAGGACTGTATTCATAGTTAATGGTTGGTTATTTTTGGTTTGCTTCACAGAAGCTGCCATCAGAAAAACCACTAATAATCTCTCTGAGCTCTCTTTTCCCTTGGAATGTACAATTCAGTTTGAGAAAAAGATGTATCCGTATACTGAAAAGTACTCAGGGATGTGCCAAGTATCAAATGTAATGTTACTTAGCTAAAAAAAGTGATATTGATGATTAGACATGAGCCTCATTTACCAAGAATTCATAATAAACAATGCAAAACAGACAAAGCTGAATTATCCAAAAAGAGAGCGCACATGCAAAAGCACAACACCCCATCTGTGTAAGCATTACATACATTTGAATTTGTTAAAGGATACCTTTCAATGAAAAACAGCAAGAGAGCTTCATTTAAAAGTATGTCTTCCAGTGTCAATGATAAGAGGTAGTCTTATCATTGTCTTATGTAGTCTGATTTAAGGGATCTGATAACAGTTGACATATATATTTTACACCTCTAATTATTTGTGTTTCCTATCCATTCACTTTCGGACATAGGTTTACTGCAGGTTGTGGTTTGGAGTCGTCCTTCATTGAGACTAAAGTCAGGAAGTGCACCTCCCAAGGAAAGCCGCTGAATACGCTGAGCCGAATACACCTTGTCTCTGATCAGAAACCCCTCAACAAGCTGCAATGATGCAATCTCAAATCTAGTGCAGTTTGCTGGTTCTACTGGACCCAAGGGTGGCAGGGTAAGGGTTTGGCTGTGATTTTAAGAGAGCATCTTAAGAGTAATTCCATTGTTCTCGGGACTAACTTGTCTTTTGAGTTAAATTAGAACTACCACAGGTTCACTCCAAACAAGGAGAATCTCTTTCAAACAAAAAAACAAACCGAAACAAACATAGGCTTTGTGCCAAACAACTTCAGTCATTATAATTATGCAAGAATAATCAGGGATTATATTATCAGGTGATCATAAAAGATTGATCATCGGGTTTTTTGCAAGAAAACACTGCTTTCATCCTACCCATTCTTGCTAATTTTGGACTCTCTGTAAAGCACTCTGAATAAACTATGTATTGCATTGCCTAGTCATTAGGTGCTTGTCCACCTGCTTAACAAGTTTACTTTGTTAAGCAAACTTTCATTTTGATACTTAAACTTGAAATGAACATGATCTGAGAATTTCTTTCTGCCGATGACGGACTAAAAGTCATTCTAGCTCAAGTGTGTGCTAATGAATATCTCAACAGCATAACTGCAATTCACAGAAACTCAGTGCTGTAGAGGAACACTCAGAAAGTAAAGGGCCATCCAAGTAAATTACAGTCTCTACTTGATTACACAAGAGCAGATTCCCACAAAATCACAGTGGCAGTGGTTCAAGCCATGATATAGAATGTGAGGTTCAAAAAGTACCGGAAGAGATGAATGTCATATTTCACTTGAAAATGAATATTTGAACAGAGATTCAAAGTTAAAGGGTAAAATGTGAAAATCTGAAAGTGTTCAAAATATCCCTGGGTTTTAATGGTTGCAACAATCCCTGCATCACAAACCCCTAATCATGGTTCACTTACCAGCACATCTACATCTAATCCCTGTACCAGAGCATTGTAAGATATTTTGCATCTGTACCCGAAGTCCTACATGTTAGAGCTACATGTTACCACATCTTGTGTCTATGAACGTCTAATTAATGATATTGTTGGAATCCATCTCATACAACAAAAGAATTATACACAGTCAATCTATGACACAAGTGCCTTCACATACATTTCATTATATGTTCCATACAATGATTCAGTAATCAAAAGTTTGTACGAGAACAACAGCAAAACTTGAGAAAAATCCACAAATCCCCCGAAAAACCAAAAGAAAAGACACCTGGCTTTGATTTTTGTCACGTCTCAACAGTTTTGATTTTTCTTTTCTTTAGATTTTTGCAATAAAAAAAGACAAAATTTACAACTCAGAATTGTACTTTTTGTCTGTTGTGGAATTATTGTGTAATATACTAAAACAAATATTAGCAAAAAAGAAGGGGTTGTACTAAAAAAATTAATCAAGCATTGCCTCAAAAACGTTTTAAAAAAACTGTAAAGTGGTAAAAAAAAAAAAAAAAAAAACTCAAAAAGGCCCTGGACTTCTAAGGATTAAGCTGCGTACTGGATTGGCTGAGGAGGTAAGTGACAATAAGTCAGTGAGTAATTAACTGTGAGCTTCTGGAGGTAGAAGATCTTCAGGATCTCACACAAAGTGAATAATGGACAATGGAACATTTTCTCAAGTGAATCATTAATTGACACACGTGCTGTGCCCTGGTCAAATTCTTTAGATACACAGAATATGAAACTTTTTTTATTGGTTAGTGATCCACTTAAACAAGCATTGAAGCTTGAAATCGATGTCACACCACCTTTTAATTAATTACACAGCCCTAACCTGCCTCATCCTTAAAAATAAATTACGATAACACTCCACAAACAAACGTTTAAAGTAACATCAGAGGCATACATGCAATAACATACAAGAGCAATAAGATAATGTGCAATATCTAATCCTATGTGCAATAACATACATGTGCAATAACTTATATGTTCAATATCAATAATTCAACACCTTTCTGTAAAGTCGATAGTTGTTAGTTTGCTATATATTTATTTATTCTATTGTATGTCTGTCTTTTATAGTACATCCTAGTTTTATAGCACATTGTATTTTATTTTTATTTAATTTTTCTAAATTTCTTCTTTGTATTTGTATATTTATATTTTTTAAATAAGCAGTCACTGGAAAAATAATTTCTTTTGGGATTAATAATGAATTATCTTATATTATCTTAAACATGTTCCAAAACATTGATCTTAGCTGAACACTAAATATAACTACATAATCACCCCATTTCCACAGTGTTGGTCCAATCTTTCCTATTTACCTTTCATAATATGTTGTGCTAATATGATCTATAATAAGCATCCCGAGTCTTAAAAAAAAATGTTTTAAAATGATTTTTTTTCAACATCTCCTTCCATTCCCTGCTGGAAAATTGTGTTTAAATGAAAGCCCCAATTGCAATTTATAACAGCGCCTGCTCAGAATAAGTAAGACAGAGTGTGTGGGTGTGCATCTTTGTGGAACTGTTCTCAGGTTGTTTTATTGGAGTCCTGCTGTTCTCCACCTGTCTTTGTTCTCGCTGGTGAAACATGAAGCCAAATCAGTGCTGAACCTCAGAGCTCACAGCAGGACTGATGCACACACGAATCATCAGCTGATCTGTGTTTACTATCCCAGGTTCAGGAAATACAAGCTGAAGCAAACTAGCAGGCAACAAAAACGTCATTATTATTTCCTTACGTTTAGTTTCAGTTCCAATAAAATCATTGCACTACTCAGTGTCTGTGCTGTGACACCAAACGCAACAGGACTAGTCTTGTTTGATACTTGTGTAAAACAGAAACTAATATTTATTTACAAGATTTTTTGGTATGAGTGCAATAACATGTTCTTCCCAGTATCAAAAAACGTTTAATAATAGAAACAACGATGAGGTTAACTGGGTCTCACATTGTTTTTGACACCCAGGTTCAACTATTTATACAGTGATGTTTGGATGCACACAGAACACTGTACTCAGCAAAAAGGAGTTGAACTCATTGACTCCACAGACAGAACTGTTTTTAGCTTGGAGTGCCAACACAGACATTGAGTTAGCAAATGCTAACCTCAGCTAGTTTTAGAAAATTACCTCATTTTAAGGCAGTATCATAATTAACAGCCCAGCCACTTGCACCATACTAATTAAAAAGACACAATAGTATTTTCATGTGGGTTCTGGCACTGCTAACCAATCCATTCTGGAACCAGAGAAAATTCAGATAGGCAAACATGAGTGTGCAATTATTTATTTGCCAACTGTTCTACACCAATTCGGTAACAAAAACGAACATAATAACAAATAAAAGGCATCAAGGGTGCATGTATTAATTTCTAAATGTTGCATATAACTCAACAGAGCTCAACTTACTGAAAAAAAAAAATCTAGCAAAGAGTTAATCCAATTGTTAAAGCGCCTTTTGCCATGCTCTCTTTCATTGCCCATAATTATAGAAATTAAGTCTAATATTATGTAATAATTGACTGATTAGTGAACAGTGCTCAATACCTTCACCACAGGATTCCACTAATATCATTTCATGGAGCAAGGAAGTCAACAACAAATCATTAAACTGATTCACAAGGCTGCAAGATATATTTAACTAATTAATTGTTCAATTGACTTACACAAGTGAGTGCTGTGTACAGAGTTAAAGGCCCTCATTAAAATGTGAAGCTGATAATGAAGTGATTTACTGAAGGATGTTGAGTTAGGAGAGAACCGATTATGAAATGCTCTTTAGAACAATGTCAATGTGTAAGGTTGTATCCCTTCTGACTTACAGAAACATTTATTAATTAATCATTAAACAGGAATGCAGAGGTGTGTGCGAGTAAATGCTCCCAAAACATACACCTAGTCACTTCGAGCACATGGCCAGCGAGAGTTATTCAATAATTCATCTTCTCTGCAGGTCTCAGAGCTCTTTCTACTTTGTGATACTCTTCTGTGTGACTGGTGAAGATGACTACAAATATTTCATTAGATGCTTTATATAGAATCATGTAATAAGTCAGAGTTTCCAAACGAGAATATGATGTGTAACATAGCTTCTTGCCAAAGTGTGAAAAAAAACACTATTTAGGAGATTCACAAGGCAAAAGATGTGGGTATGCCATAATGGTTGCATCATAAACAGTCAGGTTGCAACTAACATCTCTGTAAATTAAAAGAAATAAAATCAATCCCCATTTCAGTACCTTTTGCCAAAGCTGAGATAGAAAATGTGGTTGCTAGGGTAAACAAACCAACTCCTGTTTTTCTACAATGTTTCATGTTTTGTTGCGGTTTCCACTTTATTTTCAATTACCATTACAAGTCAATGGTAAATATTTAACCCTTTCTAGAGCCTTATTTTTGCACAATGGTTGGTATGTTCTGGCACAGACTGATAACCTCCACAAAGTGGTCTCTTTTGAAGTTTCTATGAGGTTCTTGGATTGAGTAACAGTTTTACAAATTTTGACCCATTATTAAGCCCCAGAATTGTTTAGTGGTACCAATCTGAAAAGATAAAGTAACTCGGGCCAGACCACTCTGCATGATTCGGTCTTTGGTGGTTGTAGCTTGAGCTGTCTAGAAGAAGCAAAAGACTAATAACAATATTTTGTCTTTTAGAAGCCAACATAACAAACTAATATCCTTACTGTAAAAAAATTTAAAATGAAAAGAGAATACTTTGTTCCCGTCTCTCAACTAGCTAACCTAACAATATACTAAAAATAAACAAATTCTTAGAAACAGAAAACAAACTATCTACAAAACAACAGAAAACCCAAAGTTAAAGAAAAAGTTAATCAAACTCCTGACTTTCCAAACACACAGAGCACACGGTCTAGCTCCAAACTGAAGTTTAAATATCCTATGCCCCGCCTCTTCCTCCAATCAAGACCAGTGTGAAGCCAGGCGCAAGCTGTTGAGGTCTCCGTAGAACAGTAGATTTAATTGGAAATAGAAAAAATAACAATGTTGGAAAGACAAATAAATCATTGAATGTAACCAACTAGATTTAACTAGACTAGATTTAACTAACTAGATTTGTGTTTTAAACTATATATTATAATCTATTTACTGTACTGTACAACGCACGTAGGTGTAACATTTTTATAAATAGAAACGGTTTTAGAAAAAGATGTCAATGTGAGTGTTCAATGTTGTTGAAAGGAGGAGAGGAACACCTCAGGAAAATGATTGATTAAGGCAAAGAAAGAAGAAATTCTGAAGCAGATAGAAAAAGGAAACACTGACAAATAATTTATATTAATCAATGAACAAAATACATTAATAGAACAAAAGTGAAATCTTTATCAAGTTAGTATTTGATGTGGACACTCTTTGGCTTCAATCAGCAGCCATTCTTCTAGGTACACATACACACATTGTTTGAAGGAACTCGGCTGGTAGGTTGTTCCAAACATCTTGGAAAACTAACTACAGATCTTATGTGGTTCTTATGTGGATCTTAACTACAACCTTTTTGTGTAATTGCAGACAGACTCAGTGATGTTGAGATGCTGGACCTGTTCCGTTTCCTAAGGGTATGTAGCTTGATGTGTCATATCTGCTCTATGGGTCTTCATGGCCGACCACTGCATCTTCCTCTGTGTTGCCTGTTCCTCTGTGCATTTTCAAAAGAGCACATGTAGAAACTCTGCTTTGAAATCTTGGTGGGGAGAGACCTTGTTGGTGCAGTATAACTATCTTGTGTCTTGTTACTTTGCATAATTTTCCCATGGCAAGAAAAGATAGAAGCTGTATGCCTTCTACACAGCTGTTTGTGTTTTAGTTAATGACTTTACACTATTTTGACTTATTAAACTTTGAATACAGTGTCTGTGACATGACCCATTTCGGAACAACGTTTCTGGAAAAGTGGTGTAAGTAGCCAGTAAGTGCACTACCAGGTGATTATACTTGTGCAAAGGGTGCACAACGGTATTCAAATATGCCTGATTTGCATGAATAATACAAAAAAATAAATAAATAAAAAATAAAAAACTACTTTTGCCACCAGCAGTGACCGTCAAATGAAATCTGCTGACCAAGTGTTCAACCAATGAAATATAGTTTCTGTCACTTTCTATCAATCATCTGAAAGGAAAGTTTGCCACATGTCGTAGATGCTCTATTATATGTTGGGAAGCATTTACTTGATCATTTTAAGTACAGAATTACCTACTGTGTGCTTGTTCATCTACATCTTTTCTACAGTTTTTATCCTCAATTGCCTTTTCCTCCATCAGTCTCTCAAACACTGTAGCGGAATCCCAATTCTTTTTCACATAACAAGTATTTGGATTATTTCATTCCCTTTCCCAAACCTTTTCAGTTATTCCTCAATCGCTCAGTTTAGATGCAGCACTGGTCTCACCGTGTGTGTGCACATACGTGTGTTTGCTGCTTCAGTGACAGTTCTTTCTTTTATTGCCTGACTGAGTCTTACACTCCAATACACACCATTTATGCTCAGTCACAAAATGAGCAATTCTTTTACGCTCTCATACTCACATAAAAATAAATTCTAAATCGTCAAACTCTCAAGCTGTAGCTAGATCACAAACTATGTTTACTTTTAATTATTTCCCTAAACAGCTCAATTACTCTTTGTTTTAATTACATTTACACGGAGAAAAGAGGTATTTAACCCCATGCTGCTTTTTATTGGTTTCCCACAAAATAAAAAACTAAAAGTTGACAAAGTTGTTTTCTGTGTTCATGCCTTAATATATTGCCAATAAAGTGCCTGGGTCATCCCTGTCACGGTGTGCTTTAAGAAGACAAAGGGACACAGGGTTACCAACTATATCCACTTTATTTACACACACTGTTAACAAGAGTTCAGAAGCTTGACTGATAAAAGTCTGGAAGCCAGGAATCCCCAGATCCGATGGTGACTACAGAGATGAGAGGGAACAGATGTGAGTAACAGGAGTGAGACAAACCAAAGTACGCGATGTAAGAGACACATAAAAAAGCATGGAGATCCAAGAAGGCAGGAAACTATCATGGAGGGTGAGGAAGAAACAGGGAGATAAGGTGTAGTTGATGATTGAGAGAGGGTTTATGTGCAACAGAGAAATGCTGGAAACACAGACTCCACAAACAGAGGCCTGACATTTTCCATTAGGCATTAGCCAAACAAAGACAGAAACTGTTCCAGTTCAGAAAACTCATACAAGCACAAGAACAATGTTAACACTCTCCATACGTTTTTACACTTGCCAATAAACTACTTTTTATTACTAAATTTCATTATTTTGAGTATCATGTGCTTCCAAGGAATCAGGTATTCAACTCTCAAGACATAGTCCCTCACACATTAAGACAGGAAATAGCAATGTATTAATTAATCTCCTCAACTTAAAACAGATTTGAAGGCTGGGAGCTTTGATTAATGTCAATTCCAACTGCACTCATTAATATTCAATTATGGACTTGCCACACATGAGTTTGAGTTCATGCTCCTAAACTAATTAGCTTCCATACTGCAAATGAAATCTATGTTAAGCTGTGCTTTCCAATTCAGATAGAATGGCACGGGTTTGTACTCTGCCAACATTAGCAGAGCATTTGCCAGGTTTTTGCTAGCATGAATCCCTAGAGTCAGAGTAGTGGAGCACAGTCCAAAAATCCATGTTCAGGACTATGCCAATTACAACACCAACAAAAGAGAAAGCTAATATTTATATTCTATTCTGCCTTAGTCTGATAAGATAAAGCATTATGAGAATAAGGAGTGTGGCTCAATCAAAAATAACCAGAAATCTGAAACTCATTAGACCCAGCTCTGGTTCTCTGAAGCAAGTGGACTTGTATGTTGCAAGTGAGTTTGACAAAGAAGGAAGTTAAAAGAATCTCAGATTGCCCCTGGAGCATGGGTGCTATATAGTAATGTGCCCCTTCTTCACGATGTGTCACACTTAAAAATGATTTCCTTTTTAATTGTGTCATTAAAATGTTTTAGTGAGATTTACAAAATCTCAGCTTAGGAAAATGGTACAGACATGGAGGTTGGTTTATTTCACTCAAGGTAACATGGGGAAATGTACATTATGTCACGGACCCCTTTGTAGCAAATAATTTGGTGAATATTTTTCTCAGCTTAGGAAACGTCTCAGCTAAATACGTTGATCTTAAATTTTGGAAACAATTTGAAAGTTATTGTTTCCTGGTACCCATGCACAAAGGCAATGCGTACAGTGTTCATATGTAATTGTTTAATTATATACACTTGTGGCCACTGTTCAGGTGACTGAATAATTTTGCCAATGTATAGGAGCAGAACAATGCGATAAGTAGATTAAATAGACTTTCATAATGTTTTCAAAATCTATGCAAGTAAGACATGAAACTATTAGTATGATGTCAGTATGCATCTCATGAAAGAAGATACAAATGTTTTCTAGATATTTTATAACAAAAATCAGACATTTCTGCCCAAAATCTGAAGCTGATGGCTAAAATTAGATAGAGGAATATAAATGGTGGATAGTTATATTCATTTGAGAATAATTAGGTCGCCCTCAATTAGTGAACTCAGTGTAAATATGATAAATAGCTCTGAAAGTCTGATTAAAGAACGGACAGACAAATGTGAGGCAGCAAAGGCCATTAGCATACATTAGCCAAACGCCATTCCTGATAACATATTATCATGCTGCTGCTTGTGTATTAAAATGAGTTAATCAGAACATATTCTCCACAGCAATCATCTGCCCAGAGTGATTATGGGAAATGGAGATAACAAAGTCATTTGGCTTCTCCTCACATGAGTCACAGAAAATAGAGAAACACTGTGGAACCATGCAAGAGACAATTCTGACATGAAAACAAGCTTGATTATTTCATGCCTGTGAGCGATCATTTTATGCGCCATTGTCTTTTTGCTTGAAAGAAATGATCTAATGTCCACAGTCTTAGCGTAGAGAAAAAGTGACCAGTTTGTTCTGCAAATCACTCACGCTCATCAAAATCCTCACTACCTCTTTCGTGTTTTAACTGTGGCAGCTCAACAAGACTAGATATATGCCATTATATCCCCTCAGCAAAATCTACAGAAATAAACTCAAGTGGCCACTTTCAAATGACACAAGCTCCTGTTTTCACAGCAATTACTGTCACTGAGATGAACATCTTCAAAATGCCACATCTAATGGTTGTTGTCTCTGTTTTAAAAATACGTGTTATTCTTTGCAAGGTATTTCTTCACAAAATGGAAAAGATACACAGAAACATATATTAACTTTTTTTTCCTCTAGTGTGGGTGGGCAATCATCAGAATGGGTAGCAAATGAATTTAAGTGCTATATTACATTCCATCTACCTATCTAAACAAATGAATTTACTTGATTTTGACTGCATTAGAATGTAGCCAACTAATAGTATTGGAAATTAGATGCACATTTTTGATCATAGGGGGTTGATTATAATAATATAAATTCTGCTGTTTTTTTATCATTTACAACCTATTGGCTCTTAAGCAAAGGGCAGGGTTAGAAATCCTTACAATGTTCATGCAATCATTACATTTTGTTCTGTAAAATGAGATTTCTTAACCCGAAGAAGTCTCTGCATACACCAATGCGTGTGCCAATCACACTGGCTGTTTTGAATCAAGGAGGAATGATTCACCTATTGTAATTTTGATTTCAAATATAATGTGTAGGTTTCAAAAAGGTTATTAGATATTTTGGGTTTTAAAAGAACATTACAAGAGTTAAGACACATCATTTGCAAGGTAATTCAAATTGCGAGAAAATGTGAGGGCATCTTTCAGTTTTGTTTTACAGACCTCATATTAGTGTCATCTAGTGGTGAAAAGAAGAAATAACCATTGGAAGTACAATACCTGTGATATGGCGTGTGTTTTCAAATTTCCGGCACAAACCGAAGCACAATGGAACAAAAAGTTTTGGAACAGTGTCTTAAGGTTTAGGAGAGGCCTTGTTTTGATACAATTTCCAAATTTTTTGTCATTGCCTATGCTTTAATTGGGGGTTTAAGAATTTCTATCTTGTCTCAATACTTTTGATTTTTGATATAAAACCTAAAAACATAAAAATTTTAAGGTTGTAATATTCTTGTACAGCATGTTGTAACGCTGACCCAACATCCAGCTAAACCAAAGTCAATGAAAACATAGCCGTAGTAGTTTTGACGCTTTTACTTTGACTTTCATACACAACAAGGTGAAAACTGCAATAAAACAATACAATATTTCATGTCATCCAACACAATCAGTAGTCTAATTGTTTCACTCATTGCCACAGCTTAGCCTTTTAACACATGCAAACACAGCCCTATTAAACATTGTCATTTTTAACAAATAGTCGTTGATACATGATGTCTAACACAAATGGTAACTCATATTACACTTACGGCAGTGCCTCTGTGATGACAGATCATGGATGGAGCAGATTGTCTGGAGCATGCAAATCATGGGAGCCTTTCACATGAGGCCCCAGTCAGCATGACAGGAAGTGGCCTCAAAACATATGCCTTCACGGTGACCTCACAAAGGGGTGTGGCCCAACCCTATGACCAAACAAACAATGTTTCATAAGAAAGATATAACAAAAATAGATATATATCACTGAAAATATAGAAGAATATAGTTGGTTACCCCTGTTGAAGACAGCACAACAGTATTTTTACAACAGTTAAATTACAAAATGTAATACTCAGAATTTTTGGTAAAATTTCAAATTGCTTTAATGCATCTGCAACAAATTATCAATTCTTATTACAGTCATGGGGGTCTTAGTGTGTCCAACTCACATGCAATGACTTGCCTCAAACCAGGAAATAAAGTTGACGGATTCAAAGCTGCTTTGCTTTGAACAATGTAAATATAATGTAAAGTGTAAAAAACAGAGCTTAGATCTCATGAAATTTAGAGAGTTCTAGAGTAACAGTTCTTTTTTAATAGATTCTGGCATGTGTCACCTTGTCAGTGAAGCCGTTAGCTGATAGTTGACTTTGAACTGTCAGATAGCGTTTTACATCTCTGTCTTCTACTAACAGGAGCGAGTGTCCACTCATGAGCACTGGACACAGCAGAAGGCCCACAGCTGTCATGTCTTTGTGCCCTTCATCTCACTTCATGTTCGTTGAGCTTAATTAACAGCGATGTCGTCCTCCCCTGGGCCTGGCTAATGAGGTGAGACATCATGGACATTGATAGGACGTACAGTACACAGTCACACTCACAGGGCTAGAAGTGTATTGCGTGGAACAATTTTACTTTCAAATTGTAATTATTCCAGATCTATACTAAAAAGGTTTGATGGTGTTGACAGTTTTTCTATTTTTCACCATCTCTTTTGTAATCAGTCTTATGTCTCTGTAAAAGACCTTTCAACTTATAGAAAAGCAGGGGAATAGGTCAGCAGTTCATTGGAGGACAACACACATTCCGAGCAATTCAGAGTTATTAATAAAACTGAGGTGCATTTCTTTGCCTATGGGAGGCTTTAGAAACACACTAAAGCGCAGGGAAAATACTTTAGGATACTTTCTCATTGCTTTTCGCTATATCATTAAAAGATCTCTCACGGTAAACACTTTCTAGATGACTAGATGTAAAATAGAATTGATTTGGTATTTAAAAATATTATGAAATCTAGTGTGTATGGCAGGGGTGTCAAACTTCATTTTCACAGAGGGCCACATTAGCATAAAAGCTGTCCTCAAAGGGCCAGATGTAACTTATAAATGTAAAACAATGTAATCGAATGTAATGTAAAATAAATGTAAATACTCCTTAATGTTAAATAACTCATTATTTATAACTTATTAAAGTGACAATTCAGTTGCATAGAAACAATTGTATGCTTGTTGTTCTGATATAAATCCTTTTGATTTTTGTCAGCTTATGAAAACCAACATAACTCCGTTAATGAAGGAACAAACTGTCCAAGCGAATATAGAAAAATAGCAGATGGCATTTATCTAAGCTTATTGGTGTAATTTGTTTAGCAAAGAAAAAAACATACCGAAGACGATGCATATTGATCATAATCTTTTATCATCAGGTTCAAGAAACAGATCACACATAAACTAGAAGCTGTGCCCAAATTCACATCTTGAAATTTATTTTAGCGTGAGAAATCGGGGGTGTGGCATGAGAGATCACTCAAATGCGTCTTACGTTCAATGTGTGAGCGTTGGCAGTTTCACTTGTGAGTTTGGATGCAGAAACACCGTTGCGACTACCGTAGGCATTGTGGGAAATGTAGTTTTTTTTTCGTTTTCGTTTTTTTTTTATTTTTTTTTTAGACACTCAAAACTTTTAAGCTCTCGGGGGCCACATTAGATTACATGGCGGGCCACATCTGGTCCAAGGGCCTTGAGTTTGACACATATGGCATGTATTTCAGGCAATGAAGAATGATGTGAAAATGAAGAAAGATTTGGTGGAATAACTTTCATGCAAAATTTATCATAGATAAATCAGATGCACCAGGATTTGTCTAAAACAACAATCCATGTACCAATTGGTACCGGGCTGCATGAGAACTGACTAATTACTTCAGTTTCAATTATTATATGCCTTTGACAAAAATACCATATTTTCTTGGTAAATCTCCAAACTGTTACCCACTAGCTAACGAATATGAAATAAACCATTTGAAAGTTATGGAAAGAAAAAAGAAAGCTTTTAACAGACAATATCAGAAGTCGAAATATTGATTTTTGATGACAACGACATGACACCTAAACAAAACCAAAAGTGATGTTTGCTGCGAAATCATTGTATGTCATCATTGCCAAGTATCATTTGTCTAAGTTACTTTTCTTAAATCAATAAGTTCATGCAAATAAGTTCGAGCTTTTCATGATGGTTTGCTGTAAGTGAAAGCTTAAAAAATGGATTTAATGGATTGCTGTACATTAAGACTTTATTTTAAAAAATGTGATTAAATCGGCGTCTACATGTTTCTTTGTGGTGTTTCCACCATTATTCAAGAATGGATACTTTTAGATGAATGTTACGTGTACAAACAGAATATTAGGTGTGAAGTAAGCACAGAGAACCCAGATGCAAGAGAGACTTCAAGGTTTATTCAATAGTTATTAATTGTGATTTAACTTGCACTAAGCTAGACCAACCAAGTCCCATCCTGAGGCATCAATATCTAATGCATTTGACCATCAGAGTTTGAACATTTCAATCTGAATGGGATTATTTATATTTTTTCTTTGAAAGAAGTGGAAAACCATTCTACTTGATATTCTAGGCTTCGTTGTCCAAGGCTGATACATTCATATTTACTACAATTAATATGTAATTAGGCAAATACTTTATGTTGTTTTTTTTTATGTGGCTCATCATGTGAATGAGGGATTTTATTTTGGCTCATCATGCTGAACAGGGAGGCCACCCCTGCCATAGAACGTCTAAGACAAGTTTCTGCAAATAAATAAAAAATTAGGAATTGAACACACAAACAGGAAACAATCTGAGCCAAAATAATCAAAGAAAGCTATTTATATGGCAATCAGAAAGGGAGAGATAAGCAAACCAACTAAAGGTTTGTGCTGAACTAAAATCAATAGTCTCAAAAGTCTAATTTAACATTGTAGATACATCAGACAGCAAGACTCCAAGTCAAGGTTGAGGACATCCTCTGGCTCTGTCATCCACAGAGAAACAGATGAAATATGATTTGTATGTAGGTTTACACCAGTGAATGAATGCATACAGGTGGTCGCTGGGGTGTTTATTCATTCAGGATTCTCTATGGATTCAGTGTCTATGAGCATTGACCGAGTTCTACTTTTCAAACCCTGCAGGGTGGCTGGTCTCACAGCTCCAGGCTATTTACTCCATTACACTCTGAGGCATTATTGGATAATACTGCTGTAATTGATGAGTTAAACATTCAGAGCTGCTCGTCAATCAGTCCACTCACAAGGGCCTCAATTGTAAGGCTAAAAAAAGTACATTTCCACTAAATCCACACAAAAAATAAGATTTAGTAGTGGATTAGATTGTAGATTATTTGTAACATCTGTTTAAAATGTGTATCTCACTCTCAAGGTGAGGGTGAGATAATGAAATGGAACTCAAAACACTCCGAGGAGGGAAAACATTAAATAACTAAAACTTAAGGTACACTAGAAATTTTTGAAAAAAATGAAGCCATAAGAATCCTCAGCTTCTCAAACATGAACATAAGTCATAGTCAGTTAATGAACAAGCAACAAGAAGACAGACACGGGGAAATAAAAAGGGAAAGAAATCACCAGACCGAACAAGATACAGCTGTGCAGGTAATTAGTGCAACAGGATGGGAGGGGCAAGAGTTGAGAGACATGATGAGAGAGGCACGAACACAGCCAATAAAAGGTCAAAAAAGAGTGGAAAGGAGAAACCCATGACATTCACAAACATGTGTTGCAAAAGAAATTTTAATATTTAGCTAATATTTAATCCTGTTTTTCCAAGTAACACAAATTTGGCAAATATATTTATTAATGTATGCTCAGAGAAGTTGAGTTTGCTCACTGGTTAAACTGGTGCTCAGGTCCTGGTCATTCGCTAGAATATAGATCTATTTAAAGAAAAATGTATATATTTAACTGATGAGCGTAATGTAAAACCCAGAAATAACATCAAACAATCATCATAAGATTTATTTATTCATAAATACAGAATCATTCTGTCAGCAATAAAGCAAAGCACATTGGGTTGAATGAAAGCAGCTTTTGCAGTTATGGCATGCAGTTGATGACATATCTTCACCCTGTTTTGACCAATTTTCTTGATCAATATCTTATGGTTGCTGAATACTAGGCTAGAAACTGCCAGGGTTCAATGCGTCCAGCACTTATCCAGTTGATTACCCATGAAACCAAGGGAGAATTCAAAGACATTATTTTTCAAGCTCTATTTTAAAAATGTAAACCACCATAAAATAGTCTCATGTTAGAAAATTCTAAATTGTTTTGGTGTCACATCAAAGGGGATCTCTGTACAATTAATAAATTTGATTTTCTAATTAAATAAAAACCTTGGTTGGTTTTTGAATATTTGCATTAGAGCTTGCAGTATTTCTACATGAGCATGGAGGTCTCTTCAGAGGGCTTCTTCACACTCATACACACAGCCTACCACAGTCAAAAGCTTAAGACTGTATGTAACTAATGGCTTAGCAAGTAAGTTATTTTTTAATAATCCTTTGTATAAATACCATAAAGAGATAAAAATTAGGTATTTAATAGAATATATTTCATGTGTTGCCTTTATCATAATCACAAACTCCCAAAACAGAGCTTGCATATTTGTTTACTGTTCTTCTCTCATCTTTATTGGATCTGAAAGCAAAGCCAAAACTTCTTAAAAACACTGGTTTGAAAAACCTCATATCGCTGACTGAGGGAGTTCAACTCTGGCCAGGCTTAGAGTGAAATACGAGAAGTCCTGCCCTCCTCTAACCTTCAGCTGGCACTGATTGGATATTTACTCAAAGAGCAGTTTGTTGATTTGATATTTGCTCCGTAAACAAGTAGTTGCCAGGTGTTTTGAAATAATAATACATACGGGAATTATTCAAATGAGGAAAAGAAAAACTGTGGTTCACAAGAGTGCATTGAACTGAAGATGGCATACTGTTCAAATAAAAATAAAAAAACAAGCGAGTAATGCGGCATCTTTAATATATACACACTCCAAAAAAGAGACTTTCTCAGACAGCTGTGGTTATTACATACCTGACAACTTCTTACTCACAAACCTTCACAGATTCAATTTCTGTAGCTGTGTTAAGCTTACAGGGCAGCATGACATGCTGGGGATTAGTGTGGCCTTTCAATAAGAAGGTCGCTGGTTCGAGGCCAGCTTATGGCCTTCCTGAGAGGAGTTTCCTTGAGTCCTCTGGTTTCCCCAACAAGACCAAAAACTTGCATTATTTTGATCAGAATTCGCTTAAGGGGTTGATCTGGTGTTGCCCTCTGATCGACTTGCAACCTATCTAGGATGTCCACTGCCTTTTGCAAACTAGGTAGGCACCAGAAGAAACCGGTGACCATGAAAAAGAAGAAGCATAAGAAAATGAACGAATGACAAGCTTATGCACCGCCAATGCAGACCAAAATTTTAACCTTTGCACAGCTCTATTTTAAATTATCCAATTAAATAGAAAATCAAAACTCAAGCAACGAAGTCAGTGTTCCCACAAAAGAAGTTCACTAGAGTTTATGAAGGGATATTGCACATGGGTTCACACGCAGAGGCTACACGTAGGCTCGATAAAGAAGTTTAAATTAGGCTTAAGTCGGCTTTTATTGGAGGTAAATTGCTAATTAACAAAATCAACCACACTGCCAGATTAACAACAGCTCAATAAAAACACTCAACTTTTAAACCATATTTGCACTTAATATCTTTTAGCTCATAAATAACCTCAAATGTTGTTAAAGTTTCATTAGTCTAACTTAAACTTAAATACTTTAACTCAATTAACTGTATATTTTGGTTGACAATGATAAAAGGCTTTTCAGGGGATTAATTATTCAGGGTGAAAAAATATTTTTAATTGTGTGAAGCATTTAAGTAAACACACTAATCAGTTTTTGTAGTACTCCACTGTGCATTGCAGTAAAGGCAGGCAAAAACTCATTAGCCATTTTTTTTTTTAAATAATGATTATTTCACATGAATTAGTATAATTACTTTAAGAAAATATGTGCAGCCAGGGCTTTCAATATCCTCTTCAGACAAACAAGTCTAAATGCCTCCATATCTCTTGTAGAAATGTTACTGAAGCTCGCAATGTCAAAGCGTTTCCATTTTTTTATGATACTCATCTTATTATTAGCATTTAATTTGGATCTATAGCATATTCTTACAAAGAAACAATGAATTGGTGCATGGATGGATGGGAACGATAGAACTAGACAGGATTAAATGAAAGGGTTGAAAGGATGCATGGGTCGATGGAATAAAGAGTGTGGGGGGATTGATAAAATGCTCTTGACGATTGGGAGAAACACTTGGAGAGACACAAAAAAGGAGGAGAAAATGTGTTTGGGTGATTGATATAAATTGACAGGATATGATCGGACAGTCAGAAGGACAGATGATTAGGAGTGAGAAATATTTTATGGGAAGAAAAGGTGCAGGTGGAAAATAGAATTGGATCAGATGGGGTGGACGACTGGCAGGGACAACATTTTCATAGAAAAGGAGAAAGGACTGGTACTCTGGGGCTTGGCTAGGGATTGAGGAGATAAATTGTTGGGTGGAGGCATAGAATATCATAGAATGTAAAAGAAAAAAAAATAGATTGATTAAGCTGTAGATGGAAACTAGATTTTGACAAGATAGGGTTTGAACAGATACAATGAGTGAAAAGTGCAGGGCAGGGCAGGGCAGGACAAGCCGGACGAACAGAGGGTTGATTGGAAAGGAAAGGGAAACACAATTCAGATTTGGACAGAATTGGTGAAGTGATGGGTAGATGGACAGAATAGGATTGGGTGGGATTGATATAAAAGACAGAATAATGGATGGAAGAATACTGTAGGGTTGGACAGGGTGGAACAAAAGGATTTAAAATGTTCAATGGAGCGATAAAGGATGGAATAAGAATTGGTGAGCAAGGTGGACATCATTTTTTTTTTGTTTTTTGTTTTTTGGTATGGTGTTTGATGGGAACATTCAGGTTGTAACTCAGGTCCAAAATGAGTTATGCTAAATGACATGATGAATGTGTGAGCTAATCTGATATGAATCTGCTTTTTAGGTCACATAACTTTGTTTTTGTTACCTGTGAAGAGTTTGTTCCTGTATGCAAACCTCCACCTACCTGCCAAACCCTTGAACTCGCACTCATCACTATCACAATGATTATTTGTTTATTTAACTTCTCCATGCATTTTTAACAAGAATGAAGAGTATTGGGCGAAACTGCATGGACTATGTTGTTGATGGATGCGTCATTTTGAGAAAATTTGAGATCTAAAAAGCAAAAGAATGGAGACAGTTGAGGCTGGGTGAGATTCTTGTGATATGCATCCGATAACGCAATCAAAGTTCTAATGCATTTTTCTAATACTTTCAATGCAGTTTTCTAACATCAGTTATTCTCGCACCAGGGTCATTTCGGATGATCTGAGTTTTGACCAGCTGAGCTTAATTCATTATCCGACTTTATTAGTGGCTGCACTACTGCACCCAATGACAAATTTTTAGAATCTCTACATCACCCCTTTCTTGGGTGTCTTCGTACCCAGGTCTTCACCAGGTACATACGGCCTTAAACTTAGTCACTAAATCTGCTTGCGTTTTTAAGCAAAGATTAGCTCTTGGTGTGAATGGCCATTTTTTGCATAATTAAGAAGGTAACAATATTTTACAATGATACTAGAAACAGTTGTTTCTTCTGTAATATTTTATCCACAGCTACTAGAGTTTCCCAGCGATCTAAATGGCTAGAGCTCTCAGTTAATTTTGCATTCTTTAGAGGAGACACAGAGTGTAGTCAGTGGATGAACTCCCAGGCAGAGTCCAGTTCAGGTTTGCCCTAGTTTTAACTAGCAAACTGGATTGCTTTCCCGATACCGTAAAGACACAACAGAGATTCTTTGGCTGGATTTTTTTACGCAGAGTTAGAATTAACTGAAAAATAGAAATTATAAAGTTTCAACCAGCAATTCTGTCTGTCACATTCCATTTTTCAAGCATTAGGATGGTTTTGGGGTTGATTTGAAAGAAGAGGCGGGAGAGGATTGAATCTCTGATGGACGGAGGAGAATGTTGCTTTCTGAAGGCCTTTGAAGTTGAACGAGTGATCAGTGTTCCTCTGCTATCTCTATATTATGCCTATGGTATATCTATGCTGCTCATAACCATCTGGACGAGATACTGCTCCCTGGACTTTGAGGTGAGGGAGCCATTTCCGATCTTGAGAGATGTGGTATTGAGGTCAAATTGGATTGGATTTTACATGAATAATGTAAAAAGTCAACAATAGAAAAGAACATAACAAAAATTAAACAAGAATGATGTTTATATTCTAAACCCTAATGTTTGTATAGATAAATTCACCTCCATCCAATAAAGCTGATCTGATTTGGGTTCAGTACGTTCTGTCTCACAAATGAAGCCCGTAGTTTATTCAGAAGTTTACAGTAATGCACTATAAGCACATTATTCATGACTTCATTACGGGACCTGATGAGTATAATTAATCAATGCTGTGTGTGGCTGCAAATTTAATCTGCTTCTGTTCCCATTAGCTAAAATCACTAACTCTGTGTGGTACTGAAATGAAGAAAAGGGCACATTATGGAGACTGAAATAGCTGAGAAACTTCATAACTAAGTAATTTAGTAAGCTGTGCTGTCAATTTCTTGATTGGACAATAAACTGTATCCTAATTTTGTGATGTTTAATCACGACTGTCTTTGATTCGCTCTGTCTGAGTTCATGTTAATCCACCAGCAATGATAAAAATCTATAGAGTTGTTTGCTTTTATTATTTAAATATAATAAATCTGTAAAAAACGTGACCTTCAGTCATCCGACACTTGACCTAGGGTATTAAGTCAGCAACAGTCTATGACACCTCCTCCATCTCATCCGGGGGGATGTTTCCAGACCAGCCGATGGACATAGTCTCTTCAGTGTGTCCTAAGTCTTTCCCGGGTTCTTTCCCCTGGGAGGTATCCAGGAGGCATCAGAAATAGATGCCTGAGCCACCTCAGCTGGCTTCTCTCTGTCTACAGGAGCACTCCTCCCGAGAGACTCTAACGAAGTGCCCAGCCACCATGTGGAGGAAACTCATTTCGATCTCATCCTTTTGGTCACGACTCAGAACTGGGAAGAAATATTGACCGGTAAATTGAGAGCTTCGCCCTGCAGCCCAGCTCCATCGATTGCAAGCGGTCCAACCTACATCTCTTCACCGTACCCCCTCCTGCAATGTTCTCCTCTTTTTTAACCCCTGCTCCACACTGCCCTCTGTTGAGGATAGTGCACTTTTTTAGCTAATTTTTATTGTATACCCATTTCTCTGCTTTCCAAATGCTGCCTCTCAACAACAGTCTGTAGAGTTAGCAGTGTTAAAGGAAATGTCATGACAAAATGTCAGTCTGTCCTGCACAAACTGTCAGACAGGAAAACAGAGAGTTTGTTACACCTCAGCATTAAAGATTTAAAACAGTTATAGTAAAATATTTATATAAAATAGGAAAATAAGTATTGCAGCCTCAATGGAATGACCTGAAATTGGATCAATTTAAGGTGCCAATTGTACCATGTAGCCCAATATACTTAAGATTAAAATATAGTTATACAAGAAAAGGTGTTTACAGATATAATTATTACTTTGTTTAATAATATTTAACTATGTATTTAGTTACTTATTTAGCTTCTGCTCTCATTCAGCATGCTGATCAATAAACTACTTTATTAACTTCAAAATATTAGCAATTTCTGTTGTGCTTAATTTATCACAAAAAATTTCTCATCCATTTTAGTTGTGATTCAAGACATACAAGCGCCAAGCAAATACCCCCAACGGAACTGTCCTTGCTGAAGGGCACAGTTATGATTCAGTGTATTTCTAATTCATAAATTGTCTCCATCTGGGATCAGACCTGGCCTTTGTTTAACCGCCCATAGCCTTTAGCCTGCAGCTCTCACCTTTGTCTTTCTTTTGTTTGTCCCACGTTTGTGCTGAAACAGCACGAAGACTCTCTCAAAGTCTATCAATTCTGAATGACAAGCAGATAGAGGGAAATAAATTAATAACCGCACACTATATTTTTTATATATGTTCATTTAATTGTTCTTAATTATAGACACCGTGGTCTCACTCTGTAAGTAAGGTAGAATAAATACTTTCTAAATTCCAGATTTAATAATTTCAAAGCAAATAATGTAAAATAGTATGTGTCGTCTTAAAGCAGATGGTATCCTGCATAATTCATATGGTGGGTCTCTGCTTTGTCTGGACTTTGGAAGGTCAATCACAGTGTTCTTTTGGATTTGACTGCTTTTTTTGCTGTTGAGGAATTTTTTGAATGAATAAGCAGTATTTAGATCAAGTTGTTGTTCTTGGGTCATGCCCACAGGGATGCATCATAATTATTCGTATCTATCCATGCATAAATGTTTGCCCTAACCTCTCCAGCTTTCATAAACCATAAAAATACACTATAGCACTGTTTTATCGACCAAGAATGTGATGCCTGATACTAACAAGTCTGACCTGTGTTAGTAAAATACATTACAATATGAATAAGACCAAATTAGTTATTTTCAGTGTTTACACATCATCTCAGAAACCAAATACAATAGAGGCATGTAATCCTGTGCTTTTAAACCTGGGATTTACCAGTCATCCGAGCAAGGATATCACAATCAGTTTGGTTTTGGTGGGAAATAGAGGGAGGTGGAGGAGAGGAGAATGAAAATCTTTGTCATGTACTTTAGCAGTAAAATTAAAAGGCACATTATTGTTTGAAAAGCATTTTGGCGAGGGTCTTTGATCACAATCTGTAAAGTTCTAAACAACATAAACAGCATTGACTGTCATCCTGTGTATCTTTTCTTACTGTCAGTGAAAACCCTTGTGTTCTCTGCATTATTAAATGTACATCATTACAAATCTGAAAAATTACTTCCATTCTTCGTTAATTATTTGAGGAGCTTTAAAAATATCCAGGGTGCCCTATATTTAAGCTGAACATTCTGCTAGTATTTTATTAGAAAGAAAATAGCTATTAAATTATTATGGCTATTTGCGATGGAGCCGTTTCTGCTCATCACGGTTTTCTCTTTTTAATTGATAACAATTGTGTTAAGTGCAAAGTAAGCACAGAGACCTCAAATTCAAGGGACATCAGAGACATCCACAGCCATATAGGCCTGAATATTAACTCAATAAGGAATCAGTCACAGACTTGAGAAACAGTAAACAGTCTTGAATGCCAGCATGCATTTGGAAATATAAAGGCTGTGGAAAAGCTCCCAGTTCCTGACAACCACCGTCTGCAGAGAGGGGATAGAGAGACATAACTCACAGCTGAGGGACAAACACACAGATCCACGCACTCAAGACAGGACAGTACTGAAGTGAAAGGATCAATCAGATTAAGGTTAAAAGATAACTTTGAGAGTATGGTGAGAATAGTTTCGGAACAAGGAAGAGATAGTTTTGGGAGAGGTTTAAGAAGAATGTCTAATCAGAGTGCACTGTGCGACAGGGGCGTACTGATTAGAAGGCAGCAGCTGAACAAAGAAGTGGGGGAAAACACAAGAGACAAAATAGATAAGGACCTAACAAATTGAACGTTTGCAGGGAAATTTACAGTCTGAGAGTTGTGGACACACTATGAACATTGACTTGCGGCGATGTGATACTGGAAGTTCTCGGCTACGCTGTGTGAATCCGAATTCCATTGGACCTCCATTGGATTCCATCCAACTTTGACCTGCGATCTCACATCACATGATGCGTCCATAGCCACGAGATTGGCGAGGTCAGGTACGTAAGCAAAGGTGCTGAGGTGATACAAGGCTTTCCCGTAATGAAGTCAGAGCTAAACTCTACCTTTCAGCAGTCGGTTGACCACCAACAAACGACACATTGGAACTTTTAATTAGTAGTAAGCATTTTTTTTTTTTGAGAAAGCTATGAGAACTGGAGAATGGTGGAAATCAACACAGTTTACGATGTAGTTAGAATTTGGGTTACAGTCCCACTTCACTGCAGGTTATATGTGCTTTTTCTGGGCTGTTAAGAAGCACTTATCTTTGATATTTGTTACATCCCAATCAACTCTTTTTTTTGTACTTTTTGAAAATGATCTCGGGCAGATGAGACCTAAAACAGGCGGGGCTCATGGCCATTTAAAAACAACACCACAAAATTAAGTTTTTGCTCTGGTTACAATTCAGCAATTAGCAACCCTCTACATTTAATTTGTCATCAGGAACCCAAGTTTGAACGCACCATAAATGTCGTATTTGTCCTAATTAGGGTCTTCTTGGTGAAAGACATTGTATGACCTGGATAGCTCTCCAATGAATCGCAAGGAGAAAATTATTCCAGAGAGCAGTTTCTAAAGTTCAAATCACTTCAATAAAAGTTTGGGCTGTAGAAGGAAACCAATGCAAGGACAGGAAAACATGCAAACTCCCAGGGCTGCTATGGAACAGGAAACCTTCTAACGAAATGGCAGCAACTTCAGTCACTGTGGTTTGATGCCCTTTTTAAATGTCAAGCAACACAATAATAAATAAAGCATACATAGCATGTAATGTAAAGGAGTAAGCAAAATAAAAGGTATTTTTTGGAGTGATGAAGCAAAATTTATTACTTGATCCATTTTTTTATCAGAACAAGAACATTTTATAATAAAAAAATAGCGTTTCATTGGTATCATCGATAAAATGTTGTCCTTTTCATTGATAAAATATTGACATGCCACACTTTATACCAAAACGTATAGCCTTTTATTTTATTAATACCTATTTGGGGAGGACGGTATTGAATTGAATGGAATAAAAGAGATTGATGTGTGAAGACTGTGTGAATGTGAAAAAGTGAATGTACTGTTCTGTTGGAAGTGTGATGTGAAATATTAAATACTCAGACTGTGATTTTCCAGGTTTTCAACAAGAGAAGGTGGACATTAATGCAAATATGCTCAATTCTAAGCATGTAATGCAAACATTGAAACTATGCACTCAGGAAAGGTTGACGGACCCTTCTTTTCGTTGTGTGTTGAGGTCAATTTATTTCAAGAGCAGCAGACAGACTGCTGGAGCCGCAATAGAGATTCTGGACAGGAACGAAGGCATGGAAAGTTGATACACATACAGACTCCCCTCACCCATACTCCACATTCACACACAGAGACATCACACACTGTGACAGAGTCTGTGAAAATCCATGTAATTCCTGACCTGGATTCAGAGCAACACTCAGAAACCCAGGGAGTCATGGAGGTTCAGTTTGATTAGGTATAAATCCACCCCCCCCCCTCTCTCTCTCTTTCTAGCTCTCTCTCTCTATCTTTCTGTGCGTGTGCTTGCCTAAGAGAACAATCTTCTGCTTAATTTAACTCAAAATCTTGTCAAACTAAGATACAAAACAACAAAATTTGAGTAAGATATCATATTTATATTTTGTTTAAATCAAATTGTTTATAATGGCTGGATAAAACCAGCTTTGAATGAATGCTTTGAAACAAACACCTTTTGTTTAAGCCCCTAACTGTCCCTTTCTCAGACTTTTACTGTGATTAAGATGCTCTTAACGTTTAGAAGACTGGAGCCTTTTTGAGTATTTTATCTACTTTACAATTTGTTCTAATAAAGTACCTTTAAAAGTTTTTTTTGTTTCAACCAAATATTAACCTAAGCTTCTAATTTCACAAATATTTATCAATATAATACATAATAATTCCACAACAAATATGAAATTGTGCAAAAAAAATTGATAGAGAATGGGTAGTGAATTTGTCATTTTTATGCTGTAAAAAAATCTCAAAACATATCTTCTATAACAAAAAAAAATTAATAAATCAATGTGAAACAATGTGAAAATTGTATAAAAAAAACAAGCAAACCTTTTGTGTAAAAATAAAATCCAAACAATCCATATCACACGTCTTGTATTTCCAAGGGTTATCATTTTATTTTAACCCCGATTCAGGAGTCTGTATAATGGAACAAGAGCATCACTTTATTACATGTTCAAGTTGTCTCACACTACACAACAAATATGATCAACAACGTCTGCAGCTGTTGCTTCTAGGAGCTTCTACCACCAAAAACAACCAAACAAGCAATCAAGGGCAACTGGTGGGCTTCCAAGTGGAGTTTTCATGTTTTCCTGTACGTATATGGGTTTGCTCCGGGTACTCAGATTTTCCCTCATAAGCTGTCAGGATTCCAGTTCACATCACAGAATCAGAAACACCTGTAACAAATCACAAGACTCTCTCAAAACCACTTTCCTCAAACACTCCTTTGACTAATCACTGGCGTTCTAATGGGGCGATAACACTACACATGTGAGGAATATAATGCAGAATTTCTTTGCGCGTACATTATGGGCCTGCCCATAAAACAGCGGAATTAAAAAATAAACAATTCACTACACTACATTTTCACAGCGTCAAAATGTACATTTGCCTCCCACATAGTAATCAAAAAAGCTCACAGACCTGATCTCACCAATGTTGTGGCTCATGCCGCATCATGTGACCCGGTATCATAGGTCAAGGTTCTTCCCAGCTGCTCTTTCTGTCGGAACCTCAGTTTTTATGAAACACTCTACACTGTGCATAACACTGATGCCCACTTCTGTACTCTAACCATGTGCAAATAAAACATGAATGCCACTTCAGCTGCACCAAAACCATTTGCAATGCATTTTCTGGATCACCTGAGGGTTGCTGTTCCAACACCAAAGCCCCTCAAGCTCTGGAAGACCCATGGTGAAAGCCAACGATTATTACAGTGATGAAAAGGGATTTAGCAGTTTTCTTTCATAAACCAGTCCGTATATTGAGGTTAACGGTGATAAATTCCTCACAGGGAAAAAAAAGTAGCTCTTTTAGTATCCTTGGTTAATATGGAAATAAGAATTTATCCTCACCTGTATTCAGAATTTGAATGCTTTAAAGCATATTTTTAAACCTATGGAAGCTACAACTGAATTCCTCTTCTCAGCAGATAAACTTTTCTAACTACGTCAAGAAAAAACTCACAAAAAGGACTGTATTTTCACCTGGTGAAACAGTTGGTGAGACAGATTCTCTAAGGCTTGTAAATTGTTCCTTCAATGGTTACTCATTGGACCCAACAGAGAACATCGAGGACCTGGGGGGACAATTCAGCATAGCCCAGGCACACCTGATTCCAATCAGACAAGGAGGATAAGGACATCCCAAAACACTTTTTTGTTGCAATAATAACATGTATACATTAGTTTCTGTCTACTAAAGACTGTAACCGTTTACTTTATTTTTTATATTTTGGGGTCAACTTTTTTGAAATCAAAGTCACGTAACATCATCTAAAAGACGCTGACATGTCACACGGTCTGTTAATAAGGATGAGAAATGATCCAATCAGTGAGTGGTTTGGTGAATGTGTTAAAACTCCACTATTATCCATGAAAGCATTGTTTTCGATTTGTGGTTTTGATTAGTGTGTGCTGCACACATCTGTTTTTAACGAATACTTGATGATGAAAACGTTTGCTGTGGTTCTTTAACAGTGACCATAAATAACAAAGGCGGGATGGATCTGAGTGAATCCTATGACGCACAAACACTCTGTTTTTGAATCACACGTGAAAGACAATGAGCAATGGTTAGTAAATCCATGATTCACCCAAATCTCCCCCAAGGGCATCTCATTAATTCACAGCTGACCACCCCTCTTTTTCAAACTGAGGGGTGAATCCACTATACTGTTTCTTCCTGGTGTGGTGACCCTTTAAATAAAAATAAATTAAGATCTTTGCATTCAATATTGCATCAGGCTACCCATAACAAATGTCACTTCACTGATTAGTTCATAGTATGAAAGCATCACTCCCTATTGAAATGCCAAGGAAGCCACGCACTAAACATCTACTGACTTTACAGTCTAGGCCCTATTAGCTACACTCCACTAGTTGATCTTATTATCCACATGCCTTCACGTCATGGAAACTGAACACCTCAATCACATCAAGAGAATCATCCACCTTGACCAACGGCAGAAGCCCACGAAAAGGAAAAACTCCATCAAAGTGAATGTAAAACCTTTTTTGTCAGTGTTTTTGTCTTTAAATTAAAGTACTCACAGTAGATTTTGTTACAGGTTTGTTCTCTATGCTATATCTGTATAGCCTGAGTCTATCCAATTTCTCATCACAGGAAATAACACTTACAGAAAAAGAACTGCAAAGTTTGACAGCTTTATAACTTACATCTACCATCTATGAAGTAAACAAACTTATAAGTGACAAACCTTATGTTTTAAGCAAGACAAGCCATGAGGAAAGGGTATTTTCAGAATATTAATGATCACATAAAATGCTGAAAGGCTACTTTACCTGGTGTGAAGACAGGACTGAATCCACAAAATATGCCTTGCTTGTTATTTTATCTGTATCGATTGCTTGGTAACAAGTGTATGATAATACAGAGTTAGTGAGTTTCTTGACTTTATTGGGACCACGTGCGCAAAAGTTCCATGGTGTTGTTTTAAATGGGTCATAAGCAATGAAAAAAAAAACAATGAGAGCAGGATCCAATGGAATATCATAGCTGATGTAAAAATAAAGACTTGAAGTGCTTTCAATGTAGAAAAACAAGAATAATAATAAAATTAGAGCCAGTGATAACATCACTGACATTAAAAACACATCACAGGCTAAGCCACAGCTGCTACAAATAACTGTTTTGTATGGGTATGACAAAAAGCTTGAGTATGACAAGAAGATGCTCTTATTCAGGTCATTTAGCCAGAAAACAATGTTTCTACCAACAATCAGAGGCTATTCTGAAAAAAAAAAAAAGAATGTCACAAGGAGCGAGCCAGTGTTCGGAAGAATGCATGTGTTTTTCATCTTCATTTGCTCAAAATTGGTTTAGAAAAGCAAACCAATCAAAACTTTAGAAGCCAACAGCTAAACTAACTGTTATTAATTTTGCAGAGCCATTTTTAATAGTTTTGAAGCCAGTGGGTCTTCAGTTATATGACCTCAGTGTGTTTTTTAGACTCACAGACACACAATGCTGAAACTCTCGTTTTTTTTTTTTAAACTGCACTCTTTTGAACATTAATTAATAAATATTTGAGAAACCATTACATAAGGAAGAAGAGAAGTTTGCTGTATTTCCAAAACGAACAAAAATCAACCATAAATCATTGTAATCCATGGCAACTACTTACAAAACTGCTTTCAAAAGATTTCTTTTTTTCTAATTATTCGAACACATGCCTTTTTTTCTTTCTTGTGCACAAATGGTTTTCTATTCGAAGAGTGGTCTAAAGATAGCCAAGTGAGACACCCACCATAAAAACCATTTTTTTATACATATGATCAAATGTCCTTGAACTGTACAAAGAAAAAAAGTCCATGCCCCTTTTAAAGTAATGGGGGAAATTAATTGTTATTCATTCTTTTTTCTTGCAACTACTCTAACGGATAAAGGTTTACCCACAGTAGTAGACATTGGCACATATTTCCATTACTGGTTGCTTTATAGAAGCAAACAGTTGCACGTACTGTTGAGTCCCACATACAGATCAGCATGTTGTGTGTTCAAGCTGTGTGATCTAAAGTCAATTTGCTGACAGAAAGTGGATTTTACTTTTGCATCATCCATTTTTCATTTTGCCAGGAGCCAAAGTGGCTATTCTGGGGGCTGAAATGTAAATTCCCTAAAGGAAAAAAGATATGGAAGAGGTTCCCCAGGGAGAGAAGACAGATAAAACGCAATACAGGGAAAATTATTCTCGCTCAAAACTCTTCAGCAAGAGTAACACAAGTTTTGATCTCATGTGCTCTTAATCAAATTACATCTGAGACCATACAACATCATTAAGGAATGTGTTGCTCTAAGACAGTTTGAGATCAAAAGAGTTTCTGCAATGACATAAATTACAAATCAATTTTTCTTTTTATTAATTAACAAAATGATTTTAATCGACAAACAAATAATGTAAACAACAATGAACACCAACAAATAAAGGAACACATTGAATGATTTGAAAACATGTGTAAAAGTGGTGGTGTAGCTGACTCTTTTTGAGTCTGCGTTTCATCTGGATATCCCGGTGTCTCAACCCAGTCCAAACACATGCAAGCAGGGATAATTCTGTATTACCGACAGGGGTGTGAGGGTGAATGCAGGATGACTTAAATCTTTTAGACATTGCATTATTTTGGATGCTTGGAATGTTTTGAGAAAAAAAAATGTATTATTTTTGTGCAGTATCCTCTACTTTCGGCACAGTTCACAAAATGAGCCATGATCAGCTTGTGTACTCATTACCCGCAACCTTTCTGCAGTCTTTTTCAGCAGAATGATTGGTTCTTTGAATCTAGTGAACTTTTTTAATTTAAATATATTGTATTGTAAGATGCAGCCTTCCTGTTCCTTTTATTTATTTTATTTTATTTAGGTTCCTTATTTTCCTAATGTCCCCTTCCCTGTCCCTGCTCGTTAGCTTGATTCTCAGCACCTGTCTCTCTCTCTGGCTTCTACTTTTCTCGTTATGTCTCTCCATATAATCGTGTGTCTCTAGTGTCTCTATTTAAACAGTGGGTGTGGATTAGTTTAACTTTTACGGCTACTGAGTAGTGTTAGACCTATGCTGCAGATCCTCTTTTGGTAAGTTTTCTGTTATTCTTGTGCATGTTTTGCTCTTAGATTATCTTTTAAATTCAGTTTTATTAGTGAGGTTTTCCCTATCAGGGGCTTTTGTGTTTATTTGATTTTTACTTCAGTAATTGCAACCATTTGGAATGCTTCACTTGCGAACAACCCCTCTTTCTGACACAAATAGGGCGTGCCCTAACATATATGAATGATTGACATAAGCCGGAAGTTTTTTTTTTTTTTACTTCAAATATCATGGCCGAAACCCTTTTTTTATGTAGTCATGACTTACATTTTTCAAATATATGTATGTTATATGTTGAAAATATCAATTTCTTCAATCTTTCTATCAAATCTTAAACTGTCATATGGTGTGATATGTCATATGGTATCATATTGTTGTATAGTGTGAAAATTGAATGCATATTTTCATGAACTCACTTCCTCAAACATTTTAATCATGACTGCTTTGTTATTTTTGTGTGAAATTTTGGTGATTCAGTTTATTTTTCTAAATCATTATGGAAAGAATGGCACTGCTGCTCAAATCTTTCAATTAATTCACTTAAACCTTATGACTATGCAAAAAAAAAATACTTGAGAGCCTCATTGATGCTAATCTCCTTGTGTTGTATTGATATTTACATGAATTACCTCTAACAAAGCTGTTTTTGTCACAATTGTGAACGTCACTCCATATGACATTTTTTTAAATGTTTGGATCAAAAATCGGCAGATTAATTTGTAAATGGCCTAATAAAAAAAGCTTGTGCAGAAAACTTCCAACTATGTATGCTATTCGAAATTTTACACCATATAAGGAATGTGCAATGATTTAAAGACAAGTTTGTCAAGTTTTTGAGAAAATGGACAATTCACAGTACACAAGAAAATAAAAGGCAATAACAATTAGTCAGTCAGCAAGATGGATGAACAAAAAAAAATTGTATTTCTTTAAAGAACAGATTATTATTATTATTATTTTTTACATTACTGCATTTTTTCGAAAATTGTCCAGAGTGTCTACTTCATGTTGTTAGCTTGTCAGCATGTGCCATATCATTGTGGGAAAACTGTCAAGGGGTTATGTGGATTGGGGGTCTCAGATCCAAACCAGTTCGTCAAATGAGACTGTCAGTGGGATATCGATTGCTTTTGTCCAGTTTCTGAAGCATGGCCTTCCCGTAGCGAATGAGACGTCTAACTGCCATGCTGTGAGCGGATTTGCTGGCAAATGGAGAAGATAACTGTAGGTCATGGCCTCTGTTTGAAGATGGTCTTTCGGGTTGATCCAGGCTGGGCTTGGCAAAGAAAATCACCCCAGCGTGAAGAGTGACATTTGATGATGACAATATTACATTTAGACCCTTCAGGACAGACAGGGATGAGCAAAGAGAAGCTGTGACATTATCTGGCGCTGTCAATTGGTATTGTTTTTATAATGTGAGGGTATCAGTGGATACAACAAACTTTGATGTTGGCGCGTACAAGTGCCTTTTAAAGACCATGCCACAATCTGTGACAAATCAACAAATCAAATTCTTAAACTGGGGTATGCCAAGTCGGTTGTTATAGTAAACAGGTCAGTGACATAATACAACGCTGCCTTTGTCGCTATACATTCTTTAAACCAATCCCTTTGTCTCTATCATTGACCAGTCCTGAAAATTTGGTTTGGTTGCTAGCAAGCTGTTAGTGATGTCAAAAGAATTTAAGTTGTTTCTATGATTAGCATAAACAAACTCACATTTCTCTATGTTTCATTTTGCTAATAATTTGAATGCCTTTTCCAATTTATTTTCAATGGTCATATTTAACCGTTTCTAGAGCCTGGGATTCAAATAGTTTTGCACAGTGGTTGGCATGTTCTTGCACAATTGGTAACCTCTACATTTGTAGTGAGCTTGGGTTCTCAGTTTAAGTTTAAGTCTTACAAAATTTTACCTCATTTTAAGTCAATGGAAAAAAAATTTAAAAATTCTCAGTAATTTCCCAAATTCCTTTAGTGGTACAGCAGTCTGAAAAGCCACTATAATGATTGATATTATGTACAAGTAAAAAGTGGTGCCCAAGGTGTGATTGTAATCACAGATCTCAATCGTGGTGCCGATGACCATTTATAGAAATACCATAAAAATACTGTGAAAAAAGAGGAAAAAATGTCCCATAATGCACTAGTAGGATCACCTCTCAAAAGCCAACCCAGTCACTACACTTTACATTTACATCAATCATTAATGAGATTTGGGAGGAAAATGACACCAGAATTAAACTTTCTATATCTATTTAAGCATTATTCTGGCAAACCTGGTAAATTGCAGTATGCCAGCTTGCTCATCTCATACAATTCTACTTCTAAGCCCCAATCCGGATCGCACCAAATCTGGGCCTGGTGGAAACCACAAATCTCATCTCAGACAGTACCAAGTATCCTGGATTTAGAAGAGGAAGATGGATGCCCTGCTTAGATTACGCTGATGTAATCACCCAGCCTCATTAATATACAATCTATACCCGCTTAATATGTTCAAGGCAACACCCTGGACAGGTCACCAGTCCATCAGAGAGTACTGTACCTGTTCAAGGCTCTGGTTCTGCACAATGTTTTGTTTAAATCTGAAAAACTGGCAATTTCCTGGTGATTGATGAACTGAGAGTGTTAATGTGAAAATCCTTCTCACATGCCATAATGGCAGATTTACAGTCACAGATTTGTTGTTCTCTAGCTTCAAATTGTTCGTCACATTTCAGTGCCATAGGCGTAAACAAAACGATTCAATTACCCCAAACCCTCACAACTTTCCGAAGATAATGTTGTTTTGGATTTAAGTGTGATTTGTCAAACTCGCACATTTACTTTTCAGGAGTTTCTAGGGCTATTCAAGCAGAACTCTACAAAAAAAAACAGATGTTTAAGAACACGTTTTTTTTTTTTTTAATAATGTGCAGTTTCTTCAAAGTTCATTTTAAAGATATCTAATTGTGTTGGTCAGACAATGCTTAAACTCTCCACATAATAAAGTAAACAAACACAGACTGTTTCAGTGATTGTGTGCAATATTGCAACAGATGGCCTGTACAATTTCTCTGCAGCTAAATCTAATAAGCTCTCTCTGAATCGTATGCCTATATAAGCAGCTGACATCCAAGGCAAAATTCCATCATATCACTTCCATAAATCATACTGTAGAAAAGCACCTCTGCATGGCTCTGTAATATAGTTCCACATGCGTGTCTCGGCACATTATTGACTTGATATTAGCACAATGCTAAGCTAACAGGGGATTTTATAAAGCTGATGACATGAAAAATCAAATTTGCCTTCATTTTATGAAATACAGAGCTGCCTGCACGATCAGCGTTGTGCTATGTTCACACACAAATATTTTGGGATTACACATGAAACGTGCTTGTCTGTTGTTCAATGATGTATCCGGTTAAAAAACCCTGTTTATACACTTTGATGAACAGATTCTTGACAATTTGACAGAGCAGTTGAGAAATAATGGACATGAGATTAACTGGTGATTAGATACTGGTTCAATCGGCAGCTCTACTGGGAGTTGAAGGTGGGGTGAGTAATCAAACCTCACTCTTTTCTACGTATCTTTAACAACCACCACATATGGTGTCTTTGAGCAAGGTACAGGTTTCCCCGACTGCACCCTGGGAGCTGTAGCTATGGCTTCCCACTGCTCCTGGTGTGTATTCACTGCTGTGCGTGCGTGCGTGTGCACTTGGGTGAGTTAGATGCAGAACACTGATTCCTATCATGGGTCCCTCCATACCTCGTCCTAATGGCACCTTAACAGCAATCTGGAGCTAACAGTATTGGGCAGCAAACCATTACATAGTTTTATTTACAGGACATACAACGTAACATGGAGAGAGAAAAGTATCCATTTAGTTTTACATACTGTTATTACTTAGAGGTTATTTTCACTATAGGAAACATTGTCCATTGTCATTTTTGTGGGCTGGGGATGAAAACTAATTTGTTAAAATACCTGAAAGATCAAAGAACACTTTACTTTCGCTACTTCGTTGTCTATATAATTGGGAGATGTGTACAAAAAACACTAGTTACAATGTTTAAAATGAATAATTCAGTGAAGTATTCTGGAGTTAAAATAAGCATGTTTTATTTTAAATGTTAAGTCCATACTTTCAATATTTAGGGAAAAAAAAACATTGTAAGCTATAAATGTTTTAAGCTGGAAAAGACTTTTTAAAATTGTTATGGGGAGAGGGAGCATGTCTGAAGTAACTTGCACAACACTGGGATCTAATAATGAACGTTTACTTTAGGGAGGGTTTTGAATCTGTAGAATCATATACTGAGATCTATAAGAACGTTTATATTTTTCTAAGAGTGATTTAAATTTTTCTAAGAGTGATCGTTTCAGAAACCTTCAATCTTGGAAGCTTATGAAGTCCGTCAGTTAGTCATACACCTTCCTTTTATCATTTTGAAGTGCTTGGCAGTCTTTAAACTAAACCTTTAAAATGTTGATGCTTGAACAGATTCCATCAACCATGTGTTAGCTTTGGACAGAGCAGAGCTGGTTAGATGGCAGAAAAGTGAGCAATACACAAACACACGGAGAGATGTTCTCATTAGTCATACTCAGTGGATGTGGTGATGACATTGTCTGGTCACGGTGCTGAAGAGGATGCTCATATTAATATGTGTTTAATGTTTTAATCAATCTTGGAAATCAAAACAGGGCATGACTTGAGATGGATGCTCCTCAAGAATGATGAATGTGTTGCATCAAGAAATAATGATTTGATCTAAAAAGCAGGAATGATCATTTATCCATGTAAAAAAAACAAAACAAAAGCAGCATATTTATAATATAACAAATGTCATTTCTCATAAATAGACACAACCAAGTCTTTTTTTTTTTGTAGGATATTAACATGTATACATTGATCTCTTACTGCTGAAGATTGTAACATGCAATTTGTTTAGGTCATGTAGGCCCTTTCAGCTTTAAAAGCAAACTTCCACTGCAGGGCTCTCCATAAAGGCTAAAAGACCTCACCTAGTTTGTAAATTTTCAGTTGAAAACTATTGGATTTGGATTGTATTTGTTCCGATATCTGAAGAGTATCTAGTTAATTTCATTACCACAATATCTGCAGCTGTTTGCGCTTCCTATGTGTACCAGATACATGTTTACAAAATCGAGAAGCAACTGAGCAATCCTTCATTTGAGCACTGCTCTCTGAAGCATTTCTACACACTCTGTCATTGAATTATACCTGACAAAAAATAAGCATCGTACAACACGTTAATTTTTATGCAAACCCTGCTCCCTGGCATCTTTTTAGTTCATGGCTAAGCAATCCCTTTTTTCCCTGGGTTTATCAAAATTGAGGTGTGAAAGCCCCAAGCTGAGTCCACAGGGGTGTTGTGACTCTGTAAAATGCCACCAGTTCTTCTTTACAACATAATGACATGCACCATATTTAGTTAGTTCACATTTTGTTGACTACATATGTTTACCGTTTTTTTTTTCATGAAAAAATATGATCACTACCAGCATTTAAAGAATCCCTTGAATGCTGTCCTTAATAAAAACCTGTCACTTACATTTAATGACGAATTCAAATGTGTTTTCTTGCTTTTTTGTGTTCATTCTGTTTGAAAAATAAAAGGCAAAGCATTTTGGGATTTCTGAAGTGGCCTTTGCGCAGCATTGTGATTTAAGTGAATTGTGACTTAAGTTTCTTGCAAAATGGATTTCACTTAAAAATTCCAAATAGTTTTCTTATTATTTCTTATATTTTTCCAGTTACAGCATTTTTGTGTCCAGTCAATTAAATATTTACATATTGTAGACTGATGTCCCTGAGTACTATTTCCTTACAATGTCAGCAAAAAATATACAGATACATTTTTCGCTGTTCTTCCAACATGATTCTAATCGAAAGTTTTGTTTTAAATAGGAAAAAAATGGTATCAACCTTTTTGAACTTAAATGTTACTGGTCTAATCACATTTGATGATCAGTGCTACAAGCAATCGTGCCAAATCTGGAGACTATCTGAATAGTTTCCAACATTGTTAGATACTTGTTTTACACATTTTCTGTGGGTGGGGATGCAAACACCTACATCTGATACAGGAATCTTACTTTCTGTTACAAATCTAATTTAAAAAAAAGAGAGATTTATAAAAATAATGAAATTGTTAAGTGCCATTTTTACTCTTCCTGCTGCATTTTTCTTCACTGCAACCATGGTATTCTGTCAAATGATGCCACAAATCTCTCGTCTCTACAGCTTCTTCAATTGTACTTTGAATTAAGAAACCCAGATGTGTTATTAGATTTCATTGAGATGTGAACTCACTGCAATAACACAATCTCAGACATCATCAGACTTCCCCATCTGCCATTAGTTCCGCAGTATGGGTCTTTTGGTGTCTCCCTGACAACCCATAAGAACAAGTCAGACATGATGGCACTAGAGTTAAAATCTATGTTATCCTTAATGAGACACATACAATTCTCAATATTGAAATGTGAAAACAGACACTAACTATATCCTTAGCAATTTTAAGTGAGTGAGCTCTTTAAAAATTTAATCTGACAATTAGTTTTTGAGCCTTAGGATGATTTGAAATTAGGATCATGATTAGAACTGGGTATATTAGCAGATTCATTTTTAATGAAAATTGTTTTAATTAAAGCACTGTAAGCTCATATAATGCACAGAGGCAAATACGATATCTTCACAATATTTCTTCTCTTCATGATTACATTTGATATAGAAAGTAATGTGATGCAATCCTTTAGTTTATTCTAATAGCCATTAAAACAACTCCCATCTAAAATAAATATTCTTTCAAATCCACTGGAATTGTGTACATGGATCTCTGAAAATATTTTATGTTAAACAAATAAAGTCTTCAATACAAAAAGTTAGTGTTTGCATTCCATTAAAAGAGAGGAGCATGCCTAGCTTCGTTAGATCTCTTTTTGAATCATTCTTCTGGTAAATACAACCGAGAAAAGAGAACTCAGAAAGATTTGTGTGTCTAGGAAGAACTAGATTGCTTTCCATGGAATCCAAACCTACTATTTTGTCCAAAACTGTTTAAAAGCTTCAATGCCAATGTGTTTATCATGAACACTAAGACATCTTGCAGATTAATTGAAAAAAAAAAAAAAACTATTACATTAATTAAAACAACAAATCACCAAACAAATTCATGTTGAGAGACATAAATCTAATATTACCCAGCAGCAGAAAATCTAATACATGTATAACACATATTGCTTTTTTTCCCCTCACTTTTCCTAACCATCAAATGTTCCATGGGACTTGAGACATGCTCTGTTCACTTGACAAATCATGCTTCTTCATTTGGAACTCTGATGGGTGACAGTGGGTAGCACAGCCTTTTATGAAAGGAGTTTAAATGTCCTCACCGTGTTTGTGTGTTTGTTGTTTTTTTTCTGGGAACTCTTTTTGGGTCTTCTCCCAGAAGACCCGAAAACAGGCTGACTCTGAAATGGAAGAAGTGGGCAATGAGAATGAATGAATTTAAATAGTGAGGAAAGCTAAATGGTTCATTGGAAACACAAGTGGCATGCCCTGATTCCTCCTCCCGAAGCACATTATACAAACATCTGTAAATTCGTAGCAGACACACGGTCACAAATAATATTGGTTCAACATAAAATGTCAATTGAGAGGAATTCTAAACCTTTTTTTGCAATTTCCTTTGAATCTGTGCAATGCATAAGTCAATGCTTGCATTTAGATTTCATTTTTCACACCCACTGTTTGACAAAATTCAAGTTCTGCTTTAAAAATTATCTTTTGTGGCATTTGTCCAACACCAAACCAAAATGTAGATAACAATTTTAGCTGCTGCCAAACTGCTAAATACAAAAGTTTACCTATTCCTCCTCCTTAGTGCAATTTGGATGCAAATATTCAAAGATGTCAAAGTTAACTAAACAAATCGTATTATAGCAGAATAGCAGATAATCCCCAGAAAAGCTAATTAGTTTGTTTAATGGACAAAACAAGTGCTGATTATTTCTTCTGTCAGTCTTATTGGCAATTTGAGTCTCTCAGGCATCGTTTCAGAGAATGTTAGCAACATTGATTCTGTCAGAAACAGAGAGAAACTGCACTATTCCCAGCTTCTCTTGAGGAGTGTCAATGCAGCAATGCTGTGACAGCTTTCCGTCACCATGAATCATGCTGAGTTGATGCTCCAACCTACAAACATACTGAACAAAGTCCTACATCTCATTGTGTGCAGAGATAGTAGAACAGTCAACATCCAAATTACTGTCCAGAAAAGAAAAAAAACATCTCTTCTTAATTCAAATAAAAAAAAAATAATTGAGCTTTTATTTTTATTTTCTAACTCTGGTTTTAAAGCAAAGTAATCTGAAGTCACAAGAAATTTCAGTAGGTAACTCTTCATTCTCTCCTATGTAGTGGTTAAAAAAAATAAACATAAGAATATTAAGGAGTGCTAAGTTTAAATGTAATCTAAACAATTCATTTATTTAATTTAACCTATTTTGTTTTTGGTTTTGTTTTTCATGATAACACATCAATGTTTCGTGATGCCTGGTGGGGTCATAGTATGCACGCATTTGTTGACTTGCTGTCTCTTTCAGCCACTAATCCGACTTCCTGTCTGTCTGAGGGATCTGACCTAAATACAATATCTCTATAAAAAAAGTTATACCACTACAAAAATACCACTTCACAGTGCACTTAATCCACTTGTTTGTTTGGGTGTGAGTGGGGAAGAGGGTGTTTAGAAAATGTTTGAAAAGATTGAAGAACTATTCAACTTTACAAATCAACCTTTTGCAAATGTTTTGCATTCAAAAAAGCATTTAATGGAAAGGCAGTCCATTTTTGAGAAAATAGAATTTTAGAAGGGGTCACAAACTTTTTATTTTATTTTTTTTGTGGACATGCTCACTGCAAGAGTTGCTTCCTAATTTAAGAATGACAAAAACTCATCTCCAATGCATGGACATGCGGCATTTACCATTGACAGAACTTTGGGTAAATAGGGAACAAATGTATCCCACTTAATTCCATTTACGAACTAACTATAATAGTTAAAACCTACTTGTTAATAAAAGGATTATACCTAGCAAGTACATGAACTTTATTTCTACAGCACATTCACCAGTAGTGTCAAGGTCATTAAAGAAAGAAAAAAAACTTTTTTTGACAACCATCTTGAACTGTTTATATGACAGCTCACATCAATTATGACTCCCTGGTCTCTACTTTGAGATGGCTGGCCCGAAAATAATGTGGGGGAAAACAGAAAACCATGACCTCAATTTTGCTTTCGTTTAGTTTTAAGCAATCCACAGGCGGCCAAGCCATGCTTATTGTTCGGAGCATGGATGTCAATACATGATACCAACGTAGTTTCGGTCACATGCTTTTTGTTGATGTCACTCATGTGCCACTTTGGAGGGATAGACATTTTTGTGCCATACAGTGTTTTGTACAGTACATTCATTGAATGCTTTACATTTTTAATATTTTAATTGAAAAAAAAAATCTGGATAAGTACAAGAAAGCCGAGTATGTTAAGTACTGTGTAGAGCGTCAAAAAAAATACCAAAGGAGCATTATATTGACAAATTTCCATTGCTTTGCCATTAAGATCCCTGTAAGAGGAAAAAGTTGACTCCAAAACATAACTGTTTTTTTTCATTTCGACTAATAGACCACAACACCACTATAGTAAAATTAAATGTAATGGGTATTCTTACCGTTAAACCATCAATGGAAAATTATAGTGTTACTCAGTTACACTTGACTTTAGCATACAACTACATACATTAATTAGATGAAGACATGTATGTATCCATTTTGTAATTACAAATCAGTTTAAAAGTAATTATTGGAAGAAATAGTTATAATTGTAATTAGTTGTCTTAATACTACTCACGGTCAAACATAATTATTCCTTTTAAAACAAACTACAGTATGCTTTGAGAGCAAATTGTAAGGTGCCGCCTTCCGGTTCTTTTCATTTTGTTCTGTTTCTTTTTTTTTTTGGCTTGTTTTCCTGGTTCTGTCCCTGCTCGTTAGCCTGATTCTCCGCGCCTGTCTCTCCCTCTGGTTTCCAAACTGTCTCGTTATGTCTCTCGTGTAACATCGTGAAACATTCTCTGACTTTGTTTCGTGATATTTAGTTAAAACTATTATAAAGCTGCTTCAGTAAAAACTTGGCGTTCTTTATGGCCAGCGACTGGAAGAGTCTACATCATCTTTAAGCAGAGTAATAGCTTTTGTGAAAACGAGCTGCGATTCTGAACACAAACGCAGAAAAAAAAAGATGCAGACGTTGTCTTGAAAGACATAGCGCTTACTGTTATTCTGCAGTAATTGGGCCGTTTCATCACTGTCAGCGAGTGTAATTAACGATAGCCTGTTAGTATTGGCACAAAGCCCTTCAAAGTTATAATTACATGTTAAAGATCTTTTTTTAAAGAGCGAAGCAGAGCAGCCACAGAGTCTTTGTTATTCAATATTCACCACATAGTCAAACCACAGGCCAAGATTATCGATACTCCAGTCCAATTTAAGCTTTCACTGAAGGGATGGGCACCGTCGTTGCAATTTGCTATATAAACTCCAGTACGCTGATTAGCTTCTTTGAGGATGCAATGAGATGCTTGCTTCATGAAACAACTAAATCTCTACTCAAAGGGGAAAATTTACAGCAAGCTCTTCAATCCGTTTTCCTCCCAGTGGATGACTGGCTTGTTTTACAGGTAAACACGTGCTGTTTGAAGTAGATTCCCATCCATTCCCATCAAGGCTTTGTTTGTTGCTTGTCAGTAATCAATGTTTCCTACATGAACCCCAATTATGGATCACATCTCAATATTTTTTTTACTCCAGATATTGGAGAAAGAGTTAAAAATTAAAAATAATTAAATTGTTGTGTATCAGTGTACTCCTTCAATTTTTGACTGCATTAAAAGACTTTTCATTTTTAAAACCTACGTATATGTTCTCAGAATCTGCTGAAATGTACCCAAGACCTCTTGCTCCAGCAATCCATGACCCTTACTTAACATGACCCAAGATACTTAACATAAATCATTAATTTGATCCATATGTGGATATGTATGTATATGTATATGTATGTGTATATATATATATATATATATATATATATATATATATATATATATATAGATGTGTCTGTATGTCTTTCAAAATCATTGCTATAATTGGTATTCTAAATCTTCCTCTTGGATTAAATGCATCTTGCATAAATGAGTTTAGTAGTCCCTCGCGACCTAAACTAATCCTAAATCTGATGTCTCTGGTGTCACAAAGCTTTTTTGAACAGAGTTAAGTAGGTTCTTAATCTGATGGGCGACCCCTTCTTGATCCTGATGTGCTCTCTCTCTCTGATTGGATAATACCAGATGGCAGGGCAGACGCTCAACTGTCCCACCCCTCTGGTTTTTAAAGAGTTGGTGGATAAACACACGGTATAATCCCGTTACTCAAAGAAGGTGAGAGCAGGAGTCATAGATCAAGCCTTGTTCATTTAGCTGATGACACTGAGTCTTTAGAAAGCATGGTAAACATGATAAAAAATGGAAGTGCATAGCTTTAAGTATTGTTTTTTTTTTTCTTCCTCAGTGATTCCATGGTGGGAAAACATTCCAGAATACTTTAGCATCAAAAATCAGCTTCATCATTCAGCAAGATTTCCCAACAATCACTGCTTTTGATTCTGTCTGGAACCTTGGAGGGGTTTAGACAGCAAAAGTAGGCTTTCACTGCAATATCGATTCCAACAGTGAAGGAGGTCATGCAGAACACTTAAGTTAGGAATATAAAAATACTCAGACACAATGTTCCTTTTGTGTTTTAAATAAGGTGTCATTTGAAATACGTGTACACTTGTCAACTATTTAGGTCATCATATTTGTGTGCTTTTATTTTGTTTTATTGTTTTGGTTGCTATAAAATGGACCAAATAGTTGATATGTGAATTACAAAGCTGTTCTTTGTAAAAAATAAATAAATAAATTAATTAATTAATTAATTAATAAAATAAAGCTGTATTGTAAAAAAAAAAAAAGCTCAGATTGATACACACTTTCCATGAGCTTCTGGTTTTCTCTATAGACTGAATCATAACAATGCTCTTTTGATTGACTTCCAAGTCCTACAGGTTTCAGCTAAGAACATGGACACATCAGCATCCTGTCATCCTCATCGGTGTCTCCATTGTGTTAACATGTTTTCAACCTAAATAGAACATTAAAGCTAAATGTAAAATCCATTTTTAATTGAAGCATACAACTGCTCAAAGTAATATGGTAAACACAAAATCAATGTTACATTTTAGGGAGTTACCAATCAATAGTTTGATGAAAACCCCAGGTTTGAAAATTAAATGAAAAAAAAAGCAAGTATTGTAGCTATATGGAAGAATCAGTTTAATTTGAATCTAGAGGAAGAATTATAAGTCTGTCTTTTAAACATGATCAAGAAAAAAACTGATTCATACAGCCAGAGGAATTCCCTTCTTCCCTCACAGAAATTGCTCCCAGCTAAAAACATTGGAAACATACTTCCAAAGATGGAAAACGTTTTGGTTCCTGGGAAATGCCATTCCACATCTGAAAGCTCCTGTTCTTTTTCTCAATCTCCTTCCACAGGACTAGTGTGGAAAAGATGTCAACTGCATGATTCACCACTTAAACTCTGATGAAAACGAAAATGTGTGCTTCAAACACACACACAAACACACGCACACACACACACACGCATGTGCACTCTCTTTTATACATCACAAAGAAAGCATGTTCCGTTATTACCAATGTGTGTGTGTGTGTGCGCGCGTGTCCGTGCGAGTGTGAGCCTCTGCTCCCCTACAGTCCAACACAGATCGATGGAAAATTTCATAAGCTTTTTTTTCTCCTCTCCATCAGTTCTTTCTTGTCCTCCCCCACAGCTCGGGAAGCTTTTCACGTGGTCAGCAAAAAAGAACCGTCAGATTGATGAAGCTTCAGAAAAGTGTGAGGCATATTTACAGAAACAAAACAAGCAAAGATTCTTCTGACACTGAAAACTTTTCACATATTTTATATCATCAAAAACGGCTAAATAATAATAAAAATTAATATCATAAGTATTGGCTGATTAAAAAATAGCACAAAGATTAATTTAAGCCTTTGAAGCCTCTGTGCACACCGGTGCTTTTCTTGTGTGGTTCTGTTTTAGGGTTTGAGTCAGGGTTATATGAGCCGTCATCTTGACCACAACATCTCGTTGCATAATCATGAGTGGTTTCCTTACTTGGCTCATAACTAGAGTCAGACTACTACTAGTTACGCCCCCCCCCACTACAAGTTATGCCACCTCCAGCAGGTTACAGACAGACCCAACTCTCTTTCAGTTTACAGACCTAGGGATAACCCTTGGAAGTACAACACCTGTGAGATGGCATGTGTTTTTCAAATTTGTGGCAAAAAAAAGCACAATAGCACAAAGTGCTTGGAAAAGTGTATTTTTTTTCAATGCAATTATCACATTGTTTTGACCTTGTCTTTGCTGTTTGGGGGGATTTATGGATTTTTAGTTTGTCTCAACACTTTTGATTGTCATTATAAATTATAAAAAGTGTTTGTTCCAGTAAAAATAATGAAATGTAATACTCAGAATTTACATTTTTTAATAATTTCAAGTTTGTTGTGGATTAACTAGAATTTATGTTTCATTTGTTTATTTTTTCAATAAAGATAATGTTAGGGCCCTGGATCTATAGTTACGAGTCTTGAGCTATGATGAAAATAACTTTATTGATAAAAAACTGACAGAATTCATTCAGCTTTTTTTAGAAGTCTCTTACTGTGAGACATAAATTTAATCAGTTGAAACGAGGTCCAAAAGAAAATAAAAACATGGTTTGTGTTGTAAATTATCTTGACTTAAATTTCCATTATAAATCCTGCTGTGAAAATGAGTTTAGATTCGTAAAACAGTGGCATTTTCATGAATATGTAATACATACATTTATGTACTCCTTTGATTGGTACTCATAAATATGTAAATGCTTATAAAAATAACTTGTTAAAGCCAATGAAATCAATGTAATGATGGAACACTCTTTAAATAAAAATGAAATAAATCTAATGTTTACAAAGTGGTGTATGCCAAACAGGTATAAAATTATAACTCTAATCTGAAACCAAAACATTGGTTCATATGACTAATATCTCAGTAAACACAAATAAATCATGGAAACAAAACTGGCCTGGTTCCCTGGAATCACATGACCTTTGACGTTTTCCAAGCACTAAAACTTTGAACAAAGAACTTTGTAAAGAATTCGGAGAATCATAAAGCAGGGTTTCATATCACAGAAAAATTCAGATTCGTTTCCTATCACAAATGATGTCCTTGTTCCATTTTCCCCCAAGCTAATCCAGAAACCTTGACAAATAGTCTTTGCTTGTGATTTTTCGTTCTTTTTTTAATGAAAATTTTGTCCTTTGGAGGTTGTAAATACAAATAAAGTTAACAAAGAAGGTAAGGTTTCACAAACCAGTGTCAATGAGGTGAACTGTTGTGTTTTACTAACATAAAACAAATGTAACTCTTTTATTGTATTTACATTCATTTATTATAATCTCTTGCTCTTTATATATTTAAAGGTCCCATATCTAAAGCAACTGAACAATTTTTGCATTTATTGACATGCTGCCTCCCTTTTGAGTCAACATAAATATTTTTGTCATGTATAAAAGTGATAAAATGATGAAAATGATTGCTTTATGTTAGCTTTAATTTACCATATGCATGTATAGTAAATTAAAAGTAATTTAAATCACAAAAATATCACTAGTTTAGTTTTATAGTAGTAATATGTCATTATTTTGCATAATAACATTAATGTTAAATCATGTTACCTTCTGGCATTGTATGTGTTTTAAAGTTACGCCTCAGTTCTGTATAAATTTGCACCTCCTTCAAGTTCCGCTTCCATCTTGCAGATTACACAGACTTGACTTACATGTGGGACTGTGGAGGTGACGGTGTCTATATAAAACCATTTCGCATTTATGATGTGCCACATTTTCCCGTTTACTTTTTATCTAGTTGACTCTTTAGTACACTTATATCTACTGTTAACACCTTTAACACACATTTAAAGTGTGGTAAAAATTAATGCAATTTTGTGAGCTTAAAGGACCTTTAATACAACTATTTAATAGAAATCTGGCACCGTTAACAGATTCTTGATTTTGGATATTTGAGATAACTTACAGAACTTGCCAAAAGTGCTTTAAAGGGACCTTAATTTACAATTAACATAAAATATTTCCTTAAGTGTTTAAAACCTTGAACTTAACAATTCCCCTTGCTCCTTCATTAAAACTATCTGATAAACAAATGAGTACCTGCAGGAGAGGTCTTCAGTGGTCTGGTGCTCTTTGCTTCCCAAAGTGTTTTGGAGTGTTTGGATTTGGAAAAAAATTAAGTGTTAAATCATCTTAATTTGTTCAGGTTAATTAAATATCTTAACCTTTTAAAAAAATATATGATAAGAGTTCCTGAATGTATTCTTAACTAAAGCCTCATTGTTCCATTTATTTAAACCTGGATTATGGCACTTTTATTTTTACAGATATTCTTGTATTAAATACTTAACGCGCATTGTCAGTTCTAAACAGTTCAGCAACAGGAAACATTGATTCAATTTAGAGAATAAAACTAACCAGGACCTGTTGACCCGAGCATCTCGACATCTGGCAACAAATGTATAAATTCAAATGAGCTTTTAATTTAACCTTAGACATTTGGACCATTGTCATTGTTAAGAATTCTACTCGAAATGAATGAGGAACAAGCCTGTAAAAACATGTCTGTAAAAAAAAGCAATTGGCTGCTAAAAGTTGCATGGAATTGATTAAAAATCTACTCGTCACTCTTTATTCTGTTGTTGGATTAACTGAAACCAAGGGATTAGCAGTCGGTGCTTAATTGTGCACGACTGTATCCTTTTGACACACTTGTGACATTGACCTTGACTACTGTGGAGTGTTTCCAGAGAATGACATTTATTAAATCAGAGTAAACCAGAAACTGGCACCTGGTTGCTATTGTTATAACTGGAGCAAATATAAATGTATATATATCCACAAAAACTATATATTTTATTAAATTATCCCAATACATGCTGTATACTTCTGTGTCTGTCTCAGTGTAGGTGCTTGAAACATTGCCGGTGTGGATTGTTCTTTAATGCAAGATCAGAGACAATTATCTTGTTTTTTGACCCTGACCTCAACAGACTGCTTCAGGGCCCACCGGGGTTAAGTCCTGCTTCACTAATGTGATTAAAACGATTAAGGTTTGAATGGAGGAGTCTGGTCCAGGATCAGAGTGAAAGCTGCTTGTTGACCACTTCAGACAGCTGTATGAGTAGGTGAACAGCTATGCTGAGAGGGTTAAAATGCTTCATCTTCACTGCTTTAAGGAACTTAAACTAATCCTTGGTTGACTAATCTGATGTTTAGACAAAGAAACCTTATTAGTTTGTGGAATTAACCAGTGCTGATGAGGATACGTACACTGAAAACTCTGTTCCACCAATTGTTGGGTTGACGATACATCACTTCATAAAACCAATAAAATAAAACACTATGAGTTGATAAAATAGAATTTTGCTCTATTTTGCACAGAAATATTTTTTAGCAGTGACATATTGCTATATTGTCTAAAGATTGCGTAACTTTAACTTTTTTTTTCTAGTGGAATTCTAATTCTAATAATATATATATATATATATATATATATATATATATATATATTTAGCCAACTTGTTCAAATCTCGTGAATTCCAGACCAACTCACCTTATTCATACTTCTCTTACCTTTATCTACCATGATATCACTTGTGGCTCCAATGGCTAGTTATTATGACTCCAGGAATCTTCTCAGTAGTTTTCATTCCTTTTGAGTTCACAACCTGCGTTGTAGCTGACCATTAGGTGGTGATTGCAAACATTTTGGAGAGGAAGGTGTGGTGAAGCTTGGTCAAAGTCAATGGAATAAGGTAGGACTGGCTTAAATAATGGTGTGAGAGGGATTGCTCCTTGTTATACAAGTCAAGGTTCCAGTGCATCCATGTTTTGTGGAAAAGAACGGCTGTAAGTTTTTTGGCCATAGTTAAAGAGTGTTTTATTGTTGTTTAAGGGTTGAATAATGATAGTTCTTTTGAAAATCATTTGAATCCAGTTAAAACGTTTTTGCTTGTTTCATTTGCATATGGCGGATGTAAACATTTGAGAAAACCAGAGCTCCCAGAGCAAAAGCCCACATTAGCAATTCCAATTCACATGGGGAGCTACATGAGGAAGCTACTGTACACAAAGAGGCGTGGCTAGTGCTGCAGGTGCCTCACGGGAAGAATCAGGCCAGGTAAACCCATGCTAATCCCTTTATCTTCATGTGGCCCACATACATATAGAGATCCCCAACAAGCTAATCACCAGCCATAACCTGGAAAACAGAAAAAGACGTTACAAACAGAAAAGCTAATAAAACCAGAAGCTAAAGTTTAGAGTCACAGGCCAGCACCTAGCAAAAGACTAAAACAGTGAAAATAGTTAGTGGAGTAGTAGAGGCTGAAAAACAATTTGTAGTTTGAATGCAATTGTGTGTAGATTTTACATTAATGTTTTAGTCAAAAGCTTTAAACTGGGAGAGTGAATCTAAACTCTAGATATTATCAGGAGTTTATGCAAACATCATGCATTTCATCTTGTATTTCATGTTGTTAATAAACCCTGGTTGCCTGCTCCATCTTCATGTCCACCAGACAATTTTGCCTGTTAGCACGAACTATCCATGACAAAAGCACCTCTAAAAATAGTGTTATTATTTTATTTTGTAATGATAAATAGCACTCGTTATGCTCATTTTATAACATTGTGTCTTTGTCGTTGAAGTTACATCATTGGATAGTCTTGAGCAATTGGCATGGGTGGTAGGTTTACACAGACATAATGCTGTTTCGTTAATCTTTGTGTTTAACACCATAAAAGGAATGGGTTTATGGAACCAGAGCATTCAGTACAGGCATCTGCATGAGCTTTTCTACACCAACATAGTTGGAGCACATCAAGCATCTTTCCTCAGCAAAACATTTTGCTGTGTCTGGAAACATTTACATGTGTTTTTGCATTTTGCTTTGAAGGACACTGGTGTAGTTATTAAATCATTGTACTTGAACTGATGGCTGCAGCTGAGCTTTTGCTATATTATCCCTCAACTACTGCGAGGTAAGGATATTTCATTCATTGCTTACACAATGGACTGAACAAAGACCTGGGAAAATGTGGCAAGAATGAGGAAAAAGCAATATTGCATCAGCTGAATCAAATCAAATGCCCCTATTGATCCTGCCATGAAGTTAAAGATATCATTAAATGAAACTCGTTTTAAATCCCAGAGAGCTATAGAGGTAATCTGCAGAGAAATATCAGTGGTACTCAAAGAAATCACAGATTGATTACATCATATTGAATTCAAAAAATGACTTGAATAAAAGACTTTAAAGAATGTATTTATGGACATTCACCACCCTTTGCAAGGATTTGTATTAAAGAAAGGAGACTGATCCAAGTTGTTTTCAAATAAAAGTTATGAAAAAGTGACCAATAATCCAATAAACTGGATTCCTGTACTTCTTAAGAATAAAAATATGCATACACAATTATGCTAATGTGATTATACATTTAAAAAAAGACCTCTGCATATGTCATACAAAACGTTTGATGATATATGGTGCTGCTTGCCAGGCCGGTCATACCTTTCAATGACATTTCTGTGGCTGGCAAGTTGTTTTTGACTGGGTGGACTCTCTGTAGCTTATTATTTCTCTCCACATGCAGCCCAGGTTTGATATCGATGATTAATGACAGCGATAGGAGCTGGTTTTTGTTCTGCCATTACATTAAATTAGATCTCCATTAGCTCATAAACAGAATTGATGGAGTCTGGTTCTTTATGTCTCTAGTGGAAACAAAATGACAGAGTATAATGGGAATCACTGTTTTGAACCTCTCTTTCCACTGGTACCATTCTGTCAGACAAGGTTTGGTTTGGTCATGCTACCTGATTCCCCCTGAGGAATCCAGAACCCACTCATATTGCTACTGGTTTCTCCCAGGATTTCTTGAACAAAATGCAATAAAACCTTTCAGTCATGGCAGAAATTCATTGCTTAATTTTTGTTATGAAACATAAAAACTGTTAGTTCAAAATTTTTGAGATTTTTTTTCAGTAAAAAATTATTCTTTCATATATTTATTCATCTTCATAACCGTTTGTTCCCTTTAGGGGTCACAGGGTCTGCTGGTGCTCCCTTAAGGCAAAAGCTGAGGTACGACCTGGACAGGTTGCCAGTCCATCGCAGCAGTAAATTTTTTTTTTTTTTTTTACATTTATTATCTATTTCACATAATGTAAAATTTTATTTTATTTACAAATATTATGTATTTTTGTACAGTTTCAGGTTTGTTGAATTAATGTGCAATGTAAGGAAAAAAATTCTATCAAACATTGGCACAACAAAACGCACTTTTCTTCTAATGGTTAAACACAGAACCTTCTTCTGAAAAACACTATTCACTTCACATGCTATTAAAATTCAATACGTCTCTTGCCTTCGCTGAATTAGGTTTCTTGTCATAATCAGAGGATAAATTAATAAATTCCTGATTAAAACAGTTGAAGTTGTCTATCTTTTCTCCCTTTATGAATTCATGAATATGTTAGCGGAGTGATTTGAAATGAGAATGAGGCAGAGAGCGAAAAGTTTGTGTCATTAGGCTTAAAAGATAAGATAGCACACAGACAGGGATTCATGGTTTCCCATCAGAATGCTGCTTGTGTCTGTGCAGAGTAAATCCCCTCATTTGCCATTATAATAGGTATAGTTTTGAAAACGGAGATTGGAAAGCAAACGCGCATAGGCTGTTATCAGGCAAGCAGGAGTAGAATTCACAAGCGGGAGAGTGTTTTACTGTCAAAAATGCACAAAGAAACACATTTAACTTTAACATAAGAAAACAAAGCAGTCCTGCCATTTCGAGTTGATGTAGCCAGACGATATAGTGAGGATGCTATAGTATGGTTTCTTTTATATTCTATTTAAATCAATCTCTTCTAAAGGTTGAAAAATAAATTACTTCTTTGTGCATCCATTGTTGTCCATAAAACGCAAGATTGATCTTCAGATTCAATAAAGGTCTATACCAAGCTATACATACAGTGAGGTAAAGAAGCATTCAACTTCCTTCCTATTTTGAATATTTGACCACAGACAAAAAAATGGTCAGCCTACAAAGTTAATAATAGATCTTTTTGAGAATAATATGAACAATCCTGGAAATTCTTGGGATTCCACTAGTGTGACTTCAAGTCCTGGTTCCACTCCTGCTTCCTGTGCTATTGACTGTGTCTCTCAGTGCATTTTCACACAGGGTTCATCCTTTTCGTTTCTGCCACAGTTTTTATGTCCATACGGCATCTTCTAATCCATTTCAGAGACAACATATTTAGATCACTGGAGTGACCACAGTCACTGAAAATAAAAAAAGCAGTGTTTTTGTTTGTTTTGTCAAGCTCTGATTGAAAACCCTTGTCCTCCCAACACCCTTTCCCGGTGTTGCATGAAAATCTGTTCCTGTTCCACACCATTGGTTGAAAACGTCATGAATATTAATGAGCATATCGATTGAGGGCAAGCCGTAAAAAGTTGTTTCTCCTACGACTGAAGTGTTTTCTTTCTTTGAAGATTTAGAGGTAAAGAAAATAACATAGCGGGCTACAATATTCAAGTTTCAAAACAAATGCCACATGTCCCGCTTACTCTTCCACCAGAAGGATTGAACCGTTCCCATTTTCAGGAGCCCAGAGGTTTGCTTTCACACACGTCACGCAAAAAAATAAATAAATAAAAAATAAAACACGACCAAGTGTTCCTGGAAATGGAAAACAGAAACCAGTGTGAAAGGGGCTTCAGAAAACTTGGCTCCAATCTACTCTCCACAAGAATCTATTGCCTTGGTGCCAACCCAATGTTTTTGTTTCTGCTGCTGTTATCAGGGGATCGTCCAGAGCACGATAAGCATGGATCTGTCCTTTTCATGGAATTATGCACTTTATATATATTTTTTTTTTGTAGAAGATGTTAAAAATTTGGGTTTGGCCTCATAGATAAGTGCTGAGTGGATTGTGTTGCGGCTTTGTCAGTTCAGGCATTTTTCACCTGTCCAGTAGTGACATAAGGAAAAGTCGACATTTAAGCTTCTCAGCAAAACACCACTTCTGCTTAGAAGTGGGCAAACCTGGTTAAAAAAGTGAGTGAACAAACCAAACAATCTAGTTCAAGGGGACAAACCAAACAATGGCAAGACGAAAGGAAATTTCCAAGAATGTCCGGAAGAAGATGGTTATATTCCCCCGGTATTCCATGTTATTCATGTAGACTTGATCTCAATCAGTCACTAATTCCAGAGTGGTTTCAGAGTGGTACAACAGGGGTACTTTGCCTGTTTTGGTCAATAATCCTTGAAAGCATATTTATTACAATTTACAGTATTAAACCATATATGAATACATTCTCTACATTGTATTCTGAGACTGAAGAATTGTTTCAGATTCTCCAGGCGTGAAGGATCTAGCACACAGGTGAGTGAGCAAAACAGTCCTTTAATTCATTCATTTTCGTTCCCCGCTGCCTTCCTTTTGGGGTCACAAGGATCTGTGGGTGCAATTCTCCAGTGCACTTCAGGTGAAAGTGGGGTGCACCCTGGACAGGTCGCTAGTGCATCAAAGGGCAATACACACTTGCTCAGGGGAATTTATGAAAAGCCGATGCAAGCACGGAGCTTGCCAACCAAACCAGCAACCTGCACCATGCCGGCCTAGACCATTTACTGTAATGGTCAAAGTAATAGCAAAAACAGAATGCACCGTCTTCTCTATGTCCATGCCACAGAAATAAGCCAAAAGTGCAAACTGGAAAAGTGTTATTCTGTAGAAAACCTGGAGAACAGAGGACCACATTTATTACGGTTTTGGACCAGATACCAACAGAGAGGTTTAGAAACTGGTTTAGAAATATACAGGCAATGGGCAAAATGCAATAATCTGGAGACAAAATATAGAAACAATGTACCCTGAATAAAAAAGAGCAGATGAGTAACAGAATCTAACAAACAAAAAGTAAAAGGAGCACTAGTGAGGAACAGGTGTCTTTAACAATAACAGAGGAAGCAAAAAAAATTGTTAAATATCAGAAAGAGTACATTGGTAATATTAATAAATTCTTATGACATTGTATAACACTTTCCAGTTTTTATTTTAGGCCGAAGAGATTTGCTTAGGTACTAGCAAGTGAGTATAATACAAATGGGAAGAAACTGTGCCTTTCACCCCTAAGACAAGAAAATAAAAGTTAATAAAACCTGAAATGAAACTGACAGAAGCACTGAAAACACATTTGTGTAGAAGAAAAAACGTCAGTTGCAGCATGACACTGAAAAGAGAATGGTAACAAGTGTAATAGTAGCAGACACTTGGGCAGTGAGAGGAAGAGCAGACGTAGAGAGAGAAATCAGCAGCCAGAACCCCAGAGATTCCTGACAGCTCAGATAAGTCTGCTCTAATCTTAACTTCATGTGTGCAAGAGAGTGAGAAAAAAAGACAGAGGAGAGAAGACCAGAAACTCTCTCACTCGAGTTTGAGAAAATAATATATTTAAAGTCTCTCACATAATATCGATAGCCATATTGGCATTTGAAAAGTACTTAAATCATATTCATTATTGTTTTTAAACTATTGTTATTGCTAATATTAAAGAGGAGATAAGATGCTCATTTCAGAAAGTCTGTAAGCTATTAAAGCTACAGTGGTTTGAAAATGTTTTGGCACCAATCAATTTTTCATGATTTTCCTTTATAAATCATTTGTTGTCTGGATAAGAATATTCAGTTAAATATATGACATAGGAGACAACAACAGTGAAATTTGACAAGTAAAAAAAGATCATAAAGTTAAAAGAATTAGGCATGTGCATAGATGTAGGCACCACAAAAGAAAATTAACTTAATATTTTGTGTACCTTACTTTTTCAGAAATAACAGCCTCTAAATGGTTACTATAGCTTCAAATTAGAGTCTGGATTTGGGCAGAACTTAGGAATGTATTGGTAGATTTCTAGCTGTGTTTGGGGTAGTTGTTCTTTTGAAAGATTCAGCCCAAGATTTGAGTGGAATCAAAGCGACACTCAACTTTAACAAGATTCCCAGTCCCTACACTGGCCACACAGCCTCACAGCATGATGGAACCTTTCATTGTGTAAAGTGTGTTGAATAGTTGAATGGTGCACAATAACACCATTTGCAGCAAGATGATGTTGTAGGTCTTTGGAGCTGGTCTGTGGGTTGACTGTGACTGTTCTCACTATCATGTGCCTCTTTATAAAGTAAAAACACAAAAATTGACATTGGTGGCCAAACTTTTGCATACCACTGTACATTTCTCAATGGAATTTTAAACCAAAACGACCTATGTCTGGCATTGATAAAATTTAAATAGGGTATTGTTCACTCCACTCATTTCTGCAGCCAAGCTTGTGAACAAGACAAAGCGGGGTGTAAAATAGGAATATTTACTCCATTAACAAACATTGTCCACTGCATTTTCAATGGTGTATTATTGAGAACACATGTACAAAGTCATTTTCTTCCTTACCACACAAAAACATCAGACCATGAATGCTTGGAAGGCTTGTGTTCTTAACGAGGATTACAAACCTAGCAATTGCTACAAACAAATCAATTAAAAAGTTGTAGTGATAAATAAAATAAACCATAAATTGCTTTCACACTACTAGTGCATTTATTTTGTCCCAGACCAAGAGAAACAACTAATACACTGTTGCAGTCATCTGCAGATTTAGTTGTCAGTCACACCTCACTGATCGCTCTGGTCCGCACTAGTTGAACTTAGAGGCATGTGACATCATACGGGCCACTCAGTGGTCACATACGTGTTTCCTCGACTGCTTTGGAATTGGTTAGAATAAACTTGCACACAGAAATAAGCAACATATAGGGATAAAGGTTTATTTCTTTCCAGCATTTTTTTAACAACATTAATAATATTATTTGGAGCTTAGTTGAATTGAACTAAATAAGTCAGTGGTGAAAGCCCCCTTAAACTATTATCTGAAAATTGTAGAAGTAAATTTGTTTGTGAAATCCAGTTGCCACAAGACATTTGAGTTAACAAACCTTACTCAAAAGTTAAAACAAAAGGTGTACCATTTACTTTGACAATATTGTTTCAGTCATTCACTACGACATATTTGTCATAAGAACAACTGTGAGAATGATCCCTGTGTGCATGAGTGTTCCGCATACAGGTTAGTACGACTGTTGCCACTAACCTTTCTGAAGTTTAGTGTCGTCTGTATGGAAGGACCTCAGTCATGGTCTCTTACTAGGGGTTCCCACAGTGGTTATTCCAACCAAAACCAACCAATCGTAGTGAATGACTGAAAGGGAACATCTTGGTTACTTGTGTAACCCACCGTTTCTTGAAGGGGGAACAGAGATGTATTCCGTTTGCCATGCCTTCATGGGCAATGAATCTGAGCTTCCAAGATGGTTTGGCTCCTCTGAAAATCACAGAATGTAGGTAGGTTCCACTGGGGTAAAATACCCAGCTGACTGATCAAATCACCTACACCTGCACAATGATACATGCTTTGCACCTTTAAAATTGTGGATCCATTACATCTCCGTTCACTCCTGCACAACTAACCAAGACTTTTTTGACGTAATCAACTTCTACAAACTTTTTGTGTCCTGTGAAATTGCTGACCTTGGTAGACCTCCGGTAGAGTTGTGTACTACATGCTAAAAAGCCTCTTTTCAAGCTCCAGGACAGTGTGACTTTATTTTTATCTGAAAACTCCTCTTTAAAGGTCATTGGACACATGTGGTTGGCCCTAATGTTCCTTCAATGGATATTAATGACACATTTCTATGGTAAACCAGTCTAAGTCTGTGCCAGTGATGTAATTCACAAACTCTATAAAGACTTCATGGTCTTTGTGGCAGTGTATGTGTGTGATTTAGCTTCTCAGCCCATGAGTTTTTCTGTGTTCTGAACTCCAAGAGTTGTATCCCTTTGTGTCATATTTAGCAAGATTGAGAATCCAAACAACAAACTCATTCCCCCTCCTATACATCCATCTTTTATTCTCTCTGTCTTGAGACTGACAAGAAGAAAAAATATCATTCTCGACATTGCTTTCTTCTCTTTCCTGCAGGAAAGACCTTTATATGTTTGATCAACCTGAAGCAAGAGCTTCTTAATACGCTGAACAAGCCAAGATTCTCTCAGCAGGAGTCCTTTGAAAGGAATGTTCCTGCGCTTTGCATAAATCCAGTTCTCACCAAAAAGACTTATTTATTACATTAATGAACTAAAAAAGTGTTTTGCTATATTAAAATAATCAGCTGGAATTTAATGTATTAAATACTTTTGATTGGAAAGCATCATGAACACCAGCACTTAAACACAAACAAAGAAAGTCCTTAGCAGTCACAATGATGCTTGAGATGTGAGTGTGGGTGTGTTCTCTTATGCACATTTGCCTGCTCATCTCTGACGGGTGAACACACATTAACTTTTTTTTAGCAAACATACAGTTATAAGAAACAGTATCTTGAATATTTATATATGTATATCAAAACTTTTACTGCTCACCTTCCTGGAGCTGTCAGTCAGGAGATTTTACTGAAAAGTTTGATTGAAGCATTTAAATCGACCTCGTTCACACTAGAAGTGATTTGCAGTGACAGTGAAGGGATTCCATTATTTGCCAAAATGGTGTCAACTGTAGGCGTGTGTCAAGCAACTAGAAGCAAACGACTAAAGCAGAGAAAAGTTAAACTCCATGAAAACTTGGATAGATTTTGTTCTTATGCGTAAGATCCGTACTATGCTTTAGTACTTGCAAATTACACTTGTGGAGTCACTTCAATTCTGGAAATCATGAACAGAGATGAATTTCAAATTCACAGATATATTAAAAGGGACCATAGAGTTTGGGTGAAAATACACAGACAATTGCATGTACCACACACAGAACGAGAATGAGTCTCTGGTAACTTTATCACTAGAATTTACATCCAAGATATTTAATACTCTGAGACTTTTAAGACGACATGCTTCAATTTAAAATCATATCTGACACGGAATGTTTAAGAGACCATCCTAAAGTGTATTTTCACTTGAATCCAACATGCTTTTTTGCTTTTGAAATGTTTTGCAGTTTGCTGACAGTCTCTCAACCACGGTAAACAAAACTTACTTTCACACAGCACCTGCAGTCGTTCAGCTCAGAAGCTTCTCCCATTCAAACAAGCAAAATAGCAAGACAAGCTCTTCAGTTTTTACTTGAATTAAAAAACAAAACAAGAAGCCAAAATGCAACTCATGTTTATGTTTAATGATATTTGGGCTGGAGGAGGATTGCTCTCTGTTTATTGGTCTCTTTTTGTCAGGATCTGTTTGTAGAGTGTGCCTCTTGAGTGTTTCAAACACACAGTGATCTGCTGCTGCTGACAACGTTTTGTGTCTCTCTGTCCATCTTTAGAGGAGACTAGTAAACCATCTTTTCGGCCAGGAAAAGCTACACAAAAACTTTTTACAAGCATAAAATTGCTCACTGTATAAAAACCAGGGTCTTAGCAAAAAGTTCCAATGTAATAAATCAAAGAATTCACTTGTACTACTTGTACAGTGCAGTGCAAACCAGTGGAGAAGAGTAAAGAACAATAAATGAAATTCCTCTGCAGATTTCTTTGCAACATGACTTCTCAAAGTATTATTAATCATAAAAGTCTATAACAGACCAGGAAAACATTAATTTATCAAATACTTGGCTTTTGAGGCAGTGCACCAGTCTCACTCCCTGTAAAGATGTGTTTTTGTAGACGGTAATAACATATCCAGTGTAACTTGTAAAAACCTTTTTAAAGTGCTACGCATTCACTCCCTGACTACTCAAATGATAAGACTTTCATCAAAAGTATTGAGATCATGATTAGAATACTGATTCCACATGGAATTTATAGCTTCTGAGAGTGTTCAGATTTGTTCATACTGGAGAGTCGATTCAGTGTTTGGTCTTTTTGGGTTTGAAGCTGTCATATCTCAGATACATTACAGCAGGAAGCAGAGAAGACACAACAAACTCATGTTCTTTTATTATCTGCAGGAGACAAAACAATCTGTTATTAAGTGTTTAGCTCAAGAGTGTGCATGAAGGCTTTTGATGAAATGATCTGTGAATTGTGCTTTCTATGGAGTGGTAACAATTTCTTTCACATTTTCGTCACATTTTAATCTATTTTGATTGAATAATGTTATTTATAACTAAAATATGTTTCATGCTTAAACTTTACATGGTCACCTTATGATTTTAGCAGAGAAAACAGTTTATGACTATTGTGTTTTGGTTAGGGTTTTATTCTTTGTTTCGAGAACCAAACCCCTACGGTGGCCCATCAGTGCACAACACTAATGTCATGCAAACTAATGACACTGCAAATCAACTTCACGCATATTTCAAATAAAAAAAATGCCTATTTTGTGTTTTTGAGTTGCAGCTGTGTTTTTAATTTGCAATAGTGTTGTATGACAAAGTTCATTTGCAGGTCTTTTGTGCACTATTGGGCCACCATACCAAACACACATCCATATTCAAAACTATATGCTTGATAATAGCAAGGATGTTTACAATTGTACATCTATTCATCTCATGCACAAATGGAAGCATCCTTGTGCATGTGGTTGTGTTAACTGACAAACTGTGGTTTTTCTTTGTAGTTGTGCTGCTCATTTCTTGCTGCTCATTTCTTGTCCTCCTCATGAGTTCACGTGCCTGCCATCACGCTCTCATCACATGCACCAGTTCGCTGTTTATCTAAGTGGCTTTTAGCTGTGCTACTTTCTCACCCCTTTTGAGAGACTAGTAAACAGCATTCAGTATATCGCTTCTGTCACCTATTGTTTCTGTGCAATCTGGTCCTGTCTAGTTGTGCGAATCAAAATTTTCTTCACCTTCTACCCAAGTCCCCTAGCCATACCCTCAGAACGTTTTGGTTGATGGCCTCGAGACTCACCACTGTCAACTCTCACTGTTTATTGTGCTGGTCCCCTACTCTCTATATATTTTGCCTTTTTTGTTTCAGGGACTTTGGGAAGAAAGAACACTCTTACGATTGCTCCTTCTAAAGATCCAAGTGATGCAACTTCCTGCTGATAAACTGATTCATCGAAATCCCTCATTTTTCAGGAAGGGGATGGTTAGGGAATGAATAAAATCTGGGGACACTAAATTCTATTTTTCATTGTTTTATGTGGATCCAAGCAATATTTTAAACGTAGCTTTAATTTGCAATGGGAATAGCATGAAGTACACTTTACTTGGTAATGAAAGGTATTTATGATGCAATTTTAATAATTATTTATACATTTGAAGTGCCAGAGACAGAAATGGCACCCATTCGGTGGAATTCGGTGTTGTTTAACTTTGTCTCATCATCAATGAAAGAGATTCCTTATGATTAAGCTATATGCCTTCTAAACATACAGTGAAAGATCATACAAAGCAGATTTCCAAGCCTTCCTCTTAAATCCTCAAAACCCTGGCGGATTAATGTATATAATGAAGCCGTAGCTGACTCACACACTTGATATTGACAGTGCTAAAGTAAAGATCTACATTCGAAAGCCACTTGCAAATTGCACAGTTGAGGAGCATGTGACAAACATAAGCTTCAGCTTTCCACACGGAGGCTTTCCCGTTGCTTTTGATAAGCTGGGATGTATTTGTGCTGAAAAGATCCGTTCACATTCGCTGATTCCACTAGAGGATCAGCATCTTTTTCTCTTTTTGTGGATGAGGCAAGGATTCAGAAAGCTTTATTTATTAAATCAGGCTGTGCAGTCTAAAATCAATAGAAATTGCTTTGCTTCTGATCTGAATTCACTTAAAACATAAGTGGTGTTTTATAGAATCAAGGATAAATGTTTTTATTAAAGCTGGAGTCTATCATACCATGCTAACAAACAGGGAATAAATCAAGTCTCTTCAGTGTTCCCAGAATCGCCATGTCCTTTACATCCTCGCCCGTCCTGCTTCATCTCTTTCTCATATTGTCACATTGCCTCCTTTCTGACCCCAGCAGGAAAGAAGGATGATGATGTCCATAATAGCATCATTAATACCTTATGCTCCCCGCAACAACCAACTTTATGTGCTAAAATGTGATAAAAAAAATTCACCCCATTGAGCGTCAAACATATTTAAGCTAGGTTATTTCTAAATGGAGGAGGATTTCAAAACCATAACCTTTACGAGCCCACCACATCCCCTTTGGATGATAGATCAGAATTACAATTCTTGTCTGGAAACTAAGATAACCTGGAAACTAATCCCAAGACAGGCAATAAACATGTCATGTTGATCGTCATATCTGATAGCTCCTCTGCTCAATCTACTTGTGAAATTAAACACTCCATCAGAATAGAATACACTTGTTTTCAAGGTCAAAGGAAATTAATGGAATCTTGTGCCCTCAATAATGTCTAGATAAAAAGCAAATATTTCCTAGGGAAGCATAAAGAATTTATCACCATCCACTTTTTTATCAGAGACACAACCTGTTAACTTTGATCAAATAATATTATTGTTTGGTCTTGTTGAGATATAGAGCTGCTTATCATCAGCATAGCAGTGAAAGTTTACACCATGTCTACTAATGATGTGGCCATGGTGCATCAAATAGATAGAGAATAGAATTTCGACATAAGACTGATCCTTGTGGCACTCCATATTTCTAGCTAAAACATAAATAGTTTTTAATAGTATATAAGTTCAAAATAGTATATAAATATAAATAGTAAACAAATAGTATATAAATAGTTCAAAATCCTTAATTACTCGCCCAAAAAATAGTATTCTCCACAAATGTTGTTCATGAATGAATGAATAAATGAACAAACCAGGAGCCATGGAACAATTATGGGAGTATAAATGTTTCAGTAGCTGAAATGGTTTAATCATTTTTAAAACACTGCTTTCATTAGAGCCTGCTCCAGAAATTCTAGAGTGTAAAAGGTTTGGTGTTTTACATTGGATGCCAGAATTTATACAAGTATGGGCAACAAATCCCCTCTGTGATATCCAGTTCTGTTTTCACAAGTATCAATGCACTCGATTCACATTACTCACTGTTAAGCTGCAATCACTTCCAATTCTCCCATATTAAATTCCATCTGCCCTTGTCCGCCATCGATATCATTACCCTGTGACTTCCTGGACTCCCTCACCAGAGTTCCGTGTGATCCCTATGTGATTTTTCTTCTTGCAAACCTCTCAACTCTCTTGTGCTTCTTTCTCAGATGTCTCTCTGTTTCTGTGATGCTCCTGTTTTGGTGTGTTGATCTCAATCATCAACTAAAAATTGTGGCTAGCTGTTTGTGTTAGCACCCTGACCGTATCGCTACTCCCATCTTCCTACCAGATGATCCTGAGTGCTCCATCTCTGGAAGAATGGATTTCTGGGAATAAAAACCTACCTGAGTTAATCACCTGTTCAGCTCAGAGTAAAAACCTGTGGATTTCTTCTGAGTTCCATACAGCTCTCTCACTGGAAGATTCTCTGGAAATCTACCTACCTGTGCCAATTTACTGCAGAGTTGTCTTGTCATTGTGTTTATCCTGTTTCACGGAGGGCTTGTAATGAACCTTGAGCACTATGTCGCTGTACAGCCTCTCCATTTAGTCACCACAGAACCGTGACAACCTTCTCCTGCCATTGGCTAAACAAAAATGAGTGGGATTAGTGATGGTCAATGCAGGGCAATTCAGGAGGAAATTGTGCATACGTAGTAGTGATCAACAGAAGAAATGGACATAAAGCTGAACAGCGGTCCACACCAAATCTACTGCACAGAATCCTTTTAACCCTTTAAGACCTATGGGAGCGCTGGCGATCCCATTTGCAAATCAATTTTTTAATCCCTTTAAAATTATAACCACATAAAATAGAGCAATAATTCTTTTTGCATCATAAACAGAAGGAGTTAGACTTACATGGGACATATGAAACGTGCCTCAAAGAGCCTTTACACAATAAAAAAAACATTATAATCCACACCGTGGGTGTTAACAGCACTTCTGATGAAGGATATTTCATCACATTGTAAACATGATCAATTCCTGCAATATTACCTAGGATCCACGGCATGACGTCATCTTCCCATCTATTTTACCACTGCAAAAACTTTTGGCTTAGATTTGCTCAATCGTTATCTAAGTCTCTCCTAAACATCCCATAACATCCCTTTTGTCCTCTGTGAGGGGTATCATGCTCAAAAGCTACACAGGGGTGAAGAAAGTGTGTGAAGAGTGAGCTCCCTTCATGTGTGAGGCATGTGAAGTGCATCTTTGTGATATTATGGACAGGAAGTCCAATCACAGCTATTCAGTACAGTACAACACTGTTGCACTCTAAATAGTTTGTGTGGTAGCTAGTTATATATATATGTGTGTGTGCGTGTGTGTGTGTGTGTTATTTAGAACTTGATTGCACAGTTGTAAATAATTTATTGTGATGTTCATTGTATGTTTAATGCAAAATATGTAAGTTTTTTGTCTTGCTTTATAAATTTGAGTGTCTCTAAACTAAGCAATGAATACACTCAGAATAAATTTACTCTGGTTCAAAAGGATTTTGTGCAACTTTTTTATATTTACAATTTTGCTATGATGTGGCTGTGTTTAGAAAAAATATGTGGAGAAAAAAAATGCTGCAATCAGACCCCTCTCGTTAAAGGGGTTACTAACATACAAACATATTATTGGTTTGCAATTAAAACACATGTTGAAATCACGCATTATGTGTAAAGGCCTTAAGAGTGGGATTCTGCAGCAAAAGCCACAAATGAAAAACTGTTCCCTTTAGTTTTAAGAAATCTTTATTGCATAAAATGTGTTTATATTTATTTAGGTTAATTTAACATAAACAACTATTGTGGTACCAACATGGACTGATTCTGCTCTGTTTGAGGGTGAGGAAGCCTCAGGTTGCCAAAAAATTGAGATCTTCCAGCTTAAAATTCCTAATGAAGCTAATGTTGCCAGAGATCGTGTGTTTGTTTTTTTTTTTCAAGCATGGACATAATCCATGGCTTGGTGGTGCTCAATAGCTCAATAATTTCCAATGACGCAACAAAGCAATGGATGCAAGTGGCCAAGAGCAGTATGACACAAAGACTATTGTGAAAGTGCCCTGAATGCCATCCACGGCATTACATCCTCACTAAACTCAACCCCAGGAAAATCTGCCCTGATGTTCGGATATGAGAACAAACCAGTGCACAAATTTCAGGTAGGTGTGTGAAGCCCTCACTTCAGAGTAATGTAATGAATATTTTATGGGCCTTTTTTCTTTCTGAAGCTAAAAAAGAGAGCACCTCATTCACTGTAAATGCTGGGAAACAATGACTAGGACAAGAGAAAAGCATAAAAACAAGAGAAAACAATGATAGATTTTTCACATTTTGAATTTGGTTTCCTTCATCGACACACTCGACCCAACACATTTTTCAGAAATATTGCCCCAGAACTAAACAATCATCTAACAAAAGTGTCTTTATCATCAGTCAAGTTCCTACATAATGACAATCTCTTACACTAGCAGCGAACCCTGAACGTCTCCTTCACATCTTTTCTCTAAAGCCACCCACTGTGAGAAGATCTCTCATAGAGCTAATTAACTCTCTGAGGAGAGAAAGGTGAAGAGATGCCTGGATGGCATTCTCTGAAGCTCTGCTCATGTGGACTATAACAATGGCTCTGAGTCGGTATGAAGCCTACTTTCTTTTTATCACCACAGGTATGTTCTTCATTGGACTACATGGGCCATCATTATTAGCTGAGGGGCTGTCTCCATCATTCTAGGATGAGTTTAATAGAAAAGTCACAATGTTGGAAATTTATAGTACAAGCCAATGGCAAAGGGAAATGGGAATCTGAGAAGCTGTCTATAAATCAAAAGACACTGTAATCATAAAAAAAAAATAAAAATCTAAAAAGTAAAGGCTATAGTCGTGGCTGGTTTTACTCCCACATCTGAGACATGGTCGAATGCTCAGCAGTAAAGCGATCAGTGAAGATTGTCCCCTATTCCAGACATTCCCAGGAATCTCATGCATAAACTGCAAGTTATTAATATATTTAAATATGCCGCTTTGCATGCATACATTCTGATCATTACCATGCAAATGAGGTGGCTGAGTGACGATGGAAAATAAAGGGGATGAAGACTGGAAGAGAATCTAAACACAGGAGACCAGAAACCTTCCATAGTCAGCTATCTGATCTCCTTATACGATCAGTCAGGCCTCAAGGAAAAAGTGTCATTGTATACGGAAACGGAATTTAATTTAAACTCCACAGAGGAGGCTGATAAGAGTATGATGTGTCACCGTGATTACACTTTGCCTTATCTATATTTGCCAACAGACTTATTTAGCATCTGAGTCTCAGTCACCTAATGTCCCAAAGTAGACACTGGCGCAACTGTATTTGCCTCCCTTTACAGCGGCGGGCGCGAGAGCAGAATTTTAAATGCTGTAAGATGGATGTCCTGTTATAGCAGGATTAGACTGCACACTCCATGTTTTATTGCAGCCTCTTCGCTTTGTAATATCCGTGTAATGGCTTTTTCAAACTGCAGGGCCCAGATTTCAACCATTGCTATTTTCTCATCTCGATTTCGTTTGGCTCCTGCAGCTCAGCTCCTTTTTCCCTGTTCAATTCCATCTAATCTCAGTATAATAAAATTTCTGCATACTACTGTGAGATTTTGGGCATAGACAGCATACTTTATTGTCTGTATTCACTTAAGGTGTAAAATCTATGTATAGGCTTACACAGGATATTAAAGAATGAGAAGGTTCTTGTAAAACTAATTTAGCTTTTGTTTCATGCATGTTTTCAGAAAAAAAAGGAATACACAGGAATACACCGAGCGAAGATGTTGTATAACTATAATACAGGAAGCTTTTGTGTCAGCAGACAAAGTGATTGCTCATTTCAGTTTCACTTCAGCCTCAGACATGCATTACTTTGCATCTGACAAGCTCCTTATCATTTCATTTTTATAAAGAAAACGAAGTAAAGATTAAAGCTGCAAGCAGCAATCAAAGGGTTCAAGCACCTCCGACGCCTTTGCCTCTCTGAGGCCAGTTTGTTGAATACTGAAATTTAAAGAATATTTAAAATTACAGAACATGCCAGGCAAATTAATAAATGAAAACAATAATATGAATAGTCCATTTTTGTGTTTCTGTTATCATTTTGGCCAATGTTTTTGTCACATATTTCAAAATTGGTAAAAAGAAGTTGAATGTGTTGAATGCAGTATTTCCTGTGGTCACCTTGTGAGTTTACATTGTAGATGCGTTCAGACATGGACTGTTATTATTGTTGGTAAATTTGGTACTGATCAGACATTGTATGGCTGCGTTATATCAACTTCCAGTTTATGGATAAATGCTGATTTCAAAAGGCGACGTGCCCATATAGCTTATCGAAGTGAAAAAAAAAACAAAACATTGCAATTTGACATCCCATAAACTTTAACATAAAACTGATTGAGTCTGAGAACAGATATTAACAGTTTGGAGGAGTTTGTTAAAGTACGACATAGAGGTTTTTTGCGAAATAGCCATCTTCCACCAGATTTTGGAAATGCAATCCACCTTTTATACATCTCAGTACGCTACAAATGTGTGCCGAATTTCATTCGCTTATGACAAACTGTTAGCACAGCATAAGCTGAAACGCATTAGGTGACACTGTAGCACCATTTTTCCACCCACCCTTTTCAAACCTCATTCAGGTACCAAAACCACAAATTTCAACCATCTCCACTTAACATATTAAAGTAAAAAGTTCATCTTTCTCTTTCTTACTATTCACATGAAAGGATCATATTTGGTTTTAGTAGTCTCCAACAACAGATTGATAATTTCAAGACCAAAAGGCAGTGCATGTATGTTATACACTGCACCATGGAGCAATTGAAGAAGGTCATGTGGTCTGATGAGTCCAGATTTTCTGTTCCAGAGTGATGGGCGCATCATTGTGAGAAGAGAGGCAGAGATGCTCCCATTATGCCTTGTGCCTATTCTACAAGTCTCTACAATTATTGCAATGATCTGGGTTTTGCTGTAGTTGGTCAGGTCTAGGTTCAGCAACATAATATTCTGAAATAATGAGGTCAGCTGACTCCCTAAAAATACTAAATGTCCAGGTGATTCCATTCTTGATGGCACCGGCATATTCCAGTAATCATCTGGCTCAGTTTTTGAAAGAGTGGTTCAGGGAGCATGATACATGATTCTTTTCACACGTGGATTAGGCAGAGAGTCCAGACCTTAAACCCACTGCGAATCTTTGGGGCAGGCTGGTGAAGGCTTTGTCAAGCTCTACCTGCATCAATGCGAGATCTTAATAAAAAAATGAATGCACCACTAAATGGAAATAAATCTTGTGACACTCCAGAAGCTCATTGAATCAGTGCCGGAAACTTTGTCCAGGCAGTGTAATATGCATTTATTTTTAAATTATTTTTTACAATATCTCCTAATCTTCATATACTAACCTGCTATTATTGGCAGTTAGAACCAGTCCATTGTGATTGGATTATTAGTATACCAATCAACATTACACAGCCTGGAGCTGCTGCAGTATTCTTGAAATAAAAATAATACCCAACCATGTTTCATCACACACTCAATGAAATGCTGTTTCAATTATTCAGGCTCTGTAAAATAAATACACAAAGGGTCTATGGATAAATAAACAGCAGAAGCAAGCAAAAAAAATAGACTGATATTTTAAAGATGCGTGTGTACATTTTCACGATTGAGCTGATTCTGTGTGTTCAATCACTCTGTTCGAGGGGCTTAGAGTCTTTACCACCAGTGTTTTTATCAATTTTCCAGAGCTTACCGATCCAATGAGTTTATGACCACAGCAAGACTTCAGTCATTTGACATTATACTTTGTTTAACTGAATTACAGTTTAACTACAACCTATTAGTTTAAAAGCTGAAATTCTCTAGTACAGTATAGTCTAATATGAGAAAATTAATCTTGTGTATTAAAAACAATGACCCAATGCATCTTTTCTTTATATTTTAGTCCTTACGAACAATATTCCAGTACCAATATGAAGAAATAGAAAAGTTTTTTTTTAAAGAGGGAAACGTTTCAAATGTTGTAGAAATCAACCCAACCATCAGAGTTCAACTGACTCAGGCATTCTGCCTTTTCATGGTTAAAGTTCTGTGTTGCTTTGGTTCATATTCCGATGTCCAGTTTCGCGTCAGCTTTAGTCCCGATTCGCAAACTTCTACAAAACCCTAATATTAGGTACTCTTTTGTGACGGAAACAGACTCTTGACAGTGCAGCAGAAACATGTGTCTTAATGATGATGTTAAAATTTTAACAGCTATTAAATCAAGCTGAGGAATTGCATCACGTAATTGTGTTATCATTCATTCAACTCCTCAACGAAATTGCATTTTTGAATGTTTGTATTCTTGCTGTTGAAGATGCTCTGGATATTATCTTGCCATTTAATGCTCATTATCAAACACATTTGTACACTTTGTTTAAAGTGCATACACATTATGACAAGACTCAGAATTTACAATAGATCCTAATCGTTTAATTTTTACATGGATTTCAACACAGACCAACATTAGAAGTACTGTTCAGTTCACTGAAGGAACAATATACAGGTTAAATTTCCAAATTTATTAATATTATGCATTCCTCTTATGTTACTAAACCTTTTGCAACATATGCCTGATTAAACTGATTGGCTATGTGAAGTTTTCCACTATTGCAGATTTCAAAGTGTGGGGTTTATGGCTAAAAACCCTAATCACTCTTGAGGGACGGGACAATAGAAGCAAGAGCTGTAGACTGAAGGGTGCAGAAGAGTGTGCAGACCGTAAGGGGAAGCAGTACCATTGAGAGCATTGTGACATTTGCCAAAGTGATCTTACTATTAGTGAGTGCAAAAGATTAATTGGACAAGTAATGTTTTCAATCACTTAATTTCTGCTTTCCCTGTTTTAAAAACTCTACTATTATTATGCCTCTTTTAGAAACCTCAGTTGGACTTTGCCCGGAAATTATAGACTCTCTGTTTATAAAATCACTGGTAATTGATAAAATGGTAAATTAAAGAGATCTACAAAAAGCTTGCTTAACTGCAGTCAGACACAACAGAGTCCATACTATTTATGGCATTTAATAGCCATATTGGGGGGCTCAGAGTTTAAATGTTTCAAATCGTACCTCACAGACTGGTTCAAAGGTGATAACATGTCCCCATTAATCCAGGGAAATGGAGCTCTTGAATTAGTGGCATTAGTAGGAATAAATTTGATATCCCATACATCAGATCTATAGGTTCAGATCTTAGGTCAGGGGTCTACAACCTATGGCTCAGAAGCCGCACGCAGCTCCCATGTGGCTCCCATGTAGCTTAGATAAGCGGAAGCAATTTTATGAAAGCTCAAGAAATAAATGGCACATAATGTAAACTGGTGTTCTTCACTGGTTCTTTGCAGGTTTCCGCGTTCTATATAGCATTTTTTCGCTTTACAGAACTCCTTAAGCCCTTTGGTTCTTCACCAGGTTCTTTGCAGGTTTGAAGGTGCTATATATGAACATGTTAAAAGCATCAGTCCGTTGTGCTTTGAATCAGTAAAAAAACTTTCCTTATTATATCTTCATAGGCCCTTTAATTTGTGGATGCCTTGTGCTGTCAAGTTCAGGCAGAGTTTACAACATTTTGATGTTTCGATTGGTTTAAATTAGTGAAATTGAAAATACTGAAAATGTTGGGGAAGTCATTTTAGTTACAGTAAAGTAAAGGAAACCCAAGCTGTGTTGTTTAACTAAGAGTAAATTAAATTCAATTATTTATTTTACTTAGCCAAAGACCAACTTTCAAAGGAATTCATTACAAGATTTTCATTAAATCAGAAACATTTTGGTCTTTGATTCAAAAGGTTGCCAATCCCTGCCCTAGACTCCAGTACAACTATTAATAAGCTGTTAATGAAATAAAAGCCTAGTTTGCTTGTAACCTCCACTTGAAAAGTCTAAGTTTATTGTGTTTAACAAGGGGCATTAGACTTAAGGAATGTGAAACTATGCCTTGATAGAAGAGCCCTTGATTCTTTCTTACATGAGTTAATTATTTCACAAATGCTCAACACTACAGCATTAGTAAATTTTTGCTATGGAGACTACATGCTGTGTAGAATAATGCGGCTCTGTGTAGAATTATGTTTTTTTTTTCTATTTTACAACATATTAGCAAAAACCATATAACACTCCACCCACCCACAACCCCTCAGAATTTAGTTCCACAAAATAGCAAGTAAACACTGTACATTTTGCATAGAAAGAAAAAATTCTATGCTAGATTGGGTTTTTTCTCTACCCATGTTCTTTGATTTCATAAAATGTTTTCTTCACATACTGCCATAACTTCTGGCTGCCTTTAAGATGGTGGGTGCTTGTCTTTAGAAATGCTCAAATAATAATACGTTTACTCTGTTCAAACCATGGGTTGAATTCTGGATCCAGTATAACCTTATTTTTTTCTTAACATCAGCTATAGGCATTAAGTCTCATACATAAATGACCTTAATGGAGTTTAAAAATATTCAGCTTACTCTACTAGATCACCTAGCCAATGCATTTTTGGTAAGAACATGGTGATGTTATTCAAGCAAGCAGTACCGTATGTGATATTATATTTGCAGGCATACTGTATTTTGGGCCATATTATGGAGTGTTTTGGAAAGGAGACCAGATTAGGGATGACCAAGTATTTAACCTTTCTTAACCTTTAAGTATATGGCCTTTAGAAACTGAATTATTAGCAGTGACTTGGTAGGTATGAGATGGCTTGACATAGTTTAGTTTAAAAAGACACCAAGACTTTCTTTTTTCAAAACAGGAAATGGTGTGGTGTTGTCCGACTTCACAGTTGTAATATTGCACATTGAAAGAGAGTGTTTAGAGCTAATTATACATATTTAAAGTTCTGCACATTAACTATTACATTTATTTTTCATCTTTCAAATAACATGATCGTTATTAACATTCTTGTGCAAAGTCATGTCATTTAGTCTTTCATTCATTTTTTTCTTTAGAGTAAATTATAGCCTGCATTGAAAGGAAAATGTGTGCAGTCTCTTAATTGTGCACGTCCAAATGTCAAGGTTGAAACAATATATTTGTCTGGCCCTACCACAGAATGGTCCAGTTAAACCAGTGCTATATCCAGTCACACAACACAAGATTCAGCTCAGAGAGGGAACACAACATGAATCAGACAAAGCCTATGTGTGCGCTGCTCAGTAGATTCACACTGCCCGGCTTTACCCACACACCTACAAACATCCCAGAGATGAAAGGCAGCAAGCAGGGGAAAGGGCAGACAAATGAGGGAGAGAAAGAAAATATAAATGAAAAAAAAAACTATTCTTTCATCTGTGCAAAGTCACTAAAATGATTTGGCTAGTTCTAAAAGCCTGGTTGCCCGTGTTAGATAAATAGACCTGTTCAATGGGTGGCCTTGAGATAAGTGGAAGGCTTTCATGTATGTTTACAGGAGATGTCACAAATATAACCTTACCAAACACACACTTGAGCCTTTGGAGAAAATGCACAAAAACTATTAGAAAAAAAAAACAATTTGTTATGATCCCAAATTATTTATTATTAATATATGGAGCAAATTGTTGTTAAATAGGGACTATTATTGCAAGGTAATACCAAATGTATAATGCTGTCTGTAAAATGTAGCTTAATGATTCGAAATCAAGCATGGATTGATTAGAACAGTCCGAATCCTGGATTGTACCATTTAACGAAAGTGTGTCCGAAATAAATCCTGAAGGTTCAACAAACCCTGAATAATTCATGTGAAACCAGTTATCAATAATAATAATTAAAATAATAGCTATTTAGCTCGTTCATGTGAATTTCGTTGCTTCTGGAAATGGCTGCATCATAAAAAGATCCCCATCTTGTGAATTAGGGTACTTGGAGCTTTCTTTCTTTGTCTGTCTTCTTGATCTTTTTCTGATGACACAGCTCATCTCTTTGCTGTCCGTCTGATTCTGATTGCTTAGCAAACTTGTAAAGTTCATTGATTGGACTTTGCTCCAGAAATGCGCTCCCCCTCCTCCGTGTGTGACTGAAAGCCAAGCACCTACTCCAGAATGACAGACAAAGCTGTTTTATACCATTCATTCATTTTCCAACCCGCTTATTCCCTTTTTGAGGTCATGCGGGTCTGTCTGTGCCTCCAGCAGTTTATCCAGTGGTCTCGAGCTCTTATTGGGCAGGGTACACCCCGCACAGGTCACCAGTCCATCGCAGGGCAATAGAAACAATTTTCATTAGGCCAGATTACTTTCGAGTCTTAGAAAGCAATTAGACGGTACCTTTGTCAGTAGCCAAAGAAAGCAGAGACAACGATTGCGTAAACTGTTGGGATGCTAAATGATGCTTGATACACTGGCTGGCAAGGCAGTTTAATTGAGATTTGAGGTGACCTAATTGGAGAAAAAGGCAACATACAACTTAGGATCATGAAACGATCAACAAACCCAGTTGTACTGGTTGGAGGGATTTGCTTGAAGCTTGTGAGCAAAACCCATGATAGAAAGTTTCTCTCTGTAGTGGCCTAGCAGTGGGAACAATGGGAGAATGTATGAAGCTATGTTTAGATGGTTTTATGAGAGAATAAGTCAGGAGCTGCGGAGTCTATTCTGCAATGTTTTGGTCATTCTGCTTGTGGAGTGCTAGCATCTGAAGAGATTTTCTAGTGCTTAGAGATAAACTGCAAGTCAGAGCGAGCGGAAAACAAGAGCCAATGAAGTTGCGGATGATATGATCTCTTTGCAACCCATTGTCAGCCTGTAATCATGAGACATAGAGAGATTTAGGGAGTCTCAAGTGGAGGACTGAATGGGTTTAGAAGCTTGGCAGAAACAGAGCTGGAGACTGGGGTTGGTACCTAAGGGTGTTTTCATACCTGACTTGTTTAGTTTGATTCATTCAAACTAGAGTTCGGCAGTACAGTGGTGTGGTGGATATCACTGTGGCATTCCATTTAGAAGGTTGTCGGTTCGAGGCTCCTTACTATAGTCGGTTCGGTGACCTTAGTATAAGGTAAGCAGCTAGTGGTCAAACTTGGAGTAGTTTGGAATTCATAAGTCATAAATTGTGTATCATAAGCAATTAACACAAATGATATGGTAAAAGATTGTCCCAGGCTTCTGGTGTTCAGTTTCCATGTGCACGTTAATTCTAACCAATCGAAAACCAGTGAGTGGCCCATAGGATGTCTGTGTTTTCAACTAAGTGCCGTTCTGAGCGTTGTGTGAATGAGGACTAACTCTGCAGATGATTTATCAGTTGTTCCTTATGGTCTGGACCAAATTAAACAAACTAGAGGTGTGAAAGCACCTAAGGTGTTTGTTTAGTGGAATGAGAACTGGAAGTTATGTAAAAAAAAAAAAAAAAAACAGTGGAAGGCAAATATGTTTTATTTCAATTAATTTCCATAAACTTCATGGATTCTAACCCAAAGACAGGCCCACTCTGTTGAGGTCTGAACCCCATGCTGACCCTGATTCAAGCATTTTAAAGGTGCTTTGAGATCAACTTGGTGTATAAAATAGGCAACATTGATTCAAACTGGACTGGTAGGTTATGTCAAATGGTAAAACTTTGCATTGCTTGGAACACTTAAAAAACCATTTTGCAGAGTAAATAAATTGCACAAGTGGATTGAGAACATCATCAGTGTTGAACAAATCTCCAGGAATTAATTCTGTTCATAATCTCAATGAAGCAAGGATTTATTTCATGGCTGCTGGCTTTTGAGCTGTTGAGTTTTTGCATGTGCAGCATGTGATTTGTGTAACTGGTGAAATGTGATCAGAGGAGCTCTAGGGAAGCCCTTCATAATGAGAGGCATCCTGGGCTGTTTCTTATTGGAGAGAGAGAGGGAGAGAAAGAGAGAGATCAGGAACGCGCTCTTTTAAACACACGTACACACACCAGCACACACACACCAGCGAGACACAGACTCTGTTACAGAATGATTCCGACTCTGGGGTTATTAATCAGCTGTTCTGCTTCAAGCCACAGAGCAAAGTCAAACACCCTACCATCCACTCAACATAATGAAAAGAAGAGAAAAAGAAAGATGGGATAGAAAAGAAAATATGGTGTCAATGTCATACTGCGTGTGAGAACCAAATTGAACAAATAATATCTTAAAGAATTACTAAAGAGAGGTCTGTAAACACAGGAAGAACATGCAAACTCCTTCCAGGAAGGTCACTGGCTAGCTTTGAACCAATAACCTTCTAACTGAAAGGCCACAGTGCTAACCCCTGCGCAATTGTGCCACCCTAATTTCATCTTAGATCTGGATATTGACTCAATTTAATTATAAGATCTATTTGCAATAGAGAGGCCAGTCTTTAGATCCAAACCCCATTGAGCTGTTGTGGGAATCACTGGAGCTTACAAGGCAGAAGTTACCAAATTCCACCCTTGAGGACTAGTGGAGTTGAAGTTTAACAAGCACTCCTGAAGCAGTGAATTAACTTGGTATACAAAACACTTCCAGGCAGGTGTAAGCTTGGAGCTAAGCTCTGTAGCACACCCCTCTGAGTATCAGCCACTCCATTTTGTGCAAGAACTTATTATCTTGAGAAATAGACATCTTTAAGGCATAAGGTCTGGAAGAATTTTTTAAAGGCAAGTTTAAGGAAATGATTTATCTTTTCCATCAAATTCAACTCTAACAGTGAAAATATTTAATTACATTTCAAATTGAATAAAATTGTGATAATATGTGTATTTTTTCATCTCGCCTTCTCATTCATCTCCACCTTCTCATACATCCACCAATCTATCAGTATCAAAGCTTATCTGAATCTATTCAAATTACATTTGTAATCATCTAAGCACATTCCAATCCTCCAGCATATCTAACTGAAACCTCTCAAGGAGTTCAGCTACTGTCTGACTATGGTTGGAACCGTTATATCCAAAACATCCATGCTTTCATTCATTCACCTAACTGATCTAGTCATGCAACTGCTTTCTAATGATTGTAGTCGATTCTAGTCCTTTGATACAATTCTAACAAAACAACCCCATTGAGGTTAGATTACGTTTGAACAAGACAAGAGTGGACAAGAGTTGAATGGACAAGAGTTATTGGTCCATAAACACACTTCACAAATGCAATGCTGTTTAATTTCAATAAAAATATAACATTTATATAATATAACACATTTTTATACTGTAACAAGTCCTCACAAATATAGAAGATTTGCTCAACTTCAACAGGAAGTGCTCAAGAACAACTTACATTTTCTCGCAATGTCACAGGGGTCTGCTCTTGGTCCAATACTTTTCTTAATATAAAATCCCCCCAATGGCTCGCTTTTATGGAACCATTGTGTACATTTCCACTGGTATGCCAGTGACTGCCAGCTGTATATCTTCACCCAGCCTTCTTACCAAATCTCTAACCAACTGAGTATTGATTTTCTGAAATATAGAGAAAAAATCGACACTGTAGCTCTTCTCATTTCTCAACCAGTTAAAATTCTATGAGTCATGCTAGATTCAACTAATTTTCATATCAGAAACATTTGTCACCTTTACCCTTTTTGTTATCTAGTGCCACTGCATACTGTATTGGTTTTGGCAACTCATATTCAAACTCTAAAAGGTCCGTTTAAAGCAGATCTTGTGAATCCTGTTCTGAAATGTCTGGACTGGCGTCTCATCTACTTTCAATTACAATTTAAAATTCAGTTTTTCACACTCAACATTATCAGTTGTAATGAAGCATCATACCTCAGGGAACTGATTGCCATCTGTGTGCTCCTTCTTCCTTTGTGCTCCTGTTTAATGTTTTCACTTAATCATCCTCATCCATCCAAAACTGAGTTGGGAGGCCGTGCTTTCCTAGCAAACATCCGCTGTGTCAAAGACGTCCAAACTACATTGTTTTAACTGTTTCTGAACCAACACGATGGTAGAAGGAGGTCTCTTGATACATTCGATGTACCTTCTGAATCCACTTGCATCTAATAAAATGGCAAAAACATACATGATGTAAATAAAATACAGACTCAAAAGTGACACTTTTATTCTTAAAAGCACCCAAGATTGTACAAAATAATCCTGTGTGTGTGTTTTTAATGCATCTTATCCTTAACATGGAGCAGTTTGAGTCCTGCAAAAGCACTATACTGACCAATAAGGGAATCTCATTACTGAATATAGTTATTTAAATTATACTTTAATCACTTATACATTTCTGTTTAGAGTTAATGTCTAGATTCTTAAAAGGTTTGGTGAATATTAAGAAAGAGAGAGAGAGAGAGAGAGAGAGAGAGAGAGAGAGAGAGAGAGAGAGAGAGAGATGTGAGTGTATGTTGTGTAAGGTGTATGTTGTGTAAGTATATTATTAGTATAACTGAATGCATGCTTCCCTTGAGCCATACTAACCTCTGATAGTGGCACCATCTTAATTGGGGCTTTGTTGGTCAGTCATCAAATGGGTATACTTCAATTTTATATTGCTAAAGAGTGATCCTTCACACAAAAATGAGCATTGTGACAGTTTTTGTATCTTTATGGTTGTACCACAAATTATCTCTCAGTGCTACTAAAAATCTAATTTGAAAAGAGCAAGGGTTTTATAATTGATCTCAGAAATAATTTCCTTTCTTTTGAGTAATGGATCCTATGACATTTCCACATTTTAATGAAGTCCCATACATGAATCAACACCATTACAAAGCTGCCCTTCCTTGACTAATATAGGTCACTAATTAAATTTTATCCCTTTAGTTCGGAGCAAATGAAAATGCTCTTTTAATGGAGGCCATTATTTTACTACAAGATTTCTGTGATATGCATGACCATCTCACATTTATTCAATCTTTGTTTCTTTTGAAAAACAGATTGATATGATGATGAGTTAAAGGGCAGCTCTTTAGCTAGAAGAGTGTGGAGCCAAATGAGAATTCCATTGTCTTCATCTTTTAAGCAAGTCTAGACATCTTTCACTAGGGTTGAAAAAAAACATCATGCCATTATGTTTCCTTGTCATTCCTCATGCCTCGCTTTAGATAAAAAGAAAACAATCGTGTTAATTTTTTACTTTCTTACATAGGCCAATATATACATTCACACAGTCATCACACAAAAACATTTCGAAGTTAATTAGAGCAATGTGAATCATTTTCTGTCCTCAACTTGTTATTCACAATCTCACTCTCTTTCCGTTTCATTTTGCCTCCAGCCACCTGCATGATAGGATGTCGTTTCATGCACAGGCGTTTGGCACACTCATTTTATTTATGTGTGTTATCTCTTAATTGCTTTTACTTGCACACTTCTCTTACTCTGTGTTAAGAAAAAAGGGGGGAGGGATGTTTGATCCCAGTTTTCACAAGTTGCAATTATTCTTTGTTTTCATGAAAAGTCCTTTTTTTAAAAGTTTTACCTTTTTAACCTTCAGCTCAAAATGACTAATTTTGGTGTGTGGCCTTGTTCATTGTCTTGAGCTCTTGAATATTCCGTCCCTCCTGTCGTATGGTTTGGCCAAGTTACACAAATGATGATCATTTTGACACTCATCATCGCTTGCAGACACAATAGAAAGGCTATTTATAATAGGAAGTGTTAAAACTGATGAATATCTCTCAAGAGACCGGGGAAAGTCATGTGGTGTGTGAGGTCACAACAGAGCAGCATGAAAATGGCTCATGTTTAGATGCCATTGAAGATCTGTCAGAAATGTTCTTGTTTTTACAAATATATACATTGATTACATTACACAATAATTCCACAACAATCCTCAAATTGATAATTCTGAATATTACATTTTGTCATTTATTTGCTGCAAAATTTTTTTGAACAGAATGTTTTATGTTATGTAAAATAAAAGTGACGAAAAAATAATGTATAAAACCCCCCAAAAAAGCAAAGACAGGGCCAAAACAAAGGGAAAATGTAAAAAAACAGGTGAACTTCTCCTAAACCTTATACACTGTTCCAAGCAATTTTTCTGCCATTGTGCTTTTTTGTGTGCCAGAACTTTGAAAAACACAAGCCATCTCACAGGTATTCCAAGGATCATCCCTTCTTTTTACCACTAGATGGCACCAATTTGGGGTCTGTAAGATAAAACTACAATATAATTACACATTTTTTTCACATTTTAATTTGAATAATGTTGTAACTCTTGGAATATTACTTTAAACCAAAAATATTCAAACTTGGGAAGCACAGTCGCTAGCTCTGTGGCCTTCCAGTTCAAAGGTTGTCAGTTTGAAGCCCGCCGGTGACCTTCCTGTAAGAAGTTTGCATGTTCTCCCCATGCTTCTGTAGGTTTCCTCTGGGTACTTCGGTTTGCCCCACAATCCCAAAAACATGCATCAGGTTAATTGAATAATCAAAATTCCCTCTTACGTGTGAATGTGTGTTTTGCCCTGCGATGGACTGCTGACCTGTCCAAGGGGTACCCCTGCCTCTCGCCCAATGTGTGCTGGAGACCCCCGAAACGCCAAAAAAGGCAATAAGCAGGTTGGAAAATGAAGGGATGAATGAATATTCAAACTAATAACCTTTTTGAAACCTACTCATTCTATTTTAAAATCAAAAGTTGTTAATCAGATTCAAAGCAGATTCAGAATCAGATTCGGTTGGTCTGCACTGCTTTGATTCCCTCAAGACAATCCTTGTACACAATGATTGCATTTTAATTGCCTCACATTTGTAAGCATTTATTGATATGCTTGTCATTGAAAGGTTATTTTATTGAGTGAAATAGCATGGTTATTTGTAACCATTTGGACTTTGTGCTGATAATAAGTGTAAATGCAAACATATAGGCTGCCATAGTTGTGGCTTTGCATGCAGATGTACATTGATGTTAATTTACAACTGTCAAGCTGTGATTTGAGCACAGTGCAATCAGCCATCGCATAAGTGACAAGGTGCATAAATACAAGGTTTAATGGGGTTCAACAAAGGGCATAATAGTGCATGGGAGTTACAATGTAACATTCCTCAATAGCCAACAAAGGAACTACATACATTCAGGACTAGCAGGGGAACGCACAGGCGTAAATAAGGAACAGGTGTGCCAACAGGTGGAACACTGGGGATCATGTGACATGCGGAAATACAAGGTTCTGACACTTCCCGCAAAAGCGTGACCTTGTGCCTATCTAAACAGAACCCAGAGGGGGTTCGGAGCACTAAGGGAGAGGGGGAACACAAAAAGCCAGCGGAGCTAAAAGTATTGCGGTGGGCTCCCAGAAGGGGACTTGAAGCTCCAGTAGAGCCAGATGCTTGGAAGACCACTGCTACATCAAGGATCTTTTGGAACTAAGGGGAGACTGCAGGAACCTCATCTGTGCTGATACAGTCATGTGATTGGCTTATATCATTCAAGTAAAAACATTGGCATTGATTAATGTTTTGTTTTTTGTGTAGCACTAGATTAATTTTTTCTCTCCCTTATTTTTATTTTTTACCTTGTCCTGTCTTGTCCAGTTTTGTTATCTCCAGGAGAGTGAATCTATGATGTGACGTTTCCATCATATGTTTCATTTAAATCAACAATTTTGCTCGTAATGTTGTTTTGATGAGGAATATAAACTACTTATTTATTTATTCAACAGTTTTTATCAGTCAAAGTCGCTGTAGTCCACACCTCCAAAAACACCTCCATCTTTTTGAGACTTTTGCTAAAACCAGACCTTGAGACACACCTAACTTCAATTAGCTTTTTCTCAGGTTAACTTAATGGTTCACTTACATTAGTTGTTCTCAATAAAGGCAAGACATTTTATTTTTAGACACATTATGTTTGTCAATACACTTGATGTAGATACAGATCAGATCATATTTTATGGCAAATTAAATCATGAATTCTTGCCATTGTAACTGGAGAACCCTCAACATGAGCAAACTGTGTGAAGAGTTTAAGTGATTGATTTTCATGTGCTTATGAATGGTGGAAGCTCAGTGTGGATGTGCCACTGAATGAACTCCACAGAAGACTGTTATGAGTCCCCCAAATTTGTAGAGTTGTTTTGGAACTCTGTGAACCGCATCAAAACTTAAATCCACATCGAAGTGTGCATGCCATCTTATTTGTTGCCGACGCTTGTCATTGTTAATTATTTTCAATGCACATTGATTAGTTGTTTCTGATTTGTTGTTTCTGTCCAAGTTCTACCAATGTAATATTTTGAAATAATTGTGCCAATAATAGTTGACAATGACAATATATTTAAAAAACACATAACTTCAGTTAACCAATGTGCTGTACAATGATAAAAAAGTACGTGGCTAATTATCTGCAGGTCCTATACAGTAGTATCTCAAGATATGAATGCTTTGAGTTACGAAATGTTCGAGATAAGAAAGGTCTCGCGGGAAATATTTTGCTTCGAGATACGAAAAAATCCAAGATACAAACACCAACAGTTCTGCTCTATTATCCGACTCTTAAGTCTGACGTTGCGGTGCACTTCTGAGTCCTAGCACTCCATTCTCCCATTGCAGACTGATACGCTTTAAAACACTTTAAACACGTTCTCAGAAGCTCTCTCTCCAGTATGCTCCAGTATATTCGTCAAATATCTTGAGAAAGTTAACTTCATACGTAGTGCCGTAATGTTTTCTGTCATCCATTCCACCTCCTCCAACATTTCGTCTGACTCGCAAGTAAGGTTTCCCATTTGTGTACATATTACGTATTTTGCTTTTGTTTTATTATCATTTATTACATGAATAATGTTTAGATTTAAGGATTGAAGAAACATTACTTGATTAGTCTCTGGTTTTCCATTTTTTTCATCTACTTATACTGTTGTTTCTGAGAGCCATCGCATGGATTAGACGTTTTACATGTACAACTTGTTTCGAGATACGAAATGTTCGAGATACGAAAGCCACCGTGGAACAGATTAATTTTGTATCTCGGGGTACCACTGTACTTTTATCAACTATGTGTACTATAAAAACACATTTACAGCTCCAACCAGGTGCAAAAAGCTTAAAAAAAACTGGTGAATCCCATTCTTTTCTTTGCAAATGTGCTGCAACTAAATGGAGCAGTGCCAAAGAAACTTATAAAAGAAATCATATCGCCTTTGTTCTCACACAAGAAAACTTTCAAGACAAAAGCAATTTAGATGAGTCATTACATCTCAACCAAAAGCCTTGATAATGAAAAGGGATAATATTATATCAGACACATCAGACAGTAAATTGGCCCTTTTACAAAGACCATGTTGCTCATTAACTCTCTGTAGCTCCTCAACTGAAACCTGATATAGCTCCTTTCATTCATCATGCAGTCTTTATCTCCTCTCTAAATCATCATTGTGCACTCATATATTGTGAGTAATATTTGGAATCCAATCCTCTTTCACTGAAACTGAGCAGTGAAACAGAAAACCAGACATGATCCACTGGAAGCCTTATTAAAGGGCATGGCTCTGTTATTAATATTACCTTTAAAAACTCACCGTTTCTAATGCAATAAACATTTGCAGTCAGATAAGATTGTGTTTCATGACCTCAGTTGATCTCTTATCAGGTCAGCCTATGGACAGCAGAGAAGCAGTGTATTTTCTCTGGCTGTTGTTAATATTAGATTACTTCTATTATTCGAAAGGGCAGACAAATCTCAGCTGTAGAGCACGGGATTAAACTGGGCAAAATTGTACATATTTAAACTTATTTATGATCATTTCTTTCAGATGAGAGTAAACAAGAATGAAAACGGTGTGGATAATTGAGTAGGAATGGAGGCTGGAGCTTAAGAACACATCGTCCTTCTAACTTGGTTGACTGGAGATCAGGTCAGTTCCTCCAGAGATACAGTAGGTGTACATCCAGAGTAGTAGAAATGAGAATATCCTCAAGAAACAGCAACCAGGAAGTGATGAAAGGAAACACCTAAAGAGTCAGTTCAATTCAAACGTTTCACACCTCAGTTTCGAAAGACCAAGGGAAAATAGGAGTGGTCTGAATTAATGAGGGAATCCAACTGGAAGAAAGCATGCACAACCTATGTAACCAAAGGTGAGTACACAAGGTAGATGAGGGAACAGAAGATGTAGCAGTCCACTGGAATCAGGAAACGGAAGGAAATGGATGAATCCTGATACAGTAAACCCAGTAAGTGAGTAGAGCCTGAAATTACTAAAAGGCAAGAGTTTAGGTAGGGAAATACTGCCAGCAAAGCGTGAAGAGAAGGATAAAAACAACAGAGAGGAAATCCAGGAAGTCGCAGGGATATGACATCAGGGCTGAACAAAGGCTACAGGTAAATTGTGTTCCTTTCTATCTGAAGGGCTTCAGCTGGAACGAAGAGTGCTGAGTGTTTGTTGGAAGACACTGAGCAGAATCTAACACCTACACTGTGTTCTGCTGGTTGCTGATCCTTCTCAGGCGTTTGAGGTTCAGTGAAGGTGAGTGATTCACTGACAGTTACTGCGTTAAAATGCCGTCACACTACCAAAAAAATTCCATTGACTTGAATGGAGCTATTGGTCGTCAGTATTGTTTTAAAGTCAGTATTGCAGGTCTGTGAGCTTTTGGGTTCACTCAATATAAAGCAAATGTGCATTTTTTGGATGTCAGTGTTGCTTTAAAGTAGATTAGAGAGTAAATAAAGTAATTGTATTCCAATAAAGTAGTTATATAGTGAATTGTTTTTTTTTATGACACTGTTTTGTGGGTCTTAACAATTCCACATTGTTCAGGAGTAGTGTTACCACACCATTAGTACTTTTATAAATACTAAAGGTAATCTAACAGCTGTACACTATCAAACTAAAGCTTTGTCCTGAGCAGCACAGTGGCTTTGCATCAAAACAGATCCAATATAGGAACCTTTCTGAGGAAAGTTTGCAACGTTGCCTCATGTTTGTTTCTGTGGATGAATTGAGTGAAACGGTTAATTTTTTTTTTTGTGATCTATTTTGTAAATTACATTTTCTGTAGCAAAATCCAGTCTCATTTATTAATTAAGTATTGTAACTGAATCGGAATTGTTCGGAATAATGTTGGAAATGAAAAACACCACTGGGTTAAGTCGATCTTTCTTCGGGCTTCAATGCAATCAATAAACGTAGCTTAAAAGGGGCCCATGACTGTATTTTTGTGTTTGTTACATTCATTGACCAATATTGGGGATGTCATTGCCTTTAAATGAGAAAAAAAAAATCCAGGACAAAATGATGAGGCTGACTCGAAGTAGTTTGAAGTAGTTTTCCAAGAGATAAAAAGCATATTAAAGCCTAATCCAAATTACTAGGCAAAAGCCAAGACATGGCCTTGTAATTTCAGATTTTTACCAAATGTATTACTTATTTGGTATTAACTTTCTTATTAAGGCCTGTGTTTAGGTTTTATTTTAAAAGTGTTCATAGCACCCTCTTTTTAGAACCATGTAAAGCTCTTTGCCACAGCTGGCTCTTAAAAAGTGCTAAATAAGTAAAAATGACCTGCTTGCTTACTTACTCACTAACATGCCTTCAACAGCGGCCACTCTTACACGTATTCCTGGAAGTCACCACAGTTCTCCATTATTTTTGGTTTCTCAGTATGACTACTTAAATCAGAAGTAAAACAAGCACATTTTTTCCGTTCTGTGCAATAGAAAAGAGCTCTGACATAGTTGCTTTGTCAGTCTTACTCACATTTCTGAGATATAAAGTGCATTAGTTATAGTTTCTTACGCTAATGAGGTACAAATGTCCATTGCAATTTGTCTTTTCTTGTGCTAAATGGTCTATATACTTACAACAATGCCAATAATTGCTAATAATTTGTCGACTTAAAGGAAGGATAAAAGCCTATTCAGACGTTTGTATCTTTATGAACATAATGTATGGTCAAATATAGTAACGGACAGGAAAAACCATCAACCCACATACAGTTAGAGTGAACTTTGAACCTGTTTGCCGATGGAAACTTAATGGATGCACAGAGTACCTCAGATGTGGCTTTACTAATGATTTTCAAGATCGTGATGCCAGAAAATCATCAGTGACAACATAGATTGTCCTCGCTCTTTTCACTTGTGTATTTTTGTTTCCTAAATGGCGTAATTCAATTGCACCGACGCCACAGTTCTGAGGTGAACTTTGCCTGGATGGTGGTGATTCGATTCACTATTTGAATCAGCAACCTTGAAATGACAGTGTCATAAAATGATGTGTTCAGTGGTTAGTGAGTGTTTCTGTGAGGTCCACTGCCTATTGCTTCCACATTGACTTGCTCTCTGTCTCCGGGGGCTCTGGTGGAATTTTAACAATTTAGAAACCTCTTTTCCACAATCGATCATCACAAACGGGTTATGTCCAAGTCACATGCAAAATGTAAGAGCCTTCTTCTGTCTTTACTACTGCTTACAGGCTTCACTTTATTAATAAAATTGATCTCAATATTAAAATTAACATCAAAAGTCAATTGCTATATTTTACAACAAAAAGTGCAGCATATTAATATAAATGCTGTTAGTTCTTATTCGATAGATGTATTAAATAGTAAACTATTCGCATTCCTAGGGACAAAAATGGTACATTAAATAATACAACACAAAATAATTGATGCATTTCCTGTGGCCATCTGGTGCCACTATAACTGATACTGTAGGCTGCAATAAAATATGTTCTTGCATAGTGCCAAATCAGACACTGTATGGCAGAGTTACAACTACTTATATATAATTTATCATTTTATCAGAATTCGTTTTTAATCAGCTACCATGCGCACGTAGCTTAACAAAATAAAAAAAGGTTTGCAATTTAACACCCCATACGCCTTAAGATAAGACTGATGGTATTTTGAAGTGAACAAATACAATCTATGAGGAGTTTCTTAAAGTGTGAGAGGTGCAAAAGTACCATTTTATAGAGGTTTTTTACAACTGGCTTCATGTCGATTTTGGAAACTGAGACCAAGACCTAAAAACTTTTTTTTAGGTCGTGGTCCCTTAAATAAGTATTCCAAATTTCAAATGAGTAAATCAAACACACTCTGATTTAGCAGTATGAAACTGAACAAAATAGGATATTCCCTGTAACCACCAGGTAGTGCTATAATTGGTAGATATGTTTAGACATCGACTCCAAGTTTGAACCCAATCAGGCATTTCCCAGTTAATAACAACTTCCTGTTTATGGCGATATTTAAACTTCTGATACCACCGTGCGCACATAGTTTAACAAAGTCAAAAAACATTCTATTTGCCTTGAGATAAGACTGCTGTTGTTTGGAGATAAACAGATATAATTTCTGGGAGGAGTTTGTCAAAGTACGACGCGAAAAAAAAGTGACCATTTTTAGAGATTTGTGCAAAAGAAGCATCTTCCTGTCGAGTTTGGAAATGCGACCCATTTTACCTAATTTTAAGTCTTTGTCCCCTACACGTGTGTGCTGATTTCTTTTGCCTACGAAAAACTGTTAGGTGGCGTTTTAGAGCCATTTTTCAAAACTCACTTTTTGAACCACGATTAGACATAAATTGTCACCTGTTTTGATGTGTTTGCTAAAAATAATACTTTTGGCAACTAAAATAGGGTTCTAAATCCTAAATATGTAAACTGTCTCTTAGTTTATTCAGAAACAGAATCTATGAAATAATCTATATTCAGCTCTGAGCAGAGAGAGATTGTGGGTAAATGTAAAGAAATCCTACAAAAAATAAAAATGTTACTGTAGTCTTTTCAAACGATTCACAAGTTTATTATGACACATATATGTAACATGGCATTTTTATAGTCCGTATTTACCAAAGGTGAGATGATAATGACCCGTAAAGGCTTGCGGATATCTTGTGTTTGCTTTTAATAAAAGTGTTTTGTAGAACTGACACATTTTCATGTAAAGCCATTCACAGTCATTATTTATTGCAAACACTGCATTTGATGCTAATTGGGTTTTTATGCATCCAGATGGCTTCAAACATATTACAATAACATGTTTATCAAAAATGCATTCTGATGAAGGCAGATAGCAGAGAGGCCCTCTGTTCTGAAATTAATCATTATTGTGAAATACACTAAATCAAATTCTAACAAAAGAGATCTTCTAAAAACTCTACCCATCTTTCACTAGCTGCCGTTCCATTTACTTACTTTTATGCGCAATTTGGAAGATTTTGAAAATGTGCATTAAAAATATATGCACATAACTGAGTAGAATAAACGTTTTATTCAGATAAGAAAAAACGTGCATAAACTACAATGGAAATGCATTTGCATTTTTAATGCATTTTTCTGCATATTGCATTTGGTCTTCATGTTCTAAGACACAAGTTATTATATACAATAAAAGCACCAGTTTGTTCTCTTTGACTCGTTGTATGTTTGATGTATGCTATGTTTTATGATTTATTTTTTGCGCATAAATTTAAATTGCATCTCTGGATACAAATATGGCAATTGTCTGTCTGTCTTTGGTGATTTAAGGGATGTAAAAATTATTTTAAATAAAAAAATCCTTATGTTGAATCAATACACACAATTTGTCGCAGCTGTGAATGACGGGGGCAGCAATGGCTCCTGGGATCTGAGCAGGATTCTGCACTCAAGAGGAAAGACACAAGGTAGAATACCTGAGCAGAAGATGACTGAGAGCAGACTTGTGGAACCGGGAAGTATGAGAGAAGCCAGGTAGACAAACTCACTCTGGAGAGTCAACCGGTGTGAACCATAGGTCTGACACATAATTAAGATGAAGTGAGAGAATATAAATGGGGAGTCCTGATGGGGTTGAGGTTTTAAAATCCCCTTATTTTGGAAAGTACCTTTCATGCAAGTGCTCCAAGATAAACAACTTTTGCCGTATGAGATTTAAATGTGGGAGCCCTCCAGTTATCTAGTTATTGCTCAAAAACAAACCAAAAATAATACTCATCTCTGAGTTACTGAAATTCATAACCGTTTAAATTAATATTCTGGTTCATCATTAGAAAAATACTAGAGCCATTACACCCAATGGGTGCCATTTATGTTACTGGGAGGTTATATGTATAAATAAGCATCAAAGCTGCTTCATAAATACATTTTATTACTAAGCACAGTGTACTACATACTATTCTTATTGTTATATGAAACACGAAATAGCATTTACTGTCTTGTTACCAGTCTCTGATGCCACACTTCACTATAAAATATAATGATTAAGATCTTTTAAAAAGAACCATTTTTTGCATTGATATGTAAATAATTATGATTTAAAAAAAAAAAAAACATTTTAGTCACATTGCCAGCTTTTTACTCATTCCCTATCCCATGCTCTTGAAAAACTGGGGAATTTCAAGTTGAATCATTGACAAGGCCAATGGGAAGAGTAAAGTGAAGTTCTCTCAATTTCTAAGTTACATATTTGATGATTTTGTGATGATGTCTTGGAGCGTCATTTTAAAAATACTATCAGGTTATTTAAATTATTTCAGAGATTTAATTAGTTTAGTGTAAAATATTTTCAAAATACTTTCAGTCCCATCTTTTGATTCTAAATCAAAAAAAACATTGAACTAAGATACTTAAGATGAACCAATAGTAAAAGGTTTTTTAAAAGTTACAACAAACAAATGGCATCCATTTGGTGGAATGGCTCACTACACATTTATGATAGACTGTAGTAATGAATGATGATCCACGTTTAATCTCCAACACATGCCGCTTGCTGTAATCCAATCACAACAAAGCAGGCAACACTTTCACCAATCACATTGTCACAGAGTTTGAAAATACAACATCCCAGAATGCTCATTAGAAATTAAGTTAAAATAAATGCCTTTTATACGACAGTGAATATGTTTTTGGGAATTTTAGCTTTTTTGGGGGACTGCTGAAACCACAAAGAGAGCTTTTTGCATCCCACTATAGCTGCTCTTTAAGCTTTCTTGAGAAAACAAAGATTATTCTTAAATAAACAGTAAAGGTTCAGAATGAACAGACAGGCAGCAACCAAAACATGTCTCAATAAAACAACAGAGATGTTAGAGCTAGATAGGTATTTCTGTTCAAACATAGTGAAATTGCTAGTGACATCAGATGCTAAACTCATTTTTCCAGGTGTTTCAAAATAAATTTGGATTATTAGAGTGCATATTTAATGATTGCAAAACAATTCATCAGAAATGAAATTGATAAGTATTTTTTTCCAACCACCAAAAAATATTAAATAAGACCATTTTTAGTTTGAAAAGCTTCACCAACAACCTACAAAACCACTGAATAGCATCAGCCTGCTACTAGTGAGTCATCACCTCCAATAGAAAACAGAAACCACCATTGTCTAGCACAGTGTCTTATATTTGCCAAGAAATGGTGCTGTGCTGCTGTGTGTGTAGACGAACATGACAGTCAACAACAGAACTGCTGAGGAAGCTGCAGATAAATATAATGTATGGGAGAAATATAACAGATCAAGTAGGTCAGAAAATGAACAGCGTCTGGTGGTCCCATCTCAGAGTGGCAAAAAATTTCTCACCAGGACCTTCTCCTTCACAGTTCCTGGCTGGTGGAATTCCTTTGCCGTCCCATTACGGAAAGCTGAATCTCTTTACACCTTCAAAAAGCAGCTAAAAACTCTACTCTTTCGAGAGCACTTACTAACTTAACCTACTTACTTACTTACTTAACTTAAGCATTTACTAACTAACTCCTCTGAAGCACTGATTTGAATTCATTTTCTGTACTAGCTTGAAAGTGTTCTATGTGTATGTCTTCTGATCAATCCACTTTGTACCAAACTGCTTGATGTTTACTCCCAATGTAAGTCGCTCTGGATAAAAGCGTCTGCTAAATACATAAATGTAAATGTTATAACATATCAAGTTGGATTTATCCCAAATATTTGTGGAGCAAATTCGCCAAGACAGCTTTTATTTATTTTAATGATTATTTGCATTATCATAAATCAGTTTTCATTTAGAAAATACAATAAAAATTCTGATGATATGTTGGGCTTGTCCTAATAAGCTCCTCCCCAATTTATGCAATTTAGATTTGTGAAGACATTTAGATGCAAAAAAATTGGGGTTTATCTAAAACATTGCTGTTTGCTCAATATAAAGTAATAATAAATGTTTTAGAGGTTACTGATGCAGTAATTTTACAGTGTAGGTTGTTGTTGTTTTTAATGAATAACTGATATTATTTAAAAAATATGACACTTATTGTAAATTTTCACTTAAAATGCTCTTGTCACAACAAGGTTGTTTGATGTACGGATAACTTATGTTGCTACAAATGGACACCAGCATACCCCTGCAGCTCTGTTTACCCTGTGGCAAAGGAGTTTTAACGAAAAAGTGTTGTAATAAAGCTTCCATTAAGAAGCACTCTCAGAGAGGTTCTTTTGTACACCAAAGTTATGTCTCATTAAATCTTAATATGAGCTTTATAACGCCAATAAACCACAAGTAACCCTGTTCATAATAATCTTAAACTAAAAAGGATCCACATGCACAGCACTTTATAAACTTGAGAACGATAAGCTTTATACCTCTTTTTAGATATGAAGTATAAATGAAGAGAACCAAAGATAAAGGAAGAGTAATATGTAGCAAAATGTGGAGGTGGAAAGATAATTTACCTTCCAAACATTTTTTGCACATCCATACATGAATTACTGCAGAGGGAAAGCATAACAGAATAATGAAATTCAAAAAGCACTGACATAAAACACCTTGCTTTGCATAGTCTTTCGCTATTCTTAAAGAAACACATCCACAAGGCACAGATTTATTAAATGACGATTTCTCTGCTCCAGAAAGCAGTGAGAGTATAAAAGATAAAAAGACTGCGGAATGTCTGTGGGTTTACTGAAGCATGTGCTTTATGGAAAGAATCTGCTCAAAAGGAAAGTGTGCTAGAAAAAGATAAAGCTTTGCACAGCGAGTCAGATTTTCAGGGCTCTAAAGGTTTCCAGGAAGATGTTTTCAGTCTAACAAGGCTTTTCTGTTCTACCGCATTCCATTCGGTTTGGGTTCGATGTATTTTATTGCAAAGTGAAGTTTGAGATAATGTTGTGACGTGAGAAATTCTGGAGAGTTTTTTAATCTGTCAGAGCCTGTTCAGTTCATTATCAAGGTACAAATATCATATAGCAGCTTCAAAAAGCATAACATTGGAAGAAACAGCACGACTATAAACAGAGCGGCAGGCATGTCTTTGATGATTGAACAACAATAAAACATGGTATCAAACTCTAAAAAGTCAATTTTGGATATTTAAGCTGGATGCTGCTCTCTTCTTCTCGCCAGCAGCTCCAGATAAGTAGCACGCCAAATCTCACTACCAGCCTGCAACTCCCCTGGTACTCTTTCAAAGCCTGTTTTTGGTAGTTCACACTGTGCGATCACACTCGTACATGTGCCTCATTTTGCATCCGAAATCAAGGCTAAAATTGGGCAGACTGAACCAGGCTTAAGTTGATGTATGCATCACTTAAGACATAAATGAATAAAATAAATTCCCAGGAAATTTTGTTCTGTTGTGAGGACTTTTACATCATTTGTTTATGAGGAAGAGGTATGATAATTTGACACCTGTGTGAATGTGTGGGAAAGTGTCAGGTAGACAGCAGAGAGAAAAAAAGTATCTAAAGAAACATTTATCTGAAAAATGGAGTGAAGTTAATGCAGATAGACAGACAAAGATTTAAGCCATCAGCAGAGAGGTGTTGAAGCTGCAGCACTCCCAAAAATCCTCATCCAGCTGCAAGACACCACAGAAGGATCATCACCTTTGCTTCTCTAGGATTAATTCAACATTTTTATTGCCGCTCTTCTGGGTTTATACTCACTGACTAATTGGATAATTACTGTGAAAATATTTAAAGTGACAATCTTTAAAAGTTGTCACTGTTTTAGGGAATTTTTCAATTGCTTTCTAATTTGCCTTCTAATATCCTCAGGCTGTCTAACATGTCAGTGTAATGTCTAATAAAGTTTTTTGTGGTGTTCAGACCATTGTTTTGTTTTTGAATGAATAATTATTCTATAATGTAAATAGCATTTGACCCATGATGCTATCCAGAATCATTTAGAGCTCATTAACAGAGTACAGTATGCAAAGGAAGAGACCTTTGGTTGTCTTTCTCATGACAGATTGAGGCTAAAGGAGGAATGAGATGAAGGAGAGATGAAACACCATGAGCAGTAGATAAAGTGATAAATGACCAAACGAAGTGTAAATGATGTGTGTGGGAGGGGCTGGATGGTGATAGATGGATTGATTGAGAAGGTGATTGATGGATGCTGTGATTGGTGGCAAGTGTTGAAGGCGGACTGTGTCACACTGAAGCACTTAGTGTTGTCATATTTCACATTTATATCGGGAGAGATGAATTTTCTGGGTTTTTTTACATGAACACAGCTGACGCATGAAGCAAGAGATTATGCAAACTCTGACAGAGTGTTAATGGGTCCTTTTTACAAGAAGCACTGAAAGCTTTCAATATCAGCACAAAACTTTCAGAAAAGAACTCATTTCAAATCGAGTGAAAACTGTTGCATCTAAAATGGCCACTGAAAAAGACAGAAGAAAAGCAGAAAAGAAAAGAAGAAAAGGTTTGTGAGGCTTTCTTTATTCATCCACCAAGGTAAAAACAGTAAAACAAAAGACATTTTTTCCCCATAAATGGTTAGAAAGTGGGAATTTACAAATCATTTACCAAGCAAGAAGTTTTTCAATTAAAGTGTTGGGTCCTGTTCACGGTTTGTCTAGTTGTTGTGTCTCTCCCATCCCCCATGTGCTCCCCTCCTCATTCAGCTGTTGACACTTGATTGGAGGTCTGATGTTGCCCGTTGATCTCCAATCAAGCTCCCTTCAAACGGGGCAGTCAAACAATGGAAAAAAAAAACTATAGACTTGAATTGACCTTATTCAGCCGCCGCCATTTTTAATCAAAGATGAGACTGTGAGGGACAGCAGATCTCCGGCGTTCACTATGGAATATTGTCGCGTGCCCAAATGTCAGTCATTTAGAGTTTCCAGAAGTCACAGAATTTAGAAAAATGTTGATAATCAAATCTAGACGGGACCTACATTTTATTTAAGAGACTGTGGCTCATTCCAGGGAAAGCAAGAACAAAAAAACTGTTTTTTCATTTAAAATGTAACTCACTTTGGATAAAACCATCTGTGAAATGCATAAATGTGAATGTAACCCGCTAGCAAACCGCAAGTTCATTATGACCAAGTTCTTTTCTACAGCAGAGAAGCAAATCAAATCTTTTAAAGAATAAAAACAAAGCTCTGAACATAAATGAGACTCGAAATTTGTAATCTCCTTGTACATTATATAGCAAACCAGTAAATTAATGCATTTGAAACGATCTAATAATGAACGCCTGTTTTAGACATTTCAAATATAGCTAGCTAGACATCTTAACAATTTTCTTGCTTTTTTTTAAGATCTTGAGGTTTTCCTTTCTTTGGTTAGTGAAGTCTAGGTAAACAGACGGTAATGCACCTTCCTTTAACTTCCATTCAGTGTTTTGAAGAAACATCCCAGAACAAAATGCTTCTTTGTAATCTACACCAAATCAAGACGATATAATTTAGTTTTGGTCGTAAATGATCATCTTAATGAAGATGAACTTATGAACTTGACTTGAATGAACTTAACAACTTAATAAAGATGAAATTTGTTTGAAGTAGCAACACCTGAAGATGCAACTCCATCATTGTTCACTGTTTATGGAAAACACAGAAAAAACAAGTTGGTTTATATATTAGAAAAAAAATCTGGGAAACCCATTGCACAAGTTAGTTAATCAGCTCCTTATCATCTCCAGAATTTAAGGCTTTATGTTTATTCTGTGTGTATGGTTACATTGTGCTCAGTTAGGATAATCCTATATGTACTGCTTTCCGAGGCAGAATTGCTTTTTGATATCATTTTGTTGATGGAGAATGTTTTCTGTTGAAAAAGTCTCATAACGGTTTGCTCTTTGGTCAGTCTACTACGTCCATTGTAGTTATTGATTCCCATTGAAAGATCATATTTTCCCCAACTAGTATTTTTGTTCTAGTTGCTATTTCGAGTTAATAAAGTACAAAAGTACTTTGAACTTTTGGCTTTTCTGCATTTGAGTTCTACCATCTGCACTTCTCTGCTGACCAACACCATTAAGCATCAGATCACTAGACTACTGCTCTGCATTCATGACACGTAGTTTGGCTGAGAGTGTGTATCAACATGCCAAAAAGACGTAAGAAATAGAATAATGTTTTTTTTTTCTCCTCAATTACACAGTTTTCATGATCGTTGAAGCCAGAAATCCACATTGTAATCAAAATTTGATTAATAGAAGGGCCTGCCTCGGCTCCTGTTCACAAGCTTTGGGCTCAGATAAAATACTCAACTCACAATCTACAAAGCATGAAAATACCATATTTTTCAAAAGTGTGCTTAACAAGGTTGGCTTTGGCATCTTTTGAGTTTTGAGAACTGTGTAGGCCTTTACAAAGTAGTGATACTTCAAATGACTCAATCATAGGCATTATTTATGATTCATAGCTAAACATTAGCAAGTTCATCCCCATTGTATGCTATTGAGGAGAAATGAACATTCTGTAATCAAATATTCAGACCGAAGGTGTTCTGATGCAGTTTTGTGTAGTTGCTGGTTTTGTACTGTACCAATCCTTGCGTGGTTACAGGAGTTTGTGTGCGTCTTCTGAGGGCAAAAGGCTCTGTGATTGCTTTGGGGGATTATAACAGGCTTTATCAGCAGGATAAAAAGTTCAAAAGAGCAGTGTGCCCTTAGTGCTGGCTCTAATCTCTTTTGCATATCAGCATTAACAGAACTCCATAGCGTTCTGATAGTGTGTTTAAATAACACACTGATTCATTCTCTACAGTCTTAATGGAGTTCTTCACACCAGACAACAGTCATGCAAGGTTGTCAAAGAAAGTCATTTAAAAACAATATGAATAAAGACTCAGTGGGTCTATGTGTTTGTTTATTTAGTGTTAAGATACCAACAATTTAACAACATTTGAAAAGTAAGTAACTGTAAGATATATTAAGTAGTCGTTTATAATTAACCAAATGTGTTTTTGCATGCCGAATGAACTCCGTAATGTCATGAATATTTGTATATGTCGTAATGTTGACTCATTGAAGGGAAACCTACAGTTAAGGTATGCCCCAGTGTTGCTAATATTTATCTGTTTTTTGTTCATTTTTTTTTTTGTCTAGAGTTTAATTGAACATTAGTTTAGTTGCACTCTCAGTCTTCATCTTGAAAAGAGCAGATGAAGAAGAATAAGAGCCTCTTAAGGCGCTATAAATCCACTTCAATGCAATATTGATATTTCATTTGCTCCAATAACACTAATAGGATCTAAAAGGAAACGACCTTTTTAACGTGATTGGTATTCTTTTATAAATCTGTCTTATAGAACATTGAGTTTTCTCATCTTTAAGTGGGTCATTTCAGCCTCCTTGCACAAGTGCTTGATGTTCCTAGACGGGTTTCTAAAGAGAATAAAAACGTCTTTGTGCAAGTGAAAATTGAGTACACAGTAGGTGTTGTGGAAATGCTGCAGAAGTTTCTGGTGTCCTAGAATAAAGTAGCTGTTCTTTAAGATTGGCTTTTTATACAATAATGGATCGATTTTTCCTTGATTTCTGTCAGTGGTGCGCATTTAACACACAGTATATATTATATGTAATAACAATATATTTTGTTTCACTTAAAATTTCTGTGCTAAAATTTCTGTGCTAAAACTACATTTAAACGAGATGAACAAGAAAAAAAGTTTATAAAAAAGGGATAAAAAAAGGATAAAATTTTCAAAATTTGAAACCAGTCCTCACACAGACCAATCACAATCTCTGTTCCCATTTCAACACATTCAGCTGCATTTGCTCATCTTCTTGACAGCATGTGTAGCAGGGTTGGTAGGTGGGGCATGAGGTCCATTGTATTTTTAATGAGGGTCCAATATTGCTTTGTCTAAGTGCATTTTAGTGTAAGGTGGGTGTGTTTTTTGTTTGTACTTGCTTTATACAAATGAACATCTGACGTTATAACCTAATAAATGTTTTTGTGTGTGTGTGTGTAATTTATTTAAAATTAGCCTATGGAGACATTTACGACAAATGTTACTAAATATTTGAATGAAGCGTAAAAGCTAGAGTGACAGAGCAAATGCAACTCTGAGTTTCAAACAAGAAATGGTTGCACTCCAGTGTTGCCGAGATGAACTTGACTTCTTAAAACTTGACTTCTCTGGCAGTAAATCAATATATTAACATATCAGTCACATTCAGCTAGATCCAGTCAAACATGCACACTGGTCTTGCATCAGCAGTTGCTCAAGCACATGCAACGCTATAAGACTTTTAAATTATTAGTATCTATACTATCTCAAACTCGGTTTCACCTCCAGGGTTTTTTCAGACTTGAAAAGACAAAGCAACGTTAGACATGAGTGGGACGTGAACTAACAGTTTTAATTCTCACAACAGTAAAAACATGTGTTACAAAGGTGCAGTATTGCTCTATTCAATGCTTTGCATCTCAGTTTAATGATTCTCAGTAGCAATAAAGGATCTAGATTCTGGAATTAAATTTCTATTTTCAATTTCAGAAGTTTATTAAGCAATTAATTTTTGCATTTTTCTAGCTCTGTTCTGTTTCTTCTGACTATTACTATTTTTCATCCATTTCTACCATTGAAGTCAATGGCAGCCCTGCGACCCACTCAGTTATGAAATTTGGCACACTGATACATTTGGCCACTATGAGTAATCTGACCCAGTCTGGACCCTCTAACCCGGCTAAGAACTTTTGAATTGTGTGGTTTATAGAGACAAAATTCTTGATCTTTGCCAATTCCAATATATTATATGACGTCATTGTTTGCTATATGTATCATTAGTCGCCATCATAAAAATACTTTTGCAAACTCCTCCTATACTCCTCCCTCCTCCGATAATCAAATTTTCACGAAATTTGTTGCAGAACATCCTCTGACTACCATGATTAAAAGTTATGAAATTCAAGTTGATTCAACAAAGCGTTTACAAATAGGGCACGAACAATCATGATGTAACACTCGCCAAAATGGTCGTAAAGCTCTATCCCAGTACCTCTTTAGTATTTCAACACCAAATTTGGTGGATGCTATAATAGCCATGATCTGATGCTGCGTTTGGACAATAATAGCGAGTTAGACCATGTCCATTTTAGTATGCTGGCCATTTTGAGTGTCCGCCATCTTCGATTTAGTCAAAATCAGCATTTTGTTTGCAAATAGAATAGAATTTTAAACAACAAATATGTAAAGTGATTAAAAAAAAAAACAATTTCCAACATTAATGAACACTGTGTATAGTTGTCTTTTTTGTTACATGTTTATTTTTTTTTCAATGTTTTAATTTCACATTTAGCCAAAAACCTAAAACAATGCCTCAGATTAAATCCTCAATATCATGCAAGACGGAGAAAAATCTTACTTGGAGCTCAGATTAAAGAAGTTTCTTTATACCCAACATGTGTGTTCTGAAAAACTGTGAGGGAAGAGTTGTCTACCACACAACAGCACCATTTTGTGTCTAAAAGTCACCATAGTGATTCAAAGGGCTCAGAGGCTTTGCTGAAGGCCATATGATCGGGAGGAAATGTATCGATGAAAAGGGCCATGAGTCAGAAATTCAGCCTTTTGTCCTTAGAGAAGAACGTTATGTTTGGAAGAAATATCCGCAGACCAAAACTTACAGGTTACACTAGCATTTCAATCAAATGTTGTGAATAGTTGTATTATGCTCAGACAATTCTATTCAGTGACAAAAAATTGAAAGCTTTTTGGTGCGGACAGAAAGCTATTCACAAGCTGTTCAAGTGTGTTGTCCTTTGAGAATTGTATTATCTCAAAAAAAAAAAATTCAATTAAAAAAAAGCATATACCGCTGGTCTCATATTAACTGTTTAATCATGTAACAATGTAGTCATATGAGAACATGTTTGCATATAGACAAAGAAAAGATCATCTAGATTAATTGTGAAATAAGTATTTGACCCCTTGCCCATCTTTGGCAATTTTACACAGCCAACCAGCTGAAATTAGCAGTGTTTCCCCTGCGTTTGTAAATGACATTGATGTGTTAAATAGATTGCACACTTGGTGGGTTTATGAGGCCAAAGCTGTTTCCAGATGCAGGAAAATTCGAGCTTCTTATTGATCCAGGATGGGTGGCCTCTGTGTTCTGACCTTCTAACTTTTTCTTGCTTTGCTGCAGAAAAGTGGAGTACTTCTGTGTGACAATGCATGCCTTGAAATCAAAACAACACATGATAAAGCTGAGAGGTCAGCAAGGGGAACAAACAAGCTGTGAGTTAGCCAAAAAAATATTCTTTATTGAAACTTGTGTCTATGTGTGTTTTATCAGTAGTACATGATTTTTTTGTATAACAGTATATTCATTTTAATGATAAAAATAAAAAAGTTCAATCAATAACTAATTTCGGTGTGAGAAGACCCTGCTCTACTCGGGCAGCTGAATAATTTTCGTACCTTGGTCAATAGTGAGTGGGAAATTGACAGCCTGGCAACCAATAAGGACAGCTTTTGCAACCAAAAAAAGGGGATTTCAGTGAGAAGGTTGCAATTTCGAGGCACTCCGGTGACCTTCCTGGGAGGAGTTTGCATGTTCTCCCCGTGCTTGGGTGGGTTTCCTCCAGGTACTCTGGTTTATATCACAAGCATGCATCAGTGAGTTGAATATTTGAAGTCACCTGAAGTGCACGTTCACCAGCAAACCCCCATGACTCCGAAAGGGAACAAGCGAATAAAGAAAATGAATGACAGGATTGGCATGCTTGGCTGAAAAACAAAATAAAACTTGAGAACATTGCAAGTTTTTAGTGCCAGTTTTTCACCCCCCTAAGAAAATGGTAGGGGAAACACTGATTAGGACAAGTGAACTGAATCTCAGAGATCGAAGACAGGGCTCAGTACATTCAACTCTTTGTTTAGAACCTTTTCAGTCAGGCCACTAAAAATGGTATTTTGAGTATTACAGCATGACAATGACCCAAAACCCACTGCCAAGGCAAACAAAGAGAAGTCACTGAAGAAGAAGCACATTATTGACTTAGCCTAGCTAAAATCTTAACCTTCAGAAGACTCTACACACATCGATGGATATGCCAATCACACCAGCTGTTTTGAATTTGAGTAGGAATGACGAGAGCCACCTATTGTTTAATTTTGATTTCAAATATAATGTTTAGGTTTCAAAATTGTTATTAGTTTTGATGTAATTCAAACAAACATTACAAGATACATGACACATAAATTTGTGAGAAAATTTTTCAGACCCCATATCGGTGCAATCAGTGCCATCTGAATAGCATATATAGGGTTTTGGAGATAGGCTTTTGGAGAAGTTTGCTGATTTTTTATACAATTTTCAGATTGTTTTGACTTTGTCTTTGCTTTTTGGGGTTTTTTTTTTTTATTTTGTCTCAACACTTTTGATTTCTGTTTTAAAACATAAAAACTATCCATTCTCAATTTGGGGTATGTTTTCAGTGGAAAAAAAATGACAAAAATGTTATGCTACAAATTGTATTGTACAATTTCAGGGCTGTTGTGGAATTTTTGTGTAATGTACTGAAAAAATATTTGTAGAAAAAAACTATTGCTACAAAAAAAAACTGTTTACCATTTAGTCAGATCATTCATTAGAGTAAATTGTAAAGCAGTAAAAAAAAACTCTCAAAAAGCCTAGAGAATTAATAAAAATTATCTCGAGGTTTGAGTTGGTAGAATGTCAGCATTGAAACCTTAATGACTGGTGCAAAGAGAAATGGGTCAAAATCCCTCCTGAGATTTGAGATTGTTTACAGCCTTTATAAAGTATAAATTGTTGTTATTTTTATTCTGTCTCGTTGAGAAAGCCAGTCATTACATTTTTGTGGACAAAATTAAAATTAGTAATTGCTTATTTACAATAGCATTGTGTATTCCTCCATTCCTCCATTTTTTATGGTTTTGCCAGCTGTTGTTTAGCCATACAGACATCACTTTGTCAATGGAATGGAGCTGTAAGCTTGTAGCTCTGAAGCGAGACAGGATAATGTGTTACAAAAGAGCTGATGATCCATTTTGTCCCATTATAGAAAGAGGATGAGAGCAAACAAGGATAAAACATTACATATATAACAAGAGACCAAAGCCAAAAGAGCCTAGCACAGAGGAGCTTGTGGAAACATTTTCCACTCTTGCAAAAAGTACTAAAGGAACCCTTGTTTAGATCTTTTAAATGATCGTTATTGGGAATGAAAACAATTGTTACTTTTAGACTCCTTTTGTTACTGTGCTAATTAAAGAGTTTGTTTGCTCCACCTCCATCTGACCCGACCCCAAAACAAACAATAGAAAAATGCTTCGGGTGAGGGGCACTAAAAAGTATATCTTTAAGTTATGTTAAACTATGAAAAAGCCTGAAGGAAAATGTCCTACTTTATGATGCTTCTTTCAGAATCTACAAGGACTTTCAGTATAAAGCAACACGTTTGATCAGATTCTGTTTTACTGTTTTAAGAGTTTCTTAATGAACTCCTGACCCTCTCACCCCTGTCTTCTGTTTGTCATCCAGTGGTCAGCTGTGCAAGAGCAAGGTCACTCCACTGGTCACTGCATGTGTGCACGGGGGCAGGAAGTGAGGTCAGATTGCACCAGTTTACAAAAACCCAAGATGTCAATATATGCTAAAGAGCCACAGACTGCGTCTGAGAGCACTACAGATGAAGAACATTATTGATTGAAAATCGCCTTCAAGTTTTGAGTGAAAGCTGTTTTCAGAACATTCTTTCCTTGCATTGTTCCATTGTTTTTGTTTAAATTTAGCCTATTAAGTGAAATTTGAGCAGAGGAACTTTCAATAAAACTAAAAGAGCATCCATAAATATTTAATTGAAATTCAAAAGGAAAAATCTCGTCATCCATTTTCCCTGTTCAGAAGTCATGTGATAGATTGACACATGTTGTATTCCCAGTTGGAAATTTAAGAAGTAGTTATTTGAAATAAAATATGATTAGACATTATGGAAAGATGACATATTGTAATCATGTCATTAAAATTAGATATCTGCATATTAAAAGTCAATTAAACTTAAGGACAAGGACATGTATGTACAGTAAGGGTTTTTTTGAGAATTTCACAAATATTAGTTTTCACAAACTGCTTTTAGTTCTTTGTTTTGGTTGTTTCTGTGATGTACTGAAATATAATTACAAGCACTTCATACATTTCAAAGGCTTTTATCAACATGTAACTTGTTTACAAAACTCTATCTTTAATGGTGTAGTTTTTTAATGCATGGACAGAAACTTGATTGACATTTGAGTCAATATGATGACAAATACAACTTTACACGTTCATTTTTTATGTGATAATACTCCTATTACTATATTTTTAGCTCACATCTCCTATCTCTTATCAAAATTAAGCTGAACACTCATGTGTTTCCTGAAAATATAATATATGCTTAAATTTTTCATTTATTAATGTAAAAAAGCTAAAAGATTTATAAAGATTTTCAGTGAAATCATATTTGAATCTGTGGTTTTATGTAAATATCTTACCACATTGAGTGTAACTTTTATTTTGAATACTTTATATAAAGCACAAATAATTGTATTTAATAGGGTCATATCACACTTGAACACATTTTTTTGTATTAACATATAGACTTTTGTTTCTGTCTGCTGAAGACTGTATCCTGAAATATATTCTTTTTGTCCTACAATAAAAGTGCAGTGTTCAGTAGATTCTTATAGGTCACGAAGCAATCTGACATCACCTGGTTTTGTTAATATTCATGACAAACAGCTGAGAACCATCCAATCACGGAGTGGTTTTGTGAATGTATTAAACAGAATGGATTTGCTTGAAAGTAATGTTTTCATTCATAAGCAAAACATTCAAAAGACGCTGGATCCCTTTATGAAAGTACATTTTCCAATTCCTGATCAGGTAAAAGTTTCTATTGTCTTGTTTTTTTTAGGCTTGCATGTGGTAGCATAAATGGCGTCATAAAAAATTAGATTGCACCTTATTTCGATACCACAATTTCTGCAGATGTTTGGTTGTCCTCCCACTGTTAACCATGATCACCAGAGTCGAGAGGCATCACAGCAATCCTCCACTTCTACTATGCATCTCCCAGAATTAAATTACGCAAAAGTAAGACAACTTGCAGTTTTTTAATGGGCAACCCAGATCCCTGGAATCTCATTTTTTCACAGTGGACTCATCCCGTTTTTCTGTACGTTTTTCAAAACATAGTTTTGAAAGCACCCTGCTGTGTCTCATAGATGCTTAAAGTGAGACTTTGGATAGCGTAGATTGGGTCTGGTGGCTTTTTAAACATGCATTTGTCTAAATGACTGCAATAGTTTATGAGATTATAATGCTTCCTGTGCCAAATTTCCAGTCATTTTCTTCATTTTTTATTGGTGAACACCACAGAGATTTATCTCTACATGCGTTTTAAAGCTCATCCTCAGAGAGAGGCTATGGGATTACTGCCCTGCAGCGGTGGGGCTATCAAATCACCAAGACATACACACAGACAGAGCGAGCATGAGTATTTATGAACGTTACTTGTGACCTCTGCACTGTCTCCTCTCAGCCTGAGGTGACGGAAGTGCTGAGATTATTTACTTTGAGAGAGATCACTCACATTCACTGACGATGCATCACAGGAGTGTTTGTGTACATGCACAAAGGAGACTTTTAGAAAGAAGAGCGAGAGGACATCAAACTGGGTGGTCCACCCTTCAATCTGACAGCAGCACATTTTAACCTCTTCTAAGTTTAAACACAGACTAACAAATGAAGGCCTCGTCAGTTGCATCTTTCTTTCTCTGGCAGACTTCACTTGTGAATGTGATCAAATGCTGTGGTGTCTCCTGGAGCCTTGTGCTCATTAACTTTTGCAGAGGACGCAGACTAGAATACTAAATATTTACAGAGAAAAGAGGTCAGGTCAATCCCAGGAATATTCAAGTGTATATATACTGTAGAGGAATGACACTAAATACACTGAGATTTTATGATTTTTTATGTGGATCTTAAAAATTCATGATTTTCTGTTGTCGACTTTTTTGTTTCTTTACAGGGTTGCATTACCAAAGCACTGAAAGCTATAATTTCCAATGAAAACAAAACTGTGGATTGTCAACTTGTTGAGCTGTTGACCATGTGTTGCATCACAGAGTTTTTGTTGAAGAAGGGGAAAGAGTAAAAGGCCATTACGAGAGATTCCCACAATCTTCGGATGGCTTCTCAGCAGGGAAGAATGCTCTTCATTAGCGTCAAGTATATATTGATGGAATGACACTCCCTGTCTGAAGATAGCGTTTGAGGTTCAACAGTTGCTCTCTGCCTCACAAGTGGAAACTGGAATGATGAAGAGCAGAAAGAAGACAACGACAGAAAGAACACATCGAAAAAATCATGGATGTCGAGCGGTTTATACTGTCGGCGGCTGATCACAGGATTCTCTTTCATCGGTCGTTCACCTTGCGAAACACTGATCCAATATGGTACTCCGAAAATCTTTTTTGTTGGCTCCACTCGTTCGGTCAGATGTGTGATGTTTTGTTTGCGACCATGGTTTTCGATCAAGGTGCGTTGTTGGACAAAAACTTTGGATTGGTGTATAAAGGCCTTCAGGCAAGGATTATATGGAGGCTTTGAGGGTCAGAGACCACTTACATATTTGTCCTGTACACCAAAGTTCTCTAATTCTAAATCTGAAGTTTTGTGCGAAAATAATAAAAAAAAAAAAACAATGGTTACTGAAAACTATAAAAAGTTTTTCTTATTTTCTTCAAGATGCAAATAAGTTCAGCAAATAAGCATTGAACAGAACATTAACAAATAACCGTCTGAACAAAAGGTTGTAAAGAATTCATTTAAATTATACACTAAATAAGTTTGTGCTTCGACTTCAACGTGTTCTTGTTCCATAACCTGCCAGAGATTTCACAGTGAGAGATGTTTCTTCATGACTAATTCATCACTCACAAACATATGGGTTTCCTTGCTGACTCGCCAGGTTTATTATTTCTCTTCATTTTATGGCATACATTAAGTACGCAAGAAGAAATAAGATAAACAAGGGCACCATGCAACATTAAATACATCACCTTAATCATCACCGTTCTCATAGCTGTCACTATCATCATCTTTTTCTTCCACGAGAAACATTAATCTCTAGACTTCAGTGGGACAGACAAATGAGTACACTGTTGTTCTCTCTCTCTCCTCTCTCTCTCTCTAGCGTGATGGGTACAAGGTCTGTCCAGACGCGAATAATATTTGTTGAATGTGTTGAGGTTAAAATGGTTCTAATACTGTTTGATGGATTGATTATGCCATGAGCAGACTGCACAATTTTCAGAGCAGTCATGTCACTGATCCTTTCACACTGCATGACTGTCTGAGGGGCAGCATCCAGTCATAGCGCAGCTCAGACTCCATGATAGATCAGCTACAGATTATTTCACACAGCATGACTTTGGGCACGTGTTCCGGCATTATCAAAAATGGGGTTGCATACGTTTTTTATTTTATTTCTTGGGTCCAAATAGATGGAAAAAAGTCCAATTCGATTCAAAACTATTGTTTAATTTACCGTCTATGCCGTTCTATCTCCTCTGCAACGTCTCAATGTGGCTCTAGTTATTTAACATGCCAAAAATCTCACGACCAGCCTGTGACTCTCTCAGTGAGCATCTTTGGAAATTCACACTGTGTAATTGTCACATTTGCCTGCGATTTCTTGCAGTTGCATGCAATTCCTCACAACCTGGCTGCAACTCAAAATTAGGCTTAACATCGTGCAATCTGGGACACAAGTGGCATGCAGGGTTCCTAGAACTTTCTTTCCACGTGACAGTACCCCTCTTGCCCATTCCCCTGAGGAGCGACTTGCTCAGCCAGGGCACCAGCCATCTGCATCCAGACTTGTGGAACCTCCACGTCTGGATTATTTGTCAGTGAACTGGATTATTCGTCTTCTGTACCGTCTCTATCCCCCTCTACCCGAGGCCGCTATGCTGGAAACTGGGGTTCCAGAAACTCGTTAATGCAAGTGTCTATAAATTTGAGCTCTGCAATTTCAATTTCAAATCTCTGTGTTCTCAAAAAGCATTACTCCATCCCTGAAGATGGCAGTATGGAGTAGTGAGTGATGTGAATCCAGAGATTGTGTGTTTCCAGTTGGGAACTTTTTAAGCTATGAGAGCACATGGGAAAAGGAAAAGCTTGAAGAAAGTCTTCGTACTATCGGCTGTCGGGGCTATGCACTCAAATTTAAGCCTGAAGACAACCTAACTCGAATATTACTTTATAACAACATAACTAACCCAAAGCCTATCCCCAATACTAAACCAAAAGCTAGTGATCTAGCCTAAATGCTACATCCCAACACCTGAGTCTAACCCAAAAGCTAAAAATAAGCATAAAACTACAACTAAAGGTAACCCACAGCTAAAGCTAACTCCAAAGCAGATGCAGGCTAACCCCACATCTAACTGCTAAGCCAAAGCTGAACCAAACGCTAAAGAAATTGAAAGCTATTAAGTTACAAAGGATCCAAAACTTCAAAGCAAATATGTCTAAAACTCAATATTCCATTTTCGTATTGTGCCACTTTTGAATTAAAGTGGTAACTTTTTATTGAGCAATAGAATGCTTATAATCAACAATAGCACATGTTTCTGTCAAAGCGCATGACCATCCCAAGGATAGATCAATATTGAATTACACAAACATGGTTTTTAGAAATTTAAAGTGGAAATGTCCCATACAGTTCCCAATAGTTTTTTTCAGAATTATTGCTTTGTTTCTCAATTACGGTGTAATTCCTGTTACAGTTGGAGAATGGCTCTCTCTGGCAGTGTAATTGTTTGTAGGGGCTTGCGGACAAATTCAATACAGTACAAACAAGAGCAATCTCCAAGAGAGAAACTAGATTCTCCAAGGTTCTAATTGCCTAGCATCTTTTGCACATAGAAGACAAAGTGCCCCAAGCATTTAAGGAAAATAATCTAAATTGACCTTGCCCTTGGAAGACCGAAAACCGCAGCAAATGAAGCACTTTGCAGATGACCGGCACTCTTATACAACCCTTTATGATAATTTATGCTTGATTTATTTAGTTCTCAACCAAAGACAAGACAACATTTGAGAAACTATATAATTTCGCTGTATAATAACTCTTCAATGATGATGGATGATGGAAAATCTTTGCACGGCAAGGATGATATTTAAAAACAAATTTACAAAACTTAACATTTATCTGACTGGCTAAAATATTACAGACTCACTCATTTTAAAGTCTTCACATGCCACACTTTTGATTTCTCTTGCACAGATATTATGAGAAACCCAGCCGCAGTTATACTGCTGCATTATAATGGCAGAAGCTGTAGAAGAAAGTGCTGTCAAACCAGCCAGTCAGAAAATGTAAGACCAACCATTAGCCAAATGGCATGTTGTATCGAGATACAGATGTCATCGCACTTGTTCCCAGCTATGATGTAAGATTTGATATCCCCTGAGTTGTAAGGACTGGACTATTCAGTCTTTCCTCAGATCACCAATAAATATGTTATATAAATGCAATGTATGTGTGATTCAAATACATAAAGATTCACCAAGCTGTGCCTCTCGTCAAATGGCACAATCCCTTGCAAACTGGGACTAGCATGTACCTTTAGCTTACTTGGTGTAAGCTACAAAAGTAATTCTGCAATAACATCTTTTTATACATTGAGGAAATTTAACGTATTTATCAGTCATGTAGTTCAAACTTGTATTTGGTGTTAGGCACTGACATAAAGCCAAACTGACAAGTGGAGAGAGGGAAGAGATGGGATGCATCAGTTTATAAGGACATGGGGAAATAGAATAAATGATGAGTCACGTCCTAATTACATCTCTCAAAACATGTTTGATAAGTAAAAATTTCGGTGTGGTGCTGTATGGCATGTAATAGCTGTCTTTAGCACATACTTTTTTGTTTTTGGGAGGCATACTAAAACACTATAGGTTTTACGTTCTTCCTTGCCCCTTCTCTGTGTCATAATTAATCAATAAAAACATTTTAAGGCGTATAAAAGTTAATTTTGTTGAGTCCATAGCGATATAATAAGACATATGACAATGACCTCCAGGGCATTTTCATATTCACTGTTCAAAACTGCCTGCTGAAATCCAAAGAAAGGAATTTTGAAGAAATAACTGGAATTTAGGGGCTGAAAGATTGTTGATTACAATACCATATTCACTATATTAATAATTAAATATTTGCCACCTTTATGTTGTGTGTAATTTACCCAAGCCATGATCAGAATCTTTCCTCTGCACCCTGAGAAAAGCTCTTTTCTACCCAATACTGATCTCAGACACACACCAACAGTCAAAGTGACAGGTACAAGGCAAAGAGGAAAACATCAAGCTCAATGACCTGTGGTCAGGGGTCATGGAATCCTATTACCATCACAGTGAGTTGAAGTGAGTATCAGAGAAAATTTGCACTGAATTTGGCATTAAATAAGTCAAAGTAGTGTTGCCTCCAAACCACAAAACTATGGGATAAAAATGTGTCCTTTTTAAAAACAATGAAACAAATACAATGCTTTCACTCACAGTCATAACGTTCCAACTCTGATCTCTCCTGGGGAACACAACAGCATGAAGATCTGAAAAAGAATGTTCTGTTCTACATAATGAATGCATAATTACCGGTGCTTGTTGGTAAAAAAGATACATAAAACATGACAAACTTTCAAACATGAGGACAAGCTCATCCTGAAGATATTTGCAAACACACCTCAAACAAAAGTTCCTGTTGGATATTGTGTTCTGTGCTAATTATCATGAAAATGTCATTTCAACAAGTGGAGAGAACACCAAACTTTTTTACATTTAATTATATGAAAAATACATCCAATCTAAAGAAATGTTAATAATTGGGATTTCGGGGTTATTCGCATCTGTTCAGATTAGATTAGAATGTATCTTTAAATAACTGTATTGATTCTATTTTATTTGCCTTCGTTCTCTGACTTCTGTGGTCTGAATGTCCTTTTAATCCCAAATAGTGGTGTATCATAAAGTAGGCAATAGCTGTGTTTACAACCACCTATTTTTGTGCAAATTTTAAAATATCGCATAATCTAGGGCTACATTCACTAAGAGCAGTCTCCCACCGCCAAAAGCAAGAAGACATGACTGTCCATATTGAGCTTTGTCTACGTGTTCTAAAACAAAACAGGCCTTCTCCTAATGCAGCAAATTCCATTTTTCTTTTGATATTTGGCGTCAGTTTATCAGGAAGTGAGAAGTAAGCGTGTTGGATAGAAACGGTGGTATAATCGCAAATATTTTATGCGTTATACCAGTTTTGTGCATAAATTTAATTTGCATCTCTGGATGAAAACATGTTAGTGTTGTGATAGAGCAATATGGACTGAGCCCATTTGAAACCCCGAAAACCACAGAAGGAAAGCCAGGATGGTTTAATTTTAGTCTACTTCTTTCATACTAAAACACAATTTTCTTTTAGGGTTCCTCCTGTCCATGTGTCATGGACATAGCTCAATGTCACAAATAACAAACCTCTTAACGCTCTTTGTGTGTTTTGCTTTATTCAAGCAAATAGCTTTTCTGTTCAGCTGTCAATCAAACTGTCATGAAGATCCAGTGAGGGCACGCCATTTAAGAGCATCAAAACATTGACTGATATCGAAATGGAGAGTGAAAGAGAGAGAAAGAGAGACTTGGATGGGCATTTTCTTGTTTGGCAGTCCAAAAGATTGCAATCTATTACCTGAAACACGAGACCAGTTGGAAACAAGCACCTTTTCAAATATAAAGTGAACATGGCCTACATTTGCTGTCTTTGTTCACTGGCATTCACTCATTTAGAACTCAACATTCACTTGAGGTTTAACCATCGAATCCAGGTCTGAGAACAAAAGAAATGACCATCTAGCTTGTACACGAACACACTGAAAACCCCTTTTGCAAACAAAAATGGGAATTCCAAAGGGAGATCATGGTAAGATATACTTTCATGTTCACCTAGAGACTTACAGGAGAAAATACTTAGATGATATACAGTTAAGTAAACTATACATTTCATCAGACTGAGCGACACACGTTTTATATAAAAAGAGAGTACTACACCCAATAATGAGCATTTACAGTCAGCTTTGATGAGCCGTGGCAGCAGACTGGCTGATAATTGGCTCTGAGCTGCAGCATAGTAGTAATGACTGCTCAGTCACACTATGCCACACCACAGGAATCCTCAAATTACACAGCTCAAGGGCAATATAGGAAAAACCAGGAGATCGGAGGCAGGGGAATGAATTGACCTGGTCATATCATTAATGACTTAAAATAGCCTTTAAATGGGCTTTTAAAAAAGCTTTGATTTGTAAGTCGCCAGTGGCAGTTTTACAGTGAAGTAGAATTAAATCTAATATCTAGGAAGAACCACACTATGCTTTTTATGATTTTGGCTGGTGCAAAATATGCTTTTTAAAAATGTATGGTGTTCTAAATGAACACCATAAATCCTAAACAAATCTCAACTCCACTTGCAGTCCTAAACTTTCAAAGAACATCCACTGTTGCACACAAACACTTATTATGTTGGCTTGCAAAGCAACATATTGTTATTATTCTTGCACTCTCCAGCCCTTCAATGAACTACCTTCTGCTACAACCTCTGGTGCACCTGGGTCCCACTGGTTTCTGCTAGCTCTGAGTTGCTGGACTTCTTCTGGTTCATCAAAAGAGCTTAACCTCCACATCTTGACAATGAAATTACAGTCTGCTTTGAAATCCTTGTAGTATAACTACCCAGTTTCTAGTTGTTTTACTCTTTCACAACTTTAGTTTACTTCAAAGTTACAAAAGTATTCCTTCATATTTGATGTCATCAGTGAGACTCTGCAAGTTACTAGATTTGAAAACAAAGAAAATTGGATGCTGTACCCCGAAAATAACACAACTACATTAACCAAATCACAATTTAAGAATCATTTGTACCTTTTAAAAATTTCCAGTAGAAGAGATTGTCACTAATTTAGGCCTACTTATATCACCTATGTTATTCCTTATTGTTATTTTGAGGATTTCTATTATTCCCCTCACTAGACATAGTTCATTTGTCTGTGTTCAATACTGCCGTCCAGTCATTTGTAAATAGACATTACTTTGTGTTTTCAAGTATTTTCTTCATCTATTAAATAATCAAAAGCCCCTTTTATGAGATTGTGGTGTCAGACATCATGGAATCATATTTAGGGACATGATAGCCTTAAACAGTCAATCTGTGAAAATGAAAAATGTCCATCTGTGGGCATTTACAAATAAAATACGACTGATCTATCATATGACTGTGTACTTTACTGACTATTATTTGTCTTCTTTGGAGGCACAAATCTTATTGGCACCCTTTGAGTAAAGGCATTTCGAAAGTAAAAATATCCTTCCATTTGGCAAGTCTTAGCAAGCCTCCATTGAATGGCAAATATCACTTAGTCGTCGTATGGAGATGTGAGTGAGATATTGTCAAAAACGTATTACTACGAATTGCACTGAAATGACTGTATTTGAAGTTGAATCTACATTAGCATGAAGAGTGCAGTGTAGCTCCTGCTGAGTGTGCTCATTCAAGCTCTCGACAGTGTGGCTTAATTCAGATATGAGATGCCATCACTGCTCAGAAATTGAGGATTAAAAACAAGTAACACAGGGGCATTCTTTAAATCTCATAGAGTAAAAGATCTTCATACAAATGATGATTCAGCATGGTTTTATATGATTGATGGTATTAATGAAATGCACCACTACATCAATAGCTACACTGTAAAAAATAAATCATAATTTTACTGTAAATAACCGACAGCTGTGGTTGCCAGAAGTTTACCGTCAAATATCTGTAAGCACCTTTATTGGTTTTCACAGGATTATACTGTTAATTTTATGAATTGTAATAATTTTTACTCTCCATAACTGTCTAATTAACATATTTTGTTGCCATAAAAAAGTTTATCTCTATCAAATTTAAGGATTTATTAAAACGTAATATTTACGGTTAGCATGTTTTTTACAAGTAGGTATCTGTTACTCTTAATTACTATTTTTTAATGGTTTAAAAATTGTGTATATTATTTTTTATTTAAATAAAAAAATAAATAAACAGCAAATTATACTGTAAAAAATCAGCTGCTTTTTAAAATAGCAGAGTTAATGAAATTTATGAAATTTGTACTGTAAGTTTTCCATATTGTGATTTTTTTTAATATTATAGATAATATTGAAATTTGGTAATTTTACGGCATTAAACTTGTATTTCATAAAATTACAAGTGTTAAAGGTATCACGTATTAAAACATATTGCTTTTTTTCACTCTGTGGTGTACCTAGTGTACCTAGCTGGTGTCATGTGATGCACCTAGCTGGCCACGAGAGACAAGCAAATGGACGCGGAGGCGCAATACCTAATTCTGGAAAGTTGTGTTTACGTGCATTTATTTGAAAAATCTTAATCTTGGGTTTATTGTCATAAATAAGACACTAAACCAAATCTGGTTCAGATCTGGATGAATTCTATGGAACTTTTTAAATTAAATTACAGCTCTGACGCAAGGTATAAAGAATCCACATGATGCAAACATGTGGTAAGAAACAGCTGTAAGAAATATCAAATCTATGTAGGAAATTTTTATTAAACTTTATTTATTTTAAAAAAACATGCTGTTAAAATATATTCCAAATCAAAAGATGACAGACACCTGATTAGGAGAAGCATAGAAGCTTGCTGGGACCTTAAGGGGGAAGCAAAGGGAGTCGGAATCAGTGAAGTGGGAGAAAAAGCACCATGTGGAGAAAGATAAACGATGATAGGGTCTAGACTCCAGAGAATGTTCCTCTGGAGAACGGTCTGCTACTTCAGGCAGAGGAACTTAACATAGATCAAATCAAATGTAAGGATCCGTAGTAAGAATATAGCGTAAATTACTGCATTTCATGAAAATTTAGTATTTGAAAATAAAATAATCATAGACATAACTTAAATGTTGTCGACTGCAGAACCAGATATGTAGTCACCAAGATCTTAAGATAAATAAACTTGTGGAAATGCTGTATCTGTTACAATGTGTTACATCAGTTTTAAGCAGGCCATTCGCTAACAAGATGCCTTCATTCACATAATAAAGATTAAATTGAAAGTCTCCTTTGTCAGTGCCCACGGAAACAATCCTAATCCCATGCCTTCAAGATCTGACCTAGTTAGTCTGAATAACATCTGGTACAGAGCTCAGTTTGTCTTTAATACGTGAACAGCTCGGGTTACTTTCAAGCTTGCAATTCTCACTGGAGCATCTACAGGTTTTGATGTGATCTCAGCCTCTTGAACCATTAGATACCTATCGTTTTCAAAAAGGGTGATGGTGCTCATGGAAGCAGAGCAATTAGCAACCAGAGGGATTGGATAATGTTCTCAGAGAATTAAACAGAACACAATGCTCAAAACGGAGGACTTAGATTCAGTTTTTGTAGCTAAGATGTTTTATGCAAGCTTTCTTCAGGCAACAGACAATGGCATTGTTAGGGTTGTTCTTCTCATGTTTATTCCTGCTTGTGGCAGAGCTGTAACACCAGTGTGTTGAGTCTGTCATTTCTTGTTGCTTGTGATGCTGGGTTTCTGTAACTCTCAAATTCTTGTCATGATTATTCTTGGTGGCAGAGACTTGGTGGCATCAGCACTTATTGTGTTTTCCTTGTGTCCCGTGTTTTTGTTCAGCATAAGATTTGAGTCTTGAGACAGGGGAAGTGTTCTTTCTAGTGCGAGATTTCTCTCTCATGCTGATTGTTCTTTGTTTAGTTTTCTCGCTTTCCAATCTAGCACTCGTTTATTGTTCAGGGATGCCGAATTAATGCCTTGGAATCCATATGTTCTGTGTTCTTCTGTCTGTTTAAGCGGCCAATGGAATGCACATGTTTGGTCCTTCCCTCTCATTATCTTCTCTTTAGTGTAGTTAGCTTCTCTAACTGTGTTCTTACATAGTTTGGTGGATTAACTTTTTGTAACACCACTGTTTACCACCACTATAATCACGTTATGCTGGTTGGGATATATTGTTATTCATCTTTTGCTTCCACAAAAAATTCTAAATATATCTCCTATAGATCAATCTACAGCCACCAAACTTTGCCAATACATCCAAACTGGTCTGACTCAGGGTGTTGTATCTTTTTAGACTGATGTCACTAAAGGATTCTGGGAAGTTGCTGAGAATGCTGTTAACTTTCCCATTGACTAAACACAGGGTCAAACTCATGGAAACTTCAAACAGACCACAATTGTGGAGGTTATCAGTGTGTGCAATAATTTCCCAAGAACTGTGCAAAACTATTTGAACCCTGGACTCTAGAGGGGGTTAAATATTTACGATAGACTTATAATGGCCATTGGAAATACACTGGAGAATTCAAGAAAATATATTCAAGATGAAACATCATAGACTCTATGACATAGAGAAATGGGGGTTTGTTTATGTCAATCAATGTAATAGTATGATGAAGCTGAACTTTCACCTCCTTTCTGAGAGTTTTTTTTTTAATATTGATGACTCATAGACAAAATGTTTAATTATTTATTTATGTAATTTCCCATGATTAATTTGGAAATTGGGAAATTCCAATTGCTGTGCAGGAGAAGTGGAATTATTGTGAACATATGTGATGTATTTTTCTATTCAGTTATATGATGTCACCGACCTCTCCATAGCAACCAGACTGTTTACCACAGCAACCATTTTACCATATCGCTATCTCATTTAAAAGAATATGTTTTAACCGAACAGCATAAAAGTTGACCTACAAAGTTTGTCCATCTAGTTTAGAATATTGTTCTAGACTTCTGATTAATTATCTACACCTGTGCCTGCTCTAGTACTATGAAATATTTCATTCTTCTGTCTTTTGTTTTGTTTATAACAGGTTTACTTGTCACATAGGAACATCAAAGAGGAAAAAAAAGAGGGGGGGTGGCTTGGCTTGGGGTTGGAGGGCCGATAATGAATGGACGTGAGGTTTAGTTAGTGCTGATTGGAGAATTGGGTATAGGTAGACCGAAGGTGCTCTTGTGGCAGGTTATTTCTTACCATTTTTATGTTCTTTTTTAAGGTATTACTGAAATCAAACTAAATTATTGAGTGCTATATTGTCCCCAAAATTTTTGTGTCTGTAGCTACACTGTTTTATGACTACTTTAAACGAGATTGCTGTAATATAACAATAAATGTTAGATAGAGCAGGAAGATGAATCATTGTATACCAAAAACTTTAGTTTGGCCAATTAAATATTAGAGTATTTGTAAATGTGTTAACTTTTGAAGAAAACACACAAGCTGGAATTCCATCTGTGCATAAATGTATTGTTGAAAAATATACTGAGTGTAGTTCTCTTAACCATTCTCTTTTAAAAAATGTAAATGCTATGCACTGTTGGGCACCAATACAGAAATTAATAGCAAATGCACCAGAGATCAGCTGTGCTATGTTCTGTGATGTATAAATGAAGAGATATTAAGTGTGGTGTGTGGTTTTTGGGTGAGTGGCAATTATGCTGATACTTTTAGCTTGAAGGATTTATATCTCCCCGGAGTTTGAGTGCTCCATAGCCTTGTTCTTTATTAAATGCCATGTTCACTAAACTTGTTAACATCCTAGATCCACATTTGATAGCATATAGCTTCTACATTTTGCTCGAATAACTTTGATTGTAATTTAATTAAACAAAGAAATTGCTTAACCAAGAATTAAAATTTTTGCCATTCTTTCACCAAATGCTGAGAAAAGTGTTCCTATTAATACATTTGGACTGATTTGGTCCATTTTAAAGAGCAAATGGACCCAATACCATGGGTCTTGGTTGGTTTTTAGCATAATGTGAAATGGAAGTGGTGAGAATCAATACTTCCTCACTATGTTGAAGGAGAGTTCCTCAAATTTAGGTGCTCATGTATTTTGGGGTCACAAGGGAATGATGGTGTTGACAGAATGATTCAGTGCATCAGCTGCAGTAATGTAGTCTCTTACCAGTTTGCTGTGAAGGGGTCAGTCTAAGGCAGGGGTGCTCACACTTTTTCAGGTTGCGAGCTACTTTTAAAATGACCAAGTCAAAGTGATCTACCCGCTACAAAAATGTAAAACATCAATTAACAAACAATTATTTTCAACTTTATTGAGAATTGATCAAACACACATAATAATTAATTATTTACATTTTTTGTAATAACGTGAGTTTAATTCGATGACTTGCACTTAATTGAATCATTATAACAGTTTTGTGTGTGACCTGGGTTTTGTGGTAATAGAGTGATTTTTATGGGAGCAATTGAGCTTTGATCCAAATAATCAAGAATAAAAAGGATGCTCTAATAAATTTTTCAATTTTTTTATTGAATCTGAGTCGTGCAGTACAATATGCAGGTGAGGAGTGGCGTGTTGCTTGATTTTTGTTGTAATAGAGCAATTTAGAATGAAGTTATGAAGCATATTCTGGGTAAAACATATTTTGGATCTGGTAATTTGCAGACGGTCCCGAAGCGATTCCATGTCAGCGGGTTGCTCATAGATGGTAATGTGTTTCTGCGAATGCAGAGGGAACCTTGTTTTGATAAAAAACGTTTTGTAGTTTGTCCGCTACATAACACAGATTAAAAATAGGTGTTATTCGTTTACTAAGAACATTCTGGTCTCGAGCTATTGAGCAGAGAAAACCGAATCCGTGAATCTGCAGCTAACTTTATTGAACTGTGACGGGGTGGATGATCGGCTGATATTGTTTCAATTTCACGCCGCGATCAACCGGTAGCACCGGTCGATCTCGATCGACGTAATGAGCACCCCTGGTCTAAGGCATTGTTTTAAATGTATTTGATCACTCAGCCATACATACCAGTTGTGACTCTCTCAGAAATGGTCATTTGCTTTGGACAACTACGAGAATAAGTTCTCACAAAGGTTTTAGGGCAAATGTGTAATGGCCATTTTATATAGAGCTGTTGGTCCAGCTATATGAAGACATTAACACGGAAACTACAAATCCCATTTCGCTTGGTGAGGGCTGTCACTGTGGAGAGCGTTCAGTGACTTTAACACAACAGGTGCTGCTATTTTCTGTGGTCGCTTTGAGTGAGACTAAAACAACCAATTTTGAAAAGTCACATAAATTAAGCAAATTTAGACAACATTATAAAAGATGCAAGCAAACACTACAGACACAAGTACTAACCCCAACCTAATAACCTCGATGAGGCACTTCCTGTAGCTGTGGATTATCATTTTCTCAATATTTCTGGAAGAGAGCTATTGTGCACTTACGGGAGTGTTTTGAATCTACACAGTTTCAGCTGATCTTCATGCCCTCTCATGTACCCCTGAAGAATTGTTCAAATACTTGGAAATCCATCTACACCAGATATAGTGCTGCTTTTTTGTGTTAATTTGTTTTATTTTGTGGTATTATGCTTCTCAATACCCTTGACACAAATGAAAATCATAAAATTCAGAAAGGTTCACATTCTTTTTCTTGCCACTGTGTATAAAGATTGTGTATTTATTTGTTGTAAACTTTGCAATTAATGGCTTTTCTTTCTGGTTATTTCATGTACAAGCACAATTAAACATAAATTACAATAAACATTAATATTTTTTTATATTTCGCTTGTACACTCTTGGTTCTTGATAGCACCTTTCCACTTTAAAGAACCCCTTAAGTTTTTTTGATTCTTCACTGGTTCTTTGCCACTAGTTTGAAGAATCTAAATAGCACTTTTTTGCTTTTAAAAAAAACCCCATAATGTTCTTTTTGGTTTTTCTCTTATTCTTTAGGATTTTTGAGGTACTGATGTAACACGTTGTTCATGTTGTTCAACCGTGTTGGTACTTGTGGTTTTAAAGTACATCACTTTTGAACATTGGTTCTAAACAGGAACTTTAAAAATAAGTGTAAAATTGCGCCAAAAAGTTTCCCATATAATTACAAACTACAGAACCAGATTTGCTTTTACATAGAACCTTTTTGGAGTGTATAATTTTGATAATATTATTTTTATTTAAGTGTAAGTTTAATTGTAATAAATACATAAATATGTATTTGGCAGAGTAGCCTTCCAGTTAGAAGGTTGTCGGTCCGAGGCTCGCTGGTGACTTTCGCATGTTTGCATGTTCTCCCCGTGCTTGTGTGGGTTTCTTCTGGGTACTCCAGTTTCCCCCACAATCCCAAAAACATGCATCAGGTTAATAGAATAATCTAAATTCCCCTTAGGTGTGAATGTGTGTGTTGCTTGTACCCCCGCCTCTTGCCCGATGTGAGCTGGAGATAGACCCTGTGACGTCGAAAGGGGTATAAGTAATCAGGAAAATAAATAAATGAATATTGATATTGCATAAAATTGCTGCTAAATTAGGTTGGTGAGAAAGATTGTGTTAAAAAGCAGTGAAACAACCACTAGTTCAAAGCACTGAGCAAATCACGAGAGGAAATTGGATTCAAGAAAAATTAGCTCCATTAAAGCCAGAAAAAAAGTTACCATTATTACAAGAGTCCCTCTGAGAAATCAGAATTACTAGGAAGAAGATTATCAGCTCGCTTTTGTATTAAAGTACTATATTTAGGTGCTGATTTGGTTGCTTTAAAAAATACATTGTCAAGATATCTTAGTACATTTTGTCATTTAATTTTTTGCCTTTAGTGAGCATAGTAGTTCTCTTTGTCTTTTATTTGAGATAAGAAAAGTAGTGGATGTGGCCAAATATGCGGTTAATCAATGGGAAACATGTTTTTTCAAACTAATATATTGTCACTTTGCATTATTTACATTTAAAATACATTCAAAAATACATTTAAATACATTAGCGTTTACAGGGTAAGTAAAGTGTTTATCTTCCTAAAAAAATTGCTAATAGTTATCATGTAACTACAAATGATTATTCAAATGTACCGTGAATATAAAATATAACTACCTCCTAATTTTTCGTTGTTGAGGTTACCATTTTTTATCCTTTGGAATTTTATTTTGCTTTTTTAGTATGCTAAACTTAAAATCAAACCCTTTCCTCTTGTTTAAGAAAACTACATTTCACACATCGGTTAACACAGCGTTTCAAAATGATTCACATTGATGCAGTGTTTACGAGTGAATAAACAGCGTAACCATGCAGAAAACTCTCCATTTTCAAAATATCCAGGTACTTGTTGCCATAGATCTGCATTATACCATAGTGTAGTATACCATCCAGTGTTTCCTCACACATACAAGCACTCTGTGACACCCCAATGCTGGCCATTCTCTCTTTCTCTTCACAAACTCCAGACCAGCAAAGGAATGTTTCAGCAGAGACTGGATCAAAAGCACTGGCTGCCCTCGCACGTCACCTGACCGGAATCCAATTAAACCTTTATGGGGGGATCAGAGTGAAGCAGTGTGCCTGAAAGTGTGCAAAGAGGAGCAATGGTCGAGGTGATTGAACAATCCTGAATCAAGATAAACAGTCAGAGCAGGGGGGTTGGGGCAAGCGCACACTTCCACACAAGGGAGATGATGTTTCTCATTCAGTGAGCCTCCAGGGAGAAGGTTTTATGAGTGAGTCTAAATCTAATGAACATCAGGTGCTCTTATTCGAGGAACATGTCAGAGCCCTAGCGGTACTAATAAAAAATCAAACAAAAGGTCAAGCAAGACTTTACTCTTTTAATATAAATCTCCATGAGGGTCAGGGTTCTGTTATTCATTAGTGCTAATTAACAGATCACAGCAGACACTGGAGTCGCAAATTACTCTGTTAATTCCATCAGCTGACGTCTGAGTCTTCTGTAAAACACAAATCTGCAATGTGCCAAAGTGCGATGATGTCAAATGAACTCATTGTTTTTTATTCAGATTTTGATTTGAAAATTCCCAGTGGAAGGAAAGAAAAATAATAAAAGGGGGAAGATTATTTCAAGAGTGTTTTGGAGCGTTTCTTTAATGCTAGTGGCTCTATGGCTTCATATGGAAATTTTATGGAAGAATTTTGAAAGATTATTGGTATGTGTTTGTTCACTCTCTGCCTTTCAATCACCCAATCAGTGTCCAGTTCTCATCTGCTCTTCCCCTATATATCTTCTCAGTCTCTATATGACTACTGTGGTTTATGCCTCCTGGCTCTTCATGATTGCTCCCTACCTTCTTGGTTCCCCTTTACTCCTTCTCACGTTTTTTCCATCACCTCCAGTAGACTACTAACCTGCCACTCACCTATACTTATGTTGGGTTCTGCTGCTTCCTGGATTCACTTCTCGCAGTTGACTTCTTACTGAATGCTGCGCTGAGTTCTGTACCCCTTAAGAGACATTGTTCTTCTGTCCTGATGCCTGGTGGAGTGTGTAAATTAACTTTTATATACTTCCTAACTCTCTCCATTTATATTTTTCCCTCCTTCCAACCACAGTGAAAACAGACCATTTGCGGTTGTGAATGTATAGTATAGATAAGTAACTATTCTCAGTTTTATTTACTGATTAAGTGGATTCAGTAAACTGCTCTAAATAAGTATCACATGTTCAGGACCAACTGGAAATGTATGTTCAATGGGAACTCGATCTCTGTGAAGGATTTTTGCAAGGGAACCAAATTCCTTCCCGTATCACTAAGTTTGTTATGGGCTCCATAAAATTGAGTGCCATTAGTTCATCACCAACGTTTCTCTCTCACGGTTGGTTGCAAGCTCAACTCATTTTGTGATGTCTCAAAATAACTATGTTGTCACACAAGAAAGGTCTGTAAATTATTAATTCAACAGATCTTTTACTAAAGCCATTGCTATAACGATAACTAAACTTTACCGACTTGTTCTTATAACAGTCTTCAAGTATTGCCAGAGTCTCCAACGTTTGTAATTAAAACTGTCATGGAATATTTAATGTTGCTTTGTTTACAAGCTCTGGAAGTTGATGCCTTTCCATTGCCGATGAGAATTCGAAGTGATGCTTTTGAGACCAGTTCTAAGGGTGTTGTTCCAAGCGTTCCCCATTAAATATTACAGTTTCCATAGCATCAGAAAAAGACATTCATGGCTGGTATAAGAGCAGTCATCTTGTAGTATTCGTCCAATGTATTGAATTCTCATTTAATAAATAGAATTGATCCAAAACATCCCAGATGGAGTAAGCAGTTTTCATCTACCATTATAACAATATAGAACTCTTTAAATTTGCACATTATTAATAAAGATCTACTACCACCTCAAAATCCCTATTTAATAAATCCGTAGGGAGAGTGATGACGTCACTTCGGCGGAAAGCCAGGCATCCCGGAGGATCCGCGCGCCTCCTCTATTGCCGGAGCGCACGAGCTCTGAGAGATTGAGTGCGAGGGAGTGAGGGAGTGTGGTGGATAGTCTCAGGACGCGTGGATTTCTGCTCACGGTAATGATCGCGGAAGTCTAATGAAATGCTCAGGCACGAACCGGATTTTTGAAGACATTTGGCTGATTTTATGCGCAAGAGATGCTCGCTTTTGCCAAGGCATCCTTTGGATCATTTAGACGCAACTTTGGAGCGGCAGCTTCAGCCAGGTGAATCTGGTGAGCTTCTTTCTGATCTGTTGGCTATTTAAAGTTTTCTAAATTCAACAGCATTTCTCCCGAAAAGCTGATGGTATGAGAATTACAGTTCCTTATTCACCTGGCTTATTTGGTCAGCAATGATTAAAAAGGTTGTGGCATCGCGCGGATTAATACGTAAACAAGCATAAAGAGAAGCAAAGAGTGAAAAGCAGAGATTGAGCTTTCGAGCGCACAGCCTTGTGGAGTCCTCGCGCTCCGGCACAGCAGTGAGACAGCGCCATCATTCGCGAGCAAAGGACTGCATGTGCCCAGCCACGGAGCAAGGGTTTCCCCCACAAATACTTCCCTACTGCCATGTGCCTCAGAATGGCCCTTTCAATAAAATACGGAGATTTAAATGCGCACGAACAAAGAGATTGTACTCATCCAGAACTGTTTAAGACGTTTTGACCGAAATACGTCAATTATTATTTCAAGATAATAATGATACAATTTTTTTAACGATTTTTTTATCTGATATAGTTCGACATACAACAGCGAGGTTTGGAATATTCTAAAAATATTTTCATCAAAAGATTTGAAAAAACCTAACAAACAAACAAACAAACAAAAAAGTTTATTTTTCGCACTATAAATAAACAAATACACGTTTTAAACAATGTTTTAGCTTAATGGGATCCCGCGTGTGACATGTTTATGTGTAATGGGCCCATGTTAACGAATAAGTGAATCATAAAGGCGCAATTTTGTTTAATGATTATTTAAAATTCTCAATGAACATTCTGGGACAAATCGTTTTTTTAACAGCTTGGTGGTACCCCCTTTGTGAACTAATTTAGCTCTCTTGGAGATCCGTTTTCTGATTTATTCCAAAACGTCCTGACGCAGCATATTTCTTCATTAAAGATAGAGGTTTGACATAAAAAAAAAACACTTCAAAGACTTCACCCATCCCTCTCTGTGACGGGACTGCCGTTTCATCTTCATGCCAATAGGAAGTAGATCCGTGCGCTGAGCTGTGACTGAGCGCGGAGAGATACTAAGCGCGCTGTGTGGATGTGGATAGAAGAGGGAGAAGCTCAGTGTGTAGGGAGAGCGGGCGAGACTGTCGGTACAATGCACAGATTTGGAACTAACAAACTTCACCAAAAGCCACCAAACAGAGGGAGTTAGAACTGGAATCGGTGAGTCAATGCTTGCAATTCCTAAAACAGTGAGTGAACCATTTGGAAACACTCAGGTGCTTGTGCTACTTTTGGTAATGCGTAAAAGTTTCATTGAGCTCGCGGGGCAAAGTTGCCTATGGTGCTAGACTTCGTGTGGAAATAGTTCCGCGATTGATTGGCAAATTAGTTGGGATAAATACTGCACTGGTGTTATTGATTTTTTTTGGGATAAACGGTTCCTTGTGGGCAACTTTTAGTTTTAAACGGGAACATATCATAGCCTACATCTGGCCAGCGCATGTGTGGCGACGTGAAATGAATAGGAACTGACGGACTGGGGGAGGGGGGTACACTTTAACAACAGACCAGAAGCCCGTCTTTTGTTACTTTGGTATTTTGTTTCAACACCAAAGCCTAGATTACCGTATATTTAGGAATGTTAACACCTATGTTCCATTGAAACAAACAAACAAGTCAGTTTAATTTATTCACATTTTAGCACATATACTTTATGGTTTAACATTGTCGCTGAGAAAGTGCGTCCGGATTTAAAGAATTAAGTTACGCTGTGCGTCTTCAGCTTTTTAAACATGCCCGAGGGCACGAATAGTCCCAAGGAGCTTTGAAAATCTCAAGCTTGCGCTTACAAAGTGGGAAAAGCTGCTGAAAAACTTAACACAATTAATAAAACACTACTCGAGTTTCAAAATACATCTGAAATGTTTTATTTAATTGGATGAAATTGTCATATGAAATACTGAACGTATAAATATGAGTTTAAATCGGTTAGTTCCTATAGTACTTTGTTTCAAAGACTATATTTTTCATTTGTTTTTGTCATTTCAGTTTCTTGCTACTTAGTCAATTATTTGTAAAACAACACTGCTGGTACCTAATGCCAAATTAAATGGATTAAATTGACATTAGTGCATATATTTGATACTGTAATACTAATAGCAAATTTGACCCCTTTTCTCCAAAAAGAAAAGTATTGCTTTCATTTTAATTCCATTGCATGACAAAATGACAGGAATGATGGCAAGAAGAGCATGCAATCTCAAAGTAGGACTCAAACCATCTTTTCAGACTTTAACACAAAAATCAACATTTTTACTCCAGTTTCTCCACCAAGTGAGAACTGGTGGATGTTCTCAGCAATGACATTCAAGAAGAAACCTATGAGCTGGGAATGACATGTTTTTGAGATCTCTGAGTTATTCCTTGTATTGCTTTGTCACGTCACTTGTCTCTAGATGCCAAGCAAATGCACTTGTCAGTTTGGCTCTTGTTGTTAGAGGTTGTGCTCCCTATTGAAAATGAATATGATTCTATAATTTTGTCACTGTCTGGCTTAATGGACCTATAAAGGTTGTAGTCCTAACAACTGTGGCACCATGCCAAGCTCATTTTGCACGCTAAAAGATCCTAGAAGGGTCATGATTCTTTAATGCAATAATAAACAGTCTGTATTTGGTTTGATTTATAGTTAAATATAAAATATATGTATGACTTTTAATATATGACTTTTGCTGTTTGCTCTGCTCACACCCTATTTTGCTTTAAGGTGTGTTAGCATGTGATTAGTAAGTCATTAAAAAGGAATATTTCCTCGGTTAACAAAATTCAAGAGTTTAGTTACTTTTTTTAATGTATTTGTGATTTCTTTACAGTTCTCATTTGAGAACAGTTAAGAAACAATCTAGGGTCAATATAAAAATATATTGAAATCCTTTCAATACCAAACGCTAATTGTGTCCATGGTGAAGTTGTAAGTCATGAAATATTTTAGTGTCAAATAATGAAACCACATTGCTATTCTGAGTAATTATGTGCCAAGAATATTTAGCAATTGCATGTTATTTGTGTGTTGTTCTATTACTGTCTCTAAGGAAACCTGTAGATGTCTACAGGTTAGATTTAGTTGTGTCTAAGTCGTTCCTTGAAGGCTGCAGAAATCCCTAAGCAATCCTAGCTGTAACCCTGCCTCAGTACAGATGAGTCTGGTGACAAACTAGCCACCATGAATTGTGAATTTTTAGTATTATTTTGAAATTGTATAAGGGTATTGCAGAAATGTAAACCAGCCTTTACTTATCATGCCACATATTAAACGTAAAGTGGTCAGTATTTAAACAACTACAACCAACTACATTTAAACAACCAGCTACAAGGAACTATTTGTTCAAAATTAGATGTAATTTGTGGAACATTGCGATGCAGTTTTTTGGGCTGCTGCCAAAAACTAGGTGGGATTGTTGGGTCGATTCCATCACCGTTGACCAATAGACATCACACTCCTCTGCTCCACTTGTAAAACAAACACTGTGGTGAATTAAAAGAAGATCCACCAGCACAAAAAAGATCTTTTGATCTTAGTTCAAACCCAAGTCGTCAGCAAAAGTTAGGTCTTGGTAGTTGCTATGGAGCATAAAAAAGTATATATTTTTTAATGGTCAAAAAGGCATTTTTTCCTATTCCGAATGTATGAAATATTTTCAACCCTGTTTTTCTGTTTCTTACATTTTCCTTTTCTTCTTTACAGTTTGAGAGTGGAGTGCAGCGCAAACATGCAGCACCACATGACTTCATTGCCTGTGGTTCTGCTGCTCCTGTGTGGCTGCACTGGAAACCCAAACTTTGACACTGCACCCATTCCTCTGTTCACCCAGCCTTTTTACAACGTTACCATTTATGAAAACTCTGCTGCTAAGACCTATGTCGAAAGTCCTCTCAAAATGGGAATTTACATCACGGAACCAAACTGGGAAATACGGTACAAAATCGTTTCAGGAGACAATGAGAACTTATTCAAAGCAGAGGACTATCAGCTGGGAGACTTCAGTTTTTTGCGAATAAGGACCAAAGGAGGTAGCAGTGCAATTCTTAACCGGGAAGTTAGGGATCACTATATACTCACAGTCAAAGCCTTGGAAAAGAATTCAAATGCTGAGTGTCGAACACAGGTCCGAATTCAGGTACTGGATACTAATGACCTCCGCCCATTGTTCTCCCCAACTGCTTATAGCATATCTTTACCCGAAAACACAGCTATTCGCACAAACATAGTCAAGGTGACAGCAACTGATGCTGACATTGGTACGAACGGTGAGTACTACTACAGCTTTCGGGAATGGACTGACATGTTTTCTGTCCATCCAACCAGTGGCATTGTTACGCTTACAGGAAAGCTGGACTACTCTGAAACAAAGCAGTATGAATTAGAGATATTAGCTGTGGACAGAGGTATGAAACTGTATGGTAGCAGTGGATTTAGCAGTATGGCCAAGTTAACGGTACGAGTGGAACAGGCAAATGAGCATGCGCCAGTAATAACTGCTGTAACCCTAGCACCCTCAGACACTGACAAGGACCCTACCTATGCTGTCGTGACAGTTGAAGACAATGACCAGGGTGCTAATGGTGAAATAGCTTCTCTCAGTGTAGTTGCAGGCGACCCTCTTCAACAGTTTAGAACCATGAGGACCAGCCCGGGCAGTAAGGAATATAAAATTAAAGCAATTAAGCAGGTCGACTGGGACAGTCAACCTTTTGGATATAACTTAACACTGCAAGCCAAAGACAAAGGAAGTCCACCCCAGTTTTCATCGGCAAAGGTCATCCATGTCACATCTCCGCACTCTAAAGTCGGGCCCCCCAGATTCACTCAAGCTATTTACAGAGTCAATGTGAGTGAATTTGCACCCTTGCACACACCTGTTGTTATGGTGTCAGCTGTGCCCAAGTATCCTCAGCTCAAGTATGCATTTAAGCACAAAACGGATAGAAATCATTTCGCCATCAACGGAGATTCTGGCTTGATCACAACAGCCCTCCCTCTTCATGCAGACTCTGTGAACAAATATGAATTTGAAGTCATGACCAGTGACAAAAAAGCAGTCACAAGAGTCATTATCGATGTTATTGATACAAACGACAATGCACCAGAATTTACACAGACATCCTACAAAGCCAGTCTTGATGAAAACATGCCTGTGGGTACAAGTGTTCTAACAGTAAAAGCCACTGATTTGGACAGTGGGGAGAATGGGTACGTCACTTACAGCATTGCCAATGTCAATCCCCAGCCATTTGTCATTGACTACTTCTCTGGTGTCATCAGTAGCTCAGAGATTTTGGATTACGAACTAATGCCGCGGATTTACACCTTGAAAGTGCGGGCATCAGACTGGGGTGCTCCTTTTCGACGGGAAATTGAAGCACAGGTTACAATCAATCTTAACAACCTAAATGACAACAAACCACTTTTTGAAAATGTGGATTGTGATGTAACTGTGCCAAGAGACCATAGTGTTGGTGAGCAAATCATAACTGTGTCTGCTATCGATGCAGATGAATTGCAGTTGGTGAGGTACAGAATCAAATCTGGGAATGACTTGAATGTGTTTGAAATGAATCCAAGCTCTGGGGTGCTTTCTTTGAAGCAGTCGTTGAGCGAGGGTGAGGCTGCAAAAGTGTCTTACCACAGCTTGCAGATAATAGCCAGTGATGGAGAACATGAAACTCAGCCCATGTTTTTGAACATTACAGTTATTACGGCACACAAACCAGTCCAAGTGAAATGTGTTATTACTGGAGTTGCCAGCATGCTTGCTGAAAAGCTTTTGCAAGGAAGCAAACTTCATAGCCAAAGTGAACCTGAAGACCATTTCCAAGACTTCCACTCTGTGAATCGTGTTTCACCCCAGTTTGCAGAGACCTTTCCTAGTCTTATTGAAGTCAAAGAAGATCTCCCTGTTGGTGCAAGGATCATCCATCTCAGTGCCACAGATTCAGACAGTGGTTTCAACGGCAAGCTGGTCTACGTCATCTCAGGTGGTGATGCAGAGAGTCGCTTCATTGTTGACATGGAAAGTGGGTGGCTCAAAGTGTTTGCACCTCTTGATCGGGAAACAACAGATCATTACACATTGAACATTACTGTCTATGACCTTGGAATACCCCAGAAGTCATCTTCACGTCTGCTGGATGTTAAGATCTTGGATGCAAACGACAACAGTCCACAGTTTTTACAGGAAGCATACTCTGTAGAGATCAGTGAGAGCACCAATGTTGGCACAGAGATAATTCAGGTTGAAGCAAAAGATAAAGACCTTGGACAGAATGGAGTGATTAGATATTCAATAATGGCAGACACGGATCACTTTGCAATTGATACAGAAACTGGTATTGTTACGGTGAAGAAACCTCTTGATCGTGAAGCTAAGCCCAGTTTTGTCCTCAAGATTGCAGCTCATGATCAGGCCACTAGTGAACCTCGACTTGTTTCCACTGTGTTGCTTAAAATCACATTGGAAGATGTAAATGACAATCCTCCAAAATTTATCCCCCCCAACTTTCACGTTAAAGTACGCGAGGATCTCCCCATTGGTACTGTTATAATGTGGCTGGAGGCTCATGACCCGGATGTTGGTGCATCTAGCCAGGTACGATACAGCCTCATTGACAATGGGGATGGTAAATTTGAAGTGGACAAAATGAGCGGCGCCGTACGAATTGTACAGAATCTGGATTATGAGAAAAAACAAGTCTACAGTCTCACAGCAAGGGCAAAAGACAAAGGGAAACCAATATCTTTATCGTCCAGCTGTCACATTGAGGTGGAGGTTGTGGATGTGAATGAGAATCTGTACAGGCCATTGTTCCCATCATTTGTGGATAAAGGATTTATAAAAGAGGATGTGCCCATTGGAACATCGGTCATGAAAATCACTGCTCACGATGAGGATAAAGGAAGAGATGGAGAAATCCGTTATTCCATCCGGGATGGGTCAGGTCTTGGGATCTTTACAATCGATGAAGATACTGGTAAGAAATCTTCCTTTCTTTATTCATGACTGAAACATGTTGGAAGAAGGGTGGGGGGGTGTTAGATCATGCATTATTCAAGAAACACATCAATGCACAATAGTTGCCAGACATTAGAGGTGCAAATTTCAATTACCCGGTTCTACTGGAGATTTTAGGGTGTCCAGAAGTAGGCATATTATTCTGTGTAGCAGTTGGAATCTTGTATTGGAGGTTAAGTAACAGTGGTATGTGTTTGAGTGAGGTGATGAAGACTGTCCTGATTCTTTTCATTTTTCTACTGGAGGAGAGAGAATTGATGGCAGGAACAGATGGGGCAGCTGTCTCTCAGACCTACTATAGACATTCCACACTAGTTGCCGTGGTATTAAGAGGATTGTTCACTCTCCCCACCCCCTACTTTCATGCATGTATTTTTCTGCTTGATTCTGCTGATATATATTTATGTATATATTGAAAAAGGCCTTGCATTTTTTTATTTGTAGGTTTGGGGATATAACATATCCAACATTTTTTTCTTTACATTATGATTAACTGGTGAATCAGGCATGAGGGAATGGTGTTTTTGAAGAAGCACAGTACATAAATTAGCCTGATCACTTTTAGTCTCTTTTGGGGACGCTTGTTTTTTTGGGTTGCACATTTAGTATGACAGGATGAACTGGCATAGTGTTTTCACCAGAAAAGCCCATCTGTTCCCTATTGTGCCAGCCTGGTCTTATTGAGATTGGGCTTTTGCTATAGTTCTAATACATGGAAGCTAGCTTGAGGATGTCTACCAGTTGAATTCGGTGTGGTATGATAGATCAGTGACGGGATTTCAAACTGCATGACTTTAGACAGAATCACAGAGAGCCAAATAGACCGTAAAGAATCCCCCTTTGAACTAAAACCACTGTTGATATTGGTGTCTATGTCATCTTTCGCAATTTCACGTTGCCCCGGATGCTTCTTTCTCATTGGCTGCAGGTAATCACAGATGTTGTTTTCAGTCACAATACGTTGCACACTGCACGATTGTGACTTTCCGACAGCTCCAGATATTTATCAACCAAAATATCCGATGTCCAACTAGCGTCTTTGATACTTCACACTGTGCGATTGTCACATGTGTGCTCAAGCTCCGATATGTATGCAACTCTGGGCAGTTGAATTCGAGTATCTGCAACTCAAAATCGGGGCTAAAATCGTGCAGTCTCTGCTTTACCATTTAATATAAAACCTCCCCACTATGTTACATGGTTGTGAACTGATTAATCTCTCAGGATTACTTTTAACTAGAAACTTGGTACACCCTGAGTCTCTGACCTCCCCCCTGTTCTCTGACCCCCAAATTGATCTATCTGCACTGGCAGCAAAGCCATTGTCTGTTTCAGAGTCCCATTGTTAAGGATCATAGGCAGGAATGGTAGCAAAGCATAAATGCCTGAGGTAACTGCAGCTCTCATGGGAATGGAAAGATTAGAAAAGGGATGGGTAGGAGGTGTTCAGGTTTGAGGTCACTACATGTGGGATGAGTATCATGTGTCAAGCATGGAATCAATCTTCAAACCAAGGCTAGAGAGTTGCAATAAAGAGTCATTTGTTGTTCTGCACTAAATGGGTATTTTGAGAGGTCATCAATGCCTGAGGCTCTGGGTACACCTTTATTCGTGTTTTATGAAAAGGAACACCAAAAGTAAGAACAAGAGACATCTGGGTCAAGATTTCTGCTTTAGCTTATACATTTTGAAACTATGGGAGATCACGTTTTCCTCATCCCTTAGTGGATATCATTTGCACTTTTCACGTAGAAATGGGAGGCTTTGTCGATAAATATTTTGTCCTCTCACTCCAATTACATTTTGGCACTTAAACTTTTGCTATTTATTTTAAACCGTAGCTCTAAAGCTTAATGTGAAACTGGGTATGCATGGTATATTCTTTATATCTACTATTATTTTTATTGCTACAAAAAGGTGTCAGACAGAGGACTACATTGGGGCCAAAAAGCTAAGCAAAATTATCTGCGGTAGATTGACTCCATAATTATTAGTAGTTTCTGGATGGAGTACCAAAACATGCTAGCAACAATCAAAGCCTGATGGAATCATTGTACTTCGAAGCTATCTTTAATTGAACCATGTTTAGAAGAAAATCTTTTTAATGTCTCCGTCAGTATAGAGTAGCTCTAACAACCCGAAGGTCGTGGGTTCAGATCCTAGGGAAAGCAAGAACTGATCAAATATATTCATCCTTTGCAATCACTTTATATTAAAACATTCTTTAAAAAATTCAGTTTAAATTAAATTACACAGTTGCGTGTTTAGCTTTCATGTAATCATTGGTTTCTAGATTTTTTGTTTTTTAGTCTGAAAACAGATCCATACTTATGGCTGGGTGATTTGGCCAAAATCAAAATCTTGATTATAATTAATGGAAAAATTCATTCATTCATTCATTTTCCATTCCCGCTTATTCCCTTTCGGGGTCACGGGGGTCTGCCGGTGCCTATCTCCGGCACACATTGGGCGAGAGGCGGGGGTACACCCTGGACAGTTCGCCAGTCCATCGCAGGGCAACATTCACACACACACATGCACACCTAAGGGGTATTTTAGATTAGTCAATTAACCTAACCGCATGTTTTTGGGATTGTGGGGGAAACCGGAGTACCCGGAGGAAACCCACGCAAGCACAGGGAGAACATGCAAACTCCTTCCAGGAAGGTCACCGGCGAGCCTTGAACCGACAACCTTCTACCTGGAAGGCCACAGTGCTACCCACTGCGCCACTGTGCTGCCCTAATGGAAAATTATTTTATTTATTATTTATTTTTTCCAAACATATTTTAGTAATACGTTTTGCACAGTAAGGGTACATTATTGATATAAAAATAATTGAAGGAAAATGAGCGGGGTCACGTGACTATGTGGTAGTGCTTTTAAAGGGAAAGTAATTGAATTTTGAACAATCATAGGTTCTGAATGTCGATTAAATGTCCAGCTCTATCCGAACTTCTTTATTTAAAATCATAAATCTTTACTGAAGAGCTATTGTTCCCCTGAACATATGTCTTGGTCATCAATATTCTTAAAAAAACACTGATATTTAATAAGATACAAATACCAGTATTTCTTGATCTGAGAGCATGTACAATGTGCCAAAATTAAAATTTAAAAATTGTAACTTTTTAAAAAACGTTTGACAAAAGGTACATTTGAAATATAACCTTTAATTGATTGTTAATATATGCAGTGATTGCTTCAACCACTGAATCTTGGAAGCACTTCTTTATGTTTATTTGTATTTGTACACTTTTTTTACTACTTGTTTACTTCAGCTGACACAACATTGTGCAGAGGTATGCAAAAACGTATTTGCTTGACTTGGACATACCTGCTTTAACCAGGTGCCCTTAGGTCAGAGTGCCCATACTGCTGAGCGTGCAACCTTGTCTAATCCTCCAGATTCGTTTGTGCATAAAGCAGTACAGAAAACCAGTGGCTTCCCCCTATTGCTGCTCCCCTTGTGACTGATGATCAGAAAATGCAAACTGACTTGTGATATAACTACTTTTATAGTTTTACAGCTTCTGTGGTGATTGATTACACACCATGCAAGGCCAAATGCTGTAAACTTGTATTGTAAAAGATTTTTCATTCTTGCTTCTTTAGTTTATTACCTTATCTTTTAGCATCCTTCTGGCCATACGTTCTGGCTGGAATTTCCTTTGATGTCCCAAAACCCTATTTATTTTGTGTATTTTAAAGGTCTTGGTTTTTCAAAATTGGTACCTGAGAATATAAATGATTTATTTCATTCCCCCAACAGCTTTTTTGCTAAACCCTTTAAATAAAGTGTACAATGGCACTTTAAAGAATCTACAAAGACAACAGTCTATGACCCATATGGTTTTGATCTGCTAAACAGAACCAGGTACTTGTAAATTTTATTGATTACACAGGCTTTTGGTCTGTTCCTGATTAGTCTTGATGAACTTGATCATAATTCATAGGTTGGTTACTTATAGCTTAGTGGTCGGGTATTATGTTTTGAATTGAACTGAACTAGTGATTATTTTAGAAATAACAATGAAATGAAGAATTGTGCTCTGGTCAACTTTCGGGATTTTGTAATACCACAATAATATTTGACATCTTACAGTGCCATTTTGAACTGGTGAGAAAAAAAAGAAAAGAAAAACTGGCTTTTGCTTCTAAAACAGTGCAAGGATATTTAGAAATGCACATGTAGGGTCCAAATATCGAGGTTCCAAACCCAACAGGAAGTTTATAGTAATTATAATTCAACTAAAGACCTGTACTATTACAAGTGTTTAACTGGTCTCATCATCCATAGTTTTTGATCATCTCAAGGAAACATCTGTGCTACCATGAGGCTTTTGAAGGGGTAAAAATCAAAGCTGTTGTGAATTTTTTTGAAGCTTCATTCAAGTTTACGTTAACTGGACCTGCCTTTTGTTCTTAAGCGTGAGTGAAAGGGTACGAATGCAATCTGTTAAGCTCGGAATTGCCAAGTTGACGATAGGGGAATTGCAAGTTTACACCACCATCCAATGTTTCTTATTTCATAGACGCAATAAAAAAATCATTATATTTTTGCCAAAATGTTGAGACATATCAGCCACTGTGTGAAGGTGAGCTAGAACGTGAGAGCCCTTTAATTACAAAGGGAAACTGAATAAATAATCAAATAATTATATTATTATTCATCGATAAAAGATTCATAGGGACTTCTTACTGAACACCTACTGAACTCTATATTATACACCCCTCCTCCCTGGCCCCTTTTAATACTCAAATTAAGAAGTACTAGACAAAGAATACAGGTTGCCTTTATGCCCTTCCTGTGTAGAGAAAGGTTGGTTGACTCTTTTTGATGCCAGATAACAGAGGAATGCACTGGCAGCCTTGTTGTTTCTTGTTTGACTAAGTTTCTGTTGGTCCAGGCAGAGAGAAGGGTAACCGGGGTCATATGAAGGTACTATGAGCAGGTTTTCTCCACCTCTCTTGGCATACCTCACACAGTCGATCTGGATTTTTGCTTCTGCTTAATCCCGGTATGTGTCTAAAGAGCCTGGTGTTCGACTACACTCGTCTATGACCGTGATATCTTGCCGTATCATCCTTTTTTCCATCCCTCAGGAGTGTGGCTGCTTTTTTACCACATTTTTGCAGCAAGCGGACGACTGGCTGACTCCATGTAGTCTTTGCTTGAGCACTGTTGCTGGGGCAACCAGATTCTGGAATGCAGGATCAGGAGTTGATTGTAGGGTGCTAAATGAAAAGCACACTTTCCCTTGTTAAAGCCAACTGTCGTCTTCAACTATCAGGTCCCTTTTTGTGCTGATAGGATCCCTGTTATTTTGCTGTTCTATAAATGTGACCCAAAGAAAACTTTCTGAAGATTGAAGAGAAACCAAACATTTCATACGAAGACTCTAGTTCTTAGCCAACGGAGCCCTAGATTGGGAATCTATTGTCATAGATTTTTGCAAGAATCGAAGGAAAGTGACAGCAGACGTAAACAGCACTGCTTGAAGCAGTGTGTGAAATGAAAGACGCTAACCATCGGCGCGAGACAAAATGTATGATGCATCTGCTCCCAAACTGTATCTGACTGCGTCAAAGTTAACTGGCACTTTAGCAGTGCTTTAGCGTCCAGGGACTGTGGATGTCACACCCACAGCATCTCCACTCACTCGAAAGAGATGAGAAATGAAGATGAATGCTTCGGTGCTTTGCTCAAAGAGTAGCAAATTATTGAATATTTTTGCTGTTTGTAACAAATGGAACTGTGCCACATTGTGAACGTTCATAATAACATATGGTTTTGTAAACATTGGGGTAATAATTGAAAAGAAAAAATACAAAAATATTGCGATAACACAGTAAGTACATCTAATGGGTGGGGCACACTAGAAGGACAGCAAGCCCTGTTCGTACCCACCACTTATACTCATGAACTTGGGGTGGGTTCCAACCTCAAACTATATATATTTATTTATTTATAATTAACATTTATAATTATTATTATTATTATTATTATTTTTTTTTACAAAAAACCCTTTTTAATTTCACTTGAGAGATTGTGAAAAAACAGTGGTTATATGTGGACCTGCGATGGATTGGCAACATGTTTATATATATTTTTTTTTACGATAAAAGCTCCTAAATTTCACTTAATGGAGATTGAGGAAATAAATGGGGGTTGAATGTGGAGCTGCAATGGATTGGCATTGTATGTCCATAGTACACTGTGTATACCTTCGCCCGGCAACATTTAAACATTTTTGGGAAAAACATTATTTGGGAAATGGTCATGTGAAGAAAATATAGCAAAGTTTCCCTTCCTTCTGGGTTAACAGAATGGTAAAAAATATCTGGTATGGAATTTTGTGCCACTTCGCTAACGTTACAATTTCTACCCACTGTGGGTACCTCACTTGATGGGAACATTGTGGACAATAGAATTAAATTAGAGGTTCGAGTTGTACAATGTTTTGTTCCCAATAAATGAACCAACAAAAGTAGAAAAGAAGAAGCAGCTTTTTACTAGTATAAACAATCAAGTTCATTTTATGCTGCGCAGACTGGAGAGAGAAAAGGTAAAAAAGCGAACAAGAGCTCCTGATTGAGAATGAATTTCAAGTTATTTGCCCACTTCCTGTGCTCAGGGTTTATCTTTTACCTCTTTCTTCTTCTAGGATAAGCTTAAACAATAAATCAATTTAGCAGTATTTCAAAGGATTAATTAAATATTAGGATTAACAATCAAAACAATTCTCTAACAAACTTTCAGTGTCTGTCCAAACAGCAAAATTGAAGGTTGAACGTTTGCTATATCAGTTTATTTTATTCTCAGTAATTTTGAAAAGAGGAGAGAGCTACTCAATCCTAGTCCATCTTAAAACGGAACTAAGAATGTCAGGGTGACATTAAATGTGGTGATATTTGGCTAGCTAAAAATCTATTTATATTCATGTACATTTGGCGCACATTTCTAAAGAAATTTTTTTTTCCAATGACTAAAAACACTTTTTGTTCAGTGTGTGTGTTTCATTATGTATGTTGTGACTCTAAATAACAGTTTGGAACCAAATCACATGATATTTAAATGTAAAGGCGTAATTAGGGCGCTAGTTAAGAGTCAAACATCTGGGGCTTCAACCAAATGGCTTCTATTCCCTCTGTTTTACTGCCTCGCCAGACTCCTCCCTGCTATATTTTAGACGCCTTTGATCCTCGCCATACTGAAACACTCCAAGGAGTGCAAGTTTATTAATAGAAAAGTGATAGGAAAAAAGAAGTGAGGGATTCAAGATGTCAAGCCGGCACAACATATGAAATACACTCTCAGTTCACGGTCTTATCAAGGTTCCCAAAAGAGGAAAGCTCTCTAGAATGAACTGGGACACCAATGTGTTGGTCTTGTGATAATGTCACAACAATGTCACCAGGCAGCTGTTTCATGGTTGGAAAAAGTTTGCGCGTAACAGAACAGATTTTTTTGTCAAGATGGTATCCAACAGTTAGATTGGGAACATGCAGATGACGCATGCTTAAAGTACGAACATGATATTTAAACAAGCTGGACATCCTTACTGTCAGTGCTCTGCCAGAGGTCTTTTGGACAAAGGGATCAGTTTGGGCAAGCACTAAAAGAAGCTGTCAGTTTCAATGAATTGGTAAAGCTCTTCTTTCTGCTGTAGCTTTGCTCATTTTTCCGTAAAATCACTAGGTAAACTTGGTTGTATATTTAGCAAATTTCACATTCTCTTTTGAACCATGATAAGATTACATTGACATTGGGGCAGAACCTTGCACTATTTATAGTGATGAAATCATTCGGTGCCTCTTTAGTATGTTTTTTGCTTTGGGCCAGATGTTGCAGGCTGTTTTTTCCCCTGTCAGGTTGATGGTTGCTGTGCCTGCCCAGACAATATAGTGAAGGCGCAATGATGCGTGGCATGGAAATAGGGGGTTAGACTCAAGAGGCTTCACGAGCCCCTAATCACTTGTCCAGGATGCATTGCAGATAAGATGGCTTTTGTCTGCCACAGTTTTGTTAAAGTCATAAAGAACTCATTCTATAATTGCTTCCTCAATTCTGTTAGAGTGAGATAAACTCAGGCAGTGGCAGTACCTTCTGCGGTTATCATGTTTGTTCTAAAAGAGTTTAGAATTCCCCCTTTTTATGAGATGAACTTTAAAAATAGTAAAGATAATTTAAAGAAAACTCCACTTCTCCATGTTTAGTTTGCTCTAGTCTAATTCGACTTGCACGATATGAACCCATGAACTGTTTAAGAGGGATGACAAATATGGTGTGTAGCATGTTTCTGCTTGATTTAAACCACCATTGTTTGGCTGGGGTAATAAACAGACATGATATGAAAATTATGTATCTGTGTCCTGTCATTATCTTTTGTTCCAGAAAACAAAAATGGTAGGGATTCAGGTGTAGTTGCAAATAGTGATTAATCCTCATTAATCTACTGAAAATTTGATTAATCTGATTAAAAATTGTAATCATTTGACAGCCCTAATACAAATGCTTTTGTATGTATGTTCATTTCGTTTAATAAGGAATCCATCCGAATGAAAAATCTGAAAATAATCATAATGTTGAATATTACTATTTTATTATGGTTCTTATTAAGTTAATGTTGTTCATATGCAACTAAACAAAAAAATATTTTGTACTTTTTGTATAAGTTTAAATAAAACAAAAGTTTTTTTGTTTTTTTTTTTTTGGGCGAAAGTTAATCGTAAGTCTGTTAGATTCATCATTTGTATCCATATAATGAAGGTGAAGTGGGGTTTGAGCCCTTAAAAAATCTAACGTCTGGGAACCAAGGGCATGATATAATTAAGGCTGGGAAAGTAGAGAGGGAGGGAGTGATGGGAGCTTAGTGGAGGGTTCCCTTATAATACTCTCGGTTCTGACAGCGGAATCTCAACTATTTCTCTAGAGTTTCAAGAAAGAAAAGAGCCAAAACGAGTGAAGCGGGAGGTAAGAGAAAAATTGCTGAGAAAGTTTATGTAAGCATGTGAGAAGAGGCCTACAAAGGTTGAGGAATGCTAAAGCTCAGCAAGAACAATTTACTAAGTCAGTTCAATGGAGAGCAAACCTCTTTTGAAAATGTAGTATACGTGTCTCAAGCAGGTTAAACTTATCACTGTGAATCCAACACCTACTCAGCACATGTGAAGACTTCTGACATCAACCTCTGAGTGCCAGCACTGCTCAGAGTTAGTCTGACTTTGCTTTGAAGATTTTTCCAATTCTTTTAACAACCTAAAGTTCATTTGCTGGAGCTGAAATGAGTCTTCCCTTCCCTAAAGGCTTATTGGCAGTTTTTGAAGGCAACCTGTCTCAGGGTCTCAAGAATAAACCAGTCTTTGACGAAAGTCTTTTTTTTTTTATTTGTAAATGTAGTTGACAGGTTTTATTTGCGAGTTGTAGCATGCGTTTGTTCATGGCTTTTTTTTATCTGTTTAAAATCAGTATCCTGATGTTGGTCGGCGTTTCTTTTGAGGTATTATGAAGCCAACACTGAGAGTTAGTTCCGTTTCTATCCCTCCATTTTGTGTGTTCCTGTGTGGGGAAGGGGTGTCCCAGTCTTTTTTGGAGGGCTCAAATGAAGGGTTGTACGGCCCTCGTTTCAGAGGGAGATCTTTAGAACCCTAGAAGCAAAGGCGTGAAATTGATATCCATGCAAACACAGAGTGGTGCTCATACTGTTGTTTTTTTTTTTTTTTTAGTGATGTTTAGTTTTATGCACATTTTAAAGAAATAATGTGCCATTATGTAGCCTAAAAACACTAGTGTTACACAACAGCCTCACATACAGCATGTCCAATATTTTGTTTAATTTTGTTCACTTATTAGATAATTAATCGCACACTTTTTTGCAATTAATTGCAATAAATCACAATAAAACCCTGACACTTTTTAGATATGTAAAATGGATAATGTAAACTCAAGACAAAGAAGCTATTTAAATTAGAAATTTACCGTTTAATGGTTTAGTGATTTGCTACAATAACGTGTAACACATATTTTCTCATGTAAACAACATACCTGCAATAAAGCATCAATGTCCTCCAAATTAACTGCTGACTTGAAAGGCATTTTTATTATAGTTTATTGTTCACAACAACAAGTAATGTAAACAAAAGGAAACAAGACATTTGAAGGGGAAAACTTGAATAATTTGTGAACTCCAGAGGAGGAGGAATCAAATAAACTAAATGAACGAATGGCCAAGTTTTGTTCACAAACTCACTATAGACACATGGAAGGCTTGCGTTAAGTGACTGCGATCTGCAGTCATCAACAATGGTCCTATGCCAAGCTCACGTAGCCGCGAGAATATATACAAATGATAACATGAAACACCTGTGGAATATAGCCTGATGGGAAGGGACAGACAACAGAGAAACACAGAAAAAGCTATCATTTCAGCTAACCCAAATCACATGACCATGGTGGAAGGAAACTATGAAATGGCAATAAGGCAGAAATTGAAAGCATGAACTTTGCTGGTTGAAGACACAGAAATACAGCTACCATGTTAATTGAATTATTTCAAATTAGTCACATATGCTAACATACTAATTTGGACAGAAATAATTTATAATATCTACAATACCACCTCTGCAAGACTCAAGTTTAGCCCATGTACCATATACCATTGTCAGATCTGCAATGCCAAACTTGGCCAAAATATTTTGCTGAATGTTAGCTATTGCATACCATAATGCAGTCCTAAATGTCTGCACTAAAAAGCATGTTTGTCAAATAGTACATTTATGAAATGGACTTACAAATTAATCTGGAAAGTTAAGACATTTGAAGGAGGAAATCAGTATGGAGGTTGTGCGATTCTCATTCCACTTAACATTCCAATCACTAGCTTGATACTCTGAACCAGGATCAACTTTGACATGTCGAGTCAAGATCAGAAAAAATTTTTATTTGTTAACTCAGTGTCTAGAGAGTTGACATGGCCATATCATGATATAATCATACACAAGGGATGTTGACCCAGTCTGAGAATGTAACTGGCTTCCTTTCTGTCTGCCTTTGCATGCACAGATATGTACACATCACCTTGGTGCAAGGTCATCCATGTTAAGCCAGAGTGCGCACTTCTCATTGTTCATCGAGGCTCTCGAGTAGCTGTGAAATGTCTCGCTTCAGGGTGAAGAAATGAACAGACAAGACAGCCAGAAAAAAGGCGATGCTGTGTTCCCTCATCATATTCTATAGCTTTAGGGGAGGTTTCACAACTTCCTCAACCACGGTTAATTCAAAGGTGTGGCAGAATACCTGTGAAGCAACCTCTGAAAGACTGAGTGAATCATTACATACACAGACAGTGTGCTAGGTTTGAATGCAGAAAAAAAACTTGAGTGTTTGTTTTTACGTTTTCTTCTAAAGGAAAGCTATCTTTTGTTCGTTTTTCGATGAAGGAATTCGGCTTTGGGCAATTTTAAGGGACTAACACATTGCTGAACTCATGCTGAGCATTATACCAGCAATTAAGCTTGAGGTTTAATGCTGGCGAATCCCTGAAGCTTTTTTTTTTAACAACAATAGTTGCTTCTCAGCCAGGGTTGGCTATGATTGTGTGGACTCGTGTTTGTGAATAAGAATCCTGTTGGGAATGTTTATTGTTAGGTAAATGTTCTTGCATGTCAATTCCCTACTAATCCATCATGCTGTTAACACAATGGACTGAGGGCAGTTCAATTTTAAATCAATCATGTTTGATTTCTAATCATTTACCCCTTTGCCCTTTCTTACCTACCTCATCCTGGTGAGAGTTGTGGAGTCCTGTCAATATCAGTTCTCTTTGGCGAAAACCCTGAATAAACCACCAGTAAAGCCCAGGGGCACATTTTTTTTTACATTCATAACGATGTAGGGGTATACACAGAAGTAAATTTGGCTTAAGAGGTGGCTTTGCCATTTTTCAGCCCTTAATGTTATTCTCGATTAAATTATTGTTGTAGTAAATTGTAATTGTTTGTCTGTTTTACATTTTAAAATAATTTATATATATATATATATATATATATATATATATATATATATATATATATATATATATATATATATATATATATATATATATATATATATATATATATATATATATATATATATAACAACTTTAATTTGACAACCAATGTTTGTGTAACGAGTTTCGGGAGGAGCAATGAGGGCTTGCTACCAGTGTTCAAAATCAAACCATCAACTCACACTAGTATTTAATCCAGTCCAAGTCCTAACTTGTCCCAGCTGTCCAAGCTTTACCCCACCTTCCTTTCTAAAACTCCTCATTGAGGGGATATAACAATGATGTTATCAATGCCCTGTTTGTATCGTCACTCTATGCTTAGGCTGAGGTGAACCTGTGATATAATTAGCAATTGCTAGACTCATTAAATTTAGGACTTTTTTTTTCTATAAAAAAAAAGGTATCAAGGTACTTTTTTGGTCACTGAGTATGTTTGGATTGATTAAATACATAACAAACAGTAAATACTCTTTTCTTTTCGTTTTAATTAGTTTAGATATAGAGATATGTTGTCTGGGAATGGGATTCCATGAGATCCTAAATTGTATAATTTAGAGCTGGGCGGTACAAGGTATATATAGTTGCCACGGATTTAAATGTGTACTGTATATACACACACACACACACACACACACACACACGCACGCGCACGCACGCGCACACGCGCACACACACACACACACACACACACACACGCACACACACATATATATATAGGTTTTTTTTACAACTAACAAATGACTTCATCTAAGTAGTTATTTAAGTGAAAGAAAGTGGGACAAATTGGAGCTTTTCATGATATAACAACAATTGTGCAAAATATTTTGCATTTAAAAAAAAAAGCAGCTGTCTTTTGTGTTTTTCCGCTGGTCATCCCAATGTGCACTCAAGCATGGACAGTCGTTTGGCAGAGGCCGAGCTCATTTTCCATCTCACATGCTCTTTCTTCCCCTGCCATCACTATCATCCGTCCACATCTATCTTTAAACCCGTATGACTCTATTCTCCACAATTTCATACCCTGCATGCTAGCAAACCATTTGTCTTTGTCTTTCTTTAGTCTTTGCCAGCTATATACCCTGAACCCTGTTGGAAATAAATGCCTAACATTCAATATGTTTTGTCAACATAGCGTCCTCCATCTATCTACATGTGTACATGTCAATCTGGTACTAAAATGAATCCTTTTCACTTCAGTTTGAGTACTTCACTCTCAAAGATGATTTATTATCCTGCCAAGAATCACAGTTTTTATTGCTCATTCTTGTGGTTAGGGATTTAAACAAATCCCTGCCCTGAGCATTATGGTTATGTAACTCATCCTCTTTATTTGTGTTTCTACATGAACACCTGAGCAACTAATATGAACATATAATCATGTAATTAAAATCATAGATTCACTTTATGTGGCTTTACAGATTTAAAACAGAATACAATGCTAAATTAAACACATTTAAGACAGTTAACAGTGATCCTTAAACATATACAATAACTATTGAAAATGTGTAACACTTAAAAAGCTCCTTTTCCATGAAAAGACATAATTTCTCTCAAATAGTAATTCCGCTGTAAATATCTATCGATTTGATACGTTGAGTGGATATTTGAAGAAATTTGTATTAGAATTCACTAATAATTTTGGCCTACTAACTACAAATTTTGCCTTATTTAATTACTACACTCTGACTTGCTAAGCTCGGAATTGTAAGTTGAAACTGACACATTTTTCAGTGCCTGGAAAAGTTTTGGAGACAGAATGGTCAGGTAAAGCAAACTATTTGGTTAATTTCATGCTTATTTATCTCAAATCCCAGCATGGTTGCCCAGAGCTTTTTGAGAGCTTGCCTCACATCATGGTGCAGGCTCTGGGAACCAGCGAAAACACCCTTATTGTTGTGATAACAACTGAGAACTTTGAATACCAATGCAAAATGTACTGTAAATTGTTGACAATTATTTTGAAAGTTTCTCATGATCTCGAAGCCTAAATTAATTTTGAAAAAAAAAAATTATTAAGTTATTTTGTTAGTTTGATAATGTTTGTTTTTCCGCCCTACAATATTATATTCTTAACATGTTTTCTTTAGACATTTAAAATGAACTTTCTACTCCAATATGTCAAACTAGTGTTCGTTTTATGATATTGTAATATGTAAAATTCCATGTAAAATCACTTTCTGACTTTTTTTCTCCATATCACATTCCACCGTGTTAAAAACAGGCAAAGAAAAAAAAACTTTGTCGGTAAAAGCTTTGTTGCTAAAATTGTATTGTGAGTTGTGTAGGCAGAACATGAATATTTGTAACTTAGCAGATTATAGGTGAGGAATAGTGATAAGATGAGCATATATGAAGGGATGCTGATGAGCCTGGGACTAATGAGTTGGGTACTGGTGGTGAGGTTAAGCCCCGATCAGCGAACAAGCAAATGATAAAGTGGGGTGAATCACATGGCAACCAAACTAAATCTGAACACTCTGAACAACACACAATGAACTAAACACTAACAAAGAGAAGAAACCAAAGCACAAGGAAAAAGCACACACTCAGCAAAATACTATAAAGTCTAGAAGAAAGCTAAGCCTCTCTGACAGAACTGTAATAAAAAGGTATTTTTCTCTTCTATAAAGTCATATGGTAAAGTAGAAGTCACATATTCATCTGCTAGAATAATAGTGCAGTTAAACAAACTCATAAACTAAAAATTCTCTCCATTTGCCTCATTTCTAACATACTCCCCTTCCTTAATAATGGACTCCGCAGAGGATTTTCCAACCCCGAGTTTATAGCAGTCTGATCTATGGACCACCCTACGCCAATAGCTTTGGGCAAGATGAACTAAGCTATCCATTTCCTTTCCCTCACCTCTTATATTGGAGCCCTAAGCTCTCCAGCTAATATCAGGTGTTATAGATCAGTGATGGATGAAAAATCACACCAGCAAGGTCACATAAAGCAGTCTGAACTGTGAAAAACTGTGAAAAACAGCACTTTTTCTTTGTCTGTTTTTAAACTAGTAAGTCTCTTCTTTCACCTCTAAGCCCTTGAGGCTCTGTTTCATCCTTAGTCTGTAAAGTCCAGTAGAGCTACTTATGAAGACCAGGGATGTGTGCTGTGCATAAGATTCCACTGGAACAAATAGGATAATGTTGTCACTTCCTTGTTTCCAGGCATACATGGACTTCGTAACTAAACAAATCGCTCAACCCGCTTGGCAATGAGTGAATAAGGCTTTTCTTGCAACCTGAATAACTGCCGTTTTTGATCATTTCTTAACCACAGAGGTATAATCTCAAAGTTCAGAGCTCAGGTTTAATCGGATCAAGTTTTCAAGACAGTATCCTTGCTGTTCTGGCAGCGGTAAACTTTGGCCAGGGAGTGTCTTTTTAGCTCTCACTCTTTCTCTGACACAAAACCCCACCTGCCCTCCCTCCATAACGATGAGATCATTCAGATAGAGATAACATTTCAGGTCTTTTCATGCTAGTCAAGTCTTTACTGCCCTTCAGCAAGCCAATGCTGGATTCTGTATGAAATGCTAAAATATCCGCATAAGACAGTAAGACGCAGTAAATCAAAATGACTCGTTCTGCAAGATAAATTACAGCACACCTGGCTAACATGAAGCGCCCAGAGACCAAGTGCTCTTTCACTTTGTCTTTCTCCATTTCTCGCCATCCTATGTGATGAAATGGATGTCTCTTTGTATGCAGACCTGGTGTTTGCTCTCAGACTGCCTCCACATACTCTTCCTCCCCCATCTCGTTCCTTTATGGCCATCAGAAACAGAGGCTGAATGGGCAGGCTGTTGACACAGCTGAGGGCAATGCAGCAAACATCTGAAATGTCTTTAATGTTTCAAAATGGCATGTTAGAGAGAGCGAGCGAGAGAGAGAGGCGAACAGGTGACTTGCTCAAAGACGGGAACTTTACTAAAGACATTGAACACTTTGAGAAGCATACGGGAATCTATAGGAGGTATTAGGTTCCCACTTAAACTTATAAGAGCCACTTATCTGATGCCAAGGCTGCCATTAACATGGCAAGGCAATATGGGTAAGGGATGTTGTGGCTATTAAAAACAGGAACGATGTTTGAAGGTCTACTTCAGGTTACATTAAGAGAGAGGAATGATGATATGTGTAAAGTGATTTGCACCCATTTGTGAAGAAGACCAGGCAAATATCACTTTGTCTTGCTACCTGCTGTGCAGTAGATGAATCATCAGTGACAAATGTGGTATATAGGTGTTTCCTGAATGTAGGAAATGATTGTTCCACCGAAAAGTCAAATCTAATTAATCTAATTCATTCATTTAAAAGCATGTAAATGTCAAAATATAAGAAAAAAACAATAAACTTTAAAAATCAATTTTCCATGAAACGTCATACATATTTGACCTGGACCAAATCGCTGAGTGATTGATCGAAGGTGTAGAATAATCTATTCAACTGTTCTTTTGTCGGTAGAATTGCAAAACACAAGCACAGAGGTGAACACAGAAATACTACTAACTAGTGCATAGGATGCTTTGAAGGGAATGGAAACTTATTCTCTTGTGGTCACAAACAGAGGACTGTGATTGGAAGAGCTCGCTCAGGTGGCTGAATCAGTGGTGCGTTGGTAGATTATTGGTAGAATTAGGTTTTCACTGAACGACCTCTAAAAAGTAAGAATAATAGCAAAGCTTTTTATTTTTATTATTTTATTTATCTATTTCCAGATGCACAAAGATGCTTTAGAATTCAAAGAGCATTTTTCATTCACTCCACATTCGCACACTGGTGGTGATAAGCTTCCTTGGTAGCCATTGATTGAACGCCTACAGCCTTCTTCCCACCAGTCACACATAGCCATATAGGGCAATGTAGGTGAAGTGGTTTGTTTGTATTCTGAAGAATTTCACGTAATTTAATCAATATTTTCAAGTAATTTTTTGTCTTGTAGTCAAAAGTTAGGTCAACTAACTTTCGAGGTAGCATTTTGCTCCCAAAACATGAAACTAATCAACATTTGCAGTGGTTTTATTCACATTTATAAATCTCTTGTATCGTGGTGGTATGCTGTTGAAGAATGACAGATGTTTATTGATATCGACAAAATGATTTTTGTCAGAGATGTATTATCTGATATCATTGCTGGTAACTATCCCGTTTAAGAATTACACAAAAAGAAAAATGCACTTTATTTTTCTGAACTTGGAAAATAAGTGAGCTCTAAAGGAGTTTATAATGAATAGTTGGATTCATTAATAGGGTTTTACATGTTGAAATTCCATTTTATTTTAAATATAATCTAAAAAAATTCAAGTTCATGTGTAGATGACCTTGATATCTTTTGTTTTCACCAGGTGTGATCCGAACCCAAGATCTCCTGGATCACGAGACTGTCCCACACTACTGGCTGACTGTCTATGCCACTGACCGCGGTGTGGTACCACTCTCGTCCTTCGTGGAGGTGTACATTGAGGTCCAGGATGTCAACGATAATGCTCCGCAGACCTCTGAACCAGTGTATTATCCGTCCGTCATGGAAAACTCTCCCAAAGATGTTTCCATCATTCAGATTGAGGCATTTGATCCAGACACACAGTCCAGTGAAAAGCTGTCTTATAGGATCACCAGTGGAAACCCACAGGGCTTCTTCAACATCAACTCAAAGACTGGTGAGTGTCTAAGAGTTTAGTTTTCACCTCTTATTGCTTCTGATGTGGGCGGGATTAAAAGTGCTATGCTATTGGGTTGAGTTAAAAATTAAAAGGATTTAGTTGAATTAATATTAAGATGCTTTGATATGACATGTTTAGTTTTTCAGCTAGAAAACTACAGATTCAATTATGGGTTTCGATTGGGTTTTGATGGAAAATACTGAATAAATACTGAATAAATTTCTGTTGGAACTGGGGTGCGATGGGGTGATCTAAATTGACTAACCAATCACCAATTTCATTGCACAACATCTGAAATGTTATTTTGGTCATTCTAAACTTCCTTAGTCAAAGCCTATTATCAAAGTGGTGATTATCATCTCACAAAACTGTCTTGACCGCCTTGAAAAGCATGCCATGACCGGACATATTGCGTCACATCTATGTGTTCTAAGACGCAAGTAAGGTATTATATACGAAAAAGGCAGAAAAACGGAAAACGCAGTGACTTCCATGTTTCTTTTGATATTTGGCGCCAGTTTATCAGGAATTGACAATTTTGTTCTCTTGGACTTTTTGGATGGAAAGGGTGCCTTATTCACAAATAATTTATGCAATATTGAAGTTTTACACATAAATTTATTTTGCATCTTTGGGTAAAAACCTGGCTTTTGATTGGTTCTGACCCTTTTGCCTTGTTAACACAACTGTGTTAACTATGATTCTTCCTCAATCATCAAAGCAGGGTCTTTCCGTCACAAGAGTATAACCCTCCTGCAGGACAGTTGATTTGTAGGCAGTTGCTCCCTTATTAATTTCTTACACTCGTTTGTGAATAATTTCCAACTAAACCACATTTTGGTAAAGAATGGCTTTTTCATGTCACGCTGACCTATATTGGTAATGTGAAAATGGTCCATCCGTGTAAACATCCATCAACAGAGTGCATACTGATGGACAGGACGAAACAGCGGAAGAGCCCCTGCAGATAATCTGAGATTCCTAACCCAGCTACATATTAATCCTTCAGAGATTCTAGTCCCAGTCCTCTCCACCGTTTTTATGTAAATCTACTGAAGCATAAGACTCTGTGAATATTCAATGACAACCTATTGCGTTCTCTTGTTTTCTCACCCGATCACTCTCTCTTGCATTTGCTTTCACTTTCTTTCTCACCTTTTTCATGGATCACTGTGCTCACATATGGGGTTTACTAAATGGACCCGCGCTGAATATTTTATGCTGCTATGGTTGCCATGTTCTCATGCGTTACACCACTGTAGAATGAAATTGGTTGGCATACCTAGGAGGAAGAGCATGAAAAGGTGCAAAGAGCAGATGCAGAGGTTGGCTTGCTGTAGGAAACTTTGAATGAATCACGCTGCAAGTTCAGGACTTCTGATGTTTCAGAAACATGTTAGGTCAGATTACCTGGAGCTTGTGATACCTTCAGCATTGTTGTCTGAACATGTTTTGGTTTTAAGAGCACACTTAGAAATCTTAGAAAACTGAGGAAGATAGCACCTGTCTTATGCTACGAGTTAAGCGGAAGGAAACACATTAACCTGAGAAATCAGTAAGGCTGGATTTATTTAAAAAGCTTGAAGAAAACTATGTTACGAAATCTTAACTAGTTCTTAAATCATTGATTTCCTCCCCCGCCCACTAACCAATCACTAACCAATGTGTCAAAGTAAATTCTAAGGACTATTTTTTAAATATAAATAGCCTTGTTGATTTAGGTGGCTAACCACAAAATTTCCAAAGTGGACATTTTGCATCGTCTATAATTTTAACATTTTATGATGGTCTATGCTCTTGAGGGGGTCCTACTGAATGAAGGACTTACGGATATGTAAATTATTACAAATTGTATTTTCATCAAGGAAACTAATCAGGGAATCTAATGCTTGTGAATAATTTTAGAGGAGCAAATCAATTTTTGGTTTTGCTTTCTTCAATAAATCGGAGTACAGGATCAGTCTGGAACTTGCCCTGAAGTTTTATTTCTGTTGACGGCTTCGACCACTCTCTGAAAGTTGGTGGCCAACCGCTCTCACAGAGTTTCACTGACTTGTGTGGTCTTTTTTCCCCCTCATGCAGTTACATACACAAATGTGAAGGTTATTTTTGCTAGCAGTGGCCAGTGAATGTTCAAACCAAATAAGGGTTTGTCCTCGAGCAGAATGTGCTCTCTCTGAAACTGTTCTGCACTTGGATTCACTTCAGGGAAGAAGGAATGAAACAAAAGAGGGATAAAGAGTAAAATTGGGGCAGTTACGTTTGTTAAAAATTAACTGTTCTGGGAACTGAAGAACTGAAAAAAAAAGAACATGTGTGCTATTTCATTGAAAAGGAAATAAGAAAACACACCTTTTTTAAAAATATTTTCAAGCCTTTCATAAATGTTTAGCATTTTTAAGAGAGATATTGGAAAATGCATGTGTATATATAATTTATCATCCCTTTACGCTTGCGAGTGAATGAGTTCCCAATGAAGGCATCTGGAGATTTGTGCTGCCGAATCAGAATGCATTGTAGGTGGGATGCGTTTTGTCAAAAATACAGAGCGCTTATCCACCCAAACACTTTTTAGACTCAGACAAAATATAAGATTTCTGACTCCAAAGCTCCACACAGCTGTAGACTGTGAAGATCTGATCTGTTCAGATGAAGAAATTTGGTCCCAGCTGAACCGATTCTTCTTTAAATGGCAAATTAATTCTGTGTTTACACTTGAATTATTAATAAGAATTTATCTATAGTCCTATTTTATTCAGATGTTGCTTCAAACAGACAGCTGTAATGAAATTGTAAACAGTTTGAGAAACAAGACAAAAAGTGTGAGAGAAAACGTAATAAATGAATAAACAGTGAAAACACTGCTGGATGGTTGATTTTAATTTCCTCAACCACAGATTACAACAGGCTTATCTCGGGTGATAAATGAAGATGATGATTCTCCGTTGAGGGTTTCACAAAAACCAAGTGTGTAATTATCACTTTATCATGATGACTTGAAATGCTGCCTGAGTTTAAACTTGAGTTTATTGCTTTAAGCAGGGATTTCGTGGTGTCTTAAAAAGTCTAAAATTTAATAATCCAAAATTTAAAAATACGTTTTCTCAACACACTTCTGATCGAGTGGTTGAGATTTTTCAGCGTGTCCCGTGAGAGCAGTAACATTTGGTTGTTTAACAAAGATGGCTGCCTTAGCAACCACAAATAAAGTAATTTTGTCATTTGCAAGGGTTTTATAATTCAGGCGGAAGTAAATTCACAGGGAAAACTATGAAAAAGGCATAAAAAAAGGCATTAAAATAACAGACTGTTAGGAAAAAGCCCTTCCTTGGTCTTATCTTATCCATACTTCTTTGCGCATTGAACACACAGAAATACAGTAAACTGTAATTAATTTTTTATACTGCATGAAATATTTCAAATTAATCAAATGTGTTAACATGCAAATTTAATGGTTAACATGCACCTGAATGATCTTAAAATTTGAAAGTCTTCACTCTGAAACCCACAGAAACCCAATTTGCGAGAAAAAGTAACTGCAAAATGTTTACCTTTTAAAATAAATAAGCATAATCAAATCCTAAAAAATAAAGTCATCGTACTGTTATTCATTGTGGGTAAGGTGAAAATAGGATTTTGATGCGTCATTTTAGTTTTGATTTTCGTATTCACATAAAGGAAAGTCAAAAGAATGAAAACACACAGTTTCTTCAAGGTTCATCCATCGGTGAAGGTTAAATTTCACTCCAGCTGAATTCTAAGCTTTTATTAATGTAGCATTTATATAGGAGGGAGGACATGTTTTCACACCAGATATGTTGGCAGGCAAGCTCAGTATGTGCCAGATCTGCTAAACCTGTTATACTTTCATCACAAGGACCTTTAGAACTCAAGAAGAGATCAGCACTAAATGACTAGATGCATGTGGTTTGTATAAGAGAAACTCTTCAAAAATATTAAGCGCTTAGATGAACTGAATTTTCTTAAGTTTTCTATTATATCCTCAATTGTAACATGAATTTAATTGTTATAATAAGCAACCTCCTTTATTAGTGTTTGGTTTTCTTGCCCCAAAAGTCACGCCTGGCGATAAAGCAGTTGAATATACAGCAGGCCAAACCTCAGTAATAATACACTCGCAAACAGCAGAGCCCTTCGCTGGCACATCTACAAAGCTGCCCTGAAAAAATAGGACCTGTGGGAAGAAACAGAGTAAACTTGTTTCTCTGCAAGATCAGTTAACTGCACATCTGTAGCCTCTGGGTTTCATTGTTTTTTCATCAGCTCATATTTTTCCCCGATTGGACACAAAGGATGAAGTTGATTTAAGTGTGAGAGATAGTGAGGGTGATGGAAGAGCCACTATTGGAAGGATAAATGGATTCTTTTTTTATATTTTGCCAACAGTTAATAGGTCTGCTGCTGCTTTGTGCTTCAAAAAGAAGGATTTCCTGTTTAAAACCAGTTCAGCAATTCGATTTGATTAGTATTTTTATGGTTTTGATTTGATCTAATTTTGATTTTGATTCGATATCGATATCATTTAAAATATTCGTTTTGCAGACATGGAATCTGGTAACTGAAACTCCAGTACTTAAGTTTATTACTGAAATACACATCTACATTAAAAATAGGTTGCACGCAGTTGTTTATTTTAAACAATGTTTACACAATGTTTAATTCACAATGTTTACTCTTATTTCATGAGGCTGTCATTTCAAGAATAAAAGAGAGGCTTTGCTGGAGGTAAACCGGAAATAGTATGAAGAAAATAAAAAAAAAAGTCTCACTGTTGTGTAAGTTCCTACTTTGATGCCGTACAAATTTGCTGTCGTCAGAGTTACTATCAGACCAATGAAGTAATATGTTTAACATAAATGATTATATTAGCAATAATTGCTGGTTTGTTATCACTGTCGATTTAAAAAGTCTATTAAAATATGTTATCAGTAAATCTTTTATCTGAAACCTGATCAAAATGTTGCATTATTGCACTGCTTTTGTGTATTTCTTTTCTTTGCCAGTTTTGTTAAGTTGTTATAATCTGTGTGAACAGATTGTTTCCATCTTTGAACGTCACACAAAGGGTTCGAGTCTGGCTATCCTGCTCATACTGCCCTCAGCCCATTAGTCACAAGGCAGTTAAAGTGATAGAGTGAATGTGTGGGTGTGGGCATGCATAAATCACCCGTTTGTATGTATAAACACATGTGCGTGTGGTCCTGCATGCATTAACTCACACATTCGTTAGTTCATTATTTCACAGTTTCTTAATTTTCGCACTTTCTCTGGATCTATGTGGTTTTCCCCTCAGGCAATTGCTCATGGTAAAGCGTGTGGGCGGTTTGCTTGTATCTCTGCTTTTTCCTGCACTATCGCGAAATGCTTTCTGTCAATGACACGCCTCACTTTTTTGCTCATCTGTATGCGCGAAAGAGATCCTTGGCACCCTCAACCTGTCGGTGGAAAGAAATTAACCTCTCTGCCTGGAAGCTGCACTGCGCCTGTTTTTTGAAAGAACCTACTGAGGTGTACTTTGAACCATGTGATAGAGCTTCATGTGAGAGAGTGGATTTGCTCAAGTGAAAATGAGTTGTCGTTTCTCAGAGTGTGGAGCGAGAGAGGTCCAATTTCAGCATATTCTGTTGACATCATTACAAAGTTCAAGTGTCCATTAGGCCAAAACAAATGCTTCAATTATTTACCTGCTTTCATATCATTTCAAACCAATAACACTTTTCTGCATTGGGCTTTAAAGTGTATTGTAAGTTAGTAATGTGTATTTGTTGCTATTTCTTTTTTGGCTAACTATAAAGTCTCTAACATATCTCATGGGAGAAATGAGACACAGTGGTAATGTTAAGATGCACATAAATTTCTGGAGAAGAAACCATTTGGGGTTGAGGTTGGATGTGCACTGGAGTTAGCTTGGGGCTCGGTGTGTCAGTTACTTCGTTGGCTGTGTAGGCGGTGTCCCTATTGGCTGAGTTTGGATATACTGGTGAGCTAGCCGAGGAGAGCTCAATTAAGGCCCTGTCCACATGTAACCAATTATTTGGAAAAGGGGTATTTTTTTTCCTGTGTGGTTACGCTGTTGTCCACCTGGAAACGTAGCATCATTTTCTCAGCATCGTATCTGCACATTTTTTAATGATATTGTCAATTTTCAGGGTTTTGGTGGAGGGGTTTCCCCTTGTCCTCACGCCCTGTGCTTGGTGTCACTCTTAAGCATCTTCTTTGTTTACAAAGAACAAGTATATTGGCAGATGAAATGAGGACTGCATTGCTGGAAACTTGTTTGGAGGCATCAAATTGGCCGATATGAATCATCCTGTGGTTCTGTTTGAAATGACACATTTTAAAAGCCTTTTAAAAGATCCTAAGGTCCTGATAATCCTGCCCTCAGCAAGCTGTTTAGAGCAAATTCCTATTACTTCTGTCTGTACACCCAACAGAAGCACAAAACCATTGATTAGCAGACTTAAGAGGCTATGCTACATAGCAGACCACTGTAGGCGACGATGTGCGATGTCCTGTTGGTTTTTGATCAAGGATTGTGTTTGAAAATTTGAATCTGTGTTTATTGGCCTTTAGGGTGAGGACCGTGCTGAAAGTGCTAATTCATGGATAAATTAAATATTTTGGGTTAAGTTACATTTCTGTCTCATGTGCCCTCTAAAAAAATTTTCCATTGCTTTTCCACCTTTTGTTTATGGGTAATACACAATTTTGATCGTGAAAAAAATGGTTTCAAACTGTTTTTGTATATGAAAATCTGAAGTCAAATTAAAATATAAAAGAACATGTTGTTTTCAATATTCTACAATAACATTTTTATGCATATCAAATATTTTTATCGACTTGCACAATGATTGGATGTTGAGTTTGCAAGTAAAGTGAGGATGGGTTTTTTTCAAACCCTTGCAAACAAAAGAGAATTGTGTTCAGTACAATGCAGACAGCTCCTTTTCTGGGTTACACATCCCTCTTTCTCTCTATAAAAATCTCACATCTCTGGTGTCTGATAGCTACATTAGCTTTCTCCATGTCCTCTGAACCTTGTAGTTTAAGCTCAATGTGCTGGCATTATAGAGAGCACTGGATTCTGGGATAGAAATCAACTCAGGTAATTAGAAGTCTCCAAGCCACCTCTGTTCCTTTGAGCCTTGCTTCACTTGTTTAATTGGAGTAAAGGGAGGATACCAGCACAATGATTTCCTCTCTACTCCCTTCCACCATCATATCAACTTTCAGTACGCCTCCTTTATAAGAAGAGGCAAAAGGACAAAATCTTGCGGGTTATTATACAACAACGCAATGTACACTTTTTAAAGGGGTTAAACCCAAACAGGAGATGCTTGAACAGAAATGAATATGATGTCCATAGACTTCCTGCGTTTAATTTTCCCACAGTTGGCACAGGAGTGAAAACCAAAGCGAGGTGCAAAGGGGGAACACATCCCTTCTGCTCCTTCAGCTTCATTCCTGTGGATAAAGTTGCAAGGGTTTAGTGGCTTGTCAAGCATATCCATGAACACACCTGTCCTGCTTGTTTACTGCTAACTTCCTGATTTCACACTCCAGAAATCTCTTGATTCTCAGCCCATGACTGTGTGCACAAGGCCATGAAAAGTGCTTGACTTATGACCGGACACTGGGATTTACCGGTGAAAGATAATTCTGTTCTGCCAAAACAAATATAAGATCATTACTTCATGAACAGAGCCATCACTTACAGGCTTCATTTTTCATCATTATTTTTAACCACTAGCATTCGGAGGATGTTGAAAACATAATTTGTGTTAGATGAAAGGTGAAATAAGAAAATGTCTTAATCCATGTTTTTAATATGTTAATGAGATATGCCAATCCGAATTTTGTGCGCCAATGGGAACTCATACATCTGACAGAACGAGAATGGTCAACAAAAAAAGAGTTTTGGATAACCATATTGCTCAATTTGGATTGGTGCTTAGAGGCCTTTACCCTATTTATTAATTGTTGATACCCTATATACTTTACCCTACGCTATTACCGGCCGTTTTCAGAAAAGAAGATTACAGACACAACATACGTTAAGAACAAAGACAAATGAATAGCATGAGGAGGCCATCAGCTACAAGCCTAATAAATAACCTTTCTCAAGCCCACCTCCCTCCTGCGTTGGAACACCATCCACCAATGAGAGGAAAATTCAACACGGCAGAATGGCTTTGTACATTGGCAAGAAACATGAAACATGAGCATTAAATAAACTTAAAACAAGCTTGAGAAAAATAAATATACTATTTGTGACTGTGTAGCATCGGTTCTTTGCAAAGTTTAAAAAAAATAAAAATCAGTCCTGTGGTTTTAATGTGAGCATGACCTTGTGCACACATGCTCACACAGAGAATGCCGTGATTTAGAGTGGTAAATCCAGGTCGGCCCCATGCATGAGTGAGCCATGAGCTTTGAAAAACTCAAATCAAAAAGAATGTTTTGAAAGAGACATTATCTGCCGGGGATTTGTTGCTTTATTCTTGTTCATTCTCTCTCTCTTCCTGACCAACACTCTAAATAGAGTTAGTGCAGCGAATGGAGCGGAGGTCTGAAAGCTCAGTGTTTGTAAGCTCAGTCGCCAGCAGATAGGAATTTCCAAGCATCAGCTGCCCCATTTCCAGGGGCCTTTGCTTGCTAAATGTGGAGACTGAGCTGAAGTCACCAGACGAGACTGATGGGATTTATTCAAATGACGTCTGCTTTGTCAGCCAATGAGTTTGAGAGGTCCTAGTTTGAAAGTGTCTGGGGACATTTAATTGAATTTGCTGAAGGAATTTTCTCTTTTTGTTCTATTCATCAGTTCGTTTTCCTTCCTCACTTGAATAGTCCTTCCAACAGCAAGGGAGGCCACTTGCAGTGATGTGGTCATTTACCAGTCACACTTTTCTGAAAGGAAAAAAAAAGATATTTTCCTACATGACCATTTAACAACAGCCAAAAGTTGTTTAACTTTGTATTTGGTATTTTATTTTAGAATGATTGGGATAAAACAGATATAAGAAGACGACATCGGGAGAAATCAAACATGTTGAGGCGTTTATACTGATGGTGGCTGATAACTGGGAGCTGTTTGGCAAAAATGTGGAGTAAAGAGAGAATTTGTATTATTTCTTTCCAGTTATCTACAAAGTCGCTATGAAAATGTGTAATGAGTGCAACCTCTCTTTTACGTCATACTCATGTCGTTAAAAGAGCCATCTTTCATTGGTTGTTCTCCTTGCGATAAATGGATCCGATATGGCAGTGGCAAACTTTTTTCATTGGCACCACTTGTTCGATCAAATCTGTGATGTCCCATTGACACAGATGGTTTCTGATCAAGGTGCGTTCTCGCACAAAAACTTCTGATCAGTGTGTAAAAGCCTTTCAGGTTTTTGGACGGCTGCAGCTTCGAAAATTAAACATATTGTGATACCCCAACATCTCTCAAAGTTTCCTACACCGGTTAGTGGCTGTCTTCAAGATGTCTAAACACAAATTTTCATGCTCTGAGACAAATAAATGAGGGGGAAAAATAGATATCGATCAATGCATTTATTAGCAATTATTTTGCTGCTTTCGAGATAAACTAGCATCAAACTAAAGAGAAAGAGTAGAACTTTCTTGAAAAGACACGAGTTCCATCATTTCTCTGCATCTCTTATAGATGACACTGACTGCACATGCTCTCATTCAGAGATGCACAAATAAACCTTAAGACAAACTCAAATAACGGCTATAGAACTACTTTCTGAATTCAAGTTCATTACATTAAACCGTAATGTTCGAGTTAATCTCGACTCTGTCACTTCTCTACTTGCAGGTTGCTCCTTACAGCAGCATAACAATTAAATATCACTATACTTTGTTTTCTCGTGTAATGACAATGGTACATGAAAAACAAAAACAAAACTACATTACCCACAATTAATTCTCTTTGATTTCAATACTTCATGTAACACAACACAACATGAAGAGCACTCAGTGAGTATTAAACTAATAAACTTCAGCCAAAATGAAACTTATCGCTGTCTTTTTATGTTAATTTAAACTCTGAATCACATTCCTGGTCTCTCTGCTGAGATGTTAATATTATGCTAACTCAACCTTACAGTGTATGCAGCGCAGTCTTTTCATTTTCTTTGAGTTTGACTCCACACTTGGGATCATTGTTTTCTCAAGCTGCCTTCCTTTACCCTTTGCTCTGCAGCTTTTTTATTCAGTCTGTTCCATTAGTTCGCCATCATCAAATAGCAAAACTTTTTTTTCTCTTATACATGGCTGTACAGGTTGTCTGGACATGTTATATCCAGACAGGATCTGATAATCAGTGTTTTATTTATTTTAAATAAATCACTGATTGCTCTAAATTAACTAATTAGTTATCGCTTCATTTTATTATTGTTTTATTTCAATGTATTTGACTGAATATTTGTACTATTCTTTTCATCCCAAGCTATACCTCTAAATTTGAGCTTTATGCTTTAATTTGGGTGTCTCTTATTTAGCCTTTTTCAAAATTAAATTACTTTAATCTGATTCAAAACAAATAGTTGGAACTATTGTGTTCTGCTTGTGCCTTGATTCTTTTGACTTGCTTCACTAAACTGAACGATTCTTTGAATGATTTTGTTCTTTTCATTCATTCGTAAATAACAATTTCCTTAATTTCTTTAAAAAGATTAAAAAGACCCCAAAACCCAGCAAAACTGCATCTTTTTTTACCAATACAAACTAAAGAAATCAAGATTGAGCAGTTTGTTTCAGTAAAATTCATGATGTGCTCCCCATGCGGAGTGAAAAAATAATCTGAATGAAAAATGATTCTGTCTCCATTGAAAAGAATTGTGAATTATATGAATGAGTTGAAGAACTGTCTTTTCCATATCTGGCTCTGGGTGGGGGAGCCATTGCATGATGAACAAGATGCCGGGAATGAATCGTTCACTAGAAACAGTAGTTCCTTGCAAGTCATTCTTTTTGAACGAATCATTCACAAATGACGCTTCACCAGTGCCCATCTTCAACTGATATTGGCCTAAAGGTGGGGTACACCAGCAGTGTTACCTATTGCACCCCCATGTTATGAAATTTATTAAAAGTAAATAATTATTCCTGCATTTTAAATATGGATATTGGTGTAAGATTTAACATTGTTTAAACCTCATGGGTTCCTTTTCTAGGCTCTATGTTGCATGCTATAGGAGGTTAATGTTGTAACAATAATGTGCTTCTTTTTTTTTTTCAACCTCAAGAAAGACCTGAAATGGCTACCCGGCACACTCAGTGTTCGTTAGAATGGGGAGGCGGTTAGGGGGCACTGGGAACGTTGCCTGTGTCTTCCTACAGTAACCCATGTCTTTGTGTATCTGCTCATTTATCTATGTAGGCATGGCGTGTGCTGCTTTGTGCTTGTTAGTGGTCCTCAAGAGGATTTTTTATGGATGTTCGTCTGTTTAAAAGCAGCACGTGTTAGATTTTGTGGGTGCTTGCACTTAAACATGTGTTCAAGACCCTCAAGAATGTGGGTCCTGGTCTCATTTATGAGGTGTTGCATTCATGCCTGATAAATGACACTGCTTCTAAAGTCCACCCTGGGCCTTCCGTTTGAGTGAGGGAGAGTTCAAGAGCCCCTTTTTCTCACAGAGAGAATTGTTTCCAAGGAAAAAGAAGAGTGTCGTTTACCCAGGCGCTTCAATGCTCTTTTTTCAGATTTTATTCTACACTTTTTCTCTAGTGGCAGAGTGGTGGTACAATCATTATATGTGAGATTCCGCTCTGTTTACTGAAGGGGCTGAGTGGTTAGCGGAGAAAAATTTAGCTGAGGGTCACTTGCTTGCGCTCAGTGAAATGAGGACGAGTTGTATGTTCCCTAGTCTATACAGACAGATCAAATAATGAAATCTCTGGCTAAAATAAATGTTCCATCTCAGAAATAATGAGGGTAACTATCGCAGATGAGTGATCAATTGAGCTGTCTGTGAACAGGAATCGTTCATACTGGTTTCCCACTGTAAACACATGCCTCATCGCTAGCTTTTTGTGAAAAACTACTAACTAAATTGTGTTTACTGAAGTAATTTTTGATCTCTATAAAAAAGCAAGAGCCAGTTTAGGTGTAGTACTATTGTGCATTTGACAAGAGCTTCTGAGCATCGACCTGCACACGAGCGAACGGGTTAAATTCCCATTTTGAAGTCCTCCTTTTCCACTTTCTCCCTACACAATTATGAAATTCATAGAAATTACAATTTGATTGCCTTGTGTTTGTTTGCTTGTATCTTTTTTATTGTTTGTTTATTTTTGTTGTAGAGTTGTTTGTGCAATGGTATAGTGGGGGGGGTTGTTTGGTTGTATCTTTTTTGCCTTTTGGGTTTGTCTCTTTGTTAGTTGTTTATTTGTTCGGTTATCTCTTTATTCAATTGCATCTTTGTACAGTTGCTTGTATTTGTTTTGTTTGTTGCCTGATTGTTTGAATGTGTCTTTTTTTTGATCATCTAATTGATTGTTTGTATCTTTGTTTGATTTCCTAACTAGCTGTTCAGTTATACCTGTGTTCAAATGTTTATTTTTCTCTTTGCTTGTGTGTTTGCTTTGTTTGGGTTGGTTGCCTTTGTTTGTATATTTTTAATTCTTTATTTATTTTCTTTTTTTGTTTGAGATTTGATTATTTGATGTTATATAATTTTTGTTTCCTAATATTGTTTAGTTGTTTGGTTGTAATTTTGTTTATTTATAAGTGTATTGTTTGCTTTTTGGGGGTTAGTGTATTTGTTGGTTTATATCTTTGTTTGGTCTTTGTTTCTTTTCTTTCATTTTGTTGCCTAATGTTATTTATTTGTTTGTTTGTTTTTTTTTTGGGGGGGGGGTAGTTTTTGTCCTTGATTAATTGTTTGTTTGAATGCGTCTTTTTTTGTTCACATAATTGTTTGTATCTTTGTGCAGTTTTTTTCTTACTTACAGAATTTTGTTATAATTTGTTTTCTTTTTTGTTCTTTTTGTCTTCATTTATTCTGTCCTATCATTCTTTCTTTCCGTGCTTCAACGTTCTTGTTTTTGTTTTCTAAAAATGGCTAAACTGTCATTTTTCTTGGCCACGCTTACCTCGCCATACTGGAGACCACTGCTTTTTTGGCAGGAGACGAAATGGATTGTGGGTATGAACATAGGCGTCTTTGTAGCAGCATGCTCTTAAAGTACACCCAGCACCAGTGCACATATAAACACATATGGAACAATATTTCGGGAATAAAGACGTTTATTGCAGCTAAGAGATCTGTTCACGCTCAGAATGCTTCCCTTGTGTAATTTTAATGTGAACTCCAGAAATATTATTCAGTGGAGAGAAAAGTAATTTCAAGTCATCGCTCCATATTCCAAAAACACAAAACTTCAAAGATATGTTGAAAAGCTGCCTTACTTAGATTAGCTCTGAATTTAACGCTTCAGTTTGACCTTTCAAAGCTCTAACATAGAAACGGCACATTAAATATAATATAAATCCCAGTTACCTTTTTAACATGCTTTTCCATAGACAAGTTCTTGGTCTATAAATATAGCACAGCCTTTAATATGACTTTTGAAAGTGAAGGGATTTTAATGACCACATTGAGTTTATTTTTATTCCCATGCTTGACTGCTACAGCAAAGGAGTAAGAGACGGTTAGCAGCCTAACACTGTTTTGACCAGGAGCAGAAGGCGTGTTGTGGCCGGGCTATTTCTACTGCCTGCATATGTGCCATTGATGGCTTCTGGTTTCGGAAATCCTTTTTTCCACAATAATCAGACATGCTGTGGTAGGCAGGCGTCTCTCGTGTGGTCTGGGCTGGCAACATCAACTTTGTGCCCCATCTAATCTACATTATACTGACAGAAACACGCGAGTCTTCTTATTACCTACATTTAAGATGTTCTGTACCGAATATTGTTTGGGCGCAGTTAAAATCATTGTACTTTTTAAAGCCGTAGTTTCTAAAGTCTACATAAAGTTTTCAAAAATTCATATTATTTCTTGTAGAAGAAGGTTTCTGCTGTTTCTCATGCTTTTTGATTGTGGAAAGTTATTATCCAGTTAACTCCATGATATATAAAATGTATTGTGATCTATCGTGCCACCATATCTTGTGACATTTCTGACACTTTGCCATACCTACCAAATATGCTGAAATACCAGGCTAATTTTTTGTGAACTTGAGATATGTTTTTAACTATTAATAATTATTATACCTTTGATTTTTATTTTGCAGGTCTGGTCACAACCACTTCTCGGAAGCTGGACAGGGAACAACAGGATGAACATATTCTGGAGGTAAGCTGGTTGCAACCATCAGTTATTCTAAGTTGGCAGCAGTAACTCCATCCATCCAATCAATAATTTCATCCATCTTGCATCCATCCACTTTCAGTCCACTTTTTTCTTCATAAGGTCACAAGCACCATTTGGAAAGACAGGATAAACTCACACTCATTCTCAAAATAAAAATGTAGAGAGTTCTTTTTTACATTTAGTTATTTCTCAAATTAAAAAAAAAGTTTTGTTTAAAAAAAAAAAAAGTTTAACCTAAACATAGTCTTTAGAAATCTTTTAAAGAGAAGCCTAAGCGAAAGAGCTTGACGCTTTGTTTAGATACACAAACTCCTAAACTGAAGTGCACATGTGAGCCGACTTAATGTTCCCTCTCTGTTCCTTCCAACATGCTTCTGAGGGGATTTAGATATCCGGAGTGTGGAGGGTAAAGTGTGTGTATGCATGTGGGGTTTGCCTTTGTTCTCTCTCAGTGTACCGTCACGGGATTAGGCAGGCCAGAACAGGAAGCGTCACCCTGCCCAGTCAAAGTTTATACTTGTGGATTTTAATTGATCTGCAAGAATCTCTGACCCTTTCTTAACTCTTAACCATCCGCACAGTTCTTTTAAAAAAAAAACACTTTAGTTTGCTGATACAACACGTTTCACAGATTGAAGCTCTTTTAATTGCTGTTGTAGATTCTGTGATTGGAGCCCTGTGGCGTGTCATTTAATTTGGCAAATTTGCAGCCGTCTTTCCCATTTCGTCTTGTAAATTACTGGAGGGATGCGGACGGGAAATAAAATCAGGGAGGATGGTGGACCCTGTTGCAAACACTCCACCAAACTCTGTCCTCCCTTCTGTTCTCCATGCATCAGTGATATGAAGAGCTCCACTTGACTTCAAAGCAAGGTCTGCTGACCGATGGAGAGTAGGCTTGTAATTAGCTAATGCCAACAATTCAACGAAGTATCAGTGGAGCCAAGATCCCCTCAAGGTTAAATCTGTTCTTCTGGTTTTTAATTAACTAAGCTTAAGTTTTTTTTTTTAACTGTGGAGTTCAGAGTTGTTTGTAGTTTCAGTCAAATTGAACACCTTACCCAAACCGTAAAATACATTTCATCATTCTGGTTTAAAGCTCTATGTATTCCATTCAATATAGAATTAACTTTCTGGGGCGGGATTTCGCTGAACAAAATCTGAAATGTTGTTTTGGTCTTTCTAAATTTCCTAAAGTCTGTCATTAAAGTGGTTCGGGGTTATCACCTCCGAGAACTGTCTTTACCAGCTGTATTCCCAAAGAGCAGTCCCCCGCCTCCATAAGCGCGATGACTTGACTACGCATATAGTGTTTAAGATGCAAGTTATAATACAAGAAAAAATGTCATAACTCAGCAATTTCCATTTTCCAACTTTTGATATCGGCACCAGTTTATCAGGAAGTAACGATTTAGCTCTCTTGGATTCGTTGGATGGAAACTGCTTTATTCTCAAATATTTTATGAGATATTCCAGTTTTGTGCATAAAACTTATTTTGACAAATAGCCAAATATCATTCGTTTTTGAAAATGTAAAATAACATTGCTTTGCAATACCGTATTTAGCAGTATAGTGGCTAATAATGGCAATGACCTAGGCAAACTAACTTGAATTGAAAATTAAAGCAGCACTAAATTTTAATAGAAATTGGTATCACATAAATTTAATGGTGTGATTCAAATTAAATTGTTGGATAGAATTCACTGTTTTCTGTTCACACACCTTCAGGGCCTGACATGATCTTGTGTTTGGTTTGATTACCACTCTGCAATCGTCCAGCTGAGAGAAAGACTAATAAACAACAGACCCTCAGTCCAGTCACTAGTCACACAAACTGTTCTAGATCCTGTTTCTCTTTTTTTCCTCTCTCACACTTCTCTGGTGGCCCATTGCAGTAGCCATGACAACCCTGGCAATTTCGGGTTTTGGCCAGTGTTTAGTCAGTGGTCTAGCAACAGGAAGTTCTTTATTGACATGGTCCCCGTGGGGGTCTTGTCGCACCCAACCTCCAACCCTGGAGTCCAACTGTCTCTCCCCGGGGCAGTGCTGCCCTGCTGGGTACTTCAGCTCTGGGGATGGGCGTCTGAGTTGGTGCACAGGGATCTGTGAGGTTAGTTTTAGATAGAGCTTCCCTTAGGGTGATGGAGAGGCACAGACTTTGCCAATGGAAGGTTGTGTGTGTGCGTGTGTGTGTGTGTAAGTGAGAGAGGTACATGGGAGAGAGCCCAGTAAACTTTCACACACTTTTGAGCTGAGAAGGAAGGTGTAATGCAAGTGCTTCTAGAGGGGGAAGGGAGGGAAATTTGAGAAAATAACGGGAGAAAGAAGTAGAGCTGCACTGGAACATGTTGGGACATGAATAGCTTGTCAGAATGGCTCTCCTGTTGCTCTTTGAACTTCTGAAACCAAGCAGGGAGATATGGCCACAATACATTTAAGTAGATTCGGCAAAGAAATGTAATTGATTTCTTGGAAAAACCCAGGAGTATAGGATCTAGGGCAGGGTTTGTCAGTTTTCCAGACATGTGAAATGTTTTAGTGCTCAAAACTTATTTGGAATGCTTGCTTCTAGTTCTTGTCCCGTGCTTGTTCAAAGCATCCTTCACTGTCTGTGTGTAGAGCTTTTCATTAGACCAACATTTATCAATGAGCATGTTGTTTTTCATGCAGTCTGTGAACTAAAACCCACTGCTGCTGGTGGAAATAGCAAATATTTGTCATTTGTTTGTACATGTTTACTTTATGCCTCTACAATGTCTGCATTCAGAATAATGTCACACTAAAGTCCATTTATCAGCATGTGAATCTGTTCATTTTCGTCTAGTTCACAGCAGGACTTGAAAAACATCTAGTCAGGTGATCAAGATGTTTTTACCTGCAGGGAAAACTAGCATTTGCATGTCAAACATGTCCTCAGCAATAAAGCTTGCTTGCTGGAGTGATTAAAATGAGGCTAAGCTATATTGTGGCTTCTATACATGCTACTGAGACTTGCTAACTGCATGTCTGTTAAAGAATATTAAGCACATTTGTTACCATAAATAATGATGTATTCTTCTCTTTGTATTCATTAAGCTTCACTAATTATTATCTTGACAAATTTATATCCTGCTACAACAAATCTACTTTATCAATAATAATAATAATGGCAACCAAGGACAATGAATTCCATTGATAAGACGGCATGTGATGTAGTTGGGTTTAATCCGAACGTTTCAATTATTATGGCCGTTTTGAAAATAAATGGCTCTTTTTAAACATCCAAGGAATGTCTATCTAAGAAAACCCCCCAGAACAAATGTGTTTGAACAAGTTTAGTTGTTTAGTTGTCTTCTACAATCCGTGGGGACCACAACAGATTTACATGCTAAGAAGACGGGATTGAGAAATAAATAAATTTGTGTAGCTGTTTCTAACTGCGGTTGTGATTCTGAATGACTGAAATCTCTTGTAGGGTTTGTATTAATGCATGAGCATCATCTACATCAGTCCCATATGAAAACTTTTAAAGCAATTATTTAACTTTTAGACTTTTTGGGCATGTTTTACTACTGTACAATTTTACTCTTTTTAGTACTTTTTTTATCCCAGCTCCTTTTTTTTTAACATTTTTTTTTATTATTAATAATACCACAAAAACCTGAAATTGTACAAAAAACACAAATTTCAATTATTAAATGTTATAATTTTTACTGTATAATTTTTATATATATATATATATATAAAAAACAACTGTTGTGATTGGCACACGGAGCGGTGTGCAGAGACTTATAGGCTTGATGCTATTTTTAAAGCAATCATTAGAGTTATCGATTATTGGAATAATGGTTAGTTGAAACCCTACTGACAATATTATGAGATATATTAAAGACATGTCTTCAAAATAATCAATAGCTGTGCTGCCTAAAACTTGAAAAAATCATTCACTTCTCTGACTGGTCAACAGATTTGCATATTCATGTTTTCCGCTCTTATAAGATGTGAAAACTAGTCAAGTTAGAGCTATAATCTGACTAAAGAAACAGAAGAAAGTTACGTTTTGAAAGCAGTCAACTATGAATTTTGGAACCGTCCTTTGATTTTTCAAAAGATAAGAATGCTGAGTTTGTGTCCTTTGTTGATAAAGAGCTGCAGAACCAAGGTGGAGAAGCTACTTGAGGTGGAGATAGAAAAACGCATCTATGTAATCAAGTACTATTTTTTACTTATCGATTTGTACAAAAACTAAAACCATTTTGTGTTCTGAAACTCTCTATATTCTTTTCTGCTGTTGCATCAGCTTCTTTATTCAAAAAGAACATCAAACACTTTCGTTTTCCCAGTTCATAACCCATTCAGTTTTCTATATTATGAACGCACGCATGAACCAAATCTGGAGAAACATTTTCCAACACAATATGCCCAATTTGTTTAGTTGCTTATTCAAGTTTTTTTTCTTTTAAATAACCAGCATGCCCCATTTAGCACGGTTCTGTTTTTCCAGTATTTAGTTAGTGTGCACAAATGAATGAGCATTGTTTATATGATTTAATGTTTGACAGAAGACTCCACTGTAGTAATCCATAACACGATTAAAACTAGTCCTTTAGACATTTGGAAACATGTTTAGGAATATGATTTTATTGGAATCGAAATTCAAATAAATACATTCTCATTTTCCATGAACATTTAGGCAGAGTTGCAAACACAGCCTACATTCTTGTCTGGAAATTGGAATTCTGGAGCTGACTGAACCCCATTTCTTCCAGTTCAATTAAATCTGATAGTCCAAAACACTTGGAAAGCAGTGGATATAATCCGTCTACTCGCTGTCCACACTTTTACAGGGCTGTACAGATCAATTAAAATATCTGCTGGCCTGTTATTCATCTTCTTTCTACACAGACTTCAGTAGTTTTGTATTTTGCACTGGAAGCTTCACAAGTCTGCTGAGTTCATTAGCTGAAAAATAGTGCATATGTCTGCATCTCTCTGTGTGTTTGCATTCGTCAGCTTATGCACCAGTGTGCCATTAAGCTGCCTCAAATGGCCATTTTCCTAGATTAACTGAAGAAATCCAGAGGAAATTAATGAGCTGGCTAACAGAAACCAGCTGAGATTGGACACGGCATTCTGAGCATGAGTATATGCTCAACAAACCACCAGCGTCTGCTTAATGCCACTGTCTCTGATCATTTGAAACAGCTCCTTTTCTTATTATTGCTCATGTTGTTGACAAAAGTGCTTTGCTGTGAAATCTTTGTTTATCATTGTAAAGAAATCGCGACACAATTGAACATCAATGGATTAACTGCCTCTTTGAATAATAGCAATGCCCCCTGAAGACAAATCATTTCACTCTTTCAAGCTAATTCACCTATTTTGTCTTTGAATGAACTCAACTTTCCAAAATTGCTATTGTGCTTTGCCTATTATAATAAAGCAAACAACATACTGCAACTTCATTGTGATTTCTCAGATGCTGAAGGTCAATTCTTCATGAGGTAGTCAATTATCTACACTCCACGTTTACAAACATTTGTGTTTTGTTTAATATTACAACTATTAATGACAGATAACTTAAATTAACTCATCAGCATGAAAAAACCTAACAAGGTCAGTCTTGTTTTTAAAGCAAATAGCCATCTCAGTTGTGCACTTGTCCAATTTATATTGTGCTTGTGAAAATAAAAAATACATTTCATTCAGCTCAACAGTAGTGAAAGATGAATGAACCTCTTCCTCTCATCCACTCTATCTAACAGTCGAAGTCTGACAATTAAGTTTACAGAATCTCAGGGATATATGTTTTTCTTCTTCATCATCAGCCACTGTAAACATTAAATTAACTGATTTGATAAATATACAAACTTAGCAGAGATGTTCACTAAACTTGTCAGTAGTGATTAACAACCAATAAAAAGACAGGGAATAATGTTTTCCTAGGCATGCTTGCTGGAATTGTCTCTCAAGCAACACCAAATAGGTCCTGCTCCACACTTGAACGACAGGGTAGACTTGGTGCTGCTAATGTCATCGATTGGTTCCAGGGCCCAGCAAATATGATGTCAGTCTATTTCCAGACATAAAATCAGCATTTCAGAGTGGTGTGTGGCGGGTACGAATGTGCAGGCTTGCTGTTTTGCTCGGATGCGTCCGAGTAGACCTCCATGAGAGGTGAAGGGGAGGAAGGTGGGAGCGATGAAGCTGATTCAGACTGAGTCAGGGAACAGGAGGAAGGAACATCTTATATGGAAGAGGGTTGATTGAATAATTGAAGTAGGTGTGGCTCCAGATAGTCTCCTCCCGAAAGACTTTAATAAACTATTTAGCACAAAAATCATATTTTGGAGGTTAATAATTGTTGAGGTCAAATTGACCCCATTGGTAAAAAGGTGGATTTTAGGGTAACTAGAGGGTTAAATTATAATAATAATATAAAAACAATAACTAGCATGCCCCCATTTTTGATAATAATCCGGATCTTGGGCCGTTCTGTCATTTCTCACGAGTGTTTGGTTGCAAGGTGTAGGTTGCGGAGATGGGACAAAGATCTCTGCGATTCTTTCTGCAGTGCTAATTCCCCTGGTGCTTTTTCAGTCTGAACTCTGCATTCCTCAGACTTTAGCTCAGTCTTTTTCAGGGATCAGGTCATTTCCACTCGGGCTATGACCATGAGTGTTTTAAACTTATGAGCAGATATTTTACACACTAAGAATTGTTATAGATTTTAGAATATACTGAGTTCAGTCGATTGGGCAACCTGTGAAAAATAATGACATGGCTTTACATTAATAATGGTATATTTTATCAGCTGTCATGAAAATAAATTATCTTAGACAAACTTCTTCCCATAATCGCAGAGAGATATGCATAACAGTCTGTTCTCACCTCTGAAGTCCTTCCCTCCTCAACCAACATCTTTGAAAAGATTGCTTGAAAGCTAGGCACATTGGGAATTACTTCAATTTTGTCAGCCAATTGACTTAGATAGGAACACTTGGCCTGGTGTTCAGAACAGGAGATTTTTCTTTACCTCTGAACAGCAATTGATTGAAGCGCTCGCTATAATGAAGGTTTTCAATCACTTGTGTCAGATATTCTGGAGTCTGTTCTATTATTGTCCCAGGCACCTCTCTTATTACAGCTCGTTTTGTCACTCTAATTGAAAATGTTCATTATGACACCAGCTCTCTTGGGTTTTGAGGTTATTTGACATGAAAGGAAAGAAGAAAACTAGAACTGAGTAAATGAATCTTTCCTCCCCTTCGATTACAGGAATTTCAATCAGCCCCAGACACTTTCCAAACAAATTCAACTATGAAGAAGGGATGTGGAAAAGTACTTGGTTAGCTAGCTGTGTGTTTATAGAAGAGCTAGTCACCAACTTAGCATAATATTCTTTTTTCTATCTATCTTTTAAAATCTTCTTTTAAAAATTATTACAACTATAAACTATGAGAGTAACTTCAAATAGAAAATATTACTTTATATGGTGATGAAAAAGCCAAAAAGTACATTTGCACACTTATTAAATTACACTAAATAAAGTCTTCTGATCCCGATCTTCTGATTTCTTTAAAATTATTCATAAAGATATTTTTTATATGCATCTAAGAACAGAAGACACAACTCTTCAGTTTGTTATTTTTAAAAATATTTAGATTATTTTGAATTAAGTGTGAAAATTGTCATATTGTCATTAAAATTGTCATTAAAAATAATCTCAGTGACGAAATTATATAAACTGATCTGCTAAGGATATTACAATATTTAGGAAAAGCATTAAAAATGTTATCGATCTATTCCTAAAAAAAAAAAAAAATTGGTATGGCTTCCTCCCTAGAATTTGCTACTCAGCACTTATCCCCAGGTGTTCCCCATTTCCAGCCCTCTTTGTATCTAATGTTTTAATCATATCACTATTCTGAGTGCGCTCTTATTCATTTTTTACAGATCACAGTCTCTGATCAAGGTATTCCCATGAAGTCCACCACTGTGAGAGTCATAGTCCAAGTCCTGGATGAAAATGACAACAGTCCACAGTTTATGGAGAAAGTCTACAAAATCAAACTTCCTGTCCGGGAAAAGCCTGAGAAGGAGCGTAGCTTTAAGAGAGATCCAGTGTATCGTGTCATCGCCTCAGATAAAGACGATGGGCCCAATGCTGAGATTTCCTACAGCATTGAGGAAGGAGATGAACTGGGAAAATTCTTCATTGAGCCCAAAACTGGCATGGTTTACTCCAAGAAGTTTTCCTCTACCGAGGACTATGATATCTTAACGGTAAGGACACTTTTTATCTTTGTTGTTTGAATCCTTTCTATTGCAGAAACTAGTGCTTTGAGGCTTGAGTTGGAGCACTTGTGGCAGCTGGTATTCTATCTTGGAATGTAGAAAGCTGAGATGTCTGATTCGACACATAAATCATATTTCCTAAAGGTTCCTTTGAAGTTTTACAAGTTGAAAGTGAACTTCCTGCCCGCCCATACATTTTTTCCCAGACCCCCCTTTCTTTCGTTTTTGAACATCTGTCGTTTTTCAATTGCCACATTGACAGCTGCTCCTAAGCTGAAATAGAGATATGGCAAATTGGTTGCTATGGTAAACAGTCTGGTTCCAAAGGAGGGATCAGTGATGTCATACAATGTCACCCATGTCACTTTGAGTGAATTAAATCATCCCCGTCACTATGATTTTCCTAAGCTGAGATAGAGCTATGTAAAATTGATTGCTAGGGTACACAGTTTGGCTTCTAGTGAGAAGATCAAATTTATTACTGTGTTTAACATAAACAGCCCCCATTTCTCTATGATGTTTCATCTTAAATACATTTCCTTTTTTCCATTTATATTCAATGTCCATTTTAAGTCAATGGTAAATATTTGACTCCTTCTAGAGCCATGTTAAGTCAGTAGAAAATTGCATAGCATTCTCAGCAATTTCCCAGAATTCATTTAGTGGTTCTAGTCTAAAAGAATAGAGCAACTTGAGTCAGAACAGTGTGGACATCTTGGAAATGTTTGGTGTTTGTTTAAATGTGCATTTGCCGTAAAGCTGTGTTTTGTGGCTGAATCTCATGTTTTCTCATTTTGTTTAATACAAATATAAATACATCATACATTATGATTTTTCCAGGGTTATTGCAACAATTGGAGGACTCATAATATCTCTTAACTGTAGATTTAAGAATAGATTATTATTGAAAATGTAAATGTAAAATTCAGACAGCCAACTAAAATAAATGTTAAACGTCTATGGAAATGTAATTTATGGAAAGGGCTATTTTTACACTTTAAAATTCATGATTTATTAATAATTTATTCCTCAGATTAAAGCTGTTGATAATGGACGGCCTCAGAAATCAGCCACCTGTCGTCTACACATCGAATGGATCCCCAAGCCGGAGCCGAGCGCTGTCCCTTTGGCATTTGATGAGCCATTTTACTCCTTTACTGTCATGGAGAGCGACTCTGTGTCACACATGATCGGGGTCATCAACTTAGAGCCTGAGGTCTCTCCAGTCTGGTTTGAAATAACAGGTACGCTGGAGGAATATTTTAAGAGTGTGACAGGCATAACTTCTTCATTTTTGAATCTTTAATGCTTAAATCTTCTAACCAGATTAGATTAAGTTTCTTTGCATGGGTTGACTTCTGTCTTTGCTTTTTTTCTCCTCAACACAACTGATACAGCTACCGTAGCTAGAAACTTCTTCCTGTTGCTTTGTCTTTTAACAAACTGACCAACTTTACTTTTTCTCTCTCTTTTCTACTTGTTCTCCTTTATTCTGGAATGGTTTGGGTTTGCTTTCCACGTCTTGTTTGTCTCATTGCTCCTCTTCTTGGCTTTGGAAGAGAACACAGAGGCTAAAGACCTGTTTTACATCGTTCAGATGGCTTGCGACCTGAACTGCACTGCAGAAGGTATCTGCCGCAGATCTCCTAATACTGCCATTATGAGATCTGTCATGTGCTTGTGTGTTTTTGCTGTGGAGACATTGTTTGCACCAGGTCCTTAGCAGGCCCGGTCCTAACCAAGATTTGGCCCCCTTAGCAAGATTTCAGATAGCGCCCTCTTGCAAATTTTACTTCTGTGTACATATACCTAAAAAAAAATTGCTTTTCCTTAGACATTCTTTTGTTTACATGAAGCTGCCAAGAATTAGAAAAAAAAATGAACATATAAAATACAATATAAAGACCTACACAAAGTATTAAATTTACAAAATTACAAACAAGTGACATTACCTTACAAATACAATATAAATAAAGCACTGTGCAAAATAAGATATTAAAGAAAGGAGTTGGCACAAAAATTAAAATAAAAATGATATTATTTTACATGACTATTTACACGAGAACTAATACCCTCCATAACATTAAATGATGTTAAAACTAACAGATAGCGTGAGTTTTTTTTATTATTGATTGGCCAACTGTAATGCTAATTGTTAATGATGTTATCAATCTTCGTTCAGCAACAGCAAAATAACATCACTGACATCATCTTTACCGTAGCATTACCTCTTCTTTTTTTCCTCCCATGGAGGAACGTTTTTACCGCATAAAATAGAACACAGAATAGCAGTTAAAGTCCATTATTCAAAAGAGTGCTGTTATCCTAATGTGGGGTTACTTTTTTCTGGAGACATAATACCAAATAGTTTTAAGATTAGTGGAAATTGCACTTTTTCTACTTCCATTTATGGTGTCCCCCTGGCTTCCTTAGCATTTGCTGGTACTGCCTATTCCACAGGCCGACCCTGGTCCTAAGTTTCCATTTTTTTTGCTCTAAGAGTGCTCTAGCTGCAAGGAAATTAGTTCTGCTGAGATTTTTATTCAAATGATTTTTTTTTCTATCCCACCTGTTGGATTTTCTCACTGTTGCATGTGGTACATCAGCCATAGCTTGTTTTCCTTGCCAGCCTATGCACTTAGTGACCACTTTGAAGTCCCAGTGCTTTTATTTTCTGTATATGTCTTTTTGATTATTATTATTGGCTTGGTTATAGAAAAAGATACATACTGCTGTTGAATCCAGGCCAGATCAAAAGAGCATGAATTAAAGATGAGTATAATGGATATTCATAAAAAAAGTGAAATCAAAAGAATTGATACTTTTAGCTCCTTATTTCCGGTCAAGATTGAACAAATACAATCTTTTTAAACAACAAACATGCCACAGATTCTCATAACCAAATAAGGAAATGCATTCTAAGTCCTCACAATGCAGTGGAATGCTAAAACACGTGCAAATATAGTACAATTCCTCATAGAACAAATACAGAATTGAACAGACCAGTGTGAAGATCTGGTCAAAAGACCTAGAAATTTTGTGATCCAATTTGGTCAACACCACAGACCACTAGCGTCTCTAGCACCACTAGCACTGTGTCCAAAGTGGCATACTATTTGGAACAGTACACATGCTCAAAGTATGTGAAAAACTGTAGCTCTGGATGAACTATTACTCATGGCAAGGAACTTAAAGCAGTCTTGAACCGTAAAGTGCTTGATCTTTCCACCTATAAGAACTCATGGAACTTTCATTCTGTCTTGGCACTTAAGAAGGCTGAATATGCCCCACCCTCATCTGTGACAGCATAGTTTCTCAAGCTTAATTACTCAGAACAAAAGATGAGCACATACACTACGCTAGTGTTTGAGAATGTGCTTCTATAGATGGCTCTAATGTCTATCAGAAGAATATGCTCAGTGTAGGATGCACCAAGAAATGTACTTCTGTACAGCTACCATTTAATCACAGTATAATAAAACAGTAGACAAATTTTATTGCTCATGTCTGAGCCAGGAAGAACATTTGATATACATATAGATAGTTGAGATACTATATGGGTAGTTGATACTGTATGGGTAGTTGACATATAAGCCGGAATTTTATTTTATTTTAATTTTTTTCAAATATCATTCCTGCACTATTTTTTTTTTTTTTATAGTTATGACTCTTAAGTTTCTAAATATGTGTTCTGTTAGATGTTGCGTTGAAACTATGCATTTTCTATCAATTTGCTGCACCAATATCTTAAATTGTCATATGGTGTGACGAAATATATATTTTCAAATAAAATGAATGTATTTTTCACCTTGAATGTAAGTCAACTCGAACATTTTAATCATGATTTCTTTTATATTTAACATTATATTGGTAATATTCGGGAATATGGTTTATTTTTCTAAATTATCATGCATCGCTCCTCAAATCGCTTAAAATATTTTCAATAAATTATCTTAAACCTTATGACAACGATAGAAAAATACCTTATTGATACTAATTTCCCTGTGTTCTATTATGTTCGGAGCAAAAATCGAAGTCGAAATCTTAAAATACACAGAACACCTTTGGCAGCATTCTAATAAATCTTGTCAGAGGAACAGCATTCAAATATATTTCGTTGAAAATAAAACTTTTTTATCTCTATGTAACACACAGACAATCAGATTTGTGTTATTTGTCAACCTATCATATACTATTATTTATATATTCCTCTTTCTGCAATGGACTGGCGATCTGTCCATGGTGTACCCTCTTCTCGCCCGGCATGAGCTGGACCCCCGTGACCTCCGAAAGGGAAAAAAGTGTGCAGGAAAATTAATGCATGAATGAATATTTCTCTTAATTGTTCACAAACGTGTCAGTTGATTCTGAACATCGAACCATTAACGTGTGTATTTTTATATACACACATTTCACTATACATTCTAATTGATATTCATAGCGAGTGGAATGAAAACAAAATGCAGTTCATGACCACTTTAAGTACAATCAATACCAATCCAGTCCCATTAGGCAACAATGGAGAAAATCAGAATTCTCAAAAAATGGATTTTTAAAATGATAATTGCATTTTTAATATGAATAATTAAAAAAAAATGTTTCTTGCATGGGATAATTAAGAAAACATCTTTATAATGAGTACTTTGTATTTTTATGTTAATTCATGTAAACCAGCTTTAACGCCTTAATATATTATGGAAATAAACAGGGATGAAATGTGTCTGTGAGCAAGCACACACCACTGTGATGATCCCAGTTACTGCGACATTGACTTTTGCCACCTGTGCAGTTCTCTTTTTCTCTCCTGTCTTCAACTGTATAACTAGTGATGATGGCCGTCTAATTTCCTGTCCATTTTGCTTGTGGTGAAAACCTGCTCTCAACAGGTGGCAATTCTGACAGTCGATTTGAGGTGGGGAAGGCGAGTGGGACAATCATTGTGGCCCAAGCACTGGATGCCGAGCAGAAATCCCATTATAACCTGACGGTGAACGCAACAGATGGCACCAGATCTGTCAGCACGCAGGTAATTGAATTGCTAATGAAGTGCTTATGGAAGCAGAGGATTGTGCGCTTACTACAGAGGCCTGGTCTTCTTTTTGGAGATCAATATCATATGATATCTGGTAAGATAGGAAAACTAACTTTAGCTTTATTTCACTTTTCAAATTGAGTTTTGTTCCTTGTGGTGTGGGTTCCTAAATAGTTTTTTGTTTAAAATCAAATCAGTCTTTGTGATTAAAAATAGGGACTGCATATACTGTGCGTATTCAGCACAGATTCAAGAAAAAGTGTTGTGAAAGCATTAAATGAAACTAGATTTTGTTATGTGTGCATTCTTATGGTTTGACTTTTACAGTAAATCTTTGTGAAATATAAATGTACTTTGTAAACAGGTGATATGCAGTTTAAAACGTGTAAAATACCACATTTGGACCGTTGCTCTCAGTTGACAGTTGGATTGAGGTCAGCTATTGCAGACATTTTTGAAGTCTGAAACTTCCTCGAATGTTCTTCAAATACCTCACTTCACAACATGCTGGCAGACATTCCTGGGGCTGGCGGACAGAGAGGTTTTGGCCAGGTTTCTGGAATCTTCCATTGTCTCATTCCTGCAGCGTGTGAGGAGGATGAAGCTGTCTGGCTCTTTCATTTCCCTTGCGTTCACAGCCTCGCCCTGACTCTTTCATTTAGTTTTGTGAAATAGACACTTTTAGTCAAAAATGAGACATTTTCTGCAATGACAATATAAACACAATGTAGGAATTGTTTCCAAAAAAGGTTGTTTAAGAAAGATGGCTGCCATCGCAACCACAAATATTATATTGTTGTCATTATGAAAACAATAAATGTATGTTATATATAGTATTACATTTAAATTAATAACAATAATTCAATTAATTTGATTGACTGTATGCTCAAAGAATTAAAATTATATTTCGTATAAAACAGCAGATACATATACACATATATATGTGTGTAATGTAATCGCACACTCCACACATTTCTTAGCAAAACCTAAACATGAATCTTTCCTTGAGAAGGAACCTTATATAATTAAAAAAAGTCAAATACAAACAATTCCTAAGGCGTACAGAACCCAAAATATAAAAGAAAAATTGTGTAAGAACACATAAGCAAACTTTTAAATAAAACTACTAAAGCATGCATAATCATAGAAAAGTAGCAGACATGAGAGTTTAGAATTTAAAGAGCAAAACTAACCCACTCTTGAATAAAGCTACTTAAGTTTAAATGGATAATATTTTCACAAATGCAGGTAGATTTGTGTTCTTCCCTTCTTTATTTTGCAACTAAACAGGCTTCAGAGCTTATTTGCAGCTTTCCTGTAAGAGTATGAGTAAATCTTAATCCTAAAGAGGTCAATGAAGAGAGTGGGGCTCTTTGGTCGAGGGCTGTTTGTGAACAGAGGCTGCATTGTGACCATCTCCCCCCAGCCTCCTCCCTGGGATATGTTTAGGCAACAGGGTCGGAACTCTCTTGTGATCAAGCGGAGCACTGCGGCCAACGATACCACAGTACTCATACATTCCTGCACGCAAAATTAACTGCCACAAATATCCTGACCTGAAGCCCCCCCGATCCTCCTTCATCCAACTCACTGTTCCTCTTATTGATGAAATGGCATGACACTGTGAGTCTGCACTGCAGCCCATCAAAGCATCTCTGCTCCGACCTTGCTTAATTTGAAGCTTTTGTTGGACCTTTGAAAGCTTTCAAGTCGAATCAGTTACAGTTGTCAGTTTCTTTGGGCACTGAGTGCACATTTGTGCCCTCCGTCCGGGTTTCCTGCGCAGGCTTGTGCATGAAATTAGTGTTTGGTTTTTCGTGTTGATGTGGGAAATATCGCTTGCCGTTCAGTTGTAATATTTGTCCACTAAGGCTTTTGGGAAACATTAAACTGTCACCAACGAAGGGATTGCGCAGTAAATGTCAGTGTTGTCAGTTGAACTGCTCTGCTGCTGCGCATTAAAACGACCTGTAAAATCTTAAGTCCTTAAATCAAAAACAGCCACTCTTTTATTACTCTAGGAACTCTAATACTTTGTCTTGAATTTATCAACAAAATATTTTAAATATCGAATGATGTATAGTTTACACCAGTTTTATGAAATTAAATCAACCAACTAATGAACTAACCAATCAACCAACTAGCCAACCAACTAACCAATCCCACAAACCAATAAGCCAGCCAATAAGCCAACCAATCCCAACCAACCCACCAACCAATTTAGATTTTAAAACACCTAATTCTTGACAGCCCTGAGGTTTAGCAGCAGCAAATTCCAAAGTTGTGGTCCACTTGCAGAAAAGGCACACCCACCCCAGCACTTAGCATTCAGGGTCAGAACACTGAGGAGCACCTGATAGGCTGAGCACGGCGCTCGTTCAAAACAGTCATGTCCGACATGTATAAAGGTGCAGTATCATTTACCGATTTAAAAACAAATGTTTAATCTCAAATTAAATACGGTATTCTACTGGTGTGTGGAAGATCCGTCTAGAGCGGGTTGGAAACCAGGGTGCAGCATTCTCTACAGCCTTTAGTCTGTTCAGCAAGGACTTATTAATACCGTAATTTAGAGCTTTTTCAGGTCTTGGTGAAGAAGGTTCTAGGTTTTTGCCACTTTTTTGTGGGGTTCCACAGGGTAAAAACATGCTTCAGATGTCTCAAAGACTCAACATGAATAAGGAATCTGAATATGGTTGGCACAAGCAAATCACTGACACCAAACAGGTTGTTTTGGATGTATTGCCCCTGTGTTAAATCGTGGCCAATTTCCATCACAGAGCCAATATCTAATATTTAATATGCTGATTGGGAAAATGTTTATATTGTGCATGAAGCAAACTCCATATGAACAATAGAAAAATGTAGTTTCCACCAAAGGCCATAGTTAAGTGTTGACATAATCTGAAGCAAATGGTGAAAATCAACAAACGTACAGGAAATGTGCAGTGAGTGTATTACCCACAAACTGTCCTGATGATGAATGCATTATCACACAGAGTGTATGCAGTCCCTACCTAACACAAAGAGCCAGAGTGTACTTTGGACTAGACGAGGAAAGACGGTTTGTTTTTCCTATGCAGGCAACCTTGGAAAGTTAGACCACCCTGACAGGGGTTTTCAGCTCACTGGCTAATTAGTAACGACCAAAGTGAGTTTATACTCAACACTTGCAAATAACTCATACAGGTGCTGGCAACTGGGCCAAACAGATAAACCAAGCAAATGTTAAATAGGAAATGCACATTTGTGAGATTTCCGCTCACATGCAAGGGTAAAATAACCTTTTTGAAGATTGATTTATATTTAACTTGCTTCTTTCATCTAATGAGTTTGGAACCCTGCTGTATTTTAATTTGATTCCTAGGAGGAAAAATATCTCAGCCAATTTTAGTGTGACCCAGTGAATAAATCTGCTGCAATATCATGCGCCAGCTTTGTTTGAACACAAACACAATCTTAAACAGATTAGAAATCACATTTTTTGTTTGTTTGATTTATTTGTGTGAATCTGTTTACCCTTTAAACCCAGCAAATCCACATTTTTAATCACAAATTCTGAATGCAGTCTCTGCCTTTTGTGTGCCTGGTGACCCTCTTCTGAGGCGATTAGCTCTAACCTCCTGGTGGAGTTTCATATCCTTGTTTAAATCAAAGTCATGTGTATTCCACATGGGCTTGCCAGACCTTCTCCATGCTCCATTTTCTTTGTTTTTACCATTTATCTCAGCACTTTTTTTATCTCTCGTTTACTCCAATCTCAACAAAAGCTGCACGTTTCAGACAGGCAATGAGGGATTATGATTATTTTGGAAAAAAAAAAAAAAAGCAGAGGGGGAAGAAAATGTATGCTGCGAGTAATCCTGTTTTAGACCTTCTGAGGAGATGTGTAGCGAGTCTGTGTGTTTGCCACTGTGTCAAAGTCGTTTTCCCTGTGACATGCCTCCTACAAAGAGATGTTTGATCTGGATGAACAGTGTGTGAATCTGCTAGTGATTTCCAACTCTTGTTTTGAGCAAACGTTCTGATGAAAAATATCCATCAATGTCTTTTCCGACTGATGAAAATTGCATGATATCGCAGGCTGTGCTCTGAATGTTTAGTGCAGAATATAATATTGGTTCAGAGAATGACTGGAATTTTTATGAATATAAATACTGCTTTCATGCTTGTCTGTATGTTTGCATGCATATATATTGTTTTAATGTATTATTTAGTATAATCCCTACTGATCCTTTAAAAATATAACATTTTCAACTACCTCAACTAATTTTTATTATTATTTTTTATTATTCATATTATTTATTAAGTGAGTGCTGACCAGCAATATTTTATTATTATTTTATGGAGCAACTGGCACCATTTTAATTTAAATTTTGCAACTCAGTAACACTTTGTGCATCAAAGCATGCAGCTTATTGACGAGTGGTGTGCTATTACTATTGGTACAGGTGCCACATTTCTGCAATTTCATATTATTTTTTTTTTTTTAAGTGTAAAATTACCCATTGAAATCAATGGAGAGAAACAAGATGTCTACAGTGCATTTTAGATGAGGCTGATGTGTGTGTTCTATGGGGTTTCTCTGCTGTGGTCTCTTGTTTTTTTTTCTGATAAGATGATCGTATGTGAAATGGGCAGGTTTTTATGCTGTACCCCTTTATAAGAGTGGGGTTACGGAGAATGTCCTGCTCATTGAACTATTCAGTGATTAAGATGATGTAGATGAGTTAGGGTTGAGTAGTTTTTCTGTTATTTCTCTGAACATATTTTACATGAGAGTTTGCCTGAAGGCTTCGTTTCTACTGCTGGCCTTGGTGCTCAGTTCCGATTTGATGCATATATCTGATTTTCTCACCTTTTGTTTACACATCTTTCAAATGCAACCATATACAATTTATGTGTTTACACTTTCCATAACAACATGCACATTGTCGCCAGGATATTGTAGTAGTATGAACTGGAAAAGTTTGATGTGTGTGAAATATGCTAAATTCGCTAAAATCTCCTTTTTTTCATCTCCATGTTCAACTGTGTTTGTGATTTAAAGCTTCCAAGGTGACATCATTAAACCGAAGAAAATTGTTTTGGTTTAATAACATTGAGATCACGATTCATCAGAAAATCTGATTTGCCTTTTTACAACCGTCACTTTGCCACAGATTTATTTCCAAATTGGAATGAGCCTAGATTACGATCTCAAAATATCTGCATACATGTTTTTGTCCAGTCGTGATTTTTTAAGCCATCACAGATATGTATGTTTCAAGGTGCATTGTAAATGTGGCCTAAAGACATGGCAGGGGCCCTGTAAATTTAAGGGAAATAGGCAATGGTTTTTTGATGTCATGTGGTTAATGGTCACACCTCTGTCGCCATCACCTCTTGGTGGCCCGTTTGTTGCACTACGGACTACAGCCAATCCTTATTTAGGAAATGTATTTAAGCAGGAGTTCTTAACATAATATTATAAGCAAAATAATTGGTTTTGAATGCTCACAAATCAAGCGGTCTTCAAACGGTCTTCATAGCAGTATACAACAGCAGAAAATGCCATGTTGCCACTAGGTGGTATTAAATCTGATACTGTAGGTTGTCATATAGATTTGTTCAGTCATGGACTCTTAACAACTTTCTGTTTATGGCAAAATTTCAACTTTCAACAGCTGCTGTGTGCACAACAATTTTCAACAAAATCAAAAAGGCTTTGCCATGTATGATCCCATATGCCTTAAGATAAGCCTGGTGGAATTTGGAGATGAACAGACAAAAACTCTAGGAGGAGTTTGTTTAAGTATGACATACATGAGAGAAAGAGGCCATTTTTAGAGGTTTTTGTAGTTGATTTCCTGTCTTTTTTGGAAGCACAATCCATTTTACTTATTTTTAAGTCTAGGTGCCCTACACATGTGTCCCGAAAGTCAATTGCCTATGGAAAATTGTCAGTGTACTATATGCGGTAACACATTAGGTGGCGCTATTTGGTGACTTTGTGAGCTCATTTAGACCCTCAAAACTGTGCAGAAATCCATGAAACAAAACAACTCTGAGCAACTACAATAGGGTTCTGGGCACCTTCAGTAAAAAATACACCAAAAACAAAATGTGTAAGTGAATAAATAGATCAGCTATTCTCCCTCTTTGACCTCATTTCAGGACATTATGCCGCCTTCAAAAATGTCTATTTTTAAGATAATGCAAGAATTATTCTTGGCACAGAGCAGAAGTCAAACGGAATGCGTATAATTGTGTGCGAGACATTTCAAGGTATACCCATGCCTTGGATTCAATAACAGCCTAACTGAGACAAGTGAGGCATTGAGGCGACTAATGAAGGTCAAGCATTTGAGATCAACTTAACAAATTGGATTACAGTAGTTTAAAAAGCAATTGAGTTTGAACTCGCATGTCTTGCCTAAGAAGTGCTGGTATGTTCCATGATTAAATAGTTCTGTATATACAGTCAGAGTGTGTATAAATATTGCTGTATCCTGTATGTGTGGGAGGGAGCACATAGTAACTGGAATTTCTGTCCAATGGTAGGCTGCGGTTTCAGGAATAGTCCTCCCTTAGGGATCATCCAAAGTATTTGTGTCTGTGTGTAAAAATATCTGCTTCACATTCACACTTTCAAGTCTTCATATTCTTGAAGCGTTGCCTTCCTTTCAGTCTTTTCCCCCTCTTTCTTTTGACTTAATCACTTGTGTTCCTCATCTTTCTTGCTTCCCATCTTTCACACATGCATCCTTCTTCATCTGTCATTCACACTCTCTGATCTTTTCCTTTAATCACTTCCTCACTCACCACATCCTCTCGAATCCCTCCATCTGTCCTTCGTTCTCTGTGTGTGTTAGACATTAGCTGAGCTCCATTGAGTTTTTTCATTGTTCTATCCAAATCACAAGTCGTGCTGCTTCTGAAGCCTCGTGGAACGCATGGAAGATGAGGATGTAGAGGCTACCAGCTTCATCTGTTTACATCGGCACTTTCAGTTCACTGTCTGTTCTGTGCCAGGCTGCCAGGGCTAGGCGGCATGTCTCTAGGGTGACGTGTGAGAAAGAAGGCTAGAGAAGAGAGAAAAGGCAGAGATGTTTCTTCCCCCGACCTTTGGCATGCGATAAAACCCAGCACGTTCTTGAGGGAGTGGGACGTGCTGATGCTGTCAGGACAAGTGTTTGAGCATCGCCCGCTCACACCCACAAGAGCTAATCGCCAACTGAGAGAAAGAGGCAGCCAACAGTTCAGCTTGTTAACATCTTTTTTGAGGGTTTCCATCATGTGTACAGACATCAATGTTCCAAATTGGAAAACTAATTTGATATGAGTCACTATAGAATGTTATACAGTAAGGTTATATAGTAAGGTTATAAAGTCAGGTTACTTGCATTTGAAGCTTGCACTTGCTCGGATTGAAATGTAGCCAAATTTGATTTAATTTAATGATTTAAACTTTAACAACTTTAGTAAATCACCATGCTTTTCTAAAGGAGCTCCATGTGTTCTCTAGTTCAGTTTTGACGCTCTTGATGCCAGGTGTCTGTCAATTCTAGTCTAGCTCTATTTATTCAAGTATTCTAACACCTTGCCTTTGTCTTGTTTCTTGTACATTTGAGTCTGAATCTCAGTTCTGTATTGTGTTTTGCTTTCACTGACTTCTTTTTTCACATGGCTAGTGAGTCATAATGTCCACCTGTGAGGACATGGCTCTTAAGTTTCCTATATGCCCTTTTGTCAAAGTAATGTCATTATGCCTGTTTGTAGTCTAGAGTCTCATTACCCCCCTAATTTCCTTATCCCTTGTGTCTGTCATGACATTATTTGTACAGGATCAAATTTGACTTTTCTTTATTATTTAAGGCAACTTTATCACAAGCTCTATCAAAATAGGTGGGATTTTATTCAAATATTTTCTAATATTTTCTTTATATTTGTTATTGACCCTTAGTAGGCTCTCCACGCATTGGTATGTGTGCCAATCACACTGGCAGTTTTGAGTTAAGTAGGATTGATTCGGCCCACTTATTGTTTAATTTTGATTTCATATATAATGCATAGGTTTCAAAAAGGTTATTAGCTTTTATATTTTGAGTTTTAAACGAACATTAGAAATGTTATGGCACATAATTTGCAAGGTAATTAAAATTAAAATATTGGAAATTGCGTGGTCATCTTTTAGTTTCATTTTACAGACCCCAAATCAGTGCCATCTAGTGGTGAAAAGAAGGGATAACCCTTGGAAGTACAAGATCTTTGCCTTTTCGGGGATTTATGAATTTTTATTTTTTAGCACTTTGATTTTTGTTATAAATTTTTAAAAAATCTATTCGTTCTCAGTATTTTTTTTTATTTTTGTAGCAAAAAAATTGTGTTTTTTGTATCATTTCCGGTTTGTTGTGGAATTATTGTGAAAAAAATCTTTGAAAAAACAAAAAGCTGGGTTTGTACTATAATAATCAAACATTGCAACAAAACCTTCTTAGATTTCTAAGGAGTAAACATAGATTTTATTGTTTTCCAGATTCTTATCAAAGTGATTGACACAAACAACCACCGTCCTCAGTTCTCTTTACCAAAATATGAGGTGAACATCCCTGAAGACACCCCTCCTGAGACAGAAGTATTACGCATTACAGCAACAGACCTGGATGAAAAAAACAAGCTGACATACACCCTCCTCAGTAGCACTGACCCCTTCAGTCTCCGCAAGTTTAGATTGGATCCTACGACGGGTGTCTTGTACACAGCTGAAAAACTGGACCATGAGACCATGCATCAACACACTCTGACTGTCATGGTGAGATCATACGCTCCGCTACCTTTTTACAGCTTCATCTAGCCAATTGATTTTTCTGTCTGAGTTAGAAATGTTCAGCCTATCTGCCATCCTTCACTGAAAAGTGGCAGTTTGTTTTCCCTCTAATTCAATCGACATGAAGACAAACTCCTTGGGGCTTGTGTTGAAAGTATTTGATGTGTTTTACATAAGCAGGTAATTAGCGAGTTGAAACAACCGGAGGTTTGCTAGTGTCGCCTTCTTCTGTCTTCCACATTGCAGGTACGTGATCAAGATATTCCTGTGAAGAGGAACCTGGTGCGTGTGATTGTAAATGTGCAGGACACCAATGACAATGCTCCATGGTTTTCCGGTGCACCCTACATAGGCCAAGTGTTTGAGTCAGCAGCAATCGGCTCTGCAGTGATTCAGGTCTCTGCTCTTGATAAAGACAAAGGGCAGAATGCTGAGATCGTCTACAGCATTGAGTCAGGTAATTTTGTCTGCAATTTGTGATAAAACTTGAATATGAAATGAAAAGAATAGAATTCAAGGCAGGGAACCAACATTTACTTTTAATTAAACAGAATTCACCCAATTGCAAAATTTCCTCAAAATACTAAAGATTTTTGTGTATTTAAAGATTGCACAAATTTTCTTTTTTGTAGGTCTTGGTCCCTTACATAAGTGCTCCAATTTTCCAACATGTCCTTCAAATTAAATCAGAAATATCAGTAATAAACAGCAGAAAATGGTATATTCCATGTTGCCACTAGGTGACACTAAAACTGACACTGTAGGTTTTTGTTTAGATATTTTCAGACATAGACACTTAACACACATGGTAAATTTGAAACCGATCAGGCATTGCATGGCTGAGTTAGTAACAACTTCCAGTTTATGGCAGAGTACCCTACACAGTGTGCCAAACTTCAGTCGCCTACGACAAACTGTTGCATGAAATAGCACTATTGAGTCATTTTGCCACACTTGCTATTCAAACCCCAATCAGACTTTCACCAGTTGTGTGATGTGACTTTTCAAGAACGTTTAGACCCTCAAAATTCCCAGAAAACCACAAAGGAATAATACTCTGAGCAATTTCAATAGAATTCCATGCACCTTCAGTGAAAAAAAAAACACATTTCGAAGTTTCTGAAGAGGGCTCAGTCAAAAGCACATGACCTGGTCCATGTATCATATTGTAAAGGAAAATCCACGTTTCCAGTATCGCAAGTTGCCTTGCATACAAGGAATTTTGTAGTGTTCTGTAGTGTGTTTTGTAGTGTGAAATAATGTTCATTTATGAATTTGTTGTATCAAAAAAGGGAGCTTGATTGTTTTTAAATGCTGTTTATCTGTTTTGTGACCAAACTATTGATATATATACACACAACATTTTCATCCAGTATTTTTCCCTTTTATCCAGCACCACCAACTCCTCTACTTTCTGTTACAAACTACTGTTGTTTTTTAAATGGGAGTTTGAATGAACTATGACCTGAAGTTCAAGGCCAGGGATGTCCAATATCATTAATGAAGGCTCTAGCCCATGCACATTTCATTTACCACATGACTAAAAACACATTAATTAGCTTGATCTGATGATTTGCGCCAGCGTTAAACTAAACTGCAAGGTGGCAGCCCACCAGGAATAGAATTGCACCTGCCTGGTTTAGACTACAAAGTTTTGTTTATGAATAATTTTGCATAAACAGTTTTAGCAGATATTGGAGAAGACAGTCAGAGTGAGAAAATTACTCTTAGGGGAAATTTTGTGCAATCTCCTTTGAGTGGTTGGGGGTACTTTCAGGGGAAAATACACTTTAAGGGGTGTTATGTGGAACCGGCCACAGAAATGTTAAAGCCTGTTAAGTCCCTCTTTGTTCTTAGAATGGTGAGAATTCCTCATAGAGTTGAGTATGTGGGAGATGTTGAATATGGCAGCCAAGGGTCCTGCAGTTCACTAAACTGTAAACGTTTTGAAACTAGAGCACAGCTCCAATGGCCTTATAAGAATGCACATATTTGAAATGGCTGAGATTAAAGTAGCTATTTGCAACATGTCGAGTGGACGTGAGCAAGACAGAAAACGTATCTGAACACTCACTGAATGACTGACACTTAGACAATCTGAGACTGACTAGCTGTACTGCCCTGCAAAGGGTTAATCTGCGAAAAATTGATTCAAAATTGTGTAGTTACGGTTCTTTTAATGTAGTTTTTTCTCTAAAATGGAACACAGTTGGACCATAAGCTTTTGTTATAAGACAAAGGAGGCATTATGAAGCCTGATTTCAGCCCAATCTCAATTTTGAGCAAACTTACTTGTTTCTGCACTTTGCCTTTGCTAGTGTAAATTATAAATTATAAATTGTCTTAAAATGTTGAGTTTTCTTTACAGTGAAATATATTTGAATATTCCATTATTATTCCTTGTTCCCTTCTAGGAAATGTTGGGAATTCGTTTACCATTGATCCTATCCTGGGCACGATCACTGTGGCAAAGGAGTTGGACCGGAGCAAAAAGAACAGATTTGAGCTAACCGTGAAGGGTTCTGACAAAGGATCGCCACCACTTAGTGCCACTGCTGCTGTAGACATTACTGTCACTATTTCTGACAATGCCATTCCCAAATTCTCTGAGAAGGAATATTCGGCAGAAGTAAGCGAAAACGCTGTGCCCGGAGCTTTTGTCAGCCTGGTGGCAGCCAACAGTCAATCATCAGTGTTCTATCAGATCAAAGATGGAAATGTGAATGGAGCATTTGACATCAACCCCAACTCTGGGGTGGTTGTGACTCATTCAGTTTTGGATTATGAGGGTATCCCAGTATACAAGCTAACTGTTCAAGGAACCAACATGGCTGGTCTGGCTAGTAACGCTACTCTACTGATTCACTTGAAGGATGAGAATGACAATGCACCTGTGTTCATACAAAATGAGTTCACTGGAATGGTGAGCGAGTCTTCGCCCCTCAACAGTGTCGTCCTCTCTAAAGACAACACACCACTTGTCATTCGCGCTTCAGACTCTGATCGTGATGCTAACTCACGCCTTGTCTATCAGATTGTTGAGCCTGTTGCCCGTAATTATTTTGCTATCGACTCCAGCACTGGTGCCATACAAACCATCAGCGAATTGGATTATGAGCAGAGATCAGTGTTTCGTTTTTCTGTTCAAGTCCATGACATGGGCATCCCCCGTCATTTTGCTGAGAAAGCAGCCAATGTGACTATTGAGATACTGGATGTCAACGATTGCCCTCCACAGTTCAGCAAAGATGTATATGAGACCACTCTACTAGTGCCAACATACAAAGGAGTGGAAGTGATAACAGTCAATGCCACAGATGGCGATTCAGGTCCAAATGCAAGGCTTTTTTATTCTATTGTTGAAGGCAATATTGGAGAGAAGTTTAAAATGGACCCAGTCACAGGGGTTATCACCATTCAAAATGTCACTCAGCTCAGAAGCAGGTATGAGTTTAAAGTGAGGGTGTCTGATGGCAGGTTTTCTAAAACTGCTTTAGTGAAAATAAATGTCAGAGAGAACAAAGAGAGCACTTTGAGGTTCACTCAACAATCTTACAAGGGATTTCTGGCTGAAAATTTGGTAGAGAACAAAACTTTGGCTGTTGTCGCTGCAGTGGGAAACCAACTCAATGAACCTTTGTTTTATACCATCTTGAACCCAGATAAAAGGTTCACCATAAGTCGCACCTCTGGAGTTGTTTCTTCAACAGGCATACCATTCGATAGAGAAGAGCAAGATGTGTTTGATATCGTGGTGGAGGTGACCCGTGAAGACAAGCCGTCCGATGTAGCCCATGTTCTCGTCACTGTGATTATTGAGGACGTCAATGACAACCCACCGGTGTTTGTTAATTTACCCTATCAGGGGCTGGTGCAAGTCGACTCTGAGGTTGGACATATTATCACAAAAGTCACCGCACTTGATGCAGATAGCGACAGAAATGCTGAGATCCATTATCATCTACAGGGGAAAAATGAGTTTGTTCAGATCACTCCAGATGGTGAAATCTCACTTGCGAAGAAGTTTGAGAAGGACTCACTTAACACTGAATTTGTTATCACCATTGTAGCCAGAGATGGAGGTGATCCAGTGCTTTCTTCGTCTATCGAAGTGCCAATAATGGTTGTAAACAAAGCAATACCTATGTTTGAGAAAGCTTTTTACAGTCTGGAGATCCCAGAGAACATACAGCTACTCACAGCTATTGTTCACATTCAGGCTAATGACTCTGAAGGGCCTAGAATAGTGTATACAATCACAGAAGGCAACCCACTCAGTCAGTTTTCCATCAACTTCAACTCAGGAGTTATTCAAGTGGTTAAACCTTTGGATTTCGAGACGCACCCAGCGTATAAACTGAGCGTACGAGCCACTGACTCGCTAACTGGTGCCAAATCTGATGTTTTTGTCGACATTATCCTGGAAGACGTTAATGACAACCCACCAGTGTTCCACACCAAAGTGTACAATGCAACTATTTCAGAAGCATCTGTGATTGGAACCTCTGTTTTAGATGTCTCCGCTACTGATGCTGATGTTGGCAACAACAAAGTGCTCTTCTACCAGATTCTTGAAGACAAAGACAGGAGCTCGGATTTCTTTAGCATCGACCGTGACACCGGTACAATTTGGACTACTCAGATGCTTGACCATGAAGAAAAAACCTTACATAAGCTCATAGTTAGAGCTGTGGATGGTGGGGTTCCTGCCCTTTCAAGTGAAGCTGTGGTGTTAATTGATGTGACAGACCTTAATGACAACACTCCAGTGTTCTCACAGGATGTCTACGAAGCTACAGTCAGTGAGCTAGCTCCACGTGGCCATTTCGTCACCCAGGTTCAGGCTTCTGATGCTGACATCTCAGATAGTGGTGAACTTGAATTCTCAATTATTTTAGGGAACGAAGGACAAAACTTTGCTATAGATCCAAACACTGGAACTATCTTCATATCTAATCACAAAAGACCCCACATGGAGTCACTATATAACATCAGTGTGGCTGTATCAGATGGTGTATTCAGAAGTTCAGCAATTGTGAAAATATACGTTATCAGTGCTAACTTCCACAACCCTACCTTCAACCAGGCGGACTATGTGGTTGAACTGCTAGAAAACTCACCAGTGGGGACATTGGTAGCGGAAGCACAAGCAACAGATGAGGACTTAGGTACCTATGGAAGACTCACTTATCATATAGTCAATGATATCGCTAAAGACAAGTTCTCGATCTCTGAGAATGGACAGATTTTTACCTTGGAAAGTCTTGACAGAGAAAATACATTAGAGAAAGTGATTCCGATTTCTTTAATTGCAAAAGATGGTGGTGGCAAAGTAGGCTTCTGCACGGTGAATGTGATCTTAACTGATATTAATGACAATGCTCCACTGTTCAGAGCTCCTGATTACAAAGTTAATGTGGCATCTGATATACCAAGAGGATCAACTATACTTAAGATTTCAGCATCTGACTTGGATGAAGGTAGCAATGCAGATATCATCTATTCTATTGAAACTGATGCAGACAATGTTGAGGAGAATTTCGAAATCCATCAGTTCAGTGGTGTCATTGTCACAAAGGAAAGCCTCATTGGACTGGAGAACCGCCTGTATACATTTCTTGTACGAGCAAAAGATGGTGGAAATCCCTCCAAATCATCTGTTGTTCCAGTCTATGTCACAATTCTTGCTCCTGAAGTCCCAGTGCCTAAGTTCATCGAGACCCACTATAGATTTGCCATTGATGAAGATCTTCCACTTGGTTCAGAAATCGATGTCATTCAAGTTGAAGGGGATCAGTCCGTCTTTTACAGCCTAGTGAAAGGAAACACTCCTGAAAGCAACCAGGATGAAGTATTTGTGGTTGACCCCAGCTCCGGATCGTTGAAGCTTGAGAAGAAGCTGGATCACGAGAGCACCAAATGGTATCAGTTAACACTTCAAGCCCAAAGTGAATACGAAGGAAGCAACATTGTCTCCCCAGTTGACATTAACATCCAAGTAAAGGATGTCAATGATAATCAACCTCTATTTGAGTCAAATCCTTATGAAGCTTTCGTTGTGGAAAATCTGCAAAGTGGCACATCTGTTATACAGGTGAAGGCCGTGGATCTGGACTCAGGCACTAATGGGCTTGTGGTTTACAATTTAGGTCCCAACCAAGAGACAACGGACATTGCAGAATTGTTTGCGATCAACAGTGAAACGGGATGGATTACCACTTTAAAGGAGCTTGACCGTGAAACAAGAGATAAATACACAATTGCGATTTTAGCCACAGATCGTGGAGACAAAGCTCAGCTGATGGCTAGTACGATAGTGGATGTTACAGTGGTAGATGTGAACGACAACCCACCAAGGTTCACAGCAGAGATCTATAAGGGCACAGTAAGCGAAGATGACCCACCCGGTGGAGTTATTGCCATCCTAAGCACCACAGACCTTGACACAGAGGAAAATAACAGACAAATCAGCTACTTTATTACAGGTGAGTGTGTAGTTTATTTTCTATATTCATACATATATTATTGGAGTTATCTATAATATATTTAAAACTGACCTTATATAAACGGCATTGCTCTTATTGTCTGTAAAAAGTTAACATTGAAGTTAAATTTCACTACATTCTATAAAACCTACTGTGAACCACCTTCCGGAACCATCCTCTGATAGGATATGGAATTGAGGCAGCTATATTTTCCTACATGACAATATTCCCTCTGTCGATTGGTTCTTTTAGGGTTCTAAAGATTACAAGTACATATTGATTGTTCAGTGAGGAACAAAAATAGATACTATATAAAATACACATCTTGACCATCTTCAATTACTGTGTAGAATTGTTTTTTGCACAAAAAAGGGATGTTTTACTTACTCTTAAGGCAAGGCCTGGGCGATTTGGCCTAAAATCAAATCTAATTTTAACATCCATTTTCAAAAAGTCAACTTTTTTCCAAGTTATTGGATTAATATTAACTTTTCCACAGATGACATATACAGTTTGTTCAATTGCCTCAATGGAACAATTGAAATAGTGGGAAATCAAATCTCAAGTTTCATAAATATTTTTTTTAATATTTGAGCAATGATAATACGAATATATATATAAAAGTTTCAACAATTATCTCCATTAAACTGATGTTTCTCGTAAAAACTCTCAGAAACTTAAAAGACTTAACCTGAAAATCCAGTACACTATTGCAGAAGGATTTCGAATTTGAGGGAAGCTCACGCAAACGGTCTTGTGGTGTGGGATACACTTGTCAGTTCCATTTGGAGTTTTACTTGAAAATGCACTAATTCCCAAGACAATGTAAATTAAAACTATGCCCTTTCTCCAGTGATGCTTTAGAAAAAAAACAGGGATGTTTCAGCTCTTGTGATAATTAATTAGCACAACCATTGATGCCAAGAAGGAGATGAGAACTTCTTGGCAAAGAAAACAATCTCATTACTTCCACTCGTCTTCACTTGACTGTAGAGTGATGATGGAAATTGGCAGAACATGTCAGACTGGCACTTATTTACATCAACGCTTTGTGTTAATGTTATGGAGTCCAAGCAAACAATAAATGCAGTGAAATCCTCTAAGATATTAAATGAGCGACAGCTACTAATACATTGGGTTCGAATACAGAAGCAATATATTCCCTCCAAAACAGATTTATTTTACAGTTTAGTTTTTGTGTACATTTCAATTGGAATCAGGTTACTTATTTACACATTACTTATTTAAAATTTTAAAAGGCAGTCTAAACATTGAAAATCTGTATAGGGTTTCATTGCAGTTTTTGTTCATTTTTACTATTGTTATACAAATTGTTTTGTGGCGATAACATTGTGACCGTGATCAGTGTGTATCGTTAAAACTACTTAAAACTTTATTTTCACTTATAAAATAATATAAATAAAATAAATATATGCATATTTACAATAACTTCTCTTCAGTCGAGTTGATTATTTTCACATCAATGGATAATAACATGAAAACCATCTTTTAAATTGAGAAGTTATCTGGAAGAAAAAAAAATGCTGAAATGTGAAGTCCATTGTAATTGAGCAGGGTATAAAAGGTTTAATAACTGTGGCACATTAGTTTGACTGACATTTCTCGTGTTCGTTCTCTGAAGGTGGGGACCCCTTGGGACAGTTTGGCATTGAGCATTCGCACGGCGAGTGGAAGGTTGCTGTACGCAAACCCCTCGATAGGGAAGAGAAGGACAATTACTTGCTAAACATTACAGCAACCGATGGAACCTTCACAGCCAAGGCTGTGGTGGAAGTCAAGGTCTTGGATGCCAATGACAACAGCCCAGTGTGTGAGAAGGTATGAATGCTAGTGTTGAGGGTATGTTTGTGTGGAAATGCATTGCAGCAAAATGTCGTGTATTCTGATGCTGTCTGTTAAGAAGAGGGCTTTGCCTACCTGCTGTGCATGCTAAATGGGACAAGACTTAGAGAGACAGAGAAAATGTCAGGAAGGATTTGAAAAGGTCCTTATGTGAAATGCAGCATTTAAGAAACAAAGACTGATTTAGCACTCTTGGTTCTTTTGGGGGGCTATTGTACTTCTATTACTTTTTGTGTTTCCTTTGAATATCTTTCACTCCCGGAGTGAAAATCTTTTAGTCCTCTTTCGAAGATGATTTCTATATTACAACCAAACTCTTTTTCTTCATAGTTCTCTCTCACCCCATTTGTGCCGTACTTGTACACTTCACACGTCTTTCTTTCTGTTCTTTTTAGTCATTCTATATGGAAAGCGTCCCTGAGGACTCTCCTGCTGGCAGACTGATCCTGCAGGTCTCTGCGACAGATGCTGACATCCGTTCGAATGCACAGATCTCCTATGAGCTGCAAGGATCTGGATCAGAGCATTTTAGCATTGACTCAGAGACAGGTACGCATTTATGTTTACATAAAAAAAAACAAATCACTGTTCATTTGATAAGGATTGTTATTTTGTTTCTTTTTTCACATTTACTTTTTTAATGGAATGGAAATGCAACACCAGAGCTAGGTTGAATTTATCACATGCACACCAGATAATTTCAGCAGCATTTGTTTTTTGCCTGCAGTCAAACACACATTAGGATTTCTAATTAATTACTCAAATAATTCTTAAGAAAGATGTACTCCCTCAAGCTTTAATTACAATTTTACAGTGAGTTTCATGGAATTTCATTTTTTCACTGTTATTTAATGTGTTTGTGTAAAATAATAAATAGTATGAGTTAATGAACACAATGCAAGCATTTCATGAAACAGTAAGTGATTCATATGTCATTTAATAGAAATGTAAAATATCTCGTAACAGACTGAATGAAATATTAGTTCTGAGAGGAAAGAGGGCACGAATGAAAGTGGGCTGGTGACAGCGTCACACAGCCACAACACAAAAGCTATTGTAGAGGCGCTAGTCACTGGCTCTTTGATAGCAGTGAGTGTTAAGCCAGGGAAGGCTGGCGCACAAACTGAAGGAGCGCCACTGTTCTTCTGTGTGGGTTTTGTGTACTAGAAGGATTTTCTCCACTTTTTCCCCTTCATACTGCCGTGGAAAAGAAGAGGAGCATTATTGCATGTTACCAATGCCAAGAGTGCTCTTGTGCACGCCAACCAGAACCCTGGAAGCTGGCGGCAGCTTTCCTGAGCGTGACTTTCCCCTCTTTTCTTTTTCTCTGCTCTTTCTCTGAACTGCTAACCTGCCAATTACATTGTATTCTTCCTCACGCCAGCTGTCTCTTCTATAAAAATTTGAAATTCTGCAATTTTCCTCCTTAGGAGGAAATGTTAGACGTCCCATGCACACTGGGACATATTTCAATGGTATGTTTTAGGGAGCATTAGCACATTTAGTAACAATGGGAAAGGGTGAATGTGCAAAAATAAAAGGGAAAAATCCCAGAAAAGACAAAAGTCAATTTATTGTTTGCACAGAGAAAAAAAAGAGGCAAAATTTACACACATTCTTTAAGAGTTTCTCTGATTCAAATCACAAGGTTTTCAAGGTGTTTGGACAGAAATGTAGTTTATTGTTGGACATTTTGTTTAATCATCAAAAGTCTATAGTGCTTTCTATTCACTGTGTTTATAGCAATCAAAAGTCATTTAGTGCCTTAAAGAAGCTTCAAAAGTTTTCGTGATGTCCAGAAATGTAAAGAAATGTGCTCATATCCTTCAATCAACTAAACCATTGAGGACACAAAAGACGCATTTTGTTTACCTACTGGTGTCCATTCAAAATGCATGTACATTAGCTTGGTTTGTTTCAGACTGCTTTGTGAGGATTGAGAAAGTTGCACCAGAATAAATGATCTTGTAATCCTTCTTTTGCTTTGCACAAAAGTATCTCCTCCTGGACCATTTGAGCTACCGCCACCACAACTTGGGTTGCTATAACTTTTCGGACTGGTCAGCTAAAATAATTTTTGCTAAATCTCAGTGAATGCTTGGAAATTTCCCATTGATTTATCATGGGGTCAAAAGAATCTCATAGAAACTTCTGTGCAAGAACATACAAACCACTGTGAGAAAGTATATGAACTCAAGGCTCTAAAAGGTATTAATTATTTACCATTAACGTAAAATGGCCATTAAACTAAATGGGGAAAGGAAACAAAGAAATCTTCAAGATGATGTTAAGAAATGGGGATTTGCTTATGTTAATCATTTTTATGACACCTCCATAGCAACCAATCTGTTTATCCTACCAACCAATTTAGCAGAAACATAGTTCAGCTTTTGAAAATCATAAAGATGTGGGGTTTATGTTACTCATATGTTACACTTTTAAATGACTCTTTTACAAGCCAACATCACAGTTTATTTCAAAGTTACCCTTAAAGGGAGAGAGAGAGAGAGCAATGCTGAACATTTTTAATGGATATGCTTTTTTTTGTTATTAAACAGTTTTTTTTTTTTACGATAGGATTGGGAAATAGATCATAAATACAGAAACGAATCATTTCAAATTGTGAAAAAAAGATCTTCCGGTGTCCTCTTGAAGGCATTTCGTCATGTCAGTTATATTCATAAAATACACTGATGAAATGTGCAGCTCCTAGTTCATCTTGTCTCATTTGTAACTTCCTCTTTGTGCTGGAGAATCACCATTGCTTGTTTTTTTCAACTTCAACTATTTCATTGGTTTGATTATTTTAAATGCTGTTCATAAAAGCAATAAAGTGCTTTAGTAATTTAAAAGGTGGTCATTGATGATAGATGGAGGCAAAGACTTCCTATTTGTACAGGCTTTTATACTTTTTGGATTCGGTCCAGAAAAAGGGTTGAGATCAAAAAGCAGGCGTACAAAAAATGACTGTATTAAGCCTCTGCCCTCTTCAATGGAGTTTAGCTTGCTGAAGTTAGTAGGTCAGAGCATTTCTTAATGAAAGAGGTAGCTGTCTCACTTTTTAGGTCATTCTTAGAATGTTCTTTTGACTTGACAGATGAGATAGTTTTGAAGTTGAATTGGATTGTATCTTGTTCATTAGTGTGGTGCCAGCCGATGTTCATAGTGATTGATGGAGAGAAAACTACTATAAATATACAAAAAGTGGGTTTCAGACAAGAAAAATGAGAAAGCAGTGAACTGTTTGCATGTGACTGCAGTATCATGTTCCCCTGAAATGGAGGAAATGTGTTTATTCTCTGCAAGAAAATTTTGTTACGTACTGATTTCCTAGATTGCTTATTGAGAAGCAACATATTTTGTGATTTCCAACATATTTAGCCTTTTAGTATGCAATTAGAACACTCTAGATAGAAGTGATCCCTTCTACTCTGAGGGTAACTGGGCGTTACCTTTGTTTTTGTTTTATCAGGTGAGTTGAAAACACTGCTTCCTCTGGATCGTGAGGAAGAGGAACTACACAAGATGAAGGTCCGCGCGGTGGATGGCGGTGGGCGCTTTTGTGAAGCAGAGATTGAAATCTTTGTGGAAGATGTCAACGACAATGCTCCGCAGTTCAGTTCTGACCCATACACCTTCACTGTGTTTGAGAACACGGAGATAAACACTCCAGTGGCTCGCCTGTATGCCTCTGATCTGGACACAGGTGAGATTTTAGATCCCTAAGATTTTTGAGCATTCTTGAGTTCTGGAGATCCAAATGTAGCCAATGTATGTTTTATGAGATTAAAGGTCTGTACGCATTGAGAGCAATATTAATTAACAATGCGGAAAGGTGAATATTTCATGTGAACTAAATGCACCATTATATAAAAATCAAACACATGTTGGATATGTGACACAGTTTTGAGAAATGACGTGCAACACGAATGGATTCCTTGTCTAGCACAGATTTTGTCAAGTCTCTTTAATATCATATAAATATGTGTGACCTGCACAGATGAATCAAAGAACTTATAGTGTTCAAGTTGTTTCAAGTAAGTTGTTTTAAAACCTTAGTAATCAAATCTGTTGACATTATAGGGCATCCTAACATAGCTTATTGGCTAATAAACAGCTCATGCTTTGTTTTAATGTGTCAATTGCCAAAAGTAAGTTGCTGTTAGAAATGTAATACCACACAGTACAAAAAACAGTCCAAAAAGGCAAGGAGATATGCACTGAAATAGCCTTAGACGGAAGAATAGGCAAAATAAAGTCAGCGGCTTAAGAGATCGAGAGAGTCCTTCTATTGTAGGTGTAATGAAGCTAACGAGAGGATTAGAAACACCTGGGATGTTGCCAGCAGAACACAGCTGTGGGTAGTTAAGCTTATTAAGCTGATGAGAGCTTGATGCTTTGCAAGTGATGCTAGAAGCTGTGGTTTGCTGAAACAATTTTTTATTTGTCAGGCAAAGCCCCATATCCAAATAGCTTTTTTTAAAACAATGACAAAAACTAGCAATAGTATTAAAAATGCCAATATATCCCCCTCCCTTGCTCCCGAGGATAGCATCTAGCCCCACCATAAAGCAACATTAGATTTTATCTGATGTAAAGACATTTTTATCATAAACATTGACCCAAACTGCTGGGAAATATCCTGATCAGCTGTGGATGTTATCAAGAGAAGATCCACTCCCAAAAGGAAATATGTGTCCTATACTTTCTCATCTTCTTATGTTTTGATTTTGGGGAATGAAAAAACTCTCACTAGCCATTAAGAGTGAACCACTCACGAAAGATTTCTTAATTAAAAACGAAAACACTGGCAACACATTCCAATCTGTGATTAGCGGAAGTTAAGTCTGCAAAAAGTGATTTTTTTTTTTTAAAACATTGTTCATTTAGTTTTTTTTATTTTTTTTATTTTTGTATTATTTTGTATCTAATTCCATTTTACCAGAGTTTGTTTTTAACATGTTCCTACAATCTTTTGTTCTGACAAACGAGCACAGACTCATCAAAATAATTGCTTAAAAAAAGACCAGGTCACTAGTATTTATCCTTTATGGGTTGAAAGGGTTTTATTGCAGTTTGCTCTAAATAAGCAGGAATATAGTGCCATCATAGTTTCATCAAAAAATAATGACAGGACTTTGAATAGAGGGCAAAGGTGAACCTTATTTTGGCAACAACTTATTTTTTTTTCAATATTCAATTTTTTTGTAAAGCAAACTCTTCATATATTTCCATTAGGGTTGGGGCTACTCTGGGATACATGTAGAAGTATCTCTGCTGCTTACCATGACACTACTATTGTGATTTTCAGATGGTTTTCTTAATTAACGTAACTTAAGACCTTGCCTTGACTGATCACTCAGCTCAGAATCGGATTTGTTTTCATGTATTCACCACAGAGAGAGAATACTGTGTTTGCATCCTATTGTGTTTCCCTAGATATCTAGATCTCTATGTTTGTAAAGGTTTCACCCATCAATGTCCATCTGTGGGCTTATAACTTCAGAGAGGACAACAACACGCACACACCATGACCTCAGTGAATTGGGCCAGCACCTTTAAACTTTAAAAACACAAACCTCAAGTTCTTTCTCTCATCACTCAATTCTACTCAATTTGCTTCACTTTCACTTCCAGTTTCTTTTCTATTCTGGAAACTGATGCATTGTGTCTGAACCTTCCAGAGTCTTTCACTTAAGCACAATCTGAACACAACCAGTCTATTATTCATGTGACAATAACACCGCTTTTAGACGATAAGTGACCGGTTTGACTTCCTTGTAAAACATGTTTAAACGTATTGTGTTGGGTAACATAAACCACATTTATGACCTACGGCCTTTTCATTCAATGTGTAAAATGTAGAAGAGCACTTAAGATTCCCGTAATTAATAGGTTTGGTTTTTGTAGACGCTATTGTAATGGTTTTTTTTGCTTAATTTGTTTGTACATGTCTTCTTGATATCAGTAAAAGCTTTTTACTTACAGTTCTTAACAAAGTTCCTACAAGAACTCATTAATAAATCAGCATAGCTGACACAGACAGCCTGCACGTCTGTAGAATTGCTTAAGGGACATTTGTTGGTGTGGAATCTTTTAATTGCTAAAATGCATAAATTTCTCAGCAGTCTGAGATTTCTTTTCATGAAGAATATGATGCAATTTGACAATCAAGTGTTTTGTGTGTGTTTAGGTTCTAACGCAGAGATCCTCTATTCCCTGCTGGACTCTGCTGATGACGTGTTCTCCATTGAGGAGCAGACGGGTGTTGTACGTCTGAATCGACCTTTGGATCGTGAACTCCAGTCAATCTATACACTCCGCGCCCGTGCTGCAGACAGAGGGTCCCCACGCACACTCTCCTCCATCTCCACCGTCACCATTTCAATCTTGGACATCAACGACAATCCTCCAGTGTTCGAGCGTCGGGAGTACACTACCACGGTTGCTGAAGACATCCCGGTGGGGACCCAGGTGTTACGGGTGCACGCAGCCAGTCGAGATACTGAAGCTGGCACAGAAATCAGCTACGCTATCATCAATGGAAACGAGAGAGGAGCATTTCGTGTCGACCCAAATACAGGTGAATGTCTTTCAGTGGTACATTGCTCGAATTGAAACTTCAAAGGTGCTCTGAAGATTATTTCTACATGGATTAGTTCAACGCTCAGAACAATGTAGAAGGATGTAGGCTTGAAATTTTAATTGGAGAAAGTTGCTTCATATGCAGCTCTTAAAAAATTCCTGTTTCTCTGGAAATCCTTCTTGGCTTTGGTATCCCATGATTTATTTAAATCAGTAGGTTTTTTAGAAAAAAAACTATTTGCACCTTTAAATGGGTTTTAGTCTACTTGCATATCTAATGCTAAGTTTTTGAAAAAAAAAACACTATTTTAAAAATCATTTTTTTTCTATAATATAATTATTACTTGATTAAAGCTTTTCAATTACAAAATACAAGAATTCACAGAAGTTTAGCCTGTTTGTAGAATGAATTATTAGAGATTAGTGTCCTTTGTTGGGGTATGGTCTTGTTTCTTGATTCTATTGTTGCTATGAGAGCTAGATTATCATTTTCATTGCTGTTAGTTTGAACTAGGGTCGCAATGCTAAACATTTTTCGGTTTGGTTCTGATGGCTTAGCAAATTTAGATATTTTTAAAGTCAAGCTTTGTATAGATCCATTGAACAGTTAAAAAAATAGGCGTTTGATAGAATCCATGTTATTTTCCTAAATCAAGCATCAAGACACATCTTTAATAAGGGACTATTTAAATAAACATTAAAGTAAAACATCCACATCTTTGTCGAAATTGACAGCAAAGCAGAAATGTCTTCAAACCACTGGTTTAAAAGTGGAAGGTTTGTCTTCATAAAGCTGACTCTCTCCTCTGCTGGCCAAGAGATGCAGAAAAACAAGAAGTTCCACCTTCCTCTAACTTTAGCGCCCACTGATTGGATATTTACACAAGGGAGCAGTTCATTATTTGGATATTTACTCACAGAAATGCGTTTCTCTGAAATCCGCCAACAAGAAGTTTGGAAGGTGTATTGAAATAATAGCACACAGGGGATTTATTCAAATTAAGAACCGAAAAAACATGGATCAGAACCGTGTATTGACCAGGGATGGTGTCCTGTACGGTTTGGTATAGAACAAGAAAAAGTATTGTAGCATCCCTAGTTTGAACATGAGTTGCAAATGGTATGATAATATGGGACCAGAATGCTCTGATTTCCCGAAAAATCCTACCACCAAAGAAAATCATGCCACTCCATTCAACTCACATTCTCTGATCTACACCAGTTTAATCACAGTTAAGCTTTTTTAAGGGTCTATCCCCTCTCACATTTGGTGAAAGCAGCCGTATGCACTCCCAGTAGAGGTAACCAGTGATCTCATTCACTCCATGGAATACCATAGAACCACAACCTGGCATCCATGTTGTTGCGTTGTGGAAAGAAAGCATTTATGAAACATGCAAACTCTGCATTAAATCATTCAGAAATATGCAGGCTCAGATATCTGAACTTCTTTATGTCTCCTTCTTTCTAGGTGTTGTCTTTGTGATCGAGCCTTTGGACTATGAAAGCACCCATGAGTTTTATCTGACTGTGGAGGCTACAGATGGAGGCACACCATCCCTCAGTGACTTAGCCACTGTAAACATCAACCTGACTGACGTAAACGACAACAGTCCTGTCTTCAACCAAGACATCTACTCCGCTGTGATCAGTGAAGATGCAGAACTGGGCAAAACAGTGCTCACTGTGAGTCAGCAAACACCGCACTTTCTGCAACATTCTTAGGCTATGTTCACATTTCAGGTCTTGGTGCTTAATTGTATTAATTCGAAAGACAACATCAAGAAGCAATGCACTTTTGTGCATTTAATGATGGAAATATTGACTGTAACAGTGCGCTATTAGTACAATGTGTGACCCGAGACAACTCAATTATTATCAAATAATATTAAGGAAGAAGATTGTGATGAAAGAAACCAAGACAAATGGAAAGACGGAATTATTTTACCAATACAGTCTTCATTGTAGTTATTTAAATACAGTTCTGAGTGCCTCTGGAAAGCAGTCCTCTCCAGCCACTTTTAACTGTGAGAAAGCACATCCAAATTGGGATTGATATTGGAAAAGTTGGATAGGACTGGGCAGGTCACTTTTGAAAAAACTGTAAACGTATCTGATCTAGGAGTATCAATGAAAGCAACCTGGGTAATGAACAAATCAGAAACATGTCAAATATGGGCATAGAAATCGAATCTGGGTCGAAATCAAATAACCACAGATCTCCTGCCCACACAAACTAAAGAACACATTCTAAACGAAGCTGTGATTTCAAAGTAGAGCTATCTAGAGCCCATCAATATTCTGGACTCTCTGTCTCACGCACACTCTGGTCATTTATTAGAGATGTTCACAGCTTATCGTGGCTGGATATAAATTGTCAGTGTGAGACTGAGACTTTGATGCCCAGCTCTGTTACACTTGCTTGCCTTCTGATTTCCCTCGAGGGTCTCAGCCAATAGTTACTGTCTGGCCAAGCAAGAAGGACATCAAGCGGGGGCTACTGCTTACCTGAATCTATTGCAATCCTTCTAAAATACCAGGTGTGTGTTTGTCTGTGTGTGAAGGTCATGGCTGATGATGCAGATGGGGCGTCCAGTAATCAGGTGCACTTCTCCATCATTGATGGCAATCAAGGCAGTCCATTCAGCATCGACCCTGTCGGAGGTGAGGTCAAGGTGGCCCGCCAGCTCGACAGAGAGAAGGTACAAAACACTCTGCCTTCACTGGAGCAGGTGCATGCTTCTGAAATTGATGATGATTTTATTTCTCTTTTTTTAGACTTCAGGTTACACGCTAACAGTGTTAGCCTCTGATAATGGAAGCCCGGCTCGTTCCAGCAGCGCTACGATCAACATAGATGTGTCAGACATAAACGATAACCCTCCCCTGTTCTCTCAGACCAACTACAGCATCATTATACAGGTAAATTTTCATTCTGATGCCAGTTTATCTTTGTAAAGATGAGCTATGCTGAGACATGGTTAGGCAGGTAAACACTGTTTAGGAAATGGGACATTTTCTTTTTTTTATTAAGAAATGACTGCTTGGAGTAATGGAATTGTTAAGATGAGAAAGTGTAGCAAACACAGACCTTATATCACGTTTTTAAACTTAGAATCACATGGACATGTCCATCTTGAAAATAAATTGTTTCTTTAGAGTCAAAAAGTTTGACCCATTATTCAAGTAACAAGGGCCTTTATTGTCTTTTTATTGTTAATACGATTTAAACAAATGAGAAATATAAATATTATTACAATAAAACAAGTTATAGTACATGACAGAATCATTTCATGGGTGGGTGGTTGGGTGGGTTTTGTGTATGGTGTGTTTGTGTGTGTGCACCAAAAGATCCAAGCAGGGGTTTTCTACTGATTTACAACAAACAGTGTAGTAGAGATGTTGTCCTTTAAAATTAAAGTTCACAATTCGTAAGCATCCATTAACATTAGCTGCCTTTCCATCCAGTTATTTTTATGCACATCGCAAAAAAATAAAAAATAAAAAAATGGAAATGGCAAGATACAAATTAAAAAAATGTGCATTAAATATTATGCACACAACTGAGCAGGATAAAAAAAGCAAGATGCCATGACTGCGTGTATTGCGTTTCGTCTATGTGCTCTAAAACGCAACTAAGTTATTCTTTACAAAAAAGACCTTCTCCTAAAACTTTTGAAATTTGCCGCTAGTTTATCAGTTAAGATGGATTGGATGGAAAGACAGATATTCGTAAACATTTTATGCAATATTCCAGTTTCTGCATAAATTTAATTTGCATCTTTTGATGGAAACAAGGATATTGTTAAACTTTATCAAAGGAATATCTAACCAATGTGTTTTTCCCCTTTCATTAATATTGTCTCATCGGTAATATTACTTTTTTTTCTTGCTTTCACAAAATTAAATTCATATCAAACCCATAGACAGTGAAACACATCCTTTGAGCCCTTTCTTGTAACATTTAAAGGTGCACTGCTGGAAACATCTCTTTTTACCAGAAACGATAGGACTTATAGCTGTGATATGTCTGCATGCAGATATCATTATATATTCAACTAAATGAACAGTTAATCTTTAGTGTCTAGAATCCAAATGTATTGAAAAATAATAAGATGTTTATTTTGTTTGTGTAGGAGAACCAACCAGAGGGCACAAGTGTGCTCCAGTTAAGTGTATCTGACCGTGATGCTTCACACAATGGGCCTCCTTTCACATTTTCTATCATCAGTGGGAACGAGGGTGACGTCTTTGGCATCACTCCTCAGGGTGCGCTGGTCACTGCTGCGACCCTGAAACGCCAGACACAAGAGTTTTACCTCCTACAAGCCCAGGTGAGACCTCAATCTCTCTCTCTCTCTCTCTCTCTCTCTGATGCTCTCGCTGACGCTGCTGGGGCTTGTTCGCTTTTCATTGGAAAGCAGGGATGAATGAGCACCAGTGAGCAGGTGAAGCATTGCTTATTCAGCATTCCCCAGACAGAGGGTGATGACATGAAAAGCATTTTCATGTGTGTTTCATGGCTCATATTTCCTCCAAATGCATTGACCAAAATGTTGTCATTATCATGAAGCTCCGCCCCTTCTTCCAATCGTCTGCTTGCATTGATTTCTAGCAGATCGATCAGAAATGATGAATAGATGAGAGTCCCTGGGCCAGATTTTCTATCCAATATTCCATTTCAGTCTGATGTGCAGATTTTCTGCTACTTTCAGTTCATTGTAAGTTCAGCAGAGTTATTACTTTAAAGATTCGATACATTGTTCCATTGAGGTGCGTGTTTGGCACATGCCGTAGGTCTAAATACAGCAATTTTTTATTCAAGTTTGAGTTGGTGAATTGATCCCAAAAAATTGAGACACAGCAACATTATTGACATCATAATTCATCAACTTTTGAGGCAGAGTTTTAATCCAGTAGCTCCTCCCATTCCTCTTGCCGTCACTTCTGTAATTGTGCAGCCTCATTCTGCCTGATATTCTCCTAAAGCTTTTGAAATTTTTCCGCCAGTTTATCAGTTAAGATGGATTGGATGGAAAGACAGATATTCGTAAACATTTTATGCAATATTCCAGTTTTCGCATAAATTTAATTTGCATCTTTTGATGGAAACAAGGATATTGTTAAACTTTATCAATGGAATATTTAACCAATGTGTTTTTCCCCTTTCATTAATATTGTCTCGTTGGTAATATTATTTTTTTCATCAACTTTTGAGGCAGAGTTTTAATCCAGTAGCTCCTCCCATTCCTCTTGCCGTCACTTCTGTAATTGTGCAGCCTCATTCTGCCTGATATGACCCAATCTCCAACATTTTTTGCTTCAAACTGCCCAACAATGGCAGGCCATTTATCAATCTGTTAAGATAACTGTTTTTATCATCTTGATATTTTTATTCACTGTACACATTTCCTATAAAAGGGTTTTGAGACTGCTATATAATTGCCAATTTTTACTGTTTGAATCATGAGAACAGAATTAATGCCTGAAGACACAAGCCTTTAGCATCTGTTTAACAAAAGCTAAAAAACCGTGTGGATCAGGATGAATAATTGACAGATGCTAGACTCAAACTTGCTCGTGCATCCAGTCAAGATCTTGATTTTTTTTGTTAATAGATTTTTTTTTCTGTACAATATCAAACAAGCTTTAATCGTTAACTTGGCTTTGATTGAACCATCGGGAGAAAAGCTTAGCTCAAGAGCTCCCTCAATTGGTGGCTATGTTGCCACATCAGTGCCTCAGTTCACTGCTTTCTTCACTTGAAAACTCAAGTACACCCAAGATACCAGACTTCATAATTTGTCTCCGTATGTCTGAAAATTAATGTGCTGTTATAATTAATAGTGGTAAATGAAGAAACTGTAGAAAATTCTTGCTCATAATTCCTTGCTGGATATTCATAGAAGTGCATATTTTGCATAGTGCAAAGTTACATATTGGAGGGCTGGGGGGATGACGACTTTCTATGGTGACAGCTACCATTCTGCACTCCAACACTTCCAGATCCTAGTGTACTAGAGTGGTTTGAAGATTGAGATTATTTTGGGACCTTTATGGTCAAATACTAAGGACAAACTCCCACCCTTCATGTTCCACATTTACAATCTAAAAAAGTAGAGACAATTCTCCATTTCAAGGACTCTAAATGATGGGGTTAGATGGGGTTATTTTTCATCCCAGCAGGCTTGACTTAGGTTTCATAAAATTTGAAGGGTGGGTTTTTAAAGAGATGCACACAATTAAAAAAAAGATTTCTATATTGAAAAGGAACTTTTATAACCCCATACTAAAGAGAATATCAGCTGACCATTTCTCAAAGGATGGTGTTATTTACGTGAAAAGTTTGTAGCATAATAACAGTACCATTTGATTTAGACCAAAATGGCACCATTGCCCACTCCTATGATATAGAGCAGCGATTGTCAACCAGTGAACCGCGGTGCATTAATGGGCAACTACACCAATATTTTATTCTTAGTCATTAATCGTTTTAAAATAATTATTTAAAAAAAGTTATTGCACAGGATCAAAAACACTAAAGTGAAATTATTTATATATTTTATCATTTGGATTAAAATATCAATAGAAATCGCCAGATTTAACCTCTTAAGCCCGAGAGTCCCCGGTACCGTGGACTTGCCCCCTTGTGCGTTACATTTTCACTCATAGCTCACTAACCCTGAGAAAAACCCACACATATTAAACACTGTTGTGTTCAGCGGAAACTCCTCTAAAAATGTATCTAATTCAATTTCATATTCGTGAACCACAGCTCGAACGCCATGCAAATAAACAACAACACATCCGGAGTATAATTCATGACCACGTTTTTGTTTATGTGCGATATGTATCCACAATATAAACGGAAACACCCAACCCATGGCATTAAATGAAAGCTAACAACCCACTGAATCCAGTGATATGCAACTCATTAACATTGCATGAAGTATTTCAGAGCAGGGAGCGAAAGTTCCATGAAAAAACGCCAGCGAAAACCAAGCAAGCATGTAAATCTTGTCTTACCTTTGCCGTTTTTTCAACAAAAAGTTATTTCCATAGCGATAAAGTCCGTTTGTTGTTATGTCCGGTCGATAGCTTCGCGAAAACTCCATTTTGGATTTTTTTTTTTTGCTCCGTGGTCTCATGACATCACCAAATATGGAATGACTCCCCGTGCGTAAGAGGTGGTCTCTCCACGCTGCGCGTCGTGTGATTCGCTAGCGATCCCGTCAGTCTCAAAATGGTTGATCTCATTGGCTTCCTCAGAATCAGAGCTTTCCAGCGATATATAGAGCTCCCGGATTGGACAGATGGTCGGGGGGGTAGGGACACGCAGAAGCTTGACGTCAAAGCGTTTGTGAGTGAAAGGTTTCCAAAAGCGCAGCAAGATGGGGTAAATGAGCTTCCACCTCCCTTTTACAGCGTTTCTTTAGGAGTTTTTTTTGCTGAAATCATGTCCCGTAAGCAAGAAAAGAAGACTATGAACGTAGCTGAAGCTTTGGACAAGATTTTTTCCATATTTCAATTATTGTGCCAAATTGTGTCAAACTGTGCCAACATGGATTACGCCTGAACTTTGTTCAATCAAAACCTTTACAGAATATTAGTTTCTTGTAGTATGAACACCAAACTTGCTACAGATGTCCTTGACATGTAGTTGTTACAATTGATTGTGTTTATTTGCTTCGTTATAAGTAAAATAAGGAGATATTGGAGGAAACATGTGTTTTTTTTTTAGGCGGAGTTCATTTTTTGGCCATTCCAACATCAATTACTCTTACCCAGTGTTCTTGACTGTCAAATTAACTCATCCACACCACTCCCCAAGAACCTATCTTCATTTTGATACCAAGATTTGCAGTTTAGACCTTGTAAAAGCTGAGAAATGCCTTAAAAAGTAAAAGTATAGGATTTTCGGAAAATAGGCCTCAGGGCTTAAGAGGTTAAAAAGTACAATGATTGAGTATTCAGAATTTTCAGAATTTAGCATCTCTTTGAACTCCTGATTAACAAGCATGTCGAACTCAGGCAACTTGGAAAACAAAACTAAGAAGGTGGAGCAGCGTATACTGTATAGAATGCAAGACAGTGGGTGAGGTGGGATAGTAAGACAGTGGAATCTTAATATAAAGTAAACCGATCCGTAGTTTCAAAGTTTGGTGTTAGGGTTTTAGAAGTAAATGTTTACATTTTTGGTAATTGGATTTCAGCACCAGCTTTTCGTCATTGCAGTTGCAGCATCTCACAAGGCTTGTCTCAAGAGATCTCAACACACTTCATGATGATAGACTGTTCTGTAGATATTTCTATATGCTAAAATGTTGGGCTGTTAAAAAGTTTATGGATTGATTCCAAAAGTCAACCTAGAATCCAAATGCAACCACTTTAAATGCCATTTTTCTCATCTTTAAATGTTTTATGTTTAAATTGTGGTTGAATGGAACTTACTTGAAGGATTCAAAAAGTAAAGTTCATGACTTTTAAAGGCAACGTATGTGAAATATGAACCATAATTAAATTAGAGTAATCGTTCTTCTAAGCTTCAAGTTATTGCTTCATTATTTGAGAAGACAAAAAGTCTTGTCATCTGTTTCATTGTGAATTAAAAAGTTTTTTAATTGCATAATGATCAATAAACTACATCACACATTTTGGTTTGTATTTTTTATTCAATCCAATTAATCAAAATACAAATAAAAGAGTCTGAAAAAAGGCAATCTATTGACAACTAGAACCAGCGATAAAGTTAGGATCATTTGAATGAAAATGCATTTTAATAGTGAATTAAAAGAGTTTTTTTTTTTCAGTTTTATTCACAGCCTAAAGATTACAATTTAAAATCCTGATAAATGTTGATTTTCACAACATTGCTCAGCATTCGATTACCAAATCCAAAAGGATATATTCACACGGTTTAACACTGCCATGTATGATAATTCCATGGTAGATGTAATCCCATCAAAACTCTGCTCACAGTTAAAAGGGGTCTGGCTCTGGTGCATCTTTATGCAGGTCTGCCGGAAACGCTTTTGTCAAACTGAAACCATATTACCTTTTTAGTTGTGTTCCTGAATGTTCGTGTTCATTTTCTAAATCCCTTTAGCTCAAAACAAAGCATTTGGAGAAATTCAATGAGGGAAATAAAAATGCCATTGATGGCCTCAAAAAATGGATAAATGGGCAAATAAAATTGGAATTTAGTGATAATTATAGAAACTCTCCACTTTCATGACATTATTATGATATAACATCTGTCTGTCCAAAACATAGACCATAGTTATCTATTTAAGCACATCTGTAAGTTTAATTACAGTGCGTTTAAGGATCTACCAGTAAGTTGATATGCAATATAACATCATTATGTGTGTTTAGACCCAGGCTGGAGCAGTATAAATAGAGGGGTTCTGATCTGTGACGAGTGCTGCTCTGTGCACCGAAGTCTGGGACGCCATATTTCCATCGTAAAGCACCTGAGACACAGCGGCTGGCCTCCTTCCTTACTGCAGGTAACTCAAGATCTCTCACGCAAAGATTTTGGCAGGTTTCCTCAGGGATGCCACGTAACAGATGCTTGTGTATGCCTCAGATGGTGCAGACCCTGGCCAGTAACGGTGCTAACTCAATCTGGGAGCACTCTCTGCTGGATCCAGCACAGGTTCAAAGCGGCCGCAGGAAACCAAACCCACAAGATAAAGTCCAGTAAGTCATCTCATCAACCATTCAGACATCATGGACCAGAACGTCCTAAAGACATGACAGTGGTGCAATTTCATGTTTTTTATTTATTTTTTATTTTAATTTTTTGTTGGTCTGTGGCCTGGATAATGGTTAACATGGAACTTCATGGAGTAGCAGGCCACTGAAACAAGGCAAACGTGCTAAATGAGTCAAGGTTTTTAAAGTAACAAAGTGTTGATTTTTTTATTTGTTTTGGTCTTGTTTGGGATGACATTTTACAGAATATATAATTAATAGGGATTAAAAGGGATTAAAGCTTTAGTTTATCCATATATTCTAATTTCCTTTTGAATAGTGACCTTATACAACCCAACCTTGAAGTTAAGGTTTATATATTAAGTGGTTTAAGACTACCAAACAGCCTAAGTAGGTATTATAACACAGTTTCCAGGAGTGCAAGAGGGTAATGTTGATGCAGACAAGTCGAACATATCCAGATTGTTGAGTGAACACGTTTGTAATATATTTGAAATTGCACAATTTTTGAATAACAGAATTTTTTTTTTTTATAAACTCGTAACAGTTTATTCTGGAGCATTTGAAAATGTATGTAATGCAAATTGAAATAAATGTCCAACCAAGAATTTCCAAAACTACTGGTCTAAATGATTAGCCATCTAATCTTCATAGTAAACAGTGAATCTCCTTTGCTTGATAACTTTCAAAGTCTTCTTACAGTGTTCATTTTTGTGTATTTCCATCAAGTCTTATAAGAATCCCAGTACCAAATACACTGAAACATCCCCAAAGCATTGCACTCCCACTTCCATGTTTTACTGCGGGAATGGTATTCTTGGGGCTGAATGCCTCTCCCTTCTTTCCCATACATCTCTATGGCCGAAAACTGTGTATAGTAACCGAAAACTGTATAGTAACTAGCAATAGATGTTGATGATGTGACTTCTGTTTTTACTCTCCATTTTCTGACCCTGCAGCCCCACAAAGTCAGAGTTCATTCGCGCCAAATACCAGATGTTAGCCTTCGTCCACAAGCTGCCCTGCCGTGATGATGATGGAGTCACAACAAAGGACCTTAGCAAGGTTAGACCATCTCAGACCCCATTCCATCTTTCCCCATGGCCTCTTTTTACTCCCCACTGCCTGTGCCTTTGCAGGAGGGCCCTTAAAATGACACCCTGCTAGATAATAAATGTGCCATCCTCGGTGCTATTGAACGCCCCTAATGAGAGGATGCCTTTCATGCTGTGTCTCTTCATGCTTTCTCTCTCACACCGTTGCTTATTCTTCTGTCCATTCCTTCAGCAACTGCACTCAAGTGTGCGGACAGGAAGTCTGGAGACGTGTTTACGGCTGCTATCACTTGGGGCACAAGCCAACTTTTTTCACCCGGTGAGATCAGTTGTCTTCCTAGTTCTTCTTTTGTTCAATCTGGTGTACCACATCCTTAACACTCAAAATGTTGTTGCTAGATAACTTGCTTCTGTAGCTGACAAGGTAGATTAGTCTAAAAATAGAATAATAAATGATCCAAACTATGCTTCGGCTATGTCGAGCAATTTTGGCATCAACATTTGAGTGGTGAGTGTGAGTTCTAGAGTCTCCCAGGTGGACATAAACATGATAAATGACATGGTGTTTCTATAAAATGTCACCAATTGGAAGCTAATAAAATCAAATAATCAAATTGGGCCTAAAATTGATCCCTGGGGTACACCTCACTAGAGCTCTAATTGGCCTAGAAATGTTCAATTCGGCCAGAACCTGAGAGAAATTAGCCCGACCTGAACCCTGTTTCATTTACTGTCTTATTTATGACCCCAAGCCTATGTACAATTAAGTATAAGCCGGAACTTGACTAATTTGGCCTTGATGGTTTTGGTCAAAGATCTTCAGCTCTACACCACAGTCTAAAAAGACATAAGCCATGTTATAATTCCAAAAAAAGATGGCCCCATAAAAAAATATGATTGAAATTTGAAACCATTTCAGCACTTTATTTAAGTTTTAAATGAAAATGAAAAAGGGCATTAAAACATTATAAATGTATCAATAATTAAATTTTTTTTTACAACATTACTGCTCTATTTATAAAATAATTTTGTATTGTTTGTGTATATTTTGCTGAAATTTAAATTATTTCTTTATTCATTTTTTTTAGCAGATTGGTGAAGCTGTTCTCTGAATTCAAGTGTCATATTGATTTATAAATCCCCTCCACAGGAAAAAGGGACAACCCCTCTCCATGTGGCTGCCAAAGCAGGTCAGGTCTTACAGGCTGAGCTGCTGGTGGTGTACGGGGCGGATCCTGGAGCTCCAGATATCAACGGCCGCACACCCATAGACTATGCACGGTAGGGCAGAATTTTCAAACAAACTTTCTCACTACAGCAAAAGATTTTTTACATTTAGGGGTATTGTTGATTAATTGATGTATTCACGTAAGTCATAATATATTGCAATAGATAAAATTACACTATGCATTGTGGAGTTATTTTAATATGTTTTTATTTGTCTTTCAGTTCACTGCAATTTTTCACTAAGCATTGATAATCATGTTTCTTCCTTCGCTTAATTAAAGCTTACAGATATGTTTGTGTTAACAGATGGATAGAAACATTTTGAAAAACAGGTTAATTGTTGTTTTTTTGTGGTATAGAATGATTTTGAAAAATGGTCTTTAAACGGGTCTGCTTTTAAATAAATGGAGGGTTTTGGTTTTAAGGAATAATATTTAATTCACACCCTAAAATGGGTCATAGTTTTGACTCGTGTTGTATATTTGAAAGGGTTTGTGCTCTATTCATCCAGGCAAGCCGGTCATGTGGAGCTGGCTGAACGCTTGGTGGAGTGTCAATACGAGCTCACGGACAGACTGGCCTTCTACTTATGTGGACGTCGCCCTGGTGAGCCTAAAGTTTCTAGAGCATTGGTGTTTGAAAAACAGGTCACTCTGTACTGAGGTGAAAAAGGCAGATAGAGAGCAGAAGGGGAGTTCCCCTTCTGATAAGAATCAATAGGAGAAAAGAAGATGCGCATGTTTATAGATGTTCAAACTAGCCACGCCGGGAAACTACAGTAACATTTAACCAAGTATCAAAAGCCATTGTGTATAAGTTACCTATTTTACTTACGTTCCAGGTGACATAGGAACAAGTGGTTTTAAAGGTTTGGCAAATCTGGGCATATAAAACATAACTATGCTGTTTGACATAAAGTTTGCCTTTACTTCGTAAATTATTATTGTAATTGTACAATTTCCTACATGTATTGTTTATATTGTGTATATAAATTCTAATTTATTCATCATTATTTAGCACCATAAAAAATATTGAACTACACTTAACAGTTAAGCTTCATAAAAAATGAAATAAAAATGTATTATTAAAATAAGGTGATCGGATCTTCCTGTAGCCTGCGCCTGTAGTTACTTCTAGTGGTATTCGTTAAGTATTAAAAAAGGAATTTACCCCAAAATACCATTAAATTAAGTTTTAAATTATCTATTCAATTTCAATAAACACAAAACTACTTTCCAAATGAGTTTTGTGTTTATTTAAATTGAAAATGTCAGTCATTTTCTTTATTTACAAAAATACTGAATTTCATTCCAAAATACTTTGTGCCTCCTGGTTGATTTATTTTTATTTTTTATTATTATTTATATTTATTTATTTATTTTACTGCAAAGGGTTGTTAAATTAATCTATAGAAGTTTTGAAACACCTTGGTACTAATTAGGGCCATTTTTTTTTTTGAAATATTGAGATTTTGGTAACTGTTTTTACTATACTTACATTCTTAATGTATTCAGTGCATAACAAACATTTCCCAATGAAATAACAAATCTAAGGATTTGTCTTAAAAACAGACATGGAAAAAAGAGAAACTAATCTGGATTCCGGTCATAACAATAAATTAAAACTAACATAAATTTTTTGGGCGATATTGATTACCGTAATTGCGCAGCCCTAGTACTAATGCTGCTTTTCTATCCATTAACAAAAGCAGGGGTAACAGTGGCAAACCCATAGTTTTGTCAGGTAGAAGGTTGACTGGATGAAGGTTGTTCTTTTGAAATGTCTTTTAAAATACTTTTTTTTGTCCATGTCTTTGTATTATTTTTATGTCATTTGCTCCAGGATCACCATCTGAAGTTGGCGCATCACCAGAATCACAACCTTTTACGGTTTAGAAATTCAGTTCACAGTTGTGCTCATAAGTGGCAAAATTTTTTTTATTTCTTGGCCATTTTCAAAAAATATGAATGATGACACAAAAATTATTTTTCAGGAGCCCAGAAACCTTTTATGCACAGACATTGATTACAAGCAAACATGGTGACCTTCACCAGCCACTCAAACCTTTTTGTGTCAGTTTTTGTGCGTCTTATCAGGCCAGAATCACCAGGGTGTGTATTTTTTTTTTTTTTTTTTTATCCGGGTCACTTCCAAAGTTTCTAATGTTATAATTTATGAAGAGTAAACACAATAACCAAGAGTTAAAAATGCTTTTGTGTTATTCATATTCTATGAAAAATGGCCAAGAAATCAGAAAATTTGCCAGGGTGTGTAAACTATGTTAGAGATTGGAGCTCAGTTATTATTATCAGTTTTAGATTCCGTTATGAAAATGATCACTTGTAGCTTTTTCTGTGAAGTGTAAAAGTCCCCATGGTGTAGTGGACTGTGTGCTTCAGCTGTGTCACAAATCGTTTGCTCTGTCATAAATGAGGATATTAATTTCAAGGTTGTACTTTTTTCAGATCACAAGAACGGTCATTACATCATCCCTCAGATGGCCGACAGGTAGATTTGTTTCAGTGTGTTCAGACTCAACATAATGCAGTCTATAAATATCTCTTCATTGCAGTTGAATGTTTTACTGGTCACTGCGCATGGTGTCCTCTTTCAGTTCTTGTCCTAAGCACTCCCCGTTCAGGGAGTTTAGATATAGGTGTATTTGAGTGTGCTGGCCAGCAGGTTGCGCTGTCTTGATTATCCTTCTCAACCTAAAAAGCTGACGGCTCAAATGCACCATGTCTGGTCTGACCTCCAGAAAGAGTGTTTATGTGTGGTCTATCCCTGTTCTTTCTCTCTACCTGTCTGTCTGCTGCTCACTTTTCGGTCTCGCTCACTCGTTCTCTGTTCTCTCCATCTTGCTGCGCTTTTGGAGGCAGAGCTCGCCCTAAGTGCCCAACGCAGAGGTATCTCTCTCACACTTTATACCCCCCTCTCCATAAACCCCGCTCACTTTCTTTCTCACATGGACTTCATCTGGACATGGGTGTCTGGAAGGATGAGGCAGAGAGTTATGAGAGCAATATTTTGCCTTTTAGGTTGTGGAAACAAAAATGATTTAAAGTGATTTGACAAAGATTAATATGTTGTTCACATTGGTCGAATTTAATGGGAAATGTAATTCTTTTCCTCAAAAAGTCTCAATTTTTTTTAATTAAAATTGCATTTAATCTCTTCATTTTCTAGAGCATAGTCCAGAAATGGGCTGAGATTTTCATTTGGCAAACTTCGTAACTACTCCCTAGTTACTCGGCTATTGGTTACCGATTTCTATATTCATGAGGTGTATGCAAAGTTACTGTTTGAAGTTAATGTAGATGTGAAGAAGATTAGAGTGTGATTAATTACAAGCAAACTTCATTAATGAGCTATCAGCTTTTTATTAAAGCACATTGATGGCGTTTGTAGGAAACGTTATGCAACCTTACCTCTAGGAGCCAGAATCTGATTCCGAATCAGATGCAATCGCACCTTAACCAACAGATGCATCGAACAATGGAGCCATTCGTTTCATTGTGGTATACGAACTTCATAGATGCTGTACATTTTATTGACCTTTTTTTTTCAGGAACGTTCATTGTTCAATTTTTTTTTGTATTCAATCTATTCTTAGAAATCACCATAAAAGCCACTAAAAGGTTCAACAGCCATTTAAGAACCTGACTAAATTATGAATCAAGCTCCTAAACATCTTTAAAACTGATTGTCACTATATCCATTTTGCTCTTGTACTTTAAAACGGTTTAATAATTTATTAAGGTTCATGAAAACTTCTAACCTTGTTAAGCAAAAATGAAAATGAATACTTCTCTTTCATCCTCAGTGTAAAATTGAACATGTTAGAAGAGGTTTCTTCATTGACAGGCTACGGAACCTCCAAATCAAGAAAGGCAAGGAAAACAATATCTAAACCTTTGTAAACTGTATGTCGTTAGTAAACTTAGATTTCTAGGTTTTATTCTTAGAGATGTATGTATAGCATATTTAGTTTAGTAACGAATAGTTATCATCAATTCATTGGTGACGTAGAGGAATTGGTGTAAAAAAAATTTTACAATGGTGTACCACGCAAATGCAGTGTTTACCTTATTATTTAAAAAAAATTCTCCTATAGCAAATGGTTCCAGTCAGACAAGTAACTTTCTCCTCATAACCTCAAGCTCAGAATGGTCCACAAAAGACAAGCTTGTTCACTTATGACCTTATGAACATTACATTCTCATGTTTGTACAGGAAGTTGTCATCCACATTTTTTTTACTAAATCTAAGTAACCAACCCCACTTTTAAACCCAACCAGCTCTTTTAAACCTCACTTAGCTTCTGAGAGCAGCCCATTCTTTCACAAATGTATTATGTGGCAATAACAATGATTTATACATCTAAATATTTAGGCTGGTGAGCAAATACTTTTGGCTAGAACAGAAGTTCGGAATTTCCCAATCAGTGTACGATTCTGGCTATTGCTAAAATTATTTTACGGTGAAACATTTTGTGTAAAACTCATATTGATCTTAAACTTAAGCATCAATAGTCACTTCCTCCTGTTTCTCCTCATGTATTTGGCCTTTCATGTCCTGCCTTATCAATCCACCTACCCATCAATCCATTCATTTATCCAGCTCCTCATTCCAACCACTCCTTTCCTCTCTCCTCATCTTTCTCTGTCCGCATGTCTCCAGCATCCTTTTACTCCTGTGTCTGTGTCTTCATTTAGCCTGGACCTCTCTGAACTGGCCAAGGCAGCAAAGAAGAAGCTTCAAGCGGTGAGTGTCCTAGGAGAAGATTATGTTCAGGAGAATCCCGTTTTACGGTGCTTTCACACCTCTAGTTCGTTTATTTGGTTCGGAGAAAGGGTAACGACTGAAACTTTGTTGCAATCCTCTGCAGATTTAGTCCTCATTCTCATCGCATTCTCTCTGGTTCGCACCAGCCCAAAACAATGACATAATGTGGGCCACTCATTGGTCACATACATCATCCCTTGTGTTTCCTCCATTGCTTTTCGATTGGTTACAACGAATGCGTACACGGAAGTAAACAATGTCTGAAGACTGGGACAACGAGATCAAAATGGACTTTGCTGCTTGATTTTGACCCTTGGCATCTTTTACTTCATCATTTGTATTCATCACTTATGATGCACGTTGCAAATAATGTTCGGATTATAAAGTCTGACCTTGTGTTACCATGACAACGCTGCATTCGAATTACACCATGTGGCTGTATTCTTTCAAAAAGCACGTGTTTGTCGTCTTCATTTGTGTTTAGTTCGGATCAGAGTTTGATCATGTTCTCACCACATACAAACCACACTATAGAGTTTGTTTGGAATCGCTTTTTCGCTTTTTTTGTCCGCTTTTGGTGCAGTCCAGAGTTTAGTTGTTGCTTTTTCACCTGCCCAAAATGACAGAACTGAAACGGAAAACAAACTTTAGTTCGTATGAATCGAACTGAACAAGTTAGGGGTGAAAGCACCATTAAAGTTTGTAGAGGGATATGAACCAAGTTAGCTTAAGATCAGTAATTTTCTCCACTCCTTCACATCAGGGTTTGGGACGCTGATACTTAATTGTTGTAGGCTACTAACTGTAGTTTGTCAATTGCTAAAAATATTTAGCCACTTTGGGGAGAAACAAAATTATAAATGAAAGGACTGTTGAGCAAAATGACAAATATATTTTTTTTGTTTTGTTCAAGGTTTAGCAAATGTACATTGAAAACACAAATAAAGCTAGTCCATTTAATTGTATCTTTATACTTTTAATGGATAAAAGTTGACTGAAGAATGACCGCAATAGACGGACAGAGGAAATTTTAAAACAATTACTTTGCAGTTCTTTTTCAATGTGTAAATATGTTATTCTTGAAACATATTGAGTAGATATAATCTTAAAAGCATCAGAAATAGGATATAGCATTTATATTTGAATGTGACTCATTTGTGTAAATAGGAAATATTTTCTTTGTATCAGCTAGGAGAATGAACATTTGAGCTCAATTATTCTCTACATTTAACTGAGTTTATTTCAATGGTGAGAGATGAACAGAAAATAATGGTTGCATTTAAAAGTTGTGACAAATATTTGACCCTCTATCTACCAGCAAGGTTTGTTACCATGTTTAGAAGACACCTGTCCACAAAAACAAATAAATGTCTATAAATCCAAAATCTCAGCGAGCCTAAAGACCGCCTAATGGCATCATGGATGACCGTATAGAGTAAACCTACGCAAAGCTACGAGGCCTTCACCAAGCAGTTTGCTGAGGTCACAATATCTACATCCACATTTAGGAACTGGTTCCGAACTACATTGGACTATCTTGTTCATGATGGTCAGCATACTTATCTAGAAAAAATGGTAAAATATGTTATGTAGAATTGAAATCCTGCTTATTCTATGAAGCCCCTCCCCTCTTATGAAGCACATAATTTGCATTAAGTACATTTAAATTATTCAGATGACTTCTGAGAAAAAGGATGTGGATGGTCAAAATCCTATAACTTGAGTGCTGCCTTTTGACTTAACACCCTTCCACAGTCTAACATGGTGGTAGAAACATCATGCTTTGGAGCTGTTTTTCTGCCAGGTGAAAAGGTTGACTGCTGAAGCCACTTGCAGACAAAAAGAGATGATCAGTAAAAGGGCGACGTGATCTCATTCATTTCCAATGGAGACTTCCAGCATGAGCCACCGCTGACCACAGCTTGTGGGCGTGGCCAGCAATGAGCAGGGGCTGTGTTTTCCACTTAGTTAGTGCTGAGATCGGACGCGATCAAGATGAAGCTCCTGCAACAGTTGGTGGCATTCACCCTGCTGAGTCCGAACCGATTGAGCGCACATACAAAGCCACAATGCAAAAAGCATGCCCTGTTCCTTGTTCATGCCTGATGAAGCACGTAATTCGATTGCAGTGGTTGTATACGAATGTACTTTTCGTCATTTTAAATGGGGGGGGGGGAGTGGATTTGTCGTTGATAACATGCATCACTTTGATTGTCAACCACTCATTGATGAGCGACTAAACAGTGGTACGCCCACTAGCGACGGCTCCGCTAGTCTCTAGCGGCGGTGAGCAGTGATGTTGGCTCTTCTGGTCTGCACAAAGCTTTAGAAACGATGGTATGATTGACTGGGCCATTTACCGTAATATTCTGGGACTCAAAAAGCACAGACAAGGTAATAAAAGAATAGCCAAGAAGACCTTTATCTTATAGACTGTTTGATCGTGACAAAAGCCGCTTATAGCTGGAATACTTATTTTAACAATATAACACGCACTGAATGTGGTTTTGAAGTTCTTTTAAGCAACATTTGTTTGACCTGGAACTGCCATCACCGTGTCAGTAATCCATCCAGTAACTCATTGAGCCTGAGAACCAAGGGTGCATAGAACCCTATTGTAATTCCTTTTTTGTGGCATTTTTGAGGGCCTTAAAGAGCATGAAAAGTCACAGAATTTTACATTCATCAAAACATTCTACATTCGTTATGATTACTTTAAAAGTGGATGTGGCAAAATAGCGCCACCAATCTCATTTTGCACTTATGTTGCACTCTCAGTTTGGTGTGTGCATTAAAAATTTGGCACACATGTTGGGTACGAAGACTTGAATATAAGTACTATGGAAATTTGGAACACTTATGGAAGGGACCAAGACCACAGAGAGGCGATGTTGCTGGAAGTACTCGAGCCCTGTGATTACTGCTTGCAACTTAAATTGATGTCTGCTGTTGTTCCAAAATACTCTAGATTTATTTTTCAGGTTATTAGTTGCGAAACAGAACATTCCAGGTCAAATGGTCTGATGTGTTTGAAGTCCTTATAGATTGTAAATACCGTTATTTCCATTTATTTGCTTTTAATCGTTATTTGGCTTCTTTTTGGAGCATGTTTCCTGTCTCGTCTTGTGTTTGTGCTTTTATCTAAATTCTGATGGCACATCTGCTTGTGTTTGTGGGTGCAGTTAAATAATCATTTGTTCGAGGAGTTGGCTATGGATGTGTACGATGAAGTGGACCGTAGAGAAAATGATGCAGGTAAGACTCAAACCCTCATGTCTGGCCTTAAACCGCTCACTATTTTCCTAATTTAGTTCTGGAGCCGTCTGGAGGCGTGACGACGTGTCTGTGTGTGTGTGTGGGTGACACAGTGATTGGTGTGTTTTATAAACACTGACTATAGAAGGACTGTAGCATTCATTACGTTCAGTTTGTAGAGAAGCGAAGGAGAGAGACGTTCAGATGGATGAGGGGTGAAAGAGTGAGAGCGAGGGAGTGCCGCAGGAATCTCTCCTCCTCTCTCTCTCTCTCTTTCATATGGTTTCAGTTCTTGCATCTGGTTCTAGAGGAGAACTAGGATGGTAAGCTGGGGCCGGACTGAATGCGAGTGGAAGAATCAAGTTTGATGTTTATTTGTGTTCACGTGTCGGTTCTGTTTCTTTCAGTGTGGCTGACAACTCAGAACCATAGCACCCTTGTGACTGAACGGAGCGCCGTCCCCTTCTTACCCGTCAATCCTGAATACTCTGCAACACGCAACCAGGTAACACACATGGTTCTTATTCCTAAGCCTCAGAGGGTGTGTTTGGGAGGAGGCTCTGCTTTGCTTTTGATGGAGGCACAACAGAGAGATTATATCTGGGATGCTGCAGAAAGAGGAGTAAAAATAGCAGCTGTGTGGTTTTGCAGACGTCTGAAGATCACATTTGGTCAGCAAACCAAGGAAAGGATGTGACGGCTCCCTCCTTCTCAGCGTTTCCTTGCAGTCAAAATGGTTTCAAATAGTTCTTTTATACAGCATTTTTTCACTTGAGCCACATTTCCTGCATGCTGATTGGCCAGGATGGGAATTTCCTGCTCTTGTGCAAATACATGAGGTTTTGAGGCATGGAAAGAGTCGATGGGAGGAGGGAGACACGCACACACACAGTGGTCAATGGCTGGAAGGCTCTTCTGTTGATGTGGCAATGTTTTCCAGACACGTTTAAAAGATGTTTTGTGTAACGACTTGAGTTAAAAAGTGTGAGCTCAATTTAAGATCTTCCATGCCCTTCAAATACAGTTTTTGTTTAAACTCCACATGAGCTGTTTTTTTTTAAGAGTCAAAGGCTGACTCCTAGAACATTTTAATACCTCTGCACACCGGTCCGAATTGTGGTACCAACAAAAAAAGAGGCTTTTACTGCCATATCGGATTCAGTTTTCCAAGGAGAAGACCAGTGAAAGCTGGCTCTTTTGATGATGTGAACAGAGCCGCTTGGTGGCGCTTGTCCCTCATTACCATAGTGACTTTATACAGGATACAACTACCATGCTACAAATCCTCTTTTCTTTACATTTTTTTCCAAATAGCTCCCTATGATCAACTGCTCGACATCCAGGATTTTTTCAGTTTTTTTTTTTTATTTCTTTTCTGTCATCTACTTCTTCTTTGCTGTTTCCCTATGTTGCGCAGACTAAAAGCATCATTGCATCAATATTTCCTGGACCCAGACGAAGAGCACCCTGCTGAGAAGCCATACGAAGATTCATGCAAATCTCAGAGGCCTTTACAACCAATCAGCAGGGGTTTTTAATTGTGTGGTGGAGTTATCAAAAACAGACGCCTTTTTGGTGTTGGAGCATGTTTGATTAAGCGAATTAGAATGTAAATAATGGCTTCCAGAAATCTCCTACCCTGCCTTTAAAGCATATCTAATATTATTATTTTCGTTTGTTTCAATAATGGAAAAATAAATACATAAATAATTTAGCTTGAAATTTTCTAATGCTTTCAGTCATGTGATCCAGATTTCCTCCTAAAATTTTGACATCGTCAAACATTTGGAGTTGTTTAATTTGGAGGGAGGGAGAGATTCTTGGTCCATTTGGTTACACCAGAACAAAGTGAAGGTTCTGTAGTGGCCATTTCAGTCTCCTGACCTCAATATCATTGAACTACTTTGAGGAGAACTCAGGTGAAGATCATGCAGAACAGCCCAATAATTTACACTAGTTGGTTTTTGCCAAGAATAATGGGCAGCTTAACTAACAGAGAAGATAAATAACCTCATCGACAACTACCTCAAGAGACTTCAGGCAGTCATTGACGTTAAAGGGGGCATACAAGATATTACGAGCTATACTTTTGATTAGTTCTAATTAGAAACGTTTCTGTTGTGATTAAGATTTAAATGAGTGAACAAAGTTGACAATAAATGGCTTCACCGGTTACCTATGAGTAGGGAAACGTTTTTGCATTATCAATCATTATCCGCCAATGACCAAGAAGAAGTAATGGGCAGACTTATGAGCTCTTCTTTATGTATGCAATTTATTAGTGAACTTAAAAATAATGTTAAAATGTAAGTTTTTGATTCTTATATTTTTTTGTCAATCATGCAAAACTTTTTTTAGTTATTTATTCTTAAAGAGCAATTATTGCTTCACCTGCAACAGTTTTTTCTGAGATCACTTTTGAGAAGATGTAACTGTGCTTTTGTGTGCAGGGGCGACAGAAATTGGCTCGTTTCAACGCTCGAGAATTCGCCACCCTTATTATTGACATTCTTAGCGATGCCAAGCGACGGCAACATGGAAAAAGCTTAACGAGCCCCGCGGGTGAGATGGACTCCACAGTGAGATTCTATCTCTGTTTCTCTCCATATTAATGATCTTATCGTCTGCTTTTATTGTTTTGCAGACCCACTGGATTTGAGTCAGGCAGACGATGACCAGCACGACTATGACAGCGTAGCATCAGATGAAGATACAGACAGTGAGCTGACCGCACAGAATAACAACAACACCCAGCGTAACAACAGGGCCAAGGTGAGCTCACCGAACCGCCACAGGGTGTTTACCTGGAGGGAGCACGGTCGGTGTACTCCACCTAAATCTAATAATATGTGTGAGAAGTACAACATTTACCTCCAGGCCTCCAACTGTGCATTAAACGTTAAGGATCAAACTCGTTTGTGGGTATTTTGCTTTCTTTGAGATTGTTTTAATACCACTTTTTGTCGTTTCCAAACTGTCAAATTGGTACAAGAGTTTAACAGGACAGAGTGCTGTCCTGTCCCAGCATGCACTGCTTGAAGAGAAGCAGTAGCAGCAACAGCAGCCCTGCCTCATTTTTGCTGCATGACATCATCATTTCAAGGCTGAGATCAGTGCAGCTATTGTTCTGCAGATGAAGACAGGAAACTGAATCTGAGCGCGCTGAATGAACAGGAAGTGATTGTGTGTTTGAGGGCAAAGTAAACCTTATGCCACATATCCTGTTTGATGTACACTATTCATTTGATCTCGTGTATATATATATATATATATATACATACACACACACACACACACACATATACAATAATAAACTCAGACAAGGTTATAGACAGGAAATTCAGAAATTATAATTCTAGATCGTTTAGTTTCACAAAATGCATCAATTCTTCAAAGTACACTTGCTCAAAATGAGGGATTGTTTATAGGCAAGTCATGAACTGAAACAGAAACAGCTGTGTAGGAGGTTACAACTCTACTGTCATTTTGGAAAAGGGAAAAATCAGTAGATGTGTTTTTTTTTTTTCTCAGAGCATGGACTCGTCAGATCTGTCAGATGGACCAATCACACTGCAGGAGTATCTGGAGGTGAAGAAGGCGCTGGCTTCCTCAGAGGCCAAAGTTCAACAGCTCATGAAGGTCAACAATAACCTGAGTGAGGAGCTGCGGAGGCTTCAAAAAGAGGTACTCATACCATTATCTTGGCTCTGAATATTCAACACTTCCCGATAGATATCATTAACGTTATGACATAGGAAAGACCAGAACAGGACTTTTAAAGATTTAAGGTCAGTAAAATTTTTACGAGTGTGGTTATTAATAATCTTAATTTTCAACATAAACATATTAAGCCAGTTTGTAAAGCTTAAAGGCAGTTGGTGCCAAGAAGCCAAAATGCGTTTGTATCGAATGAGTAGAAAAGATGTTTTTATGACCCTAATAGTGGAGCATTAACAGATTTCACACGTGAATTTCATCAACTTCTATATAGCAATGTTACTTTAAGTTTGAACACGCTCCAAAGTCTTCTTTTTTCAGAAAATGTTCTGCATTATTAAAGCCTTGAAGATGCAAAAGATTCCAGCATGGCTCTGAGCCTTTAAGGACAAATGTTCTAGGATTTCATTGGTTGTAATGCTTTTCATTACCGTAAAGGTAATTTTGACCCATTTACTCTATCTTTACGCAAAAAAACATGAATAATAAATATTTCGAAACAGAGAAAAGAACCTTAGAACTGTAACATTCATTCAACATTCAATCATTTTGGCTAACCTTGGGTTGGGGACAAGCAGGTATGTTTAAGTCATCACAGAGGGCATAGAGTTTAGCTTAGGCCTTAAAGGGGCCATGAATTGCTATAAGCAGAAAGTTTCTTTAAGTTTAAAAACTAATAAAACATTTAAACTATAGAAAAATTGTCAGTTCAATCGCAAATTTTTTCATAGGCTGTATTAAAAGATGTCACTTGCAGACTGTCACCCTTCCCGGGTTGTGATATTCCCAAGATTCTGAATTCAGTTTGTTAACCTCTTAAGCCTGAGAGTCCCCGGTACCGGGGACTTGCCCCCTTGTGCGTTACATTTTCACTCATAGCTCACTAACCCTGAGAATAACCCAGACATATTAAATACTGTTGTGTTCAGCGGAAACTCCTCTAAAAACGTATCTAATTCAATTTCATATTCGTGAACCACAGCTCGAACGCCATGCAAATAAACAACAACATAGCCGGAGTATAATTCATGACCAAGTTTTTGTTTATGTGCGTTATGTATCCACAATATAAACGGAAACACCAAAACCATGGCATCAAATGAAAGCTAACAACCAGCTGAATCCAGCGATATGCAACTCATTTACATTGAATGAAGTATTTCAGAGCAGGGAGCGAAAGTTCCACGAAAAAACGCCAGCGAAAACCAAGCAAGCATGTAAATCTTGTCTTACCTTTGCCGTTTTTTCAACAAAAAGTTATTTCCATAGCGATAAAAGTCCGTTTGTTGTTATGTCCGGTCGATAGCTTCGCGGAAACGCCATTTTTGATTTTTTTTCTGTTGCTCCGTGGCCTCATGACGTCACCAAATATGGAATGACTCCCCGTGCGTAAGAGGTGGTCTCTCCACGCTGCGCGTCGTGTGATTCGTCGGCGATCCCGTCAGTCTCAAAATGGTTGAGCTGATTGGTTTCCATAGAATCAGAGCTTTCCAGCGATATATAGATCTCCCGGATTGGACAGATGGTCGGGGGGTAGGGACACGCAGAAGCTCGACGTCAAAGCGTTTGTGAGTGAAACGTTCCCAAAAGCGCAGCAAGATGGGGTAAATGAGCTTCCACCCCCCTTTTACAGCGTTTCTTTATGAGTTTTTTTGCTGAAATCATGTCCCGTAAGCAAGAAAAGAAGACTATGAACGTAGCTGAAGCTTTGGACAAGATTTTTTCCATATTTCAATTATTGTGCCAAATTGTGCCAAACTGTGCCAACATGGATTACGCCTGAACTTTGTTCAATCAAAACCTTTACAGAATATTAGTTTCTTGTAGTATGAACACCAAACTTGCTACAGATGTTCTTGACATGTAGTGGTTACAATTGATTGTGTTTATTTGCTTCGTTATAAGTAAAATAAGGAGATATTGGAGGAAACATGTGTTTTTTTTTTAGGCGGAGTTCATTTTTTGGCCATTCCAACATCAATTACTCTTACCCAGTGTTCTTGACTGTCAAATTAACTCATCCACACCACTCCCCAAGAACCTATCTTCATTTTGATACCAAGATTTGCAGTTTAGACCTTGTAAAAGCTGAGAAATGCCTTAAAAAGTAAAAGTATAGGATTTTCGGAAAATAGGCCTCAGGGCTTAAGAGGTTAAGATGCTCTGTTTTAAGGTGTACAGTTACTAAACATCTGTTGTACCTACCATCAGAGCCTATTCTGAAAATGGTGGGTAAAATAAATTTTTTATCTAAGCCTAACTTACGGTAAACTGTTGGCCAATTAGAAAGCGGTGCAGAAGGTAGCTGTGTGAGAAGCCCCGCCCACTTTCTGGACTTGGGTGAAGGAATTATTATGCAGAAAAATGTGTATATATTGAAATCAACTATGAGGTCATATTGGTCATACATCCATATTGGAGAAAGTGTTTCCAATTTGTACTGAGGTAGCGTTGGAACCGAACATGAGAACGTAAAGTAATATACAATTTTATTTACAACTTTTAATAAACAGAATTTTACAGAAAATACCTTTGAATCAAAAGATGAAAGGGTGAAGTGCTTTACTGACCAGGCGAAAGGTCATAGGATTGGTCATAAGCAACGCCACTCTTTCGATGCTCTCCATTCTCCCACAACAAAAGATGGGAGACAAAAGCCAACGAATCGCAGACCCCCAGTTCACATCAGTTTCTTAAGATGCTCTGGTTTAAGGTGTACAGCTACTAAACACCTGTTGTACCTACCATCAGAGTCTATTCTGGAAATAGTGGAAAAAGGTAATATTTAACTGGCAAGTTATAAAGTGGTGCACAAAGTAGCTTTTTGAGAACCCCACCCACTTTCTGCATATGGATGAAGGATTTAATAGGCAGAAAAATGTGTATTTATTCATATCAACTATGTTTGTGAGATCAAAATCCCTATGTCCATACTGGTAAAATCAGCCTTTTAATGAAACTTTTCAAGCAAATATTCTTTTGCTTAGGTGTTTCTGAATAAAAAAAAAAAAAACAAAAAAAAAAAAACAATGACTTTGACCTTTACTGACCCTCAATCTAAGAATGGCCTTTCCCGTGTCGTATTTTGTCACCCACTCCCCTCCAAGCATGATGTAACATCCACAGTGCAACTGTTGTGTTCTCTGCTCCTTGTGTTTGTGTCTGTGTATGATGCCCCTCCATTCCTGTAGATCACGCGGATGCAGTCGGAGAACAGTGTGCTGCGGGGGGCTCAGGCTGGGACGGGGGCTGGTCTGTCTGCAGGCAGTGGCTCAGGGCTGTGGCCTGATGGAGTAAAGGGTACAGGAGGTGGAGGAGATGCACCCTCCTCTGCCCCACTCCGTCGGGACAGACAAGCCTTTTCAATGTATGAGCCAGTGGGTAACACACACAAATCTCTCACCCCAGCCCTGGACCCCCTGACGGGCCGCCTGCAGCCTCTCAGCCCCGTAAGTGTAAGCGTTAGTGGCCGGCCTGATCTCCTTAAAATTCTTCTTCCTGTTTGGCTCTCTTCCCTCTGTGTTGCTTCCGCCTGGTGTGTGCTACACAGTCACTCATAGCTCTCTACTGCCACCTTCTGGACAGACATGAGCACTTTCTCTCCTAATTTTTCTCTCCTTTCTTTTTCTGAAATGTCCCAAAACGCAAGATTATTTTATTTGGCATCATAGATCTCTGGTATTAGACGTCATGGTCTGATCATAGTAGGATTTAGTTAAATCTTTTTGGACAAAAAACAAAACAATTTTTTTTTTATATATGGGGGTCTTTAATTATTTGTTAAAATATGTGTAAATATTAAATTTCTCAAAACAGTATTATTAACTTAGGTTTTATATTTATTTTTGTAGTATTTAAGCCCTAGAAGTTCAGGGCGTTTTTTTACCACTTTACAATTTGTTCTAATAAATTACCTTTAAAATTGTTTATCTGGCAATGCTTATCATTTTTTTAGTACATACCAAGATTCTTTTTTTAATAATTATTTTTGAAATACATTACACAATAATTCCACAACAATCCTGAAATTGTACAAAAATACGATTCAGAGTGTTACAATTTTATTAACTACAAAAATCTAAAGTGTTGAAACAACAATAAAAATTCATAAATCCCCCAAAAAAAGACAAGCCATCAAAAAAACCTTACACACTGTTCCAAGCACTTTTTGTTTCTTTTTGCTTTTTTGTCCCAGAACTTTGATAGACGCAAGCCATATCACAGGTCCTGTACTTCCAAGTGCTTTCCCTTCTTTTCACCACTAGAGTGCACTAACGGCACAGATTTGTAAAATGAAACTGAAAGACGATCACATATTTTCTCACATTTTTAATCGTCTTATTTTGAAATGAACGTCTAGGTTACTTGCGTAACCCCACGTTCCCTGAATAGGGAACGGAGACGTTAGTCGGGATTAGACCGACTGAATGGGAGCGAATCACCGTGAGAGCGACTGACGAACATATTAACGGGCAAATTAATTTGCAGGCGAAGGTGATTGATTAGCAATCAGCCGGGTATAAAGCCGGGCGTGCCTAAGCCTCAGTATGGAATTTTCCGAGGAGCTGGACCCACTTACCTCCCAGCTTACCTCAGATCCATGACTTCCAGGGCATGGCGAAGGGTAACGTCTCCGTTCCCTATTCAGGGAACGTGGGGTTACGCAAGTAACCTAGACGTTCCCTTTCAGTCGGTCCCGGAGACGTTAGTCGGGATTAGACCGACTGAATGGGAGCCTCTGTAAAGGGCCATGCCCGAAGTCCATCCAGACAGGTCGGCACTAAACCCAAGAGAGGGGTTAGTAAGAGGCCGTTAGTACCTGAATGGGAACTCCTTCTGCCCCTGCCCGGAATACTCATTGACGGGGAAGTCGTCCAACACTGAGAGCATCTGCTGTACTTGGTTGATGCTGACGACCAGAAGGAGGCACCCCTCGACCCGCAGGGAGGAGTGGCGGAGATCGCGTCGAGGCCCGAAGGGCTACCAGCGGGTCATCGTTCTGCAAGAGAGAGGAGGCAGAGACGGAAGTCATCGTTACGCGCCAAAGCAAGGGGAGTAACGGAACGGGTTCATACTAGCCAACTGAAGGGGGAGCTGTATAAGAACATAGAAAGGGAGCGCCAGAGAGGGACTCCCAGATCTGTACCCTAGTTCTGCGGGGACCAGGCCGGAGCAAAGCCACCACACGGAACCTGGCAGCGCTGACTGCTCCGCTCAGTCAGATGCCGAAGGGGGGAGGATGGGAGAGCCACCCAAAGGGGGAGCTCTAGAAAGGTGTACTTCTCCCGATGACGAGGAGAGTACTGCAAGCTTACACCTGCTCCGTCCCCTAAGGGTGACTGCCACCACTCAGGACCGCAGAGGGAACAGAGCCTACATCAAGGTTGTACAACCTGATGAACGTGTTAGGTGTAGACCAGCCCGCAGCTCTACAAATGTCGGCGAGTGAGGCCCTTCTAGCCAACGCCCACGAGGCAGCGATGCCGCGAGTGGAGTGGGCCCTCAGATGGAGAGGGCAGGGAACCTCACACGCCTCATAAGCTAGGTGGATAGCCGCACTAGCCAGTGGGCAAGCCTTTGCTTGGAGACAGCGGAACCCTTACGCTGGCCTCCGAAACATATGAAGAGCTGCTGGGAGCGACGAAGCTCCCGGGTTCTGTCCAAGTAGATCCGGAGAGCTCGCACAGGACATAACGAACCCTGGGCTGGTTCTGCCTCCTCCCGGGGCAGAGCTTGCAGGGTCACCACCTGGTCCCGGAAGGGGACGGATGGGACCTTGGGGATGAATCCGGGCCTGGGTCTGATGGTAACCAGAGAATCACCAGGGCCGAATTCCAGGCAGGATTCGTCGGCGGACAGTGCCTGGAGATCTCCCAACCTCTTAATTGAGGCCAAAGCAAGCAGGAGTGCGGTCTTCCGTGAGAGGACACGCTGCTCTGCCAAATGCCAGGGCTCAAAAGGTGACTTCCGCAGCCCCGAAGGGCGACGGAGAGGTCCCAAGAGGAATGGAGGGTGGTCTAGGAGGCCGGAGGCGCCTAGCCCCCTTGAGAAATCTCACCATAGTGCGTGGCTGCCCACTGATTTCCCTTCAACCCGGAGGTGGAAGGAGAAATAGCGGCGGCGTAGACCTAGAGGGACGATGGGGACAGCCCCCGATCGAACCTCTCCTGGAGAAGGTCAACACGACTCAGATGGGGCATGTCCCGGGGTCTTCCTGGCGGGAAGAGCACCATTCGACGAACCGACCCCACTTGCCAGCGTAGCACACTCAGTGGAGGGGGCTAACGCATGGTATAGGTAGTCACCGCGAGGGGTGGTAGAGGCTCGGGGTCCACCGCGGACAGATATGCCATACAAGTAGGGCCCAGAGGTCTGGCCGCGGGTGCCTGTATCCCCCCCCCCCTTGAGTCAGATCTGGACTCAGGGGGAATCGGCCAAGGGGGGGCTGTCACGAGCGCAGAGAGGTCTGGAGACCATACTCTGTTCGGCCAGAAGAGGGCGAAAGAGTAGCCCGCGCTCGTCCCCCCTGACCATGCACAGAGGTTGTGCTAGGAGGCTTCACTGGGGAAAACGCACATAAGCGTTTGTTCCTGGGCCAGCAGTGAGCCGGCGCATCTGTCCCGAGAGGAGCCAGGGACAGGAATAGGAGCCGGCAATGGGTATTCACACGGGAGGCAGCAGGTACCTGGGCCTCGCCGAAGATGTCCCAATCTGCTAAACAGCCCGAGGATGGAGTCGCCAATCTCCTGTCGAGGGGTGGAATCTGGACGGCGGAACCGCGATCCTGTTACACTCCGCAGGGATATGAAGGCTCGAGCGACGGAAGTCGCTCTAACTCCAGAGGAGCAGCTGTTGGGCGAGGTAGTGCAGGAAGCGGGAGGGTACACCGCCCTGGTGGTTGATGTACGCTACTACCGCAGTGCTGTCGGCCCTGACCAGCACGTGCCGCCCCCGGAGGAGCGGGCAGAAGCGCCGTAGCGCTAAAATGACTGCAACTAGCTCGAGACGGTTTATGTGCCAGCAAGAGTGTCTTCCGGTCCAGGCACCGGACTCTCGGTGGGAACCGCACATGGCGCCCCAACCAGTCTTGGAGGCATCGGTGGTGACCACCACACGGTTGGGGTGGCTCGAAAGAGGCACCCCAGACCTCAGAAGCACTCCGTCTTCCAGACCTTCAGGTAAGGGAGCATGTCTGCCGTGGGCAGACGTAGCGCTCCCTGACGCCATGCCCAACTCGGAACCTCGCGAGAGAAGCCATTGCTGCAGTGGTCGCATACGCAGGAGCCCGAGTCGAATGACTGGGGCTGCGGCTGACATATGCCCCAGGAGCCTCTGAATTAACTTCAGTCTGACCACTGGTCGAGAGGACACCGCGAAGAGTGCGGTCAGCAAGGCCCTGGTGCGTTCTACCGATAATCGCGCCAGCATGCTCTCGGAGTTCAGCTCCATCCCGAGAAAAGAGATGACTCTCACGGGGGTGAGGTGGCTCTTTTCCCAGTTGACCTTCAGACCCAAACGGTTTAAGTGCGAAAGCACCTTGCCCTGGTGTCGGATCAACTGGTCTCTGGACGAGGCTATGAGAAGCCAGTCGTCGAGGTAATCCAGGATCCGAATGCCTGCCCGGCGGAGCGGGGCTAGCGCGGCCCTGACAACCTTCGTAAAGGTGCGAGGGGATAGGGCAAGACCGAAGGGTAGGACCTTGTACTGGTAAGCATGGCCCTGGAAACAGAACCTTAGAAAGGGTCTGTGCCTTGGAACCACTTCTACCTGGAAGTACGCGTCCTTCAGGTCGATTGTTGCGAACCAATCTCCAGGACGGATGCATGGTAGAATGCAGCGGACCGCCAGCATCTTGAACCGGTACTTGGCCAGGTGCCGGTTTAGACGCCTCAAATCCAAGATTGGTCGCAGCCCGCCTGCTTTCTTGGGGACCAGGAAGTATGGGCTGTAAAACCCTCGTTCCATATCGGCTGGGGGTACCGGCTCGACCGCACCTTTTGTTAAAAGGGCGTCGATCTCCTCTCGCAGGAATGAGGCGCCTGTTCGGGGAACAGGTGAAGCACACCTCGAAACCTGGGGGCGGACACGAATTGAGAATCGTGTAGCCCTGCCGGATTGTCCGGACCTCCCACTGTGAGACCCCGGGAAGCTTCCGCCAGGCTCCCAGGTAAGCTGACAGGGGTCGTGGTCGGGACGTGCCGATGGTCCCCATGGCGGGGCCGCCCGGAGGCGGACTTGTGGGCGGAATCACCAGGGAAGGACCCTGGGAGATGGTCAGATGAGGGCAGGGGTGGTGTGCCCCCGCGCTCTCTGCCATGGCCAGCGGGGCTCGGGCCCATGTCGGGATCTTCGTCGGAGACCGAGGAAGAGGAACCCCAGACCGTCGGGCATGCGAGACCGCTATTCTCGGGAGGAAGTGAGTTCTATCTTTGACACAATGGGTGCCGCCGTCCCGGAGGACGGCAGCGAGGAGTGTGTGTGGTGGACTCCCCCCCCCCCCTGGGGGAGCTGGGTCGATGACCAGACCCAAAGAAGAGCTCGTTTCCTCCCGAGTCGCCAACCTCAGGGGAGCTTCACTAGAAACCCTCGTCTGCTTTCGAAAACCTCAGAGGTTGGCTCCGTCTTCCGCATGCAGGGGTTTTCCCCGGACCAGAGGTCGAAGGAGTAAACCAAGGCAGGAGACGTACTCTTTGGCAGCGAACAGGCGGAGAGGGTTCCGGCCCAGAAGCAACGCCTGCTGCTTCTGGCGTGGAACTATACCCAGACCCTCCGCCTGCCTCCTGACTTTGACGAAAATCTCCACGGCGACGCCAAAGAGGCCATCCGGGGAGACAGGCGCGTACGGAAGCCGAAAATCGGTCCTCGGGACGCATTGAAGCCTGCTCGAACCACAGATGGCGTTCCTGGACCACAAGCGTGGACATCGCGTGACCGATGTTCAGCACGGCTGATCTTGTAGCACGAGGCGACAATCAGCGGCTGAAAGCGAGTCTCAGAGAGACTGCTGGTCACCACCACCCTGGTGCATGACACGGAGGACCTGTAAGGTCGCCATAGCATGCAATAATGCAGCAGATTTACCCGCAGCTGAATAAGCTCTCATCATCAGGACTGATGAGACCTCCCAGCTTTGGCGGGAACACCCGAACGAGACCGTCAAGCAGCAGCGCTGTCGGGTAAGCACCGCGACAACCTACCCACTCGGGGAATCGAAGAGTAACCCGTATCTGCTGCATTGGCCAGAGTGGTGAAGAGGGAGGAGCTCAATCCCCTGACGGGCAGGGGAGCCTGCCAGAATTAGTGAGCTCCTCGTGCTTCTCGGGGAGAAAAAGGCACTAGCGGTATGCGGGGAACCTGTCCCGGCGCCTGCCTAGCCACCAATTCTCCAGCCGTGACAGCATCGACTCGGGGGGGAGGAGTCACCTCCCGCCGATCGAGGCTGCGGCTGTGAGAGCACCGCTAACGCCTCCGGCTCCAGCTCGGCTGCAATCCCGAAGGAGGCAGGCCGAACTGGAGAACCGAAAGCCGCGCCCCTTCCGATGCTGCGTGGGAGAGCAGATCGCTTACAGGATCATACGAGGTACCGGGCGACACCGAAGCGCCGTCCGATTCACCCGCAGACCAGACGGGAAGCACGCTCGGTGTTTGGGGATGACGCGAGGAATCACCTGACGCCGCTCTACCCAAAACTTCCGCGTGCGACTCAGCAGAGTGCTGCAATGCAAACACTCGCGCTTCACGAGAGCCGCGTCGGTGTGCTGGAAACCAAACACATCGCGCAACTCCCGTGACCGTCTTTTCAACGAGAAGCCCACAACAGCCAGGAATAGTGCACGTTTTGCTCATCGTGTCGTGAAAAATGGACAGGATACTGAGAAAACGGCTGAATCACTGGACAGGCTTGCCTGAGAAGATCTTCGAGGTGCTGGCTGTTGGTTGCATGCTATTCTGAGCTAGCAGAGGTCACACCAAAAGAGCCAAGAGGTAAGCAACCTGCTGATCTTTCAAGCTAGAAGCGTCAAAGTTCAGGAGAGAGAGTCTCACTCAGTCAGCTCCGAAGGAAAATTGCATACTGAGGCTTAGGCACGCCCGGCTTTATACCCGGCTGATTGCTAATCAATCACCTTCGCCTGCAAATTAATTTGCCCGTTAATATGTTCGTCAGTCGCTCTCACGGTGATTCGCTCCCATTCAGTCGGTCTAATCCCGACTAACGTCTCCGGGACCGACTGAAAGGGAACAAAAGTTATGACAATTTGCAAGATATCAACTGTTTTTGGAACCTACACATTATATTTGAAATCAATCGTTCTTAATTCAGAACAGCCGGTGTGATTGGCACACGCACAATTAGCTTTTGAAATAATTATGATTTTAATTTTAAAATGTTTTATTGTGATAACTGCTATTTATTTAAGTCGGCTTGCAAAATTGGGGTGTTATGGAAGCATAAAAGCAATCTTTTGGTATACAATTTCAATGAAATGTTGAATAAAAATTTTAATTGTGGTGCAAAATTAATGTCGCAGTATTTTACAACATCTGACACAGTTCTAAAAAACCATTTACATTTGCCTTTTGATAATAATTTATTGAAAATTTGACATTTTTCTATTTCTCTGTCTGACAGGTATTTTTTATTGAGTTTGTGTTTGAATATTTCTTGAGATCGCACTGCCACTGCTCAGCTCACATGCTAATACCAGGTTTCTTAAGATGCCCAACACTCTGCTTTGTTGCACTGCTTGAATATAGACATTTTATAGACGGATTGAAGTGATGTTAACTTGTTGCATCATTTTTAAATCGTTCCATGCATTCGCTGAAAGACCTGTATGAAATGGATCGGCTGATAACCATTTGAGCTGCATGGTTCAGAATCTTGGTTTTTCCCGCCTTTGGACACAATTCTTAAAGTCTTGATCTGTAAATGCACTTTGGATTCCACTGTAAAAACTCCGCTTTTGATTTAGCTGAATTCTCAATTGTGGTTATTGATGACTGTGTGCATTAGGAGCCGATTTATCTGTGTAAATGTGTTTGGGATGCGTCTTGGGCTTGTTTTATTACCCACACAAAATGTTCTTAACTCTAGAATCAACTGTCAGCTCTGATTCTTGAACTTTAAAACTCATGCTTGCTGTTTCTAGCATCTTTAATTAACTGATTAAAGTTGTGTTCACACCTCAAAAATATTTTTAGTTATAGACACTGGTTTTCCCACTTTCTTAACTGCATCACAATATGAATGTAGCGTTTCAGGTACAAGCCATGGTAATAACACATGTTCTGTATGTAGAGGTGATCTCTACTGAATCCCCCAGTCTCTTGTGATTGGATATCTCTGTGAATGAGACACTCCACACCATTAAGTCGGAGTTAAATGCTCATCCACTGATTTTCACAGTCTTGTATTACGGTAAAGGAAAATTGCTCGCAAAGAAAACACAGGGACATGATGCACCAGGAAGCTACTTCAGTGTTTGAGGGGGAGGTGTAACACCTATGGGAGCCCCTGTGATCTCATTTGCAGATTAAAAAGCCTCAATTTTTTATACTAAATTGGGAAATATTTATCAATTTGCTCTGAACAGTTTGTTTTGATTTTTATGACATATTTTATGCTACTTTTGCAAATTGTATGTTTTTTCCCCCCGTTTTACCTTTGCCATTTATAAATTTGAGTTAACCCCATTCTATAGTGTACATCATTGGGCTTGAATGAAAATCGATTTTATCGTTAATGTATCATATGCTAACGCTGTCCCCCATTTCCTTAGAATGTGAGCTCACTGTTAAATGCATGCGGCTCACCTTCAGCCCCTTGCGTTTGCCATTAACAGTTGTACCCCTGAGATACGAAACTTTTCCGTTCCAGGGTGACCTTCGTATGTCGACCAATTCGTATCTCGAAGCAAGTTTTACATGTAAAACGCCTAATCCGTGCAACGGCTCTCAGAAACTACAGTATAAGTAGATGAAAAACGGAAAACGAAATCAAGTAACGTTTCTTCAATCCTTAAATCTACACATTGTTATTGTAACAAATGACGATAAAACACGCGCAAAATACGTAATATGTACACAAATGTGAAACCTTACCTTGAGTGAAGCTATGTGTCGGAGGAGGTGAAACGGATGGCAGAAAACATTACGGCACCACGTATGAAAGTTATTCCACGTATGAAAGAGATATTTCACAAATTACTAACACAAACACAGTTTTAAGCATTTCGCTGTGATGTTGAAGTGTTTTGAAACGCATCAGACCCTTTTTGAACCCGAAAGCACTACGCGACGTCATGCAAACAAGCAGCAAATACAGCAAATCTGCTTGTAATTGTTCGTATCTCGTATTTTTCTTCGCACCTCGAAGCAAAAAATTTCCTGCGAGACGTTTCGTATCTCGAACATTTCGTAACTCGAAGCATTCGTCACTCAGGGGCTGTACACAAACAATTTTAGCGGGCTGTAGCAGTTCATGTTTATACTTCCTTCGAAGAGTCTGACTCAAAAAAGAAGTTTGTCGAATCCTACAAGGAATGTATTTCAAAATGTAAAGTGCATTTCAAAATAGAAGGACCCTCAATAGTAAAATCTGAAAGAATTAAATCAAATGTAAGTACAAACTAAAAATCTGTTACCACTGCCAGGACTTTATCACTTGTATGTAAAAATGATAACCTCAGTAATATAACCGTATCCGTTAGCTGCTCTTGCCTTTGTTTATCAATCCTTCTACCACATATTGCATCTAACGTAGTCTTCCAAATCCTCGCGCTGTTACTTGTTTGACTTTCTGACTTGTGAAACTTGTGATAACACAGTTCAGCCTTGCAGTGGTTACACGTGGCTTTGCTTCTGTTGACTGTGCCATCTAAATAAACTTTAAAGGTAAACGACCTAGCCCACTAAGCGTTACACTGTCTAATAAATAAATAATAAAAGCTGTGGCTGAAAACCAAAAAAAAGCAATGGACACACTTAAAATAAATTACATTTTATTTAAAATAATTTTGCGCAAGTTTTTGCACTTCATTTAGTATATTTGATTTAATGCTGTATATACTTAAAATGTGGAATATAAGGGTTGTATTGATGGCAATTTAAAATAAATATACAGCTCAGGACTAGTGGAAGCTAGGGAAATGTTTCATACGTCTTCGTGAAACGGCTAAAGATTCACTTATCAGAATCGTTTTTATCAGAATCGTTTTTATTGCCATGGTCAGTGAAACAAGTTCCAAGGACTAGGAATTTTTTTTGGTGATGGTGCAAAACACGTACTAAATAATAAATAATAAAGTGAAGTATATGTAAGTAAAATAAAAGAAATAGAATACAATATATTTAAAAAAGAGAAAAAATACTATAAACAATAAAAAACTATACAGATAACTATGCTTTGTACATTGGGACAATGGTGGGGATTGTGCAGATAGTGCAAAGAAAATAGTGCAAATAGCAAGTGTTGTCCATGGGTTTGTGGTCATTTGGTGTTCAAGAGTCTTATGGCGGAGGGGAAAAAGCTGTTCCTGTGTCGGGAGGTTCTGGTCCGGATGGACCGTAGTCTCCTGCCTGAGGGGAGAGGCTCAAATAGTCTGTGTCCAGGGTGGGAAGAGTCAGCTGTGATCCGACCTGCGCGTCCTCGGGCCCTGGAGACGTACAGGTCGTGGAGAGATGGGAGCTTATAGCCAATCACCTTCTCAGCGGCACGTACAATACGCTGCAGTCTTAGTTTGTCCCTGGAGGTGGCACCAGCAAACCACACGGTGATGGAGGAGGTGAGGATGGACTCGATGGTGGCCGTGTAGAACTGCACCAGCATCTTGGTCGGCAGCCTGAGCTTCCTCAGTTGCCGCAGGAAGAACATCCTCTGCTGGGCCTTCTTGATAAGGGAGCTGATGGTCGGCTCCCACCTGAGGTCTTGGGTGATGGTGGTGCCCAGGAAGCGGAAGGAGTCCACTATGGTGATGGGGTAGTCAGGAGGGTCTGCCAGAGTGAGGGGGGATGGAGGGGCTGTGACTTTCCTGAAGTCCAAGATCATCTCCACTGTCTTCTGGGCGTTTAGCTCCAGGTGGTTGCTGATGCACCAGGTCACCAGTCTGTCTACCTCCTGCCTGTAAGCAGACTCATCACCATCTGAAATGAGCCCGATGAGGGTGGTGTCGTCTGCGAACTTGATGAGTTTCACGGACTGATGACTGGAGGTGCAGGTGTTGGTATACAGGGAGAAGAGCCAGGGGGAAAGTACACAGCCCTGAGGGGTTCCAGTGCTGATTGTCAGAGTGTCCGAGACAGACTTCCCCAGCCGTACGTGCTGCCTTCTATCCGTCAGGAAGTCTGTGATCCACCTGCAGAGGGAGTCGGGCACGTTGAGCTGGTAAAGCTTGTCCTGGAGTAGGCCTGGGTGGATGGTGTTGAAAGCAGAGCTGAAGTCCACAAACAGGATCCTGGCGTAGGTTCCCGGGGAATCCAGATGCTGCAGGGTGTAGTGGAGGGCCAGGTTGACAGCATCGTCTACAGATCTGTTGGCTCTGTAGGCAAACTGCAATGGGTCCAGGAGGGGGGCGGTGATGGTCTTGAGGTGGGGCAGGACTAGGTGTTCAAAGGATTTCATGACTACAGGCGTCAATGCCACCGGTCTGTAGTCATTTAGTCCTGTGATCCGAGCTTTTTTGGGGACCGGGACTATAGTGGAGGACTTAAAACAGGATGGCACATGGCATGACTCCAGGGAGGTGTTAAAAATGTCTGTGAAGACATGAGCCAGCTCTGCCGCACAGTGACGAAGGGTTGCAGGTAACACGCCGTCGGGTCCGGGGGCCTTACGCGGGTTTAGTCTTCTGAACCGCTTCGCCACATCCTGTTCATCAATCTTCAGGGCAGGGGGGGTGGGGGGAGGGTCAGTGTGGATCTTTGATGGAGTGGGCTTAGTGTTGTGATGGGGAGCGGAGGTGTCCGTGGCTGATTTGCATTCAAATCTGTGGTAGTGTTGGTTCAGTCTTTCACACAGATTTGGATCGTTCACGCCTTGAGAAGGCTTTGGTTTGCTGCTACTTAGCTGCCTTAGGCCCCTCCAGACAGAGGCAGGGTCGTTGCTGGTAAATTGTTGGTGGAGTCAGTCCGAATACGCAGATTTAGCAGCTTTGAGCTCTCTGCTAAACCGGTATTTCACCTCTTTATACCAGCTGCTGTCCCCGCTTTTCAGCGCCTGCTCTTTCTCCTGACGAATATTTCTGAGTTTTGCTGTGAACCAGGGCTTGTCGTTGTTGAAACTGACCCTGGTTGATGTTGGTACAATACACTCCTGAGCGAAGTATAAGTAGGAGACCACAGCTTCAGTGTATTCGTCTAGGTCGTTGGTAGCAGCCTTGAACATCTCCCAGTCTGTTAGCTTCAAACACACACGTAGCTCTTCAACAGCCTCTTTGGTCCATCTTTTGAAGGTCTTCAGAGCGGGTTTGGCGAGCTTAAGTCTCTGTCTGTATGTTGGGATCAGATGAACCAGGGCATGATCTGAAAGTCTGAGGCTGGCGCGGGCCGTAGCGCGATACGCATCGCTCACAGTTGTGTAACAGTGATCCAGTGTGTTCTCCTCTCTGGTGGGACATCTGATGAACTGTCGGTATTTGGGGAGTTCTTGGTTTAGGTTTCCCTTGTTAAAGTCACCCAGGGCAATAATCAGGGAGTCCGGGAAGGTCCGCTCTGTATTCAGAATGTGATCCGCGAGTGCGTGCTGGGCCACTTGCGCGCTCGCGTCTGGCGGTATGTAAACAGCGACCAGAATGAATGAAGCGAACTCACGAGGGGAGTAAAAGGGCTTACAGTTAATGGAGAGATATTCCAGAGTAGGAGAACAGTGTTGAGCGATCACCGTCACATCGTTGCACCAGTTGTTGTTGATGTAAAAGCAGACACCGCCGCCTTTGCTTTTGCCGGAGAGAGACGAGTTTCGGTCCGCGCGCAGGAGCTGAAATCCGTCCAGATGGAGCGCGCAGTCCGGAATCTGCTCGTAAAGCCACGTCTCAGTGAAGCACAGAGCGCAGGAAGATGAAAAGTCTTTATTCCGTCTCATCAGCAGAGCCAGCTCGTCCATCTTGTTGTTAAGTGAGCGGACGTTGGAGAGGAAAATCCCAGGTAAAGGCGTACGAGTCCCCCGCCGGCGGAGACGTACGAGCGCGCCGGCTCTTTTTCCTCTCTTGCGGCGTCTCACTTTTTTGGTCAAAATATGAACCAGATCCACAGCGGATGCTATAAAAACCGGTAGTAAGTCCGTAGGGGTGTTGGATCTGAAAGTTAGTAGCTCCTCACGTGTGTAAGAGCACGAAGACACACGATTTACGCACAAAAACAGACAAAACAGAGCGCACCAAAACACCAGGGCGTCCATTCGTGACGCCATCTTGGGTCAACAGAGATGACATTAAACATATTCATAAAAGTTTATACATTAAACATATTCATAAAAGTTTATACATTAAACATATTCATAAAAGTCAACTTTTTTTATGCACAGATCACTTTCATATTTAAAACTCAAGCTGATAACTTTTAGACAGACAAGACCAACGTTAGGGATCAGCAAGCTCCAAAGGCAACTATGTAAAATGGCATGTCAAGTGCCCCTTTGCCTCCCAATTTTAGGCCAATTCTTCTGTGAATTTCTTTATTTTCCTAATAGTTTAATACTTCGTAAGAATACAGAAGGGCCCTGTTTTCATGGCTTGGGTCTTAATTAGCGTAGTATGTTTCTGTACTAAAACTAATACAGTTTGGGTGTGAACAACACGTTGATCTGCAATATTTACGATGGACCAGATGTTGATCCTCTTCTGATTTTTTTTTTCCCGCTCTTTGCAGAAACCACTGTCCAAACTTTCTTTTCTCTGCCTTTTGGCACTGGACATCATTCAGCTTTTGTTCTTATTCTGGTGTTCTGTATTTTAGGTGAGAAAGGGCACCTCAGCAGGCCCTACGCCATATGGAGGAGCGCACCTCTCTGCCTCCACGGACGGACGCTACAATGTGAGCACACTGCTGTTCGTTCAGAACTACGATGTGCTACAGATATTTACCAACATTTATTTTCTTCAGCCTCTCAAAGCAGCAGAGAAGTATGGGAGCGGCACAGACAGCGACTACGATAACTCTCAAACATACGACGTCTCCATTGGGTGAGTGCCGATTTGCTTCAAACATTGCACACTTACGAAGAGCAACAAAATGGTTGCGGTGTGATAATTCTTCATCAAACTTGATGCTTTTCAAGTTATAGTTATCTATCTTTATTCCTGTGATCTTAGCATGGGCCGCAGCAGTGAGGAGGACAGCAGGGTGGATGTGGAGGATGTGGAGCTTGAGCCAGACCCCACGCTCCCCTGCACCGAGGACGTCATTCTCAAAACCGAGCAGGTCACCAAGAACATCCAGGAGCTCCTGAGAGCGGCACAAGAGTTTAAACACGACAGGTTTGATGGATCAGCTTTGTTTGGCTCAGGAATATATTCCAAGTATAAAGTAATGTTTATTGTAAAGGCTTCTCTTTGCAGTTTCGTTCCGTGCTCTGAGAAAATCCACTTAGCTGTGACGGAAATGGCTTCACTCTTTCCCAAGGTAAATACATGTTTTATCACAGTTTTTAGGGCACTTTCACATGTCTAGTTCGTTTAATTTGGTCCGGACCAAGAGAAACAACTGACCCAATGTTGTAATCGTCTGCCACTTTAGTCTTTATTCACATCACACTGAGCACTCTGGTCCGCGCTAGTTGAAAATACAGCCATGTGACACCATACTGGCCACTCATTGGTCACATGCATGTTTCTCGATTTCTTAGAATGAACGTGCGTAAACAACAAAAGACAGAATGCACACTTATGCATCTGCGGCACTGTAGTGGCTGAACTGCAGCGGTTGCATCGTTGTCTCTCCTCTGGGGAAACAGGTCTCCATCATAGCTCCTGTACAAATTAAGGGTTGTTCTTGTTGGTGTTGAGATTTGATTATAAAAATGTTCATGTCTCTAATTTATGCGTTGTGAACGCAGTCCAAAATGAAGATCTCCCTGTTTTTCTCTCAGAGACCAGCGCTGGATGCAGTACGTTCCTCCTTGAAGCTCCTGGCCGCAAGCGCATCTCGTCTACAGGTGGAATGTCGTAAAGCAGCACCCTCTGACTCTTCGACCAGTACGGTGGACTACCAGCTCCTTACCCAGCAGGTCATCCAGTGCGCCTATGACATTGCCAAAGCTGCCAAACAGCTGGTCACGATCACCACCCGAGAAAAAAAACAGTGACGACCCAAAAAGGCAAAAAAGACTGGGGATGGAGAGAGGAGCAAGGAAAAAACTGAGCGGGATTAAGCTTTGGACATCTGAATGTGGAACATTTGGAGCAGCCTGCTTTCCCCTCATACTCCATTCCGTTCGTCAGGTGGATCCTCTCTACACCTCCAAACGGAGGGGGGTCGGTCAGTTAGCACATGGGCAGCTGCTGTCTGGTTCCTATTGTAAAACACCCAGGCACTCCGCTGACTTTGATAAAAGGAGACAAGGTCCTCTAAAGTTTTCGGTTGTCCCTCTCTTTCAGTCGAGGTTCTTTTATTGGGTAGTTTTCAGGCAGGGGAGGGGGCGTGGTTACCAAAACACACTGGAGTTATTTTATGAACATTAATTGTTTTATATTATTGATATCATTATGAATGTCTTTTATTGTCTTATTTTGGTTTGCCAAGACACACAGAGCTTCGGACTATGAACAGGGATGAACGATATCCTGTGAAACGAGCCCGTCCCCAAGTCACTGGGATAATGGTTTACTCACAATTTTACTTTATTATTATTATTCTCTCCCGAGTGTGAGGAACGCTAGCCAAAGGCGTTGAGGGGACTTCGTTTGCAAGTTCCTTGTTTGAATAGTCTTTTTGTCTTGGAGCACAAAGACAATGGAGAGGGGTGCTGTACAGAAACGGGGGCTTGTCCTAGCTCAGCTCATCTCATCTCAATAACTACATTAGTAGGTTTTTATTTTCGAAAGCTAATATGTTCGCAGAATCAGCTTGTTCATTTCTACAGAACCACCACTTTTGAACACTATCTTGATTGCGATCAAATGGCCTTCATCAGTTCAAAAGTGACTCTTCAGGACCAGGCTTTTTTTGTGTGTTTTTTTTGGTAATATTTGATTTTAATGTTGTCATGCCATTCTTTGTATTTTCTGTATTTTTTTTTTTAACCTATTCACATAGTTGATGTTTATTAATCTAAGAAAATCCTGTGATGTCATAAGCTACAAGCGTGCGAAAGTTGATGGTTGACCGTCAACGTTCTCATCACTAACATTTCAGACATATTACAGGATGTCCATCTGCTGTGTCTGGACCAGAGAGGTCACCTTCTTTGTTTGGTGTATCGTCGAGCTCCTTGCGGACAGGATGTTTACAGGAGAGTAAAACTGGAGCATGTCGTGAAGCCACATTTATTTACTTTATAGAAATTGTTCTACGAGCCTTAAACTTCTCGTTCTTTTTCCATTGGTTTTTCCCATCCGCCTTTTAAGTTGTCTTTTTTTTTCTTGCCTTATGTTTATTTAACATGGGGAATGGGATAATGTTGGTTTCCCCTGAAAAGTGTCAAAACGATTGTCTGATCATTGCCTTTGCACATCTGTTAGACTGGCTTTAATTCACAATCTCCCCCACATTAGAAGCACATGCTTTAATAAATCTATTTTACATTTTCCACTACATATCACCAGTTCAAAGTTTACTGTGATTAGGCCTGGGGAGAAAGAATGTGGGCCGATATTAAAAAAAAAAGCACTAAATTCCAAGAGGATTATGGGAAAGGGAGTTATTGCACACAGAATTTCCCAATCATCCTGCTGCAGAGTTGTCATTCACCGAGTGCACTGGTGACATTTTTAAATAAAAGGATAATCTACTCACGCTTTTATGGTCAGTCATATTAGCTGCACTCTCATTTGTCAGAACTGTTTCAATCACTCAGTTTTACTTGAGTGACGACCTGATGGGGAGAACTTTGTTTAACAGAGGTTACTTGTACAAATACTAGAAATTTAAATAAACTAAGAAGACACATTTAAAATGTAATAAAGACTCATAAGCTGTACATTTTTAATAAATAAAAGAAAAACTTGAGTGTTCTGTGTGTTATTTTTATTTGTTTCAATTCAGTTACTTTTTAATATGTTTAGTAAGTATTTTTTTGTCATATATTATACATAAAGCACCAAACGCATACACAGCCCTGTACATTTTTGTTCCAACATTTCAAAACAATTCTCTAGAAATTGAGTTGATGTGTATTTTCAGTGTAAATATCTGCGGGCAGTCAGACCTACTTGCCCAGATATCTGGTAATACATTAAATCTTAGAAGTCCCTGTTTAGATCGGAGTGTTTGCCAACTCACCTACTGTTTAATTTTGAATATTATTTGTGGCTTTTAAAAAGGTTATTAGTTTAGATAGAAGAGTTGACAGATAATTTGCAATTTAATTCAAATTAAAAAGTGAGAATGCATGTTGTATTTCAGCTTCTTTGTTTTACACGCCCCAAGTCAGTGCCTTTTCGTTGTGAAAAGAAAACCATTGGAAGTACAATACTTGTAATGTAGATTGTGTTTATCAAATTTTTGCACAAAACAAAGCACAATTGCAAGAAAAAGTTTTTTTGAACAGTGTTAAAAGATTAAAAACTTTGCCTTTTTTAAAATACACTTTCCACATTGTTCTCACCTTGTCTGCTTTCTTTCGAAGTTTTTATTTTGCCTCAAAAATTTTGATTTTTGTCATAAAACAATTATTCGTTGTAATTTTTACATTTTTGCAGATAAAAAAAAAAGTATTATTCTGAATAGTTTTTTCTGTACAAGTTCTAGTTTGTTGTGGAATTTTTTTTTGTATAATTTAAAAATAAAATCTGATGTGGTATTTTAACCCCCAAAAAAAGCATTGCCACAAAAAAGATCGATAGACAGATCCTGGCCACTCGTCTCGAAATTCCTATTACAAATGTCACTTAAAGATAATTTATTAGGGCAAATTCTAAAGTCAGACTCAAACTCAAAAAGGCCCGAACTTCTAAGAATTAATCCTCAATGAACTATTAAAAAAAAAGGCTATTACCAGCAAATGTTTAGGCTCAAGGTGTTCACCATCTTTCTGCAGTCAGTTGCTATGGACCTACTTTTGGAATTCAGATAGACACAGTACTCAAGAAGCTTCGTAGAATGGGTTTCCTCTGCCAAGTTGCATTATGCAGATGCAGAGGTGTAAAGTTGGTTCGCACTGGACCCTTGGAGTAGAGGTTCACTGGGAGGCAGAATTTCAGATCGTGTGCAATGGAATTGAAATGATTTAAATACAGAATGAATAGAATTTGTTTGCCTGCGTAGTGCCAATGTAGGTTTGTGTAGTCAGCACCCTTAATTCCAATTAAAGGAATACATGATCAAAACCAAGAGATTTCGGTAATTTCCGGAAAAGTTGCAAAATGAAAGCCTACCTGCAAAAAGTTCTGGAAAGTGAAGGTTTTTTTTGGAAGGAAATCTTTTCCAGCACTGACGCAGCTGTTAAAGGTGTAGATGTTGGGACAATGTCAAATTAAAGTCCATGTATAAATAATGGAATGCAACTTAAGTCCCTATGCATTTAAAGATGAAAAAAAAACACTTTTCACAATAGTCATAATACAAATATATGTCAAAACAAAGAAAAACAATAGAACACTGTATGAAATATCCCAAGTCCAATCCTACAGAAAAAATGTTAACAAAAATAAGTCCAACACTAGAAACATCATAAATATGAATTCTTTTTAATATCATTATTGGTTCATGAAGGATGGTAATGAAACAAGCTGAATCTGTGTCGAGTAAACCCATGTTATCTTAAGGAGAACAGCATTTAAACATTTCGAATCAATCCTTGCACAGTAAAGGCGCCACACACACTTGTACTAAACCACATCAATGCCACAGTGTGCATGGTTTAGTTAACGCCTGGAAGTACACTGTCCTGTTCCCTCATCACTGTAAACCTGGTATTACCACATTATTCAAATTCAGTCCTTTCTTACCTAGTAATAAGTCCTGGGAAAGTGGCTTACGAGCAACAATGGGGCAACCGCAGCCATCTAATACGATCAGCTCATGGGGATTTGTCATGACGCGGCTTCAACTTGTACAAATAAAAAAAGCTAAACCTGAAGCAAATACATCAAAGGTGGAGCATCAGGAAATGAAACATGTAAACATGTTGGTGATGCTAAAGAATAAACCAGTAAACATTTGTGGAGACGCCATCCACATCAACATTATACATGGAGAAAAAAAAAGGTGTTCCAGTTTGAGTAAAACCTCCAGAGCTTGAGATGTCGTCAGAAGTGGTGAAGGAAACTACAGAAGTGAAGCGTAAAGAAAAGAGCCGCTCATCGTACGGTAGAGAAATGCTCCAATACTAGGATCAGGTCACACAGCAACAAACTGGAAAAATATAAAAGATAAAAATTATTTACTACTACCTACTTTCCAGAAAAAGATAAAACCCTGCAGTCATTAGGTGGTGAAAAGTACTCTTGTTCAGTAAATAATTCTACATTATCTGTGATCCTCACGACCAGAAAGGCGCCGATACGCTCGTATTTTTTCTTTATCAGAAAACGCATCCAGTAACAAGCAAGAAATAGGCTCTCAGATGAAGAAAGCATCTCTCTTATGTGCTACCTCACAGAGGAACAGTACTCACATTGTCAATAGTGGGGTCTCATTCATCTGAGGCAGACATCCCCTTGACCGGATCCTTCTCTCGCATCTGTTTTGAGAAAGATATTGCACTAAAACACATTCTCCTGCTTACTCATTTCCAACAATGCAATAAAAACATCTACACGTTCTGTCAGACGGCCCCAGGGCAGCTGAGGGCTACCAAGATATTTCATTTATTATCAGCACAAGCGTAGTTTCAGATTTTTTATTGATGAGAAAATCTGAAACCATGCTTGTGAATGATCCAGTGCTACATCTGAACATTGATGAAGCATAGCGTAGCCATTAGCTTTCACACCGGCAGCATTGGTTGTGCGCGCTTATCCGGCGTATCTTTGACCCACACACAGTTCCGTTTGTTTTCAAGTGTCTTTATGCGGTCAGCATGAATACTGTTCTTACGTTGTTATAATAATAAATATATGCATCATACGTAACATGAGAAAACATCTGTATGAAGTACCATGTTTTTCGCCGTATAAGGCGCACTTTTTCTTCCCCAAAACTGAGGGGGAAAAGTTGGTGCGTCTTATACGGCGAATGCAGAGCGCCGCGGAGCGGAGGGCGGTCACGGCCGTAAGAGAGGCGTAAGAGAAGCCGTGGCTTCAGCCTAGCTGCTGTTATGGTAAAAATATACCTTCTCGATTGATAATAAACACTGGAGACCGTTTGAGAGAGAACACAGCAAATGCAGCTATTTATTGTAAAGATTTAGCAGTCTCAACGCATTTCCTACACACGTGTTATCCGCATTGGAAAAGAACCTCGAGCCTCTCAAAGAGACAAGCGCTGGAAGAAGGGCGGGACTGAAGTATGACGTGTCTCTTAAAAGTTTCTCAAATTACATTTCTCTAAATGACCACTAGATGGTAGTATTATATAAGAAAATTCCCATCACACTCCGGAGCCATCAGTGCGCGCTGACGTCATCGCCCTACCATAGCGCGGATCGTAAGGAGCAGGTATGAAACATTACAGCCTTTTTTTGTTACTTTTACTGTTTACTGACTGTTCATGTTACATGTTTGGCATATAATTGTTCTTAAAACTGCTGTTAACTTTTACACAGTTGATATTAAATATTTTACTACAGTATTTGGTTCAGAATCTTTTTTTTTCTAGATCTTCCTTTTTTCTGCGTCTTATATACCGGTGTGTCTTATATTGCGAAAAATACGGTACTTAAAATTGTGTTTACAACATGACAGATCACCAATGTACTGTTTGTGCTAAAAACTAAAAGCTTTTGAGTAGTATTTTGCCAATATTTTATACATTTCTGCTGAAAATGGGTGTAAAATAAATAGACCTGGGGCCGAAACGATTGCTGCACTGACCCTCCTGCACCGTTCCTGTCGCACCCTGACGTGCCGCCACTGTAGGCGGTGTAAAAGCGATCATACATTAACATGGGCGGTGGATAAAAACATGCCTTGTTTAGGTTACGTTTACGGTGTGAAACCGCCGTTAGGTGACATGATAAATCACGGAGCTGAAAAATATCAGGAGGAGGAGTCATGTTAATTGGTACTCTTGTGACATCATAAAAATAACCCGACAATGACTTGTTTTTAAAATGTATCAAATGGGCCACGAACTGAGAAACAAACAAACAAAAAACCACACCCACAAATTAAGACACATGATTTTACAGCTTTGTCATAAGTTAACCAACTGTTTTTATACGCTCAACATTTTCAAGAATAAAATATATGTATTATACATAATTTTCCATTCGAAATCCATCAGAGGACATTATGGAGCTTATTTAAATCAATGCTAGAGTTGTATGTGTTTTTAAATTTTTGTACAACCTTCCACAATCTCGGAGGGTTTGCTTAGTTAAGCTTGCTCTCACTAGAGCTCAAATTTGCTTCAGGAAAATCAAGTTACCAACCGTGCCAGAGAAACGAGAAGTACCGGTAAATACATAGGCAAATGCCATTTATAGCCCTTTACCAATGTATTACAATACTGTTCAGTTCGGCCTGTTTGATTTTCCATTGGCCTTAGTGTCGCGTCAGAAGGGGTGTGTTGTATTTCTTTTATGCTAAACACGGGAGTGAAATAGCACTCGTTAGTGAACGTCCGTGTCGCTAAAGATTTCAGGTTTTCCTCAGTTGCAGGCTAGGTCAGTGGTCGGGGTTCAGTTAGAGAGTTTAGCGCTATTTCACCGTTTTGTTTCCCCCTCTCCCAAAGTTCTGGAGAAATAAAATGCTCTTATAAAGTATCTACTGCTCTCTAGCAGCTTCCAAAACTTTGAAACGGTTTCCAAAACTTTTTGTAAAAATAGTTTCTAAACTATTTTTCTAAGGTTTCTATTTTTCTAGTTTCTAAAAATTGTGTCTCTTTCTCTACGCATTTCTAAACGGACCATATACTTCAGTGTGCACTCTTTGAGCCAATCTGCTTAATAGAAGATTAGAGGCATAACAGCAATAAAGCAACTTGAGATCAGGAAATATTTGGAAACAACAATGGATCCCGGACTGTTGCGTTTGCTTCTTGGACTATGGGTGTTTTACACGGTTGTCCAAAGCAGGTTATTTGGTAAAGTTGCAAGTGGCTAAAAAGAAGTCTACAGTACTCGTACAGTTCAATGACGCAAGCAATGACGACCCTCTCGGATGAATCAGCACTCACATACATCATGCTTGCTTGGCGATGAAGAAAAAGGTCTCAGTTAAGAGCGATGGTGTCAATTCTAGAACCCCCTCAAAGCAAGTCCCAGAAAAAGTGTTGGTTCTACAGCCACAACGCAGTGGAAAACCCATTAAACCCAACTGAACTAAACTATATCATGTTGTGCAGTGGAAAAAGCACCATTACTTAATTGTACCAAAAAAAAAAAAAATTGTACCATTCATGAGGTCCATTTTTAGGTTATCCGAAGTATACGATAACATCCAGAGATCATCACTTTTAAAAATTTGGGTTGATTTACCAAAAAAATGCATTTTGATCATTTGTCCCACAGTTGTGTGGACAATTCTGTTCAAATTCATTATTTCATACCAATGAAAATAGCCATTTTTATAATAACTATTGGAAAACATGTTGATAAAATAAAAAAAAAAAAACTTACATCATCAAGCTCTTTCTGTGTCTCTTCCTCCATGCGACGAATGTCGTCCATGGTAAGGTTTATCCAGCGGTCGATCCAGCAGAAGAGCTGCCGGTGGAAGTTGGTGAACAGACGCTTCTCCACCTGTGCTCAAACAATCTTGTTAGAGGCATCGCTGCCCTAAAAACAGACAACTCTCCAATAGAACAGTAATCACCGACCATTCAATGCCACACCTTCACAGTATTTTTACTGACACTGTTGATTAAGAGGTGATCCTAGTTCTATACCTTGTGAATAAAAGACTCCACTTTATTCTGCAGGCCGAACCACTTGAACTTCACTGTGACTAATTTATATGCGCACATATGAGGGCAGTCTGTCTTCTGAGGAAGTTCTTTCTGTAACAGCAGGGAAACAAATGTGATCAGATGAAAAGAAAAAAAAAACTACAAAGACTAAAAAGACTACAAAACAGCAAATGTAGTGGAAAAGCTGAAAGAACCAGACACACCTTCCAGTCTGGTCCTAAAGGGCCTCTACCAGTCTTTTGTGATTTAAACGTGGCTGGATCCTCATCTGCCTTGTAGTCCTGTCAGGAATTTTATTAGCATTAATATTACACCATAAAATTGAAGGCAGTTTGTCAACAACCATCATCCAAGCAGCAGCCAAAATCTGGGCAAAATAAGATTCTGTGACTTAGATTTCAAGGAACGAACAGATTCGCTCAGTTCTTGCTTTACCTCAGGTTTAAACCCACAATCTTTGTGTTGCTAGCGCAACACTCTACTTACTTAGTGAGCCATGGTAAAAATCTAAAGTTTTAATCTCAGCTCAGCCAACATTCCCCATGTTCCAGAGTGAAACACTTTCAGACGCATGATTATAAACCTACAGGTGAAACCATGGCCACAAAAAGCTTTTTATAGTTCTACCTTGCAGCATATAATCCTTCACTCACTGATTTGCAGAAAACAATGAGCATTCTACAGAAAAAAAAATATGGCATGACAAAACATGAACACAAATCTAAACGGTCCCTGAAACATTTCTTTGATGACTACAAGCCTTGTGTGGTGTAACAGACTGAGAGAAATGCAAAACTTTTTTGTTAACAGATTCTGTTCCTAAATGCGCCTCTTCTTGATGAACATTGGTGAGTTTTACGAGGCAATCTTAGTTCTGGGGTCTTAAAAGGATCATGAACCCATTTTACCTACGTGTCACTTTCTGTGCACAACATTCTGTGCATGAACGTTGACCAGCTCCTTCTTATTCCATCCAGAAATGTCTTTGTTATGTGCACGGACTATAAGATGGCGTTTCCTTCACAACCCAAACTTATAATTTGACAGAGAAATTGCGGCACTTCTTTTGATCGAGTCGCCGAATCAAACTGTTTGTTATGTCATTTTTTTGAATTTCAAAGCTCAAGAGGGGGTCAAGACAGGAAGGCATTGATCCAATTACATTATCTGATATTATTTTCGACCTTTGTTTATTGCATAATTTTGGCATTCTCTGTTGAACATTTTCACAAGCTCTGTTTTTTTTAGTAATTGATTGCATTTGTTTATTTAAAAAAAGTATTCTGTAGCTTCTCTTTATAAGTCAGAGGAGAGGGCTAGAGACATCTGCAAAGAATTTGATCTGGTGCCATTCCCAGACTTTCATTAGTCCAGAGGCCCAGAAAATAGAAACCATTAGAAGATAAAGATAAGACTAATTAAGAATCAGTAAACAAACCATGAATCTATGGCCAATCGAAGAGAAAAAACAAACAAACAAACAGCCTCACGACATTAAAGAGCATCTAATACCATTTTGCCAAATCAGAGCAAGCCCTCAACTGGACAACGAAGAGTTTTCAGAAATACTTGGATCCATTAAAACAATCCTGTGTTTACATGTGGCAAAACTCACCATGCTCATAGTTTCAGAACCTAAAAACATTTGCTGTACCTTTGTATCCACTTGAGTTCGGTCAGCAATATCGATGTTTACCACCTCTACCTTCTTCCACTGTTCAGGGTCTAACTTATGAACCTTCAAAACACAAAGGTCATTTTTTGTGAATTGGAAGCATAATACGCAACATTATTCTTGCAAATAATCTGGTTAGCATTGCATGTCTACTCACATTTTCCTGATCACCAAGGTCCGGTTTGTGCCATGTCTCGATCATTACTAGAAAATTGTCCTTCATGTACTCATTCTGCAAAAAAATAAAAAATAAAATAAAAACAGGCCATTTCTAATTAAAATGTACTTTCTAATCAAAGTTAGAAACTAGGGAGGTGTCAAATACACTCACCGTAACAACTGTAAGGATCAAGGACATGGTCAAAAGCACATGAAAAAGAGGAAACAGCAAATTGACAACAGTTTGCTCAGTTTAAAACATCAGTCATGGATAAGGTTGGATACCAATATCTGATACTGGTATGTAGCCAGGGCATATCCTCAGTAATAACCAGACCAACATAAAGTGTGAATTTTGAAACCACAGCATTTAACAGAGCAAGAGAAAGCATGCAAAGGGGAAAAACACACCACCATGGCATAATTAAACTCCCTTAGTTGGTGATCTTGTGATAAAACCAGAGATGAACACAGTTCCAGTGTTCCGATGTCCAAACACTGTTAACTGGAAATTTAGTTTTAACTTGGACGACCAACTGTAGGGGTATTTTTACCAAGAACCGATCCTCTGTTTAGATTAAGTCAATGCAAGACAAAACCGTCCCGTTTTGAAAACAAATATTTAAAATCCCTCTTAAAACTAATAGTTCATGTTCCCAAAAATACATAAATGCACTCATTGATTTAGCTTTAAAATGACTATTACAAAAAAACTTTTTTTTTTTTTTTTGGTTTAAATGCAAGGGTAATTTATTTTTAGAAAATGTATTCATTGGCATTTTGATCTGATCAGGTACCATTTAGGAACCAGTACAGTTTTATGTATTGATTTGAACAATATCAATACCCAACCAGTCATGCATTGGCGTACATTTCAGCTGTAAACGTCGAAACAATTAAGAGGTGGGGGTTACCTGTGCGACAGTAAGGATAAGCATTCCAGGCCTTCTCGTGAACAATCAGTGCAGACGCAGGAGCCAGTAACCTCACAAACGTTGGCACCTTACTGGAAAGATATCAGGACTCCTTGAGAATGAACCAAGAACACTTAAGCAGCAAACTATGGTGACTCATACCTCTGCAGATGGTAGATCTTATGCGTGTACTGCCCTTTCTCTCCATCCTTTTCGTAGGGTTCATTTTTCAGGACCTCAACCCCTTCACCACCTCCCGTCTCATTTTTACTGGCTTCTGCTACAGAGTACAGCTGACCCACCTGATACTGCACATGAAGGAAATCTTCAACAAGTGCATTCGTTTCATGTGTGCAAGCTCAGCATAGACACTATAAACTATAAAGGAAGTGGTTAAAATGATTAACTTAATTATTATGAAAATTGCCTGTCTAATGGTTTCCAGCAAATCAAGTATAAGCAAAAACTAACACTTATACAATAATGGATTTTTTTTTTTAAATTGGAAACAAAAAGGCAAATTAGTCACGTGTTAGTAGTGTTCTGTAAATTGGTTAATCACAGCAATAAAAACACACCCTGTTGTTACCATGGAAACTTTAAAGGAGTCTTTTTTTAAGACCATTAGGATCTCATTCTAAAGCCAATATCATACTGTTAACTACATATTTATGTAACAAACTGCCATTAACCATACACTATATATAGCATACAAGCTATCTAAAAATGTAAATACCTGCAGCTTGAAAAATTGTGAATAAGATTGATGGAAAACATTATTGTAACGTTATACGGCTAACAATGGCTTTTGTAATTGATGGGTTTAAATTACATTTTGGACATATCTGCATATCTAACTTGAAAACTAACATGAAATAATTGTTTTTGCCCCCCAAAATGGCAAAAAGTACTTTATTCATGGTTGCCATGGCAACCATCCAGACATAGCACAGCATTTTTTTTTTTTATTTTAGACTTTTCAGCCCTGTTATGCTTCTGGTCCCAACATATAAACTGTCAGAATACAATGGAAATTATCTTTCCTGAACCGATCTATGCTGCAAGTAAGTGAATCTGGAGGACCATTTACATTTATGCATTTAGCAGACCGTTTATCCCAAGTAACTTCAAGATTGGGAGAAGAAAAAAAAAAGCTATTTGTATCAAGAGTTTTGTATGGTGCTGATCCTGTGAATGTTTTGTACATGAAGATGGGTTGTTTATAGGTTCCATGAAAACCAGTCGAGCAGCGCATTACATAAGAAGAGCTGAATGCTCTGTTAGAAGGTGATTGATCTTTTTGTTGTTCAACAGAGCAAGTATCCATGATCAAGTTGTGTTAGCTTTGTGCTGTCTGAATGTTAGTTGCTCATCGAAGATCACTCCAAGGTTCCGGTGTTCAGATCAAGTAGTTCAGTCTTTGTCATGTTGAGCTGTAGATGATGGGGCTGCCTCCATGTCGAGATGTCAGACAGTTACGCAGATCGTGACCATAGTCATCAAGATGAAAGAATAGATGGATTGAGCGTCATCAACAATGGTATGAAGTATTGGAGTCTTTGGTTTTTGAACACCCTACAGGTTTCTATGCCTAATCTTAGGGCAAGAAAAAGTTAGAACAATGTACTAAAGATAATTTAATGCAATTTCTTCAAGACATTTTAAATAATTTTAATAATAGCGGACATACTGATATGCTTGATGGACAAAGGCTCACTGCATGAGTGACATTTTGGTGGACTGTCCAACTGGTGGGTCCAATCTTGAATCTTGAGAAAATAACTTGCTCCAATCGACTGATGAAAGGTACCTGTCCCCCCCCCCCAAATGTTAGGTTCTTTGCATGAGTTTTATTGTTGATTCATTTATCCCATTCAGTCTGCCATCTTTTAACAGCATATGAGGTCAAAACAGGCTTTAGACCTGAAGCTGGGATCAGACATGCAGTCTGTAATAGAGTAGAGGATTTAACATTAAGATCTGCACGGTCATTTCCTAAGATTCCAATGTGACTAGGTATACAATAAAATTTTTTTACAAATCATGTCAGTTTAATTAGCACTTCTGTTTTTTTTTATTCTGTTTTTTCTGCAGTGTTCAAGGCATGATTTGGAGTCAGATTTAATAAGACGGGTTTTAGTTTGAATTAAATTTAAGGCCATATAAGAAGAGCACTTGCTTTAGCTGTAAATACTGAACTGTGGTCTGAAATGTGGATTCCTCAATGAAGGCTGCGGATTATAAAACCCAGTGAAGTGGTGTGGGTACAGAAGATCAGAAGACCAAGAACATCAACTAATAGGAATCTTACAGTAAAAGCTTTTTTTTTGGGGCAAAAACATTTTCCTATATGAACCATTGAATGCACCAAAATATAGAGTACATACCTCTTCAACAGAAATGGGTAAGACGATTCGACTGGGGGGGAAAAAAAAAACAAAAAAAAAAAAACAAAGACTCGTCAGCAAAAATGAAATGACCTTTGAACTCTTTCCATCCATTTAGTCAGATTTAAATTTTTGACAGCTAAGAATAAATTCATTAGTTATAGAAGACCTCAAAACAAGCTCAATTTGGTGATTACACTAAAAGAGGCATTCTTATTTAAACAAATGAGTCATAAACCAACGTGACATCTACATAATGAAAACCAAGCTACAATTAATCATATAATACCCAAGCACAACAAAATCTAGAAACAAACCCACCTAACAAACGTAAACTAATCTTTAAAACCAGGATTAATTCTCATTTTAAATCCCTGTTGTTGGCCAATACTCATGTTTTCCATGACGCTTGGAATGTTTTTGAATTAAAACTCCTAGATGAGCCTAGTAATATGATCAACAGCATATAAACCTAAAAAACAGTATTATAATAATTAAAATTATTTAAAACAAACTCTAAAACAAAAAAGCCAAGCACATAATTTCAACACACCTTCATTACAATCTGCCAACAATTTTGAATGAAAAAAAAAATATTGTTTGAGCAATTATGTTTGGTAAATTAAAGTTTTTATTATTATTGGGTTGGTACATAAGCGAGGGCGACATATTAATTAACAATGTTGCTTATGGTTATATTTAAGCTTTTTACGATAGGCCAGGCCAAAATCCAATTTCTTAATGAATCTTCATGCTTAAAAAAATATATAACTCCAGGAAAAATATGAAGCATGTTTTCGCTAAGTGTCAAGGTGCAGTTTGACGTGCACACCGGTAGGTAATGACGCGTGACTGCACATGTGACCAACACATTCATGAACAAAACCGGTCTTTTTTTTTACTAAAACAGTTTTAAAAATATTTTCTTATTACAATACTTATGATATTCATAACTTTAAATTTATGGGTAATTTAAAATAAAGTGACTAATAAACGTTTTTACATTTACACAAACAATGAAATGTAATAAAAATCCACCGTAAGGATAAAACACTAATTATTAGTCGGAATAACTTTCGAAAAAATACTTAAACACGAAGAAACCGGTGAGAAAAGGCAAACACGCGCTCCAAAGTCAAGTTCAAAAGCTAAATGAAAACTTCTGCAAGGCGACCTAAAACTAAAATACTTACAATTCCTTTATCAACATCTTATCTCCTTTAGGTTCGCGTGTGCCACATTCAAACTAACTGTAAGAGAATGTATTCGTCGATTCCTAGATTCTTCCCTCCGCCACTGGTTTCAACCCAAGTTCCTGCTTTTCTCATTTCTTTTAAACTCATTTCCTGAAAGATGTCGACAGGAGAGCCGCGTCGTCATCACAACCACACCTACTTGTACAGGAACCGTGACAGGAGCCAATCTGATTGGTCAAGAGTTTGCACAGACCCTTGCGCCACACCCTACCTTTACTATGACCACGTTCACTGCTTGCTGATTGCTCAGTTTTTATTCCCGTCAGGGAAGGGGAAGTGTTTCACCTGCTTCACGTCGGTAGATGTTCTTGTTGCGCTGGTTTAGGTTTAGAACAAGACCTCACACGAGATTTGGGTGTGAAGGTGTCGAGTTGCTGTTTAATTCTTAAGCCTATCCTCGACCGGACCAGACTTTCCAGTGATGAAAACTAGTCTTTCCCCATTCCATGTAAATTTAAGTACAAAACTGGTGCTGAACTTGTGACTTGAAAAGAGGTTTAACGTTTGAACTAAAATGTTGATCATTAGTGTGAATCTTCTATAATTATAAGAATTTCAAAAGAAAAACATTTTCTGAGAGAATACTTGGTCTTTTCTAAACGATCAAAGTGACCTGAACTGATAGATAGAGCCATACCGCCACCTGTTGTTCTGATTATTCAGAAATTGTCTTCCGTTCAGGAGGAGCTCATTATTTAGCTTTACAAAAACTAACTATGTGAATTCCCCTAGCCAAGGGGTAAGAGCCACAAGAATCTTGGAATAAATCTAAATATAACTGCAAGCAGTGATCTGGCGCCAAGTCGCCATGAGCCAAAAATATCAAGGAACGAAAAGAAACCCGAAAACTTTTTAAGTTGACTTAAGCAAATTCAATGAAACACAGTAAACTAAATCTGGCCTTTTGCTAAAAAAGCATTCATAAAAGTTGAATAGATTCCAATTGGTTGTAGGCTGATCGATATACATTATAGGTTACGTCAAAAGTTTAGTAACTGTCACATAGACCATAGATTACTGCTGAGTTCCATTTCTCTCACTTCTACACCTTTCCATTCCACTTAGCCCTTGAAACCAGCTGAAAACATGTTTATGAAATGGTGAACCTCTACAAATGTCAGCCAAATGGTAGTTTGTAAAATTGTAAATATAAAATCAAACTAAAATTTCTAAATGTCTACAGTGTGACTTTGTTATTTGCTAATAATGGGGCATTATTCCTGACATTATTAATAACTTTTGCTGACCCATGTATGGACATGGGGCATTATTAAATCTAACATTAAACAATAGGTTTTGTCATTTTACATTTAAATTAATAAAAAACGCCTAGATTTGTGGGTCTCTTTGGCCATGCTGGTGGCCAATTTCAGGTTAGAAAAAAATGGTCCGGCCCCATGGTATAGTAGACAACAATTGTAAAAATCAAAGATATCTTCGGACCTCAAGTTGCTGCAATTAAACCTTTTATTACCCTGTGGTCATAGAGGAATACCAGTTTTTATAAAGATATGTTAATATCATTGGAAGAGCAGCATTCAAATTTTTGCATCTCCTGACCACTAGAGGACATTGTGCTGTTGTGTTGAACTGTGCAGGCAATCTCAGGCTGTAGTCCTTATAATATACAAAAGTGTTGAGTAGATATTGCCTTATGATCATTTTAATGAACATCACCATATGATTGTTTGCTAGTTGTTTAGATATTTATGTGAAGAGGGTGTAAAGATGATCCGGCACAGATTATTTTTTTTTTTTAAATTAGGTAAGTAATTTTGTTTCTAGACTATATGGATCAAGAGTTATTAGCAAAAACACAAGTGAAATTTTGGCATAGTGGTGGTGCTAGAGTCCAAATTGCATCAGGTGACTCACAAGACCCAGTTTAATAAATGTGCCAAATTTCTTAAGATTCCCACAGTCGGTTCAAGAAACTGCCATTGACTTCAATGGCGGTAGAAGACTAAACGGTAATACAAATGTTAACCAATATTATGCATCATAATAATTTCATGTCACAATCGTCTCTCCAGAAATAAAGCCAAACTAACAATTATACAAATTACATTTTTATTTTCATATATGATATTTTGTTGAACATTAATTCAAAAAGTTGCTAAATGTAATAACACAAAAATGCTAAGGATAGTAATGCACTCACAAAAAAGGGGGAAACTGTACACATACACATGATTGAAATCACAAACTACAAAGTAGAAAAAAATCAACAACAAAATTAACAAAAATTACATTACAACACGATACCATAAAGAGAGGCGTTAAAGCTGATCTTTCCCTCTCTTTTAATTTTGTGTAGTATGTGTGTGTTCCATGCACATACACAAACAATGGAATAATAAAAGCATATTCAAACTGAATTGTTGTGACTAAGGTGAAGAATGACAATCTAAGGCAGGGGTGGGCAGCTCTTGTACTTAAGAGTATCACAGCTCTGTACAGTTTAGCTGCAACCTTCATTGAACGCAATATTCCCATTAATTAAGCTTGTTTGGAGCTACTGGTTTGTGTGTTGAAGCAGTGTTGGAACATAAACTTACAGAACTATGGCACTCAAGGTTGCCTGCCCCTGATCTAAGGTATGGCAGTAAGGAAAAAGTGCTGTTTCTTTAATTCCGAGAGCAAATGGTTTCACTCTCACATTCATTGCGCTTAGTACAGTACTGCATTGGTTCTGAGATCTCTAATGCAGTCCATGCATCGCCTCGGCTCGGACTATATATATCCACAAAAACTGTGACGGACAGTAAACAGATTTGAAAAATCCTTCTGATAATCGGTCATCGAATACAGCCAATGTTGAGAAGGTAGCATACATGGGTCCTGTTCATCCAGGACGTTGTGATTAACAGGTTCATTGACAGATAAAATACTGTTGAAGTGAGAAAAGTCATGACTTAAACATCTTTAAAAACCTCAGAAATGTTCAGTGATAAACATGAAGTCAACAATTGTGGAGTTAAACATTCCGAACTGATTTCACAACTTAATTGAGCTAATCCCAATGGAAGGACTCTATCATATCCTTGTCTATCATTGACATAATCTAAAAAAAAACAACATTTTTTTTCTGTGAAAGGGCATAATACTGGCCTGCAACTCATTTTAACTCCCCAGAATATGGGTTTCCAAAGGGATTGTCTTCAAGCATGTGTCTCCCTTTTTAATTGCTACGCATTAAATTCAAGTTCTTATCGCCAAAGATTGTGCCAGCTATGATCTATGTTCAGCGACCACCACAGAAATCTGCTAGCGTTCTATTCTTGAGAGCACCAATAAAATGCCATTCAGTTGATGAATCAAGTTGAACATAATCAAAAGCATCTTGTTTGGCGAACAAGTGTAATTACCATGTATTTGTGTACTCTGTGATCCAAAATTAAGCACCACTCAAAACCCTAGTGCAATATGTGGCAACCAAACTAAGAGTACAATTAGGCCCTGTTTTTATTAGGTATTAAGATGTGCTTTGGTTAATCTGAATGCAAGTGGACAGGTGTACAAAAACAGGTGTTCTAACGGTTAAAGTTTTCAGAATAGTTCAATATTGAGGTAGTGAAACAAGCATGCTTTTGAACTGTCACCAGTCAAACAGGGCATTGAAGCCCATGAGCCAAACTGAATTTAAAATATGAACAAAATGATACTGCAGTTATTACCAGCACCAGATCAAGGGGAGTCTGGCCCAGCACTCCTTGCTGGAGTGGCGTTCTAATGCAAGTGTACCTGCAGAAAAACAGATGAGCACTGAACAATTCCTCCATACCTAATCCATGCACCCCCCTATAAGAATATTGGTCTTCTGGGTACACTACAGCATACGAAAGACAATACCGACCTTTACTACCTCGGCAGCTGGTGCTGTTCTATACGTACAAACAATTAAACATATACAACTAACTGTATATTTGGGTGTTAGGATTTTCTTCTATTGTTTTGTGGTTTAACAATTCGCCTATTTCACGAAACCGCTAATTTTGGAACGAAATCAAGGCTCCGGTGGGAAGTCACCCAGAAGTAGAATATTGTTTCGCCTACGTGTTCTAACTCCTAGAACACATAGGCGAAGCACAATATGTGCAGTCATATCATTTTGCTTTTGGAGGCAAGAGACAGCTCTTTGGGAATGCAGCCGGACAAGACAGTTCTGTGAGGTTATGATCCCGAACAACTTTGATGAATTTTTGAATGAGCAAAACAACATTTCAGATGCTGTGCAATGTCCATTTGTAATAACATCCGCAGCCTCAACCCAGTTCCGACAGAAAAACGCATTGCGTAGAGATTTATTCAATTTCCATTGAAGTTTATGCACATTTTTTCTTATCAGAATTTTTTTTGTCCTACTGGGTGCTTGAGCATCTTGACATTTCTATCCAGGGTTTTTTTTATGCGCAATACGCAATGTGCAATATTCCATAAATGCACAATATTCCACAATGTGCAACAAAATAAGTAAATGGAAACACAGCTACTGTTGTGTAAATTGCTTTAGGAATGTGTTGTAATAAAAAGTCTTTATCTGATTAATGTAATATATTTTACGTTATTTTCTATTTTCAATAAAAGTATTTGCAGCCCAATTGATTGAAAATCTTGGCAGTAGTTCCAGTTTGTAATCAACGCCATGGTTGTTTTACTCTACTTCCAGGTTTCTTCCCATTGGAGCCTCTGTTTCATTCTTAAAAAGGTGGCTGCGTAAAATGTCACTGCAATTCTCCCACCTGCTATAACTAGAGCAGCGATTGGGTTGACATAGGGTTAGGGGGTGTGAATGGATTAGGATTGGATGGATCAATCCACACCACCACTTTTAGGCTGGAACTACACCCCTCTTGTTTAAAGTGATCTGCCGTGCTTCAACACACCAAAGCGGCAGACCAGCTCTTGGTGGAGTGATTGTCCCAATATTATCCAGCTGCAATACTGGAGTGCTACAGTTAGGTACCATGCTGTTGGGAACTGAGATATGTCAAACAGCCCCTCCATCTAATTAGAGAATTAGGTTCCCATCTATGGTTAGAGTTAGGGGGTTGGGAAAGAGTTAGATATTAAACACTAGAGGACGCTGTTTGTGCGTTGGCCCCACTCCAGCATTGCAGCTGGACGCAACTCGGTTGTCCAGCGTTTTAACGCCTAAGGTTATGGACACGCAAGAGCAAATACAACAATACATAATAATATCTTTTATCTACTAAAGTATCACTCTTTTTTGGACAAAACTTTAGCGGGAATGTTTCTCGGGATCCGTTCAACCATAAAACATCTTAATACCCAGTGCCAACTGAGTCTCTTTGTGCAAATATGTGAAAACATGACAGTATTGCAGGTTAATACATCTGATAACAATTAAAGTGAAGAACCCTGATTCATTTTTTGTGAGGAAAGAACCTGTGAAACTCAACCAGTAGTTCTGCATTGGTGAAGTGGCACAGCCAGACTGATAAAGTATTGCTGGTGAAAATCAATCAGACCAGTTCATCTAGATCCTAACGGGAGCGTACTCCTCTGATATCAAACCTAAGAGACCCAAACGACTTCCTATACTGTTCAATTGGATCGAACCACCTCTCATGTGTAGTTTGAATGTGCTGCATCTGTATGGCTAAACAAATCAAATCCCTCCTCCACACAGTGAAATTGTGTTATATTACATTCTCATTTTATCTGCCAGGTCAGAAAATGCTGCTGTTTCATGCTCATGCTGTCCGTAGCATGCTGGTATAAATCTGGTTGAAGTCTGCTTCCATACCAAGCAGAATTGCTTATGAAAGCTATGTCTTGCATGTACAAGAGGTCAAATCAAAGTCTTCCCAGTCGCAGAAACAAGCTTGACCACTGACAGTTCCATTAACACTAGTAACACATTTCTGGAAGCATCATCAGGGTCCTCAAACCTGAGAGACTCTGCTTCCTGTTTAATATCTCTTTGCTTTACACTGTTCTTTTCTTTCTCATCACGCAGTACACAATGTGTGTTTCGATAAAAAGTCTCAAGACCTCACTTTCACAGTGTCCATTGTTTGTAAATGTGTGAATGTGGCACGGTGAGGACTCTCGGTTGCTTTGGCTGGATTTGTACCGGTCTGTTTTGAGTGTTTGTGCTGCATGAGTGTATGTGAGAGACAGAAGGAGGAACCATCACTTTCTGGGACCTGATTTTCCCTCCTCTTGTCACCCTCTCTCACTTCGTTCTCTCTTGTCATCGTTGTTTGCACTTCAAACGAAGGCCTCGGTGTTGGTGCCGTTGTTGATCTGCACGTAGATTTTGGGGTCATCCTCACGCTCATCCTTTTCTCTCTGCAGTCGTCGACCATAGCACAGCAGGTATAAAGGCAGGCAGAATCCCAGAATGGTGAGGAACAGCAAACCCACATTGACCTATTGAGGATTCAAGAGAAAGTAATGAGATGCTTGAATAGCAGGAAAAAGTGGTATTTGTACACAGAGCACAGATTTGGAGGTCATACTAGCTGCTTTTTTAAATGTAGAAGTTATATTTGGGGTGATTTTGTGCATTTATTGGAAAGGATAGTGATAGAATTGGGAATCAGCAAAGGTCATTAGAAATATTTTTCAAGTTTTCCCTCTTACACAGAAAAAAAATGAATCTAAGCAAAGCTGAAAAAGCTTAAATTTTGATTAAAAACCTTAATTGTCTTATTGTAAGAAGAATTATTTAATTACTAAGTTTATATTTTGAGAAAATATGACCTAATTTCAAAAAAAGTCTTTATTCTGATCATTTAAATTCTTGATTTAAGAAACTTTACAAAACCAAACTTTGATTTTGCCACTAAACTTAACAAGAACTCAACAAATTCTTACTTCAAGAAGGCTACGGATGTCTCATTAAAACACCCCTCTCAAAACAAGAAAAAAAATACTGAATTATAGTTAAACTCTTCTTTGATTAGCAAACTATATGACAAGGTGATAGGCAAACTCGACTTGATTCACAAATTTATTCACAAATGAATCTGTCATTTTTATCATGGTTGCTTCAACGGCAACAGATAATAGATTAAAAAATAAAAATCACGTTGTATGACTAAATAATTTATTTCCATTTTATTTTCAAGCTTTTTTGCTCAAAATCTTGTGCAGGTCTACAATTTTGTCCCTAGTGTCCGTAGACACCTCATAATAAAGAGGTGGGAAAACTTGAAAGAACACTATAAGTGCACACAGGCTGAGCTATCAGCACCAATACTGACTGTTTTTTTTTAAATACATTGTAAGGAAAGCTGTTGTAAAATCTTGTTCAATTTATTTTTCTTCATGATCCAAGAAGGTGCTTTTATTGCATGTGTTGTCAGATGTAACTTACATCCAGTCTTTGGTACATATAAGTGGTACCTATACTTTCGTTGAATGTAAAATAAAGTTTACACACACTGGCAACTGGCAAAGGTTTAGTTTGATTTAGATTCAGTTTGATTGATAACACAAACACATTTTCACTCATATTCAGTTGTTGGATGAATTTGAAAACATTACGTTTGAAATGTTTGGTGTGTTTATTGTTAAACAACTCTGTTTACTCTTTTTAAATCATAGAACCTCCTCGACAACTACCTCAAGAGACTTCAGGCTGCCGAGGTCTGAAGTAAACAATTAAAAGATGACCTCAGCCATACACTGTGACCTCCACTCCCCTTTTTCTTTAAGAATAATCAAATTAAGTTTATTTTATTTAAATTGTTTGTTACATGATTTCCATTTAACTGCTTCATCAAGTAATTTAAGGAGCAAAAAAGTGAGTTGTGGATGATATTTTTCCCAAATCATTCATTCATTCATTCTTTCATTTACCAACCCGCTAATTCCCTTTCGGGGCCACAGGGGTCTGCCGGTGCCTATCTCCAGCACACATTGGGGGAGAGGCAGGGAATTTAGATTATTAAATTAACCACATGTTTTTTGGGATTAAATTAACCACATGTTTTTGGGAAGAAACCCACTCAAGCACGGGGAGAACATGCCCCTCCTTCCAGGAAGGACACCAATGAGCCTCGAACATACAACCTTCTAACAATAGGCCACAGCGTCACCCTCCAAATACCTTCATATGATGCTTTATTTAAAAATTAAATTGGGTTTCATAATGTTAATATAATGATACAGCCCTTTTTATCCTTTTCAGGCTAAATGCAGTGTTTCCAAATGTGAGATGGACAGAATCCAGTTTTTAAATAAGAGTCATAGTGTTTGGAATTTTGTAGGAGGCCAGAACAGTACCCCATGCAGATTCACAATATTGCACAACACAAATCTGCTTAAAATGAAATTGCATTGCTGACAACAGAAGTGTTTGCCGGTGAAAACATTTCTTAAACAGCTCAGGTCTGAACCTTAATAAGTGAAAACAGGTCTTTTGCAATAACTCTTTTCTCACCCAGAGTGGGTCTCCATCCAGAGGGCCCATCATGGCCATGAAGAGAGGCTGCTGCAGCAATGCGAAAAGTGCACTAATGAGGGACTGCATTCCTGTCAAGCTCCCAAACTGAGAGGACGGGTACCTGCACACAGAAGCACAACCACAGCTTTGTGAACTTCTGAACACTTTTATTTAATCCAAACAAATATAGGGTTTCACTAAGAAGACTGAATTTGAAAATAAACTTGCACCTAAAATTTTAAAAACAATCGTGTGTAAACCCAAGTATAAATAAACTCATGGAAAAAAATACTTTTTTGAGGGGGCAAACTTTTTTTGAGTTACATGAACTAGGGTGTTTAGGGTCTTGTTTAGTCATTCCACCAAATGGGTGCCATTTCATATGTATAAATATTTAATTAATAAAGAAATAGCTTCATAAATAGATTTTAATTCTAATAAAAGGGTTCTCCATACTATTCTCATTGCAAATGTAAGCTATTACATTTAAAATATTGATAAATCCACATAAAACACTGAAAAATAGCAGTCTCTGATGCAACACATAAAATATCATTATTAATATCGTTTAAAAAGAACCTTTATTTTGCATTGATATGTAAATCCATACATACTGTCATTTATTTACACAAAAATCTAAACATTTTAGTCATGTGACTCTTTCCTGTTACCCTAACCCATCCCCCCTCCTGAAAAACAGGGGAATTTCCTTAGTCACTTTATTTAACAGAAAGTTGCATCACATGAATTTTGTGATGATATCATCGAGCGTCATTTAAAAAATACTATTCTGTACCTCAAATTTAATTAGTTTAGTGTAAAATGCACAAATTTGGTAAAAAGAAAAAAACCCAGAATTTCTTGGTTTTATAATCATGTGCACCATGTGGTTATTGAGCATGTGTTTGATAAATCTTTGCTAAAAACTCACTCCTGTTACTTTCAGCCCTGCTAATTATATAAAGCATACCAAGAGGGTTTAACATAAACTGTACTCACACAGCAGCATACAAGCCACCAACTGCCGAGTGAATGAAGCCTCTCACAATGGTGTGCAGCACAAAAGACAAGATCTAGGATGAAAACAAGAAACCAGAGTTAAAATATGTTCTCCAAAGGCAACTTCTCTCTTTGTAACACGGTTAAATTTTGACTTGCTAGCTGTAGCACTAAAGCGACCACAGAGGGGTGCTGTGATGCTTTTTCAGCCGTATTGATCCACTGCAGTCCCATCTCTGCACCATCTCCTCCCTGGTTGCCGCTCTGCTTCCCTCTCACCTACCTGAAGAGGAAGATTATGCACCAGGCAGGTCATCCCAAAGCCGACCAGCAGCAAATTAGTGAAGATGAAGGCCCGGGTGGCGTTGCAGATCTTCTGGATCTTCTTATCCCGTTTCTTTGGCTGAGTAGGGTCTCTGGAGGAAACGCTAAGTGTGAGTAGTGCTATTGTAAAGAAGCCTGAGAGTTATTATAGCTTGAGTACGCTGGAAAAGGTAATCGTTGCACTCACTTTGCGACTTGTTTCTCATTTTCGTCTTCGCATTCTTTGAGCTTCCAGTCCATGATGTATCCAATGACAGGAGCCGTAAGGAGACACAGTAACTGCAGCACCCCAAATATTGACGTGTAGGTGCTCACTGAAGGAGAAAAAGAAGTCTTCAACCACACAGGGGCCAGTTATGATTGATAAAATAACAATAGTGATGCTGAGTAGCAAACTTGAAATGGGTTGAAGCGTTCTGTCTTGCAAAAACAATATAATAAGACATGTTTTAAAAAGACTTCTTTTTAATAAAATGACCATGAAAGATTCACAAGATGTTAACGCTTCACATGTGGGCAAGAACGGCCTATGAGTTCATAACATAAAGGATAGACGTAGAGATGAAGGGTCATGATGCATTCCATTGATCTCAGACTGACAAGGGTTGAACTTTCATGAAGCAACAGGAATCAATGTCAAGTGACGGTGGAAAAACAATAAGATGGGAGCGTGATGGAGAGAGGACTGAGACAAATGAACTGAGGATGCATCTCATTTAGCCTGCAGTCTTACCCATTTCCATCCTCTCCACTGACATCAGCACAAGCGAGCACAAACAGAAGATAAGAGTCAGAGCAAGGAATTAGCTAAATGAGAACCGTCTGGTCCATACACAGGTTATTAGACAGACATAACTGTTCATAAGTTTCAGAAGAAAGCTGCAAAAGGAACAGAGTGAACAGTGTTTTTGTTTAATTATACAATGTTTTTTAGAACACCCCACCCCCACCAACTTTTTTTTCACATGGTTGGTGAACCACTAAACAAACCATTTTGATTTTCAGAAGTCTACCTACATAACCTTCCTTAGTTTTTTGTGGCAACGCTTTGTATAAATTCCACAACAAACCTGAAATTGTACCAAAAAACGTTCACATTTTTCTTTTTTTTACTGTAAACATTAAAAAAATTGAGAATGAACAGATTTTTTTATAAATAAAAAAAAAAACAGGCGAACCTTTCTTAAACCATATACTGTTCCAAGAACTTTTTGCACTATTGTGCTTTTTTTTGTAAAAAAACAAAGTTCTCACAGGCATTGTACTTCCAAGGGTTTCCCCTTCTTTTCACCACTAGATGGCACAGATTTGACGGCTGTAAAATGATACTGAAAGATGATTTTAATTTTCTTCCAAATGATGTCATAACTCTTGTAATGTTATTGTAAAACCAAAACTATCACAACTAATAACCTTTTTTTAACCTACAATTATGCGCATTATATTCAAAATCAAACTGAAACAACAGATGAGTCGTGTTTTTCCTACTTATTTCGAAATAGCCAGAGTGATTGGCTGTATATTTAAAATAAGATATTTTAAATATTTTAAACTTAAAATTTCTTATCAACACCAAACAAACATTTTATGAGATGCAGGGGCATCAACAGCAGCAACATCACAGACATGGGGGAAGTGGGTGTTTTAATAGACACACTTTTGTTTGAGAGTTAAGTTACATACGAACAATAAACATTTATATTTATATATTAATTTACAAAATATCAACATTTCATTGTCTATTGTTGTTATTACCAACACAATGTAACAATTAAAATCTTCAAGTCTTTAATGTTACAAGTATAGTATTAAAATGGAAAGTCTTTGATCGCTTTGTATTGAAACCCTAACTGGTCTTTTCAAATGCAACGATCTAGGCTAAGCTTAACTGAAAGATCCATCGCCAGATCAAGAGAATGATAGAATAAATTCAAAAACAGTAAAAGCTTTTTATCTTTTTATGACAAAATGTGCAGAGTAGCAAACAGATTGTTTGCCATTGCAACCAATTTGGCAAATCTCTTTCTCAGCTTATGAAAATCATAGAGACATGAGGGTCAGTTCATTTTACTCGTATTGACATGATGAACATTATATTATTTCATCGCCCTATCCATGGAAACCAGACTGTTTACCATAGCAACCCAATTTGGCATATATTTATTTCAGCTTAGAAAAAAAACATAAAAAGATGGGGGTTGATTTATTTTACTCATAATGGGCGCGAGGAACATTATAATATGTCACTGGTCTCTCCATAGCAACCAGTTTAGAATATCTCTATCTCAACATCAGAGTTGGCATGCAAACTTTAGCCATCTAGTTAAATCTATTTTAGTGTAAAGGAACGAATAGGAGCTAATCCATTGTGCCCTGTTGCAGAAGTATCATTCAGTAACAGCAAAAAAACTAATATTTGTAACGTCGGATAACCCTTCTGGTAGCATGGTTGTGTTACATGCAAATTACACACCTTTGTTGAGGTCTTTTTCAGCCAGAGACTCCAGGATGTTATTCATTGCACCCATGTAGAAGATGAGTCTCAGCTGAGTCACACACATAGTGATGAGACTGAGCAGGAAGATGGGGCTGAAGATGCTCCTCATGAAAGACTGGGCTGGAAAACAAAAACAATTATGTTCTAATTGTATAATACCTTTGTCTAAGTATTAAACGATTGATTTTTTTCCACTCTTTAATACATTTTATTAACACTCTTGATCATGTTATATTATTTTTACTTCAAATGCCTTACTTTTACCACTTAATTACTGTTTAATCATTTAATTATGTGTATTTAAACTTTGTGGGGAGTCATTGAAAGGCACTCTAAATAACAGCCACCAAACTTTGTAAAGACATCCAAATTGGTTTTTATTTTCAGATTGGTACCTCTAATGAAGTCTGGGAAACCACTGAGATTTCTGGGAAATTTTCAATTGGTTTTACATGGGGTCAAACTTTGAGAACCTTATAGAAACTTCAAACAGACCACAACAGATAACCAGTCTGTGCAGGAACACATCAACAACTGTGCAAAAGCATTTGAACCCCATGGACTCGAAGGGATTAAATATGTACTATGGACTTATAATGGCCACGGAAAAGAATCCTTTATGAAGACAAAACATCATAGAGAAATGGGAATTTGCTTATTTTGACACTTTTGATTCTTATTTTGAATATTTATTTTCATAACAACAGTGAAAGCTCCCTAGAAACAAAACAGTTTACCCTAGAAACCGTATTTTCTGAACTCTATCCCAGCTTTGGCAAAATATAGAGGGGGTTGGTTTATAAGACTTAAAGTGACAAAGGGAAATTTTATATTATGCCACTAACCCCTCCATAGCAACCAGACAAGTTTACCATGGCAACAATTTGGCATGTCACCATCTCAACTAAGGAAGATCATAGAGACGTGAGGGTTGGTTAATATCATTCATATTGGCATGGGTCACTAACTCCTCCATAACAACCAAAAGTTTTACCTTGGCAACCAATCCCTTTTGCTTATAAAAAATACTTTGAAACTTTTTTTTTTACTTGGGTACAAACTTTAGCCATCTAGTTATTATTATTATAGTATCCTGACCACTAAACTACATGGACCCTTTACAATTAGCATATTAATTAAGCATGTTGTTGCTCCAGTGTGATGGAACAGCACTGTGAACCTAATCACCTCACATTTAAGTAGGATACTGCCTTTAAACCCGGAAAGGGTATGTAGAGCATGAAGAATGTTGGCATGGAAAATTACACTGGGTGTGCTGGTGCTTGAATGGCTAGGCAACACGTCAATGCCTGGCATAGGAACACTGGAGTGTGCAGGTTGGTTAATAATCCACTAACTCCAGATCCATAAAAGCCACTTCTGTCCACCAACCAGATCTTTATAGTGTGTTTCCAGGTGCACTGGGAATCTGAGCTCAGTTCACCTGATTTTCCTGAAACTAATGTGCACACACAAACATCCCACCTCTTTATGTTAACACAAACAGACAGTTTCCAGCTGCCAGACAGAAACCGATGGTGGTAATGGAAACTCTGGGTGGTACAGGCATTAGCACTCTAAGAATCAGCATTAGTATGTTTCTCAAAGCTCTAGTCACATCTCCAACTGTGTCCCTTAAACAGTTACCCTCTCAAACTGCCACAATCTGTCAATTTTACTCCCATGCCCGTGGATTGCAGTCTGAAATGATTCTACGCTCCGTTTACTACAAAAGAACACAAGTAGAATCCCCGTTGAGGGTTGCAGAACCTTTAAAAAAATGGACTAGTGGGAAGCAAGTGCACTTTTGACATTATTCCGACTGCTTTGACGTGAATTTGGAATAATTGCACACCAAAGATTTAGGTTAGTAGAAGCAAAGTGCAATCTCAGCATGTTGTCGAAGTCAAGGGGTTCATCAAACTAGACACGTCAGAAAGTACAGAAGGAATCCCCATGAATCTAAAGGGGGTTCACTGAGAAACCATCATTAACGTCGCCCACTGTCTGCCTGAATGTGTATGAATGCCGAAGGGGAGCCATGAGAGGAAGAAGGTGTTCACTGCTGAAAGCCAAGTCACTCTGTGTTCTGTACTCCAGTTCTTGCTGCAAGATGCTTGAATGGCACGTTACATAACTGCCTTAACTTAAAACTTGATGAACAAGGAGTTTGACTGCTTTTAACAAAATAAACAAGTTTTGCTTATCAAAAGAATTTTGTTTTCTTTATGAACAAATGGCCCACGGTCTACTTTTATATGAACTCTAGTAAAATTGAGCTCAAGTAGAAACACAATTTTAGGCTACCTGTTTGAGAAACATTTCAAATTATTGCAAATGCGAATCTCACCTTCTTCATCAGCCTTGTTTTGGACCTCCAGATCGAGGGTGGACAGGCAGAGTTTATTGCCATCTTGAGTAGACAGTTGCTTTGGATTGGTTTTTATGGAGTTGCCAACACTCAGGCGCCGTCCAACAGTGGTCACCTGTCTGTAGAACTGTTTCCCTGTGATCTTGTGGTCAAAGCCCAGCCAGCTGAACTTGATCTTCACACTAGGAAATTAAGCAGTGGTTAACTCAAGCAGAACTTTGTTACCACTGGCACAGGGGTGCTCACACTTTTTCAGTTGCGAGCTACTTTTAAAATGACCAAGTCAAAGTGATCTACCCGCTACAAAAATGTAAAACGTCAATCAACAAACAAGTATTTTCAACTTTATTGAGAATTGACAAAACACTCATAATAATTATTTACATTTTTTTGTAATAACGTGAGATTAATTTGATGACTTGCACTGAATTGAATCATTAGAACAGTTGTGTGTGACCTGAACTTGGTGGTAATAGAGTGATTTTTATGGGAGCAATTGAGCTTTGATCCAAATAATCAAGAATAAAAATGATGCTCTAATAAATTTTTCAATATTTATTGAAACTGAGTCGTGCAGTACAATATACAGGTGAGGAGTGGCGTGTTGCTTGATTTTGGTTGTAATAGAGCAATTTAGAATGAAGTTATGAAGCATATTCTGGAAATACGAAAACAAAAAATGAAAACATATTTTGGATCTGGTCATTTGCAGACGGTCCCTAAGTGATTCCATGTCAGCAGGTTGCACATAGACGGTAATGTGTTTCTACGAATGCCGAGGGAAACATATTTTTATAAAAAACTTTTGTAGTTTGTTCGCTACATAACACAGATTAAAAATATGTATTATTTGTTTACTAAGAACATTCTGGTCTCAAGCTATTGAGCAGAGAAAACTGAATCCGTGACTGGTCGATCCCGATCGACATAATGAGCACCCCTGCACTGGCACATATTTAATGCAATTTGATTGGTGGTTAAAAAAATGATTTTTTTCAGACATTCTAAAGGTACTAAGTGATTGTAATTCTTACAAATTAATGTAATTGTAACTGAAGAAATTGTGCACTTGCATTATTTTGAATGTTTAAGATGTTTAGTAAAACTATAGCATCTATTCTATGGAATCAATGATTAATCAATCAGTGACATTAATAGCCTCCCCTTCTGGTCACATAAGAAATAGTTCTTCTGAATGAGTGACTTCTGAATATGAGTGTTCATTTAAAGCACTTTTGGGCGATAAATTGATCCCTGTGATGGGATCTATCCCAGTTCTGCTGATCCTTGTGATGGGATCTATACCAGATTTTTGGTAAAACTAGCATTGTGTGTTTTAGTTGCATTTTTCATTACACTTTTTAATGTAATTGTGGTTTAACATACGTAAAGTCCATGTCCTCCGGTCCAGGGAAGGGTTCAAGTGGCCAGTTGAAGAAGCAGTTGATGAAGACCAGTCCGGCACAGCCAGCCCACACCAGAAGGATGGTGATGAAGGCCACACCAAGGTCATAAATCACCTGAAAGAACGACACTCACAATCAATATTACCAAGTCCATCTGTTTGTATAAAAGATGGTTTTATCCCAGATTTACCTTAATTCCTGGGAAGGTGACAGCTGATGATGCATAGGAACCAATCATAAGAGCAATGAAGGTGGAACGAAGATCCCCAAACATGTTAGGAAGCTACAAGGGAGTCAGATATAAGATATCATCATTCTCGAAGCTATGCTAACAAGGAAAACAAATAAATGATCCATATTGTGAACAAGAGTCATGAGAAAAACAAGAAGAGCTGTAACAGGATCTGATACGACAGAGGTCATGAAAGTAAACATGAGATCAGGGCTAGAGTGATATTCTCTGGTGTTGCATGCCATGAATATTTTTAGCATGTGAGAGAAAGTGTGAGGGGCTGAGTTTTTACAATGCAGTTTGCTTGAAGCAAAGAGGGGGAGTACAGTACTGAGTGTTCTAGCTGGGACACAACTGCCTGATGCCAGCGAAATAATAATAATAGGAAGAGTCTGAACGCTAAAGACAAGAGAGAGAAAGGAGGCAGCGAGCAAGAATAATCAATAGTACTCTAATGGAGATTATCCAATCCCTAGTGGACTGTTGAACATTTGCTGGCTTTTCTACTTAGTGTTTGTATCATCATACATCGGAGAGGGCAGGACAAAAGCCGGTGTAGCTCTGAACTGTGGGTTTCTCAAGGAGCCCAAAAGTTAATGCCAGGTGGATTGAAGACAAAACATTGAACAGAAGTGAATGAAAATGTAAATGGTGAGTGAATGTGGCATTACAATGGGAAAGAAACCTACTGAAGGACTGATGTCATCATTATTTTAGAATACAACACTTGGTGGATTATTACTATTGCCCCTCAACCTATTTGCCTACAGACAAAAATCATCAATCTGTTCATTTAAAAGTAGATTTTAACAGTGAAAGCAACATTAAAGATCTCTCCACACTAATCCAAATTGAGATTTGCATGAATATTTGGATGGCTCTTCAGCAGGGGGCTCTTCGTCTTGTTTGAGGAAATATTGATGCAATGACGCTCCATGCCTGAAGATGGCATTAACGGTATATGCACTCCACACCACAAGCGGAAACAGAGAAGTGAAGAAATCAAGGAACACAGAAAAATGTTGGTGGTTGATCACTGGGAGCTTTTTGACAAAAATGAAAAGAGGATTTGTGGTGCGCTACTTTTGTACGAAGTCGTTATGATATACGTTGTTCCTGCAAAAAAAACAAAACCCTACATGGTCATCCATTCATTAGCACCACTTGTTTGGTCAGATGTGTGATGTCCTGTTGGCACCCATGGTTTTCAATCGAGGCACTTTGTCGCAACAAATTGCGTCGATGGGCAAAAGGGACGCTCTTTCAAACTTTTGGCAGTACTTGGTAGCAATCACAAATGCCAGTTGTTTCTTGTACCAAAGTCCAAACAACTATTTTATCTCTGCATTTCACTATTTTAATCAATGTCTTAATTTTCTTTAAAAAATTTTCATAAAAAAACTTGTTTTTATGGTTGGATTATCATTTCTTTTTATTCTTTGTTTCCAATGTAAAGCACTTTGAATTACTCTGTGTACAAAATGTGCTTTACAAATAAACTTGTCTTGGCTTGCCATGTATTTGTTCACCAGGTTTCCAAGTTTCTCCAGGTTCACCAGGCTCCACAATCAGTTTTTAGTTCTAGTTCTAGTTTCTAGAACAAAAATACACCACAAACAGGAAGTTACAAGCTCTTTAAATGAGGTAGCTCAAAACGTTTTTTCCTTCTTGGAGAATTCCCTCTTTCCTTCCTCACTTTCCCCTCCCCTTCATTTGTTTCATTTGTTTCTCCAAGGCCATGCACTTCAGACTTAAATCAAATCCATATGTTTAAGTTAAAAAAAGCAGCGATTTTGGTTAAATCTTACTTTCAGAGGCTTTAAAATAGGTAAACTAAAACAGATTAAATTTCTATACTGATGGAAATGGTTTGCAGACACTTCTTTTGAGACTGACATGTGGCAGCTCAAACCTTAAACTCCTTCCTTTTAATTAATCCATTTTTTACGGGATTAACATCTGTAGCATGGCTGAGCCAAATCTTTTTTGTTGCCTTCTGTTCTGAGTCAATGTCATTCTGCAATATAAACCCAGAACCATTTCCATTTACCTGCCTGAGGAAAGGAGCTTTTCACTCAAGATTTAATGCTACAAGACCCATCATCTTTGTAATGCAGCGCAGGTGTCCTATACTCTTCATAAAAAAGGTGTAGAAAGAGTTGTTGGGTTCATAGCGAGCAAGTGTGTCCCATGGAGAACATCTCTGTAAACAATCTGTCTTCATTTTATTTTAGAATTTGTCAGGTCCTTCAACATGTCTCTTATTTTCCAGCTATAGCCTCCGTTCTTCTCTGAATCCAAAACCAAACATCTTCTTTGTACTTGTCAGCTGCTGCCATGGTCTTAATTGATGTTTCCTCAAATCTCACAGTTCAGCATGAACACAGCTTTTCCAAGAACTCTCTGGCGCTCTTCCACTTCCCGCTTACTTCACACTGCAAGAGCATGTTAAAGACAAAAAGGAAGCAAAGCCCTCCTCTGGAACCCAGACCATGCAGGCTTCATTCAGCAGCTCTAATTAGAGCAAAGGTCGTCTTGTCCTAGAGCCAAAACATCCCAGACGACACTTTCAATAACTAACGCTCGCGTACCCGGCAACCCAGGACCTGTGGCTGGAGAGTGTTTGTGTGTAAGTGTGCACGATGAGCCTTTCAACTGCAAGCGCAATGCAGAGACTAATGGCTTTTTCATGGAGTTGAGCAACATGTGAAGTACTGAGTGTTTCAACTGCACACTGTTCTTCTGCTTGCTCAGATATCAACAATCATGGCTGGTCACATGGCCTCAGATACACAGAGGCACTGAAACAAAGGCCCTTTCTTCTGCTGACATTAAACTTATCTTACATGACTGTAGAATGCTCCAGTCTTGCTTGTGCTAGAGTGAAACATTGGTCTAAAGTTAGTAGAAAACTAACATTTCCAGTAAAGACCATTTGTGCTTTGGACAAAACACTATTAAAACATGGCCAGTCAGATTTCTGGTAAAATGAAGCACATGCAGCAAAACACATATTCACATTTCTCATTTGGGTTGAACTTGTGTAATGATCAACCATACAATCAGGAAGGTGGAATATTTGTTAATTTATTAAGAACTAACCTAAATATGAATTTGTTTTTGAAACATTTTTCTACATTTACAAGCATATATTGTTACACTAAACTAAACGTTCTGTCTTAATGAAACAAGATGTTCAATTTATTCTTATTTAATACCTTTTTTTGATCAAAAAATTCAAACAGGAATCTTTGGGGTGATACATAAAACTAGTTAACTAGTTAGCATTAACAAATTTAGCACATGTCATGGACTAGCACATACACAACCTTATTGGACAACCTAATAGTGAGTTGTTTAAAAACATCTTTTGAAGGTACACTATGTAATATTTGGCTATTTAAGGACATTTTCTCACCATTTGGAGGGGTTTGATAACAACTTCTGGGGTTCAGACCGGCCCCGGACACGTGCTGTTCTGTAGACTGCTGAACTTGGCATATTATATTTACAGACGGTGAAGTATTCATCAAGTAAAAATCTAGTACGGTCCACGCACAATCCACCTTGTGCGGTCGTAGCCAGTGTGTGTGCACCGTGCTCGTTGTTCATTTTACATAACACGCTATACAAAACTATAGCCCCTCGCTGTTTCAGCCCGATTTCGGCCAATGATGAATTTTATTAGTGAATAAAAGTAATTTCAAATGACAACAAGTCAAGCAATAAAAAAAGGAGTTTTTGTTTTAAATGTCTGTTAGAAATGTTTTTGATGGAGGGGGTTGTTATTCGAACCTTCGGCCCTCTTTCTAGTTTGTCTCGTTGGGGAAAAATAATTGGGAACTCCTGCACTAAGACAACCCTCCCCACCTATTGCTGGCTCATTTTATGCATTAGAAGAGACAGAAAATATTACCCAATTATTACACTTATTTCACAAGTGGTCACATTTTCAAAGCAAACAGAAACCCTTGTTTTGTGACCGTCATGGCGGGGCAAAAACAGACTGGAGGTTTTGTCATTGGAAAATGACTAGCATCACAAATAAATATATGCTATATCACATGGCAATAATAGCGAACATCATTGATAAGTTACGGTTGGGATTTACAAATATTCCCGTTTCCAATATTGCATCACTGTTTTTACTAAAATAGTCACTTGGTCCTACGGCATTTTGTTGTGGCTAGTAGGCAGGACGGGTAAGCCTGGTTGGAAATCAATAAAGGTTACAGACACAAAAGCACTTTGATCTATGTGCATTTAAAAGGGAGATGTAGGATGTTCTGTGCTGCTCTATAAATTGTTTAACCTGAGAGCTATTTTTAACCTGAAGCTTTCCAGAGGCTGTGACTTTGCTTGATCTGTTGAGATCAAACCACACATCTTTATGAATCTGGCTCCCTCATTCGCATTTGAGCGACATATGACTGCAGAGAGGATTATGACAATGATAGTGGCTCTTTTACAAAAGACAATGAGAGAGAGGAAATGAACGCAGAACTGAAAGATGGACTCAGAGCCAGTGCAAACGATTAAAGGCTATTAAAGTCCAAATGTGGCAGGAGCATTTAGGGGACTCCTAATAAAACCACTGCAGACTCTGATGATCCACCAGGGATTTGAACATCAGGAAGCACTTGTGTATCAGATAATGACGGCATGCGGGATTTTAATCTAATGGTGCTTTCTGAACTCAAAATTTCCACCATTATAAGCTGTTTCTGTTCCACACACATGACTCAGCAACCTAAATAAGTGGGTTATAAATGGAGTGAAGGCAAGGGGAAAATGCATTAGAGCATTTGAGAGTGAGAGACTAATAGGAGAGGGTGAGTTTTATCACTCTTGCTTTGCTTTTCATACAAATATTTTGTGTTGATGTGTGATTAGTAGCCCTGGTAGTTAGTCTTGAAAGCATTCACTGGTTTCCAGTATGTTCTGGAAAGCTGGGGGTGTTAAAGTTGGATAAGTGTCAAGGCACTGTTAGGGTTCATGGCCTAACTGGCTGCTAACCCTTACTCTTTACAAAGAATTTTAAAGATGCTTGATTGCCATAAAGTACCAAACTGGGAGAGGGAAAGAGCTGGAGGAGTGGACAGATAAAAGATTGAGGTCAGACAGACAGGGAATCAGGTGGCTGTGTGGGTGGTGGGGGTTGGGGACAGCCCAGCTATAAGGCGGAAAGCTGAGTCAGTGGGCTGAGCACCGTCAGAGGACTGCGATGGATGGAAACACAAGCTCTCACTGCAGCTGTGCTTTAAACTGCTGAATGTGCAGACAGACAGAGAGATGCAAGAAGGAAAGGGAATGAAACAGGAAGAGACGCAAAATCACTCTGTATCATCGTGAGCTGTAAAATCAGAATATTTCACTTCTCTAATCTCTTTCCAAGAGTTGGCCCAGGAATCTAGTAGATGGTTTTTTTACAGTAGAGTATCCCCAACACGTATTCAACTTTGTCTCACTAGCCCCTCACAGACAGCTTTTCTCACATGGTCTCCTGTCCAGGCACTAACCTGTACTCAACTTCGCTTACCTCTAGTTGGTAAACAGCCTTAGGCTGCAGGGTGTTATGGTGGGACGGAATTTAAGATTATTCATTACAAAAAAAATGTAAAAACTTTAGATCGAATAATAGATGGGCAAATAAACATGAAGAATATTATTTCTCCGGTGATTTCACCACTGGAAATGACGTTTGCAGAGATGTTTACAAGGCATTAATGGAGTGTGTTGCATGATTGCCAGCCACATGATTGCCATGGGTTATTTACGTTGCTGACATTTCATAAGGCTGCCAGCGATTTCTGGATAAGTGTTCTAGGCCTTGTACCAAATCACAACTTTGATTCAAAGAACCCTTGACTCAACACCTAGCTATACAGTACCACCCTGTACACTCAAACAGCCTACCATTAAACTCTGGTTATCAATATCAGTTTTTTTCTTAAGTTTGGGGGCAAGCACATGGGGGGGGGGAAGCGAGGTGCAGGTCAAACTTAATATTAATTGGGGAAAATGATCATGTCCTCGCCAACATTGCATAAAGACCATGTGATGTCCATTACATTTTTTTTCTTCCTCCAAATGCTTTATTTCTGAGCAAAATTATAAGAAATCTTTTTTTTTTACTTTTTAGCCTTAATTGATAGGAGCGTATTGGAAAAGCACAGGAACTGAATTGGTAGGGTGATGGCTGAGAAATGACCCGAGGTTGGGAATCGAACAAAAATTAATAAAAAAAGAAATGAACAAAAATTGTTTAAAGTGTGAATAAGCTGGGTTGGTCGGAATTATTTGAAATGTGGTGTGTAAGAGAGACAGAGAGGAATAACTCACAGGAATAAGAAAACTATTCTTATGCAAGTATTTAATATTTTCCAATCTTCCTTGTTTTTATTACTAAAAGCCACAATCTCGAATTCCTTTTCTCTACCTCCTGGCAACAGAGCCCAAGATAGCTTGTGAATCAGAGATGCTTCTGAATCGATTATTTGGTTGAACCCTGTTCATTTGTTAGAAAATTGTAAACATTGCATATAATCTGATAACAATATTGTTATTTAGTAAAAATATGATGTGCTGGCGTGTCGCTGTGACTCATGGAATCACTTGCTTTCTCTGGGAAGACCGGATATAAGCAGTCTCCCATGATTCTTAGCTCTCTTCTCTTGAACCAATGGAATGATAGGAGGGATCATTCTCTTAGAATGATCGGAGGGAGAGCTGTTTAGAAGCCCCTTCGGGGGCCCGAGGTTGTTCTTTACAATCCCGCCTCTTGAGTCTTCAATATTAACATGATAATGTAATATTTTTTGTAACAATACCCAGAAACCAAACTGAGGCTGTAAAGAAAACTAATGTTGTGGGTTTATACAGTTTAAACACTACACTATTCTTTAATAACATTGAGCAACATACAGCAGTTCCACTTTAAATGCAGCTTATGGCCCTTACTCAGGAATGAGGGCTACATTAATATTTTACATTAAAAAGCCTCATTGTTTGAGATATAAATACCCGCGGCCAAAATGCTACATAAAAATGAATTGTTTAAATGTATACAGTTGAACAACGATTACAGTGATGCCTTATCACAGATAGTAACATTAATAAACCTCACGAGTGATCCACCTACTCAACAGATGTTAACCAGCAAGAGCTAAACTGTAAACCCTAGGTTCTCACCTCTCATCACAACAACCAGCAGTGAAAAGCACACAGTTACCCAAAACAGCTGCAGAAAGGTCAGAAGAGCACAACAGCTGAGATAACAGCCTGTACTGTTCCACCATGTGCTCATGCGTGCCAGTTCATTCTTTATGCGTGTAGAGGAAAAACTGTATATGCAACAAAAGGGAGCGTTGCCTGGACAGGCTGTGGCATGCTCCAAAGGCAGCACTGGAACCTAATACAGATTATCATAAACAGCAGAGGAGCTGGTTGAGGTTACCATCGACAATGAACTCTTACGACCAGAGCGAGGGTTTTGATGACCTCAGAACACGTGCAGAAACTGGAGACAACCATGTACTAACTGCCACTGAGTTGAATTTCCTGTTTACTCTAACCCGTCTGCTCCCTTTAGATCACCTGATGTTTCTCAATGCAAACTCATTGAACTTCACATTTTTTGCTTCCATCAGTGAAATGACTGTCCATTGATCTGCTTGGCTTTCTGTTGGCTAAATAGAATTGTGATCAAAATGTAATAAATCACTGGCATAAAATGCTCTGTAGGGGGCATCTCGTCACATCTTTATGACAATATCAGCATTTATTTAAATGAAATAAAGTATATGCTGTGGTGCAGTCAGTAGAGCAAGGTGCTTACAACAGCAGAGGTCATGGGTTCGATTGCGAGGGAGAGCAGGATTTTATCTGATTGTGTTTTTTCAAAACAAGTGAGTTGCTTTGGAAGTATGTGATGTGGTTACTTTGGTAGTAAATAGAGGATGTGTGTCATGTGTCATGTATGTCAGAAGTGTGTCATGAATGGTTTCTAAGCCAAAAAAAAAAAGATATCCCATTGTATATGTAAAATGTCAGGTGAGCCCGATTTACACTTTAAGGGATGAGTTCATTATCTGGACCTGCCTAGTATCATGAGCATGAGTGGCAGGTCTCAATGTACTAGCGAAGCTGTATGGAACAGACAAGAATCCATTACTTATACCGCCAGAGTGAGGTGTCGGGGCCATAGGCTATAACAGTACCTCAAAAACCACAAAGAACCACTGAAGAACCTTTTTTTAAGAGTGCAGGTTTAATGCACTGATAACTCCTCCCGAAATGTGTTATACTAACATCTCAAAGCAGTAGAATCCAATTTATTTTTAACGGAGAGCACTGACTTTTAATGACAAATGCAAAAGTAGATGTTGGCGACTGCTGTGCCTGGGACAATGGACAAAAAATGCAAATAAAACGGATTTTGATTGGATGAGCGGCAACCAATTAGAGATATTTTTACTGGATTCTGCTGCACAATGTTTTATGCACATGCTTCTTTATATTGCATTCACAAGCAAGCAATGGTAAAACCCATTAATGATCGATCCACCAACCACAGGAGACTAGCAGCAAAAACTGCACAAAGAAATTAAGAAGAAATGCGTCAAATAATCATTCACTGTCCCTGGATGGCGGAATAATCTTCTAATACCTTTAAAAAAATCTAAACTTCTTTTTCATTAGCCCTTACATGTCACAGTAAATAAACAAATAACATTTTTATCTTCATAGGACTTTTAAAACCTCTTTATAAACATTTTCTCTTTAGAATATCCCCATGGAGACCCTCAGTAGTACATGGACACTTACTGTGAGTGAGGTGAAGGTCATGCACATCCCTCCAAACCCATTGAGAGCCAGAGCAAAGAAGATCAGGATGGAGAGATCTGAAAATAAAACAGCAAAAGATGTTCATTGAGTGCATGTAGAGCAGATATAAAGAATACTGGAAGTATCTGGTGGATCTGTAGTCATACTTTGGGGATCGCTGGCTCCATATGCAATCAGGACACATGACAAGGCAAACGAGGCACTAGAAACAAAGCAAAGTAAATTATTTGTGTATGAACATTCAGGAAAGAAATTAACACTTTAACCCTGGCTCCACCAATTGTGTGGATTAAGAATACAATGGTATTTTTACCTGCCAAGTAATCTTAATTTGCGTGGCCCGTATTTGTCCATTATAATACCAAGGGGCAGTGTGATGGCGCTGAGAAGGAAGGAACCAATGGTGAAGGCCAGGTTCAGCATCTCATCTTGCTCTTTACAAATGGTCCAGCCATTCATCTCAAGATGATCGTCCTCCCCATAACTTGTGCTATTCGTTGTCCCATTTTCACTGTCAGATATATTCTGCCCTGTCGTGTTTCCTGGAGATGCAATGAGAGAGAGTCATTTGAGTAATCGTATAATAATATAAATAATCCCTTTTATTTATCTACCACAAGGCATTGTACAACATTTGAAACATTGCACCATAATATAAACATTAAAGAATTATAAAATGGTACAATGTAAGATTTTATATTTCTTTATATTAAGACGCGCCAGTTCTAAAAGTGAAGAAGAGGGTTTTTCACAATTTAGGAAGTGTTTTATTAAACAATCTACTGTGAGAAGACCTTTTTGGAGGGCGCAGATGAACTAGTGAGAAACAACAATGTGGCTTTCACTTCCAGGAAACCAGTAATAATACCCTGAGAAGTAAAACAGGAAACGCTTTAGCGAAATTGAATGACCACCATCTTGTCACTTCTCAGAGCAGCCAGGGGGCTGGGTGAGGAGTGCAACTATTTATGATAAACAACTATCAGATATAGCACGAAAGCTGAGTCTGAGTCTTTCATGACGTTCAGATTCTAAAAATTAACACCTTCCTTCAATCTCTTAGACACGAGTTCCTTTGATAACATGAACCCTGATCTTTAGCCTAGAACTACGTGGTTGTTTTGACTAGGACTAATCACACGTTGACTAGGCAGAAAGTGTCTAAGTTGTTTTGTTGTTTTAACAGCCTTGAAAAGGTCTGGTATAACTTGTTCTGAGGTGGATGGGGCTGTTTGAAGATGTTCTGAACGTAACCGAGTGGGCAGAGACAAAGAGGCTTTGTGGGAGGGATATTTGATTGAGTGTCTATAGTAAACATGAGTTCAAAATGAGTAGTGTGTGTGGAAAAAGGGTGAGACTAAAAGTGAGAAGAAATGGGTTAGAGCCCTAACTGATGTTTTCGTGGAGAGAAACTGTATCTGCTGTGCTTTTTGTTGAGCAGTAAAGGACAATTTGCTTTAGTCAATACTATAGACTGTTTGAAATATTGCCTTGGTGTCAGCCACGGAAGTCCTGCCGGGTAATCCAAAGGTTTGAGGAAAAATAAGGCATAATATAAATGAATCTAATAAGTAATAAAACAAACCCCTCTAAACATGTTTTTTGTGCTGAAACATCGAGCACTTTACCACGAGCGTCAACAGGGATTTGCTCACTTCAGACACTTGCCTCAAGGGGTCAGTCAAACTGTTATGCTTGCGAGGAATACTTTTAGAAATTTCAAGTGTTCTAAATGTTCAACTCGATCCATATATAAAGGAAAGATGTAAACATAATGACAATTTCTGAGATTTGCATGTGTTTTAACATTATTAAGGACATATTTACTGCCTGTTACGTTTAATAGCGGGCAAAACTGTGAAATTTCTATTTGTTTTTCACAAATTCTGAATTCCTGTCAGAAATGTGACATATTTTTGTATGAATCCTTTTTTTTGTAATTTCTTGATTATTTATGACTCTTAACTCTTGACACAGTCTGTCCCGCAGTTGTCAGTCAATGTCAGGCCTGATGGGTATCAAAAGGTACGGAAGAGGACCTTTAATGTTCGGGTTATTAGGAGCTGTGTCATGATTGTGGACCCTCTAACTCTACCTAGCCACACCCATGCCCCTCTGTACTCTTTTCAACAGGACACATCTATTTCATTTACATTTTTAAATGATTTTTGGTAAAAGAAACTAGTGAGGCTATGGCTTTTTAAAGATTAAAAAATCTCTTCCATTTTGCAACAGATCTCAAGATCTTTTATATGTTATAGTGTGGAAAAAAACAACTAAAAATAAACACAAAATTGTGATTTAAAGGAGTAGTGTGTAAAGTTGTGGCCAGAACCAGCACTACAATCTCATAAAACTACTGTAGAGTACGCTTCATTTGTGCCCCAATTTTATTGTTAAATCCTAAAGTCTCCTAAAAAATTTGTCCATTGCATATCTTTGCTCAATTTGTTCTAATAGATTTTTAAATCATAAGAAGCTTTTTAAGATTTGGTTATGTCCAACATTTGTGATCAGATTTCCAGGTCAGTGGTAACTGGCAACCACGATGGTGAAAGCCAATAGTCTTTGTGATTGGGTGGTGCTAATTTTGAAAAAAGAACATTCTGGATGGACAACTCCTGTCGGTAATATTAGGATTTGAAATGCAACAAGATTTCTTTATTTCTGGTGATATATCAATGCCATTTAATAATTTACTTTGATTACATTTCACCCTGTTGATATAGTGACCATTAAAATGCATATTTATAAAGTGAACAGTGTATCATCTACTATTTTATTTTTACATAATATTTATTAATCGCCATTCAATAATCATGAAGATCTTTCCAATCAGATCTTCTTGAATTCACCGTTAGATCTTTTCCTTTTGGTGACCATAGCTTTATTGCAGCTGTTTCTCAAGCCATTGTTCTACTAAATTTAATCACCATCAGCAAAACTAGAGGCAACCGGTATCCATCAGCTTTGATATGGAGAAGTGAGATAAGAATTCAGCACGAGCGCTGAAGCCTAAAGACGTCATGAACTCACTCAAACCACAGCTTTCAGCCAGACAAGCACTTCAGTAGTCAGTGTTTCCTCATCCCTGCAGTTTAAAGAAGACCAAATATCTGATAATGTGAGGGAAAAAGCTGAGTCAAAGAAAAAAACTGTGTTGGGAAATGGCAAGAAATGCACGATTTTACATCACGCAAACATTTCAGCAACTTAGACTTCCTTGTGTCACCAGACATGTGTGCTTTCTGCATGTTGAAGTGAAACACATGAGAGAAGTGTGAACATCCAAAATTGCATTTCTCATTATCCTCTGAATTAATATTTCACACCAGAATTTCATTTCAATACATTTTAAAGACATGCTTCTTTAACTGGAATCTTGACTACTATCTATCACCAAGTTTTAAGCCTCATACACAGCTGTTCCTATTTCAGTCCATGACTGGGTTTCAATCTACTTCTGACATTGATGATAATTTCTGACTATACCTGACACCTGACCATAATTCTACAAAATCCCAGACTTTGTGGAAGTGTACCTATGAGAATTGGGAGTTTTTCCAAAACGCCATAACTCCATTGCGATGAGTTTGAGTAAATTTTTGTTTTCTTTAGCACAAAAGTGGTTCAAGGAAATTTTCTGTTCCAATCTTTCACAAAGCACCTCAAGGGCATAAAAACATGAAACTTTCAAATCCAGATTTTAATTTTTAAAGATTTTTTTTTATTTTTAACTCCATGGCCCTAGATTTTTTACAAAATGCTACAAATCAATATAATCAATATACATTATATATCATTTAAATTAAACTGTTCAAAATACAATAACAATATCGACATGGATTCCAGAATGGATTGATAAATCAGTGTCAGAACTCACACACAGAATTTGGGCTCACAGCTTCAAACCCGCAGTCTCTTGTTTTGCCTCCCGGTGACTTTGGGATGCCTCCGCTTTATTAACTGTGATCAGCTGGAAAATGGCCTGATTCTGTTCCATCTTCATGGAATAATTATAATATGATTAAAAAATGACAGCTGAGATTTTTCCACCTCAATGAGCTTATGGCGTTTTGTGAAAAAACCTGAATGCCACTCATCACCGTTTGGAACAAACCAGGACTCCTTTACACGGCAAGTATTGAAGGTTTTTTTTTTTTTTTTTGATAACTGATTCTGTGCTTTTTCAAATGTGAACATAATACACTTCAGATTTGGCATAAATGCATTTTTTTTGCGTTTTTTTTATTCCGTTTATTGCATTTGGAACCAAAACTCCTCAATTGATGGAGATTTGAAGGGAAAAATATGTATATATTTTCTTGTGTACAAAAATAAACAATCATTACTTATATGTATTAAAATTTCACACCTTTAACAAAGTACTGTACAATTTGCTTTCATGCCTCTAAACATTTACTGTTTCTAACAAGGCCATTTTCGTGAAAATGATAACTTTGTATTTTATATACTTTACTCCATTATTGTGCAAATAAAAATAAAATGGTAACATGATCAGATTTCTGAAAGAAGCACAGCGTTGCAAACATTAAACAACATCAGGTGAATAAAGCAGTTCATAATTTTGCTACACATTTAAACGACTAGGTATTCGGCTAAAACTATTGGCATTTCTTTATGGTGTGTGACAAACTTAAAGAGGCCAATTAATATGTTTCTAGCATATATTAAATATGTTTTTAATATGTTTCCATTGTTTTTCCTCCAATGATTTAATTCATACAACAACCTTCTGTGTAGCTCAACATTGATTTGTTTTTCAAAGACTGATGTAGTCAAGGCTGCTTAACGTGAAATAAACACTAAGATGGATCTCAAACTATCTCGACTCCCTTAGCCAACATTCCACTCCCAAACAAGCAAGCTTGCAGATGCCATAAGTGTGAGAAACAAAGCAGTTGTGATTCCAAAAAAGGTGCAGTGACTCCAAGACCTCTGAGTTTTAAAATAATGTATCCCTCACGCAGTCAAATAAATAACATCTATGACACGTTACAGCCTCTGTGCGCAATGTTAAATATTTTTTAGGTCAAACTGACATGCTTGACAGTGTACAATCTGAGAGAAAACAAAGCTATGGAATGATGTCAATATTTAGTATCGCGTGTGAAAACACAGTCTCTTCTCACCTGCATCTATGCAGAGGTAGGAGTAGAAGCCCTCTGATTTCAGCATGATGAGTAACGAGCCCCAACCCAACAGAACAGCAGAGAACAAGAGGTTTTCAATCACCGCTGTGATTGCCATCCACCAGCGCCTTGAGAAGGCTGTAGACAGTGTGGGAGCCATGACTGTAGATGATGGAGTCTTTGCGGAAATAACAGAGGAATCCTGCTAAACCTGGGCCGATCCTGAAAAACAAGCCATACAAATGTGTTTAAATGTCAGAATGGTAATGATTTTAAATTTCATGTGTGCTTTATCTGCACTGTGTCTTCCATTTTCATGTTTTCTTCAACCCTAATGAGATTCCCAGTACCAAACGCACTGAAATCCCCACAGCACTATACACCCACCACCATGTTTAACTGTGAGAACACATTTCAAATATCCTTTTCATCAAGTTGTCCGTCGCAAACTTCATCCTGGCTAGGAGGTGTCTCTTCTGAGGTCTCGCTTAGACATGAAATCCAGAATTGGCTAATCATTCACTTGTGCCTTAGTAGTTGTTCTTGGGTCTTTAGAAACGCCCAATGAATTTTCAATCCAACATTTTTTAGATATCTCACTTCCTGCCTCTCCCTGTCTTGTTTTCCACCGTGTTGATCTCTTAAACTTCTTGGCAAAGCTTCTCACTGCAGTTTGACACTTGATAAATGGAAATATCGTTTTCCATCTTTATAAGCATTAACATTTTCTCTCAAATTCAACTAATCAATTTTGTCTTTGCCTTGATGACAGTGTATCTTAATTTTTACTAGTTGTTTTTGCAAGATCCCAATCTTCAGCTTAACAAATTGTAAACGCTCAAATAAACATATTTAAATAGGCTAATTATGTTAATTGGCAAGTCATTGGACAACATTGGTTTGTTCCAAAGCCAATAAAAGTAATATTTTATAAAGGTGTGTGTGTGTTTATTTTGCCAACAATAAAAAGTCAGACTTTTAAACCAACCATGGTGGTTTAAAATGCAATATTTTAAAGCCCTAATTGTATTGGAAGAACTCAAGGTTGAGTACAAGCATGCATTCATTGTGATGCATTAACGCATTGTGATGCATTTTACTTCAAGAAATAAAGCCCCTATGTTTTTTATTACAAACCGTTACGTTATTTGTGGTTTTTTGAACCGCAACTCCAGCCGAACATCGTTAAAATGCATCTTCTTTGTGTCTGTTTCCTTGAAATCAACCCATAAAAACAACAGCTGAGTTTCAGAAGAGCGTGTTGTTGGTCTTATCACCGCCCCTAGTCCCGCCCTGCGGACACGTGATTGGCTGCTGGAATGTTGTCTTCTTCTCTCATTGGCTACACTATAAACAGATTCAGAGAACTGCTCCACGTGAGACCATGTTCCAGCCGGTTCGAACCAGTGCGGCGCGAGTCAATTTGCTTTGTGCGGTGATATCTATGTGCAAAATCTACAGAACACAAAGAAAAGTCCCAGTTCAGTGATATATGGCATATTTGCAATTACTATTTTCAAGCGGCGACTTAAGCGAATGTAAGTTGAAATAGTCACGCAGCGTTTTATACGCCGACAAACGCAAAAAACAATTTTGAGCGTTTTATTTGCGTTTTATTAATCTTTTGAGTTTTTGTCCAGTCTCTCTTCGTGTGTGTTGAAGATAAGCAGTATTATGCGGAAAAGGGGCAGCGCTAAACTGGTCTAAACTGGACGAGCATCATCATAGTGCCTCCGCCTGTGTGTATTATTGCTCCTCAGCTGTGTACTCTCCGGATACAGACATGTTCAGTGCATTCCGTGTTTTTCATGCAAATTATTGTTTGTAAGCAATAATGTCTTTAAAAGCACAAATAAAGCACGTTTTCGTCATACTGTGACACAAACATGGGAACACTAAAAACCTGCTTTGCAAGCAACATTATCAATTAAATCACAATTATTCTACAGAACAATTAAGTGTTCAACATAAAGAAACAGCTGCCGAAGTTAATTGACGCACAGCTGCGTTTACAGTAGAAGGTAAATAAAGTTGTCATTAAATTCGTCAAAACACTACGTTCAGGCAAACTTAAACATAAAAACATGACTTACTAACAAAATGTATATGAAATACTATTTTTAAAACAAGAAAATTACCACGTATCCAAAAATAAAGTGTTCGTTAGATTTAACCTGAGCAAACAAATTTCAACAATCTGAACTTACTGCAGCATCCCTATTATGACTCATAGCCTACCTCTTTCCTTTCCAAATCTCCCCTCGGCGAGTCTTCAGACCAAAGACGGTCTAAATAACCCTCTGTACCTCAATTCCCTCTTTGGGCTATGATCAAGCAACAATTTATTTCCAGACATCTCTTATTGCCGGTTTTATATTTGCACCTCTTGCTTCACACAAACAAGCCAGCTCGCTCATTGGCTGCTTCTTGAGCTAGAGATGAGAAGAGCCAATCGGAACGCAGCTTTACGAATATATTTATAAATAATTTCACATCATATTTTGCTCCAGATGAAAAGAACATGCTCAGAACACTCTGTGTCTGTGCAGTGTTGTGCTCCCTGTGATTATTCAACGATATCTTGTTACCTTTACTCTCTTTTTCCCCATTCATTTGACACACAAAGGAGAAAACAAAACAAGGAAGTCGTCTTAATTTGCACATCTGATTGAAAGCTAAGAAAACGTCAGGGTTCGGCACTAGAAACAAAACATTATTGGCTAAATCATCGTAGATTTTCCAAATGTACATTGTGGTACGTATGTTCCATTAGCGTTAAATAAAACAACTATTAGTTTTGGTCTGTAAAGTCACGGCTTTTTTTATCAAAGCACGTATTTTGCATATTATGTTACGTTGCAATAACAGTACATCCGTTTTTAAATTCATCTGACCGGAGACCTCAGTGATTTCTTGTTTATTTTAACTCTTTTTTCAATATCAAAGTGAACAAAAGATGAGTCAGAAAACATCAAGTCGTCACCTGGTGGTTCAAACGAGTAACTACACACAAAAACAGAACATAAGGCTATTTGAAGGCGAATTATACTTAAAGAAGTTATTCTAATTTGTTGTAACGGTACTGTAAAAAAAAACTTTAGGCGGCTGTAAATAAACAATGCTTTCAAACTTGGAGGTGACAGTCTTTTATTTGTGTCAATGAACAAAATATAGTATATAAACATATATTGGAATATATAAAGGGTCTCACTTCATGAAAACACACCACCATAACCAAGCCTTGGAATAGAACAGTGTATCAGAGCACAGTGAGATTTACAATTGCATTAATATTAGTCCCTTTAAAATTGTGTCGATGATAAAAATGGCTTTTTTGCAGGAAGTAGAATGATTGTTTAAATGTAAGCTGGTAAAAACACACCAAATATGGCTCATATGAACAATTGTAACATATTTTGATCAAAACTAAATAAATCCATCTGCTCAGAAATGAAAATAAAGTGCTTCAAATTTATGTTTATTTAACAACCCTGAATTTTTTGTTTTGATGATTAAATAACATATGTAAATACATAGTAGTAGCCACATCTAGCCAAAAGCAATGGTAAAAGTTCCTATCGGCCCTAGTAAGAAGCAGTCAGATGGATGCACAGGTACATTTACAAAAAGGAATCCTAGAAAAACATCCTAGCTTAACATTTTGTCACTCACTCCAGACAGCAAAGCTCATTCACATTGATTACACAAAGAGTGGAACATTGTGTTGCAACTACCGGGTGTATTTACCAGACACACCACCAGGCAGTACACATCTGATAAGAAAAAGGGGAATTAACACCAATATCAATCCCCAACCCATTGCAAGAATTGATTTTCAAAATCAACACCTTATGAATTTTGAATATATTACTTCCAAAAAGGCAGTGGTTAAATAATCATGGGGAGGTCTGACTTGACAGATGAACAGAAGACAGTCATTGACACCTTCCACAAGGAGGTTAAGCTAAATAAGCCCTATGCATCTGTAAACAATAACAAAAGATTAAGAGCTTGAAATATTTCCCCTTGTGTGTATTGAACCCATAAATTGTAATATACTGATATAACTTTCCAAAATAATTGACACTTTTTAATAGTATTGCATTTTTAAAATAATTATCGTCACAGCATGTGGCTACATATCAAGTACTATAACAATATAAAAGCAAACATTTCCAAAATACTTCATAACTTCCCATAAATACTCAATTGACAATTTGTGGTATTGCACAAAATATGACCGTGTTGGTGTAACAGGCAAGATCAACAAGAACAAACATAAAAAACCTGAGAGAAAGAGTATTTATAAAAATACAAAATAGACGTAACTTTTTCACACAACCTGAGTAAAGAGTTTACACTGTTTATATAATGTTAATCAATAGAAAAAAAATGGAATTTAAACAGAGACCACAAAGCTAAGAAGGCTAGGGTCTATTTTGCTTTGTATGACAGCGTTTAATGCCGTACATTCACTAGGGGGCAGTGTTATTGTTTGCATCAGGTCATATTTCAGGAGATGGTGAGAGCTAATTTTATTATCTTTTTCATTTAAAATGTGAGTAAAATGTTATCGTCTATTAATAAGTATTACATAAAACAAGAAGATAAGGTAAAGAAGTTTCAGAAGTGACTAGAAGCCCAATCACTTTTAAGAAGCAAATACACTTCAACTCCTCGATAATATCTCCTAGTAGCTCCTGATGATGATGTATTGCTGTGATATATCGTGACACAATATATTATTACACCCTTAGTAATTATACATATACAATAAAATATTGTGATCTAAATTGGTGGAAGAACCAGTTTGTCCACGCATATCTGTGTTTGTGGGGTGAGAGTCAGATGCAAACTTTAATGTCAAGTTTGGGTCTGGTCTTGGCAAACTCTTTGAGTTTCTTAACGCCATCTTTGGTAAACTTGTTGTCAAACAGCCTGCGATGAATAAAGGTAATCAGTATTGTTAATGTAATTAACTAAATCTTTGTTATTTAGGTGTTTCTTACCAGAGGTACTCTAGAGTAACATTCTCTTGAAGAGCAGCCATGAGGACCTCAGCTCCTTTGTCTGTAACTAGGTTGTCCCGAAGCCTGTAGGATGTAAAGTGATCAAACATATTGAACGCTGCAGATAAAGAATTGAATGAAGAGATTCCAGTGGTGGAGATTAGCTGCGGTCACCTGATATCCTTCAGTGTGCGATTAGTGCGCAACAAGTCTGCAAGATAACCCGCTCCCGCATCTCCAATTTTATTGATGGCCATTCTAATGAAGGAATAGCATTGTAAACGTTAGGCTACAAAGTGTGATTGTGATTGGAAAGAACCAGTTTAGCTGAGAGTCACCTGAGATCAGTCACAGTACGGTTTTGTTTCAGAGCTTCCGCAAGGATTCTCAGACCCTCACAGCCGAGGCCTGTTGCAACTACCCTATATTGAACATACACAACGTCACTCACAAACACTGCAAGCTCATTCAGTACACGAAACTAATGGTAAACATGTATGGCTCGATGTCTTTGAAGCAGCCCCCTTCTCCTAATAAGAGTACTACTAGATATGAGGACTGAATGAGGAACAAATAGCATCATGGAGATGTTCACACAATCAGGTAATTTTTTTTGGAGATTTTTAAGGTGGGTATTATTGGGTTTACAGTGTAACTACAGGTATTGCAGTGGGTGATATTGGGCTATTCAGGCTTCGAGTTAAGAAATGTTCGAGATACGAAAGGTCTTGCAGGAATTTTTTGCTTCGAGATGCGAAGAAAAATTCGAGATACGAACAATAACAAACATTTTTGCTCTATTTTCCACTTGTTTGTCTGACGTCGCGCTGCGCTTTCGCTTTAAGGGGCTGATATATGCCTTAAAACACTTTAAATCAGTTTTAAATCGAGCGAAACATTATGTATAGATTACCAATAATGTACTATACAAATGTTAGAGTCAAGGTGTTGTAAAAAAATAACGTTTATAACGTGGAAAGTGCTGTTCTGTAGCGCAAGTTAGAGAAACCATGTGACGCGCTCTCAGAAGCGTCTCTCCATCCCTTTTCACACGCTCGCTATTCTTTATGCTTGTGCTTGAAACCGTGTTTGTGTTAGTAATTCGTGAAATTTTTCGAGAAAGTTAACTTTCATACGTGGTGCCGTAATGTTTTCTGCCATCCGTTTCACCTCCTCCGACACATCGCCTCACTCAAGGACGTATTTTGCATGTGTTTTTATCTGTTTTATTGTCATTTATTACATTAACGATTTGTAGATTTAAGGATTAAAGAAAAGTTACTTAATTTTTAACTGGTTTTCCATTTTTTTATCTACTTCTACTGTTGTTTCTGAGAGGCATTTTACACGGATTAGGCGTTTTACATGTAAAACTTGCTTTGAGATACGAATTGTTCGACATACGAACGCCACCCTGGAACGGATTATATTTGTATCTCGGGGTACCACTGTATTATGCAAAACCAACTTTTCTGAGATTCCTACCATCTTTTATTGTCGTTCCTTCATCAAAAACATGCCTCAAGTTTTATTCTGAATCTTTCATGCATGTTTGTGTAATCATATATTGCTTTAGATTAATCGCAAGTACAGCTCATATCTATTTTTGCTATTTTGCATAATAGCAGTGATAAACGGACAAGCAAAAAATTCTGGTGTCACTGTTCACAATGCTTGGCTTAGTGTCCTGTTTAAATTGGAGGTACAGTTGTTGCAGATCGGGTTAATTAACCTGAGAAGACTCTGTGTGCACCGGTGGGTTTGACAATCACCATTCTGAATTAAGGAGGAATGACATAATTCAAATATAATGTTTATGTTTCAAAAAAGTTATTAGTTTTGATATTTCTGTTTTAAACAAACTGTCTTCCAGTCTAGTTTTACAGACCCCAAATCAGTGGCACCAGTCCCATCTAGAAGGAATAACTCTTGGAAATACAAGACCTGTGATATAGAGAGGGGCGCATGCCCAGGCTGTCCGTGCCCTCTAAATCATTCTTCAACACTGTTGGTGGCTTCAATGGTACAATATCAACCCAAAGACGCAGTAGCATTGAACCCTAATCGTAATGTGTTTTTTGAGTCACGTTGTCTGTCTTTAGTTTAATTTGGTTACAGTTGACTCCTCGTGTTATTCCTTTGAGAGCTTTAAGTTACACAAGGGCCGATCGATCTGATAAACGTTGTACAAGGGAGTGAGTTGACCAAAAATCTCAGTTTGGGGACGGATGGCCTGGCCATGCATGGCCCAATCTACGACTGCCCCTTTTACCGATATACACATATAGGCTTTTGTTCTTCAAAATTGTAGCACAAAACAAAGCACAAAGAAACAAAAAAGTTCTAGGAACAGTTTACAATGTTTAGGTTGTTTCACATTGTTTTGACCCCTTTACCTTCTGGGGGATTTATGATTTTTTTTTGTCTCAACAGCTGATTTTTGGTATAAAAAAAAAAAAGTAATGTAATGTGTAATGTAATTTTAAAATATTTGTATAAAAAGAAGCTGAGGTTGTGCTAAAAAAGTACCGTATTTTTCGGCTCATAAGACGCACTTTTTCTTCCCCAAAACTGAGGGGGAAAAGTTGGTGCGTCTTATAGACCGAATGCAGAGCGCCGCGAAGTCCGGTCACGGCCGTATGAGAGGCGTAAGAGCTCCGGAGCTAGGCCGAAGCCCCGGCCATATTTGTTTACCCAGCGCTGCGCGCTGACGTCATCGCCCATCTCTGCCATAGCGCAGTAGTAACGAAAACGAGAAAAAAAACCTACATTTCCCACAATGCCTTGGCTACGGTAGCCGCAGCGGTGCTTCCGCATCCGTACTCACGAGCGGAACTACTGCCGTGAGCTCTCTCTCTTGCTCGCGTGAGGAAAACAAAACGCTCTCAATGACTAAAACGCCTCTTTAATAAACTCAAACTTAAATCATCTCTCAATGGTACATCTCACACATGTACATACGAGATAACAAACGTAAGTAACGTGCTCTGCAATTAGGTAGTGTTGCTAACCAGGTAAGAGCGCATAAGGATCATATCTTAACACCATGCAACCGAATTGCCACTTGAATAAGCCATAAATAATAAGTTATTTAACATTAAGGAGTAGTTACATTTATTTTACATTAAAATAGTTATTAATTAATTATTAAATAATTATTATTTTATATCTTTTACATTCTTTTCAAGGTTTAAAGGGGGACTCGACTAAAAAAGTTTGAGAACCACTGTATTATTACTAATGTGGGGACAATGTTACTAGCTATTATTAGTAATTTGGGGGGCAATGTTACTAGCTATTATTAGTAATGTGGTGACAATGTTACTAGCTATTATTAGTAATGTAGTGACAATGTTACTGGCTATTACGGTATTACTAATGTGGGGGCAATGTTGCACTGGAACAGTGATGGTGATAACGAATGGTGGACTTTAGAATGATGAGTGGGGACAAAGAAAAAGATTACAGCCTTTTTTTGTTACTTTTACTGTTTACTGTCTGTTCATGTTACATGTTTGGCTGTTAACTTTTACACAGTTGATATAAAATATTTTACAAAAGTATTTGGTTCAGAATCTTTTTTTTCTAGATCTTCCTCTTTTAAAATTGGGTGCGTCTTATGTGCCGGTGCGTCTTATGAGCCGAAAAATACGGTATATCAAGCATTGCCACAAAAAACATTTTAAAGACAATTTATTACAGCAAATTGTAAAGGCCTCGACTTCTAAGGGTTAAAGAGAAGTGTGGATCATGATTGAGCCAATCAGAAGGGGAGAACACAAAAACTCGATCCCGTACAACTAAGCTTTTTACATGTTTTGAAATGGGAACAGAGATGGAATCACTCAATAAGTTACTCATTTCTATTTCACCCTTTCATCTGTGTCTATTAAATTCATCATACTCACCACAACCTCTCAACACGACAGTCTGGGTTTCTCAGTACATGGGACAACACAGACGCCCCCTCTGAACCAAGAGGATTCTGGCCCAGGCTTTATGGATACAACATACACAAAACACTGTTATTTCATAAAAATGACACCACTTAAAGAGTTAAAAGCATTTACCTTAGTGTTGAGAACAGTGGAAGGACGGGTAGAAGTCTGTGTAGCCCATCAGCATCAAGTCCCTGGGCATCCAAATGTAATACCTGCAGATCAGGACTGAGCTGTAAGAGGAAAGCCAGCTCACTCCAGTCCCTCTTCACTGAACCGGACAGATACGACGACTGCTGCGAGAGTACTCTCATCCAACCTTGTAGCCGCTGTGACAGGCCTGAGTCCTGCGCCTCGTAGAGACAGTGACAAACATTGACCTGCCTCTCCGGGCTTAGTGCGGAGCTCTCGAGTTGTGAGTGTAACAGATGGAGAAGATGAGGAGGTGCCAGGTCTGTGGGGGACTGGCAACGTAGCAGATACTTCTTGGGCTCTAACGGAAAAAATCCATTGAGGATGAGTCGTGTTCTGGGAACAAGGAGGCCGCATACAAACCTGAATGATTGAAATAATTGGTTAAGATTTTAAGAAAAATTTGACTTTTGGGTCAAGTAGCGTTTAAAAATGTTAAATAATATTGAGATTGGAACAGATTTAGCAGAAATCCGATGTCACCTCACCTGCAGAAAAGGTCCATGTGTCCAGACTGGTGTCGTTCCCCACACCGAAGGGCCTTCTTAATATGTCTGCGGAGGAGATGGCGCGGCCTGCTGAATTTAATGATGCCTGATGCCAGCCGCTTAAACATGGCTTGAAGATACCACCCTGTGTTTGCTTGGAGGCCTGAAAATGGATCTGATCCTTTGAGGGACTGTAGAACATAGTACAAGGCTGCCAGGAACTCCTGCACACTGGTATGGATGAAATGGAAGCCCTTTTCTATAGTGAGGGAGGCTCGATCCTCTTTGAGAACCTCAAAGAGGAAAACCTGTTGAATCTTGGTGCGATCAAGACTAAAAGACACCAAATCAGAGCTTTCAAAAATGAATCGTCTCTCTAAAAGGCCTTTGAATGCCATTGCACCAAGGTTATTGAGGATAGGCTGGATTTCTCTCAGGACATCAGGGGCATGTTGTAGCTTGGTGTGGTGGGACCCCTCACTATGACCTTGAGTGTGGAATAGCAGGATGGATTTAACAAAGCAGCAATAGATTTCAGTTATAGTGAAAGTCTTGGGGGGTTCCTCAGAAGACCCAAGTGATGAATTCTGTTGGCTACCATTGCCCGTGTCTCTTACTTTGGCAAATACATCAGTACAAAGGCCGGAGCCACCATCATGTAAAGCGGTGGACACTATCCAGCAGAATGCAGGGATATGGCACATGAGAAGAAGGGGCTTGTGGGATGACACAGAAGCCCAAACCTTGGCAGCAGCTTCTGGGGATTTGCAGTTCTTGTAGAAGTACTCTTTCTGCTGGGCCAAAGAGAACCCCAACAGACTGTAATACTGGGAGACCAGCACTGGAGGCACTTTGGAAACTGCATGAGGTCTCGAAGTAAGGAAGATTGTTGCGCCTGGAAGCAGATGACCCTTGATTAAATTCACCACAATGGATTGTATAGGTAGTACCCGACCAGGATCTGAACATTTGGGAGTGTGTTCGAAATGAAGAGGGTAACAGAACTCATCGAGCCCATCTAAAATGAATAAAAATTGGGTTGCAGTCGAGTCCAGTAACTCGGCCAATAAAGGTTTCAAATGGACATAGTGATCCGAGAGCAAGTCTTGTAAGCTTTGCTCTTGAGTTATGAGGTTTAGCTCACGGAACGCGAAAGACAAAATGATCTTGGGTGAGGTAGGTTCGGCAGCCCATTCTCGAACCAAGCGTCTTACAACTGTAGTTTTTCCACTTCCGGCAACTCCTGACAGCATGTTCACACCACTAAGGTGCCTGGATAGAAGATTGTCATACACATCTGTGAAAACACAACTCTCATCCACTTTTGTCCTGAAGGCATCCCCAACTCCTGTTGACTCATGTCGGGATTGCGAAGGCAATGCGTATCCGGACTGTCTGGTAAAGGTGATATCGGTCAAGTGTCCGCTGACATCCTGATCTAAAGAGTGTTGCTTGATGCTGAGATAGTCTACTTGGCAGTGTTCTCTGGCTAAGATGTTCTTGTGCTTTACGAGATGTTCATGTCTGCTGCTTTGCCCTTGTTGTGCAGCCACGCCTTGAAAGCTTGGTAGTATGCGAAGGAAATCCCTACAAGCTTCTTCACCTCTACCATCGAGCACATCCAGCAACAGTCGCATGCACTCGCGCTCGCCTTTAAATGCAGAGCCTCTAATATAACTGAGGTCCTCTTCGGTTAACGCTTCTGTGTTAAATAGAGCACTCAGAAGATCTGTTAGATGTTTACTGTAGGTTTTCACTAGCTCCGGGCGACGTTGTTGAATCTCAGTGCTATATGTTCTAACAGCCATCCTAAAGGTGATGCTGCTGCTATTGCAGGGGACTCCAAAGGCCTGAATCCCAACAGAAACACACACAAGAATTACATGAGTTATGGTAAAACAGTCGAAACATGGTAAAAACAATGTAAAACAGCAGAAAACCAGAAGTTAAAAACAGAAATTAGAAATTAGAGTGCAGTGGCCTTCCAGTAAGAAGGTTGCTGGATCAAGGCTTGCGGGTGACCAGAAGGAGTTTGCATGTTCTCCCTGTGCTTCTGTGGGTTTCTATAGGGTACTCCGGTTTCCCCCACAATCCCGAAAACATGTGTTAGGTTAACTGAGGTAAATTAGCCTCTCGCCCGATGTGAGCTGGAGATAAGCACCAGCAGACCCCAAAATGGAATAAGCGGGCAGGAAAATGAAAGATTTCAGAAAGTGTAACCCATATTGTATAAATTACATGCATCAAACGTTTAATTATTACAATTTGGCTTGTGTTTGTGTCTCAGAAATGATGTTTTAACAGTAAAGATTCCAAAGTCACGACATGATCTCTCAGTTCAAGTCAGCTTCGAAGAACGTAACGCATTTATTTTCTAAAAAGCTTTACTGAGGAGTTAATTTCATTTTCATTCGAACACTGGTTCAATGAGATGTCTACATTGTTAACAAGACACCAGGCCCAGCTATACAGATGACCCTGAAGGAAGCTACTAAAGCAATCAAGGCTTCCATTTGAATTTTTGGTGTTGCTAACTTTCACCTTCAATCCAGCATCGATTCTTTTAGGTAGACTTGGACAAAGTGTAATTATGTAGTATTATAGGTAGAAGGTTAAAACAGGTCAAGGTGAGGTTGAGAAAGAGTTTCCTGTCATGGCAAGTTGGAGCACAGTAACAAGACACAAAGAAGTTATAATGAAACAATAATGACTTCACAGCAGACTGTAAACCATACAAGTACAACAACCAGTGTCTGCTGGCCAAGTGAAGCATGGTGGAGGTTCCTTGAATGGGGGCTGCATTTTCCATCATGCAATACCAACAGAGCTGTATAATTGTAAAATACATTTTTTAGAGGACAATGACCCCAAACATACAAAGACATTAAAAACTATCTTCAGCATAAAGATCAAAAAGTACTGGAAGTGATGGTATGGCTCCCCCTGAGGCCTGATCTCATCATCTTTGAGTGTGTCTGGGATTATAAAAAGAGACAGAAGGATGTGAGAAAGCTATTTAAGATCTGTGGTTAGTTCTCAGAGATGTTTGGAACAGCCTTCTAAAACTGTATGCAAGGGTACCTGGAAGAACTCACTGCCTTGAAGGTAAAAAGTTATCACACCAAATGTGACTTGATTTAGATTTCTCTTTTGTTAATTCACTGCATTGATGAAAATAAGCGATTAACACTTCAAATGGACTCTAAAATACCTGCATAAAGCCTGACATTCTTCTTGATAATACTTTTTAAACGTTATATATTAACTTTGTGCGACACTCCAATTTGTTTTCATTGATAATCGGAATTTAAAGAAACAAACGTTATTTAGTTAAAAATACTTTCTGATGTTTTACACAATAAACGTTTATCGGCAGTTATTAACAACTTAAATAGTAACGTTTGAACACATATTATTGGAAAATAAACTTACAGTCGAAAGTGAAACTGTTGAGAGGTTGTCAGCACGTCGTCATCTCAACAACAAACTAAACACACCCGGCAAATAGCCTACATTAGTTATTTTTACCCGTGTTGTGAACATTTTATGAGTCGGAGATGTAAATGTCGCGGAGATTATTGTAAAACAGACGAAAACAAGAAGTTAAAAAGTCTCCGCCCAGAGCTGCAACGAAACTTGAGTCTTCCCTGAATCATCTGCTTTCCTTCACAGGCGTCACGTGACCGCTTTCTTCATTCCCGTCCATTCAAAAGACTCCAGCTTAGAAATTGTTTGTTATTCCTTAACCAAACTGTTTCAAGAGTGATGAACTTCTCTATCTTTACCCGCAAATCATACCCCCAATAGCAAACATTTCAACACAAACTGCCCTCCTTCAAACTTTCTTCTGCAATTCAGTTTCCAAATTTCATCACTACGTTTGGTGTACAATTCAAAATGTATATTCTTTCTCAAAAGCTGCGACAGTAGTTTACATTTATGTAACTCTTATCATTCCCCTTTTTATTCATTTATTTTTCGCTTTCTCGTGTTTGCCTCTGTAAGTTGTTTAATGTAACTTTTGTTGTCTATAAAATAAAAAAAAAAAAAAGTAATCCATTCAAAATATTTCAAACAAAAATGTTCTGTTCCCCAAAAATATTTTTTCCAGGTATAATCCACAGTGGTGTAAAGAGTACTCAAGTCATCAAAAAAGAAACAGATAAATAGCATGTAGAGAGAGATGGAGGAAAAGGGAGAGAAAAAAGAAAGGAATGAGAAAAAGAGAGTGAAATATAAGAGACGGTTAGATTGAAAAGAGAAAGTGAGAGAACAAAATATAGAAATACAGGACAATGATTTCTGTTTCTACTGATTGTATTGATGTGATAGTATTGGATTGGTTACATTCGTTGGATCTTATTTTCGGGGAACTTTTCTTTATGCGCAATTTGCTTGGACAGGATATGTGCCAATCACTGTAGAAAAAAATACACATAAAAATTAGGCAGTTGAAAAGTAGTGTAGTACAGATACAGAACTAGAAATGTACTCAAGTAAAAATATTCACTTTTAAATCCACTCACTAAATTACAATTTCTGAGAAAAAAACAACAACTCAATTACAGTAATTTGAGTATTTGTAAATAGTTACTTTAAACCGTTGATAATTTAACAGGTTTATATCATATGCTGAGGTTGCTCTAGCACAGGATTATTCTGAATCCGTGCAGGTTTGAGTGTTTGAGACGTCAAGTTCATTTTATCTTTATTAGCAATGCATTTAAGGCCTGAGTTTCTTTTTGTATCTCATACTTTGTCTTCAGTCTTAGTTTATGCCACTCCCATGGAGTTTATGTTAATGAGGTTTTCCCCATCGTGGGACTTTCATATTATTTCTGTATTTTGAAAGAACTTGTGCTCTGCGATTTAGTTCTATAGCCTGCCGTTCCTGGCATGCAGAGTATAGAAATTTTTGTTGTTTGACCAAAACTAGGGGAAAAGTGATGCGTTTTACTCTTGTGGTTACAAAAACAAGTTCAAACGCTTTTGGTGGAATGTATTTGATGTGCTTTTTGTTCTTGGACTAAAATCAAGAGTATACCTGTGCAGCCGAGACAGAGACGATACTGTGACCGTTAACGTTGGTTCTGTGACAAGATTGAGACCATAAAAATTGGGTTTGTGGAAAATAAAATGTTTCCTTTTTTTTACACACACAAAAAACAACAACAAAGCACCTGTGCTTTTAATCAGCTTTAATATGTTCAGATACATTTGTCAGTTTGCTCAAGAACAATTTTATTTTTCAACATATACTACAGAAAAAATATAAAACAAACTCAAACTCAAACAAAATCTTTTGGTGGGGCTTGGGTTTATGAGGACAGAACAGCTTTTATTTATTTTTTTTAATAAAAATCAAAAATAGATATTTGATGGCACTTAGCGTCAACGTCTTTTAAGCAAAATTTACACTAGTTATGACAGGCACGTGCTTAACATTTCTCTGCCCATTCTGCTTCGATGCTCAAGAAATCAAAGGAATTAAAAATGCGCTACAGTTTTAGGAGCCCAGAATGCCAAAAGCCCCCTTTCAATTTTCAAAATGACGTTACATTTGGTTTTCTAGCACGTTTTTATCTACATATACACACTTGCATCAGAAAACCAAACAAACAACTTCCATATTCTCTGTAGACAGCATTAAACATCCATAGTATTAAGGCAAACAATACATTGCAGGGAACATTCAGCAAATTATGAACACAATACACAACTCACAAAATGCTCTCCCATAAATCTCATCTTTGTCAATCGTTAGGATTTCACACCATTTCTTTTCTCAATGATCATCACCAACTTATTCTGACAAAATAAGGCACAGATTTGTGACTGAGAAAGAAAATTGTACCTGGCGGAGGCTATTGCAGCAGGATGTTGAGTGTAATATTCTGTCCACATTGCTTTTTCGTACTTAACGAACGCGTTCAATTCACTTGGCATACGTTCTCCACATTCTCCATTCCTCATGAACACAGCAACTAACATTAAAAACTATTAAGCTTGTGAGTAAAATTCCGTTGCAAAAACTTTCTGTAAAACAGGGTTAACTATTAAACTGAACAGATCTATTCTCGTCTATGGAAAAATAATTAATAACATTCCTAAAATAAACGAATTTAGTTGCCATATCTTGAATTGCAGTGAGCGATGTAGATGTTTAGGGTAAAACCAAGTAATGCAACCATAAATAGAACCAACACTACCAACTAATCATTGTAAACCCTGATTTACCTCATCAAATCAGTCACTTTTGTGAAGAAACCAATCAACATCACTCAAATCAATGAGCTAGATAGAGAGCAAAGGGAAAATGTGGGGTCATGTTGTTATTTATGGGTGTTGACGTGTAAAATCATACTATGAAAAATTAATCCTAGAATTTAAAGTAATTTGCTGGATTTTCACAACTGAAAGCAGAGGCGCTGATCCTGCTGGCTGGGCGATGCTTCCTATTGGTGGAAAGAGTTGTGAGTGATGAACCAATGAGACCACGGAAATCGGTTGCTCATGGCTAGTCCATCATCTTGAGTTGAGGCGAGGGGCAGTCTGAAAATCATAGAAAATGTAATGAGAACACTCTTTTTGTATAGCAGTAAAATGCGGCAAGTTGACATTTAAATGATTTTCCTTACCACAGATAGGTGACCGTTCTTAGCCTTGGCTATCAACAACTCCGAGCCAGATGTGAAGTCTATGATTCCTTCTTTCCCTTGTGCCACATCGAACTTTATACTGTCCATTAGAAACAAAGTTCACAATACAGCAGGGATTTGTAATAGCTATAGGGTTATCCACAACAAACTGACATGATTGACTAATACTGTATTTTATTTTAAAAAATTATGCTTATTTCTGGTTTTACAAGTGTTCAAAGTGGCCTTCACCTGCAGCAATAATCAAACTCATCCCAGGTGCATACCAGCAGTTGTGCATATTTATTATGCTTTTTATCAACCACTAAATACAACCCTAGTCCCAATCTCGTTTTGTTAAGAATAACTGTTTCATATCATTAATTCACTTTACAGTTTTGAGGTGTCAGTAGGTAGAGCTGGTACTTGTTAGCCCATATGAATGGTTTGATCAAGTTGTTTCCAAATAGCTGTCTGATAATATCAGAACATCTCAGATTTTATCCTGCTTACATGGTCACTAGATATTTTCAATCTGTGACATATGGGAAGGGGGGAAACCATGATATTGAGCTCTGAAAGGGTGTTTTTGATGAGAGTAGCCCTTTTTTAAAAACTTTAAACCAACACAAAAAATTGCTATCAGATATTTAGTTACCTTAATAGGTCACCAATTTGCATGCACATATCAGCAAAGTAGGAATTTCTATCATATTAATATTTCCTTTTTTGCAGGTGGTGGCCACACTGACCACTTGGACTTTGAAAAAAAAATCGGCTTATAAGTAGAATGCTTGTGACAGTTTCATAATGAAATCGGTAAATTCTCTTCGAATACACCTGTGATTCTGCACATTTTCAACAAATTATTATAAAGTTCAAGAGTCCTATTGATATCCATTAATGTACTGGAGTCTATCAACATTTTATAGCCCTATACACACCAAAGCGATTTTTTGCTTCCGATATCAGCAGCCGATTTTGGTACAGCCACTTTACAATTGGCGCAAATGAGACTATTCACACAAGATGGTTAATCACACTCAATCAAAATGATAAACCTGGCACCCTCAATTATTTTTCTTTTTTGAAAGTCTAGAAACTCTGTGATTGGCTCTTTTGTTTGTCGAACAGTGACAAATATACTTGGCAGGTAAGTGCCTTAGAATCTGTAATTATTGAAGGCATATCAACACTTTCTAGTTGCTTGTTCCCTGTCTGGGCTCACCCCCAAATGTTTTCAGGCCAAAGAAACTGCCCTATTCACCACAGATGCATCAAAGGATGGAGACTTCATGGTATAACAACTTGGATTTATTGATGTTACACATTTGTGTGTTGCTAGCACTATCTTTCCCTCTGTTTGATTCTCAAGATAGAGCATCACTTCTGGGGGAGGGAAATTGTCCTTTCATGTCCAGCCGTGATGGAGCTATTTGGTACATGGCGTGAATGAACCAGTTTTTTTTTCCGGGAACGTCCATGTTGTGATTTTGTATTTAATCGACTCTTATAAATCACTATAAAAGCCACTATAAGGTTCAACCTGTTATGACCCCTTTGACAGAGAAAATGAAGAGACCACCAACTGTCAATGTTATTATTAGAATCAAGAAAACATGTTAGATGTTATGGTGAGGTATTTACAATCACAGACTTACCCATTGTTGTGTTTTTAAACAAATGCTTAACAAAGTTTTTGTTTCCCATCCTTTTTATTTTCCTTCAGTAATGTACTAGCTATTTAAGTATTGCATATTGTCTTTAAAAATTTCAAGTCATTCCCCAGATTTAGAGTTATTACATTTCACTTCCATTTTAAAACATTGGTTTCTTGTCTGAAAAAGTTAATGGGTTTCTCCTTGTGCCTTTGTCTTCTACAGTTCAAACTACGGGATATATCCAACAACTGCAAACTTTTCCACAGTCATATTGTGTAAAGCAAAATGAAACTTCTTTATCGCTTTTAGAACTGGACGTAGAGGTAAATCTGTAGCTGATGCTGCTATCCATGGTTTGTTTGCCAGATAATGATTATTACGACTTTCGATATTTACAAAGGGGTAAATGCTCCTCTTCTATATTCATTAATGCAAAAGTCCAGAAGAGGCTCTTCACATCTAGAGAATGTGGGTGTGAAGCAAACACATAGGTGTGAACAGCTATGTTGGCTGCCAATATTGGAAGTGCAATCTTTTTGGTGTGCATAGACCGTGAACAGTCAGTGAAGTACGAAACCTCATATTAGGCATCAAACATAATTTAGTGCAAAACATCTCACCTTCCCTGGGTTATGTTAATGCTGTTGATCTTGTCAGCACAGATCGCCACTTTGGTTATCGTCTCGATGACATGTTCATTCTGAAGCACCACATCACCCTGTAACACCACAACAGTTCACATATACAAAGACTAAAGGTCCATACACACCACAATACTTTTTGCTCATGTCCGAACAAACACAGGTAACCAATCTATGTGATCATTATATTTTATTTAACATGTCATTTTGAAATATGCAATGTTTGTTTAAGATTTATTCTTTCAGCCAGTGCCATGATTTTTCTGGATAAGAAAGTGGAAACAGACAGAATGAGGAGGAATGGGAAATTTTGGCATTGGGAATTGAACCTCCATAATTCTGAGCAACCACGCACACAAGTCCACTACTCCACACAGCACTACTAAACATGGTTTCTTAATGTTTATACCCACTGTGTCATAGATATGGCACATGGCTGGTGAGTCATTAAAAAATATTAATAATTGGAGCAAATGGCTCTCTGTTCCAATTGGCCATGTGCTCTAATGTCTGATATTTTGCAACTGTTACCCAGTATTTAATTTAGTACTGGATCTAGCTTCCTTAACTCGCTCCGTGTTCTTTCATTTCTGCATTTTGGTTTCGAGATTTATGAACTCCTTTTGAATTCATGTTTTTTCCTTTAAATAGATTCTTCACTCGCTAAGTCAACAGCTTACATGTGTTTATTAATGCGCCTTCACTCCAAGGCACATACCCCCTGGCAACTGGGTTTACACATATAGACAATGAAGTATAAAGAAGGATAAATCTCGATAAATAAAGTTAATGGTTTTAATCTGAATGGCAATAAACACAAGCTAGAAAAGTCTGGTGTAAATGGGTCATAAAACAGTGAATTCAGTGAAGGAAAAGATGGTTATTTCAGAATTACCTTCTGCTTGTTGTCCTCACAAGCAACATGGAAAACAAACATGCCGTCGCTCAGAGAACTGACAGAAATCCCTGCGAATAAAATAGAAGTGCTTTGTTAGTGTCTCTTTCGGTGGTTGTTTTCACACTTGATGTGGCCGTTTACAACGTTAAGAACTTGTCCACTTTTGGCCACTTGCAGAAGTAGCTGAAAACCACTTCATACTGTGGTCAAATATGGTTTTAAAGACGAGTGATTCATTGCACACTGACAATATCATTGTTTTGGGACTTGTTGATAAAGTGCTCTAAAGCACAAATCATGTGTAAATGATTTAGGGTTCAGGATAGTACGAGTGCAATTATCTGCAAATACATTATTGAATAAAAAGATGATATTATCACATTTCAGTAATCGCTAAAGAAATTCCAAAATTTTGAAACCTACCTATAAACAATGTCTTTAATAAATATTTGTAATATTCTCTTCCTCACCTTTGAGTGAGTTGTAATCAATTCTCTGCTTGACTTTAGCTTCCTCCACAATGACTGCACTGTCAGCCATGAGCAGGAGTTGTCGGTTGCGTGCCTTGTATCCTTTTCGGTCATACTTTGTGATGGAAACAGCATACTGTGGGAAAGGAGTATATGGGACATTCCTACATTAGGAGTCACTGTCTACTTCAGCCGTCTATCTAGCTGTAGAATGATGGTAACTGCTTGAAGCCATAATAACACGCTGTACAGTAGTCTAGCACAAATGATCTAATGCAGGGGTCACCAACCTTTTTGAAACCGAGAGCTACTTCCTGGGTTCTGATTAATGCAAAGGGCTACCACTTTGATACCCTCTTCTGAATTTATTAACAATTAAGGATATTCATCTCTGCAAAGACACTGATCATGTGAATTATTTCTCACACTGAATATGAATTAAATTAATTAACAAGGTAGTAAACAAATAAATATTTATATACCACACTTTATATTTATGATTTGTCTTAGTGCAAGTGTTATTTAAATTGAAAAATATACATAAACAAGTTCAAAACACTTCAAAATGATCACTTCTACAAGAGTTCAAGGAAATCACAATGTCCAATGTACAAATAATAAATCATATAAATACAAAAAGTGAGCTAAGATCTTTTTTTTTCATTGTTAACATTTTAACATACACAATTTTTACATTTTACAAATGCATTGAACTAAACATGAACTGGAAACCAAATCTGGTATCGGTTTCTTTCAGTTATTGGGAAGCCTGGCATTATGTGCGGTTTACCAGTATGTTGTACTCTGAGTGAGTTTTGAGATGGTGTCGTGAAATGTCTCTCCACGTTGTGCCGCTTGGCCACCACCGCCAGTCGTCTCGCAAATGAGACAAACACATGCTCCTTCCACAGAGGTAAAAAAAAAAACTATTCGCATTCTTTCTATGAGTCAGTCATCTCGTTTTCTCTGCGCTGCTTGATTGTTTCGTCGTAGCGCATCATGTGACCTTTCAACTCCCGGTCGTAGTTCATATTAAATCATAATAAATTAGATTCAGCTCACTGGAAAGTGGCGCTATTTGAGCTATTTTTACAGGTGGCGGGCGACTCATGTGGTCCTCGAGGGCGACAAGATGCCCGCGGGCAACGAGTTGGAGACCCCTGATCTAATGGGTAAACATCCTAATATTTTGCCATTTGGGGTGGCATTTGCAAAACAAAAAGGAACTACTGTTTATGTTACCTGTAGGGCAGGACAAGTTGTGGTCAGAATTGAAATATGCACTCCATTGTGACCATGGACCCTACACGGTTCATAGATGTTTTAAACTATGTAATATAGATTTTTAAACTACTTTTAATTAAACTGCAGAGAGTTGTTTTCTGTTTATCAGTGATGTGCACCTAGAATTTAACATTTCTACTATTTGAGTTTCTGTATGCTGAGTGTGAGTTATACGCTCACGGTAATATAAACAATACCACATGGAAGAGAGACATGACAGGAGGAGGAGCACAGACAGTTTTACCTATTCCAAAAGCTTAATGCCAATGTTCTGGAGCTAATTTAAAAGATGGTTATGCAACTTATTTCATAAACTGTGATAAAACACGTGAATTCAACCCACCTTCATCTTCTCATTTCCCAAAGTCTGCAGCACTTTAGGGTTGATGTCTTCACCATCTGTTGAGCGCATACAGAAAGAATCATTATCAATAATGGAAAATGCAACCACAGACAGTCTGAAAAGCAGCCGGAAACTTACTGAGCCTTGTGTTGACAAAAAGCTTGGAGACACTTTGTGGATAATTGTCCTTCTTGTCCTTAAAGATTTCACTTGCGACCATCTTCTGTTCCAACTGAAACAAATGAGAACAAAGCTTCCAGTTGACCTATGCCAGGTAATCAACAGAATATATTCTAATGTCATAAGTAATGTAATTTAATTAGGGGCCAATGGTATATATTGTGTTTGTTAACATTCATCTTATTATTATACTTCTGCCATTGACGGCAATGGCAGCCATATGAACCGCTAACGTGAAATTTGCAAATATAACCGGATCCTATGAGTCACCTCATGAACAATGTATATACTTAAACATTTTGAAGATTTAGAAACAAGACTGCTTTGTTTCTTTTCCCTAGCTCATACCAGTTTTGCACAGTTAACATAACACAAATTTTCCAGTATTGAAATGAACAGCAATTTTTTAAAACTACAAAAACCTACTTTTTTGTAACCATTCCAATCATCAGATTTTCATGAAATTGGTTCCAGATCATCTACAGGCCGTGCTGACCAAAATTCATCAGAAGAATGTCGATGCGTCTAATGGTTTATGAATAATTAGCGAACAATATTCCCCGTCAAGTACCCCTATATCTGCGCAACATTTTAGTATAATGACAAAAAACTGGGTTCACGTTATAAAAACCATGATCTGATGTTGCCTGCGTTGTTTCAACACAGTTTTTAGGAGACATGAAAATAGGCTTTGTGTCAAAAAAGTTTGAGTTTGAATTATAAAATGTGTCAATACTTTTAGAACTTGTGAGTTTAAACACTAAACAATTTAGCTACCTAAAACATTTTGGATTTCATTCAAAAAGCTACTTTTTGCATATGCATTAACATATCTTTAGAACATTTGGCATGTCTCTATGCCCCGAGGGTACTAAAAAAGTTTTTATTGTTACACCACCTTATATCTAATATAACTACCTTTTTTTTAATTGTTAACAGCTTTTGGAAGTTTGGTCTATGGTTACCAAGCTTTGTATGTGCCATGTTTACACAGTAATTTGAAAACTGTTCCACCCAGTGGTCAATGTTTACAAATACTTTTCAAGAATTTCCAAAAAAGCAAATTCCAGATTTAACATTTACAGTGTTTCATTGGATTCTTTTTACTTAAAATATCTTCTGGTTCCTTTTAGGACCTTGTTCTATTTAGAATGACTGCCTTGGCCTGGATAACTGTTTGCAGTTATATTTTATATAATGCTTCTCTTTGAATATCAAGCAAGTTGCTTGAAGCTTAATATCCCAGTTCCAGACAACCGAGGGAAGAAATTAATCTAAAGCCACCGCTTTCACAAAATGAACTAACGTTATGTTTTATGAAGAGGTTTACCTGATGTTTCCATTCAGGACTGATGCTCTTGCAGTACTTCCACACCATGTTCTGCATGCAGAGTTTGCGCAGCTGTTCTGAGGCCTGTGATTGGACAGAGCACGACTCAGCCATTTGTTCATGATAATACCCATGATTTGATTGATAGCTTACCTCCACTAGTGCAGGAGGTGGAGTTGGCCAGCTCTTATCCAGGACGGTTTTGGGCAGACTCCTGTGGAGCTTCATTAAGAATGAGTAGCGTACGTAATCCAGGAAGTACTCGTTCTCTGGGCACCGCGGCTGGTGTCGATAGATGAAGCCTTTGATGAACCTGGAACAATAAAAGCAGGGATGAGCACTAGCTATGGAAAAGGGTAGAGAATTGTCGGTTGGTGATTGTCTGACCTGCGGATGGTATTAGCGGCTTCTCGCCTTCGCTTTGCTTCCCTTCGGGCCAGAATACCTCTCCACCAGGCTTGGACTCGGATAGCTGCTTGCCGCATTTTCTGGTATTTGTTTTTCTGACTGTACCCCTTCCATGAAGATTGCAGTTGGGTAGCTAAAGGACAGATTTGTTTGAGGTTACCATTAGAAAGATCCAACAGGAAACACAATGCAAAAATGGCTTATACCAAGGCTGTGCTTCCTGACTTCCAGAGCGTCTTCAGTGGCAAACAGGGTTTTTGGGAAGCGGATGAAGATTTTGGTCCTGTGTAAAAGATGAACGGATAGTCGCAAGTGATCATTTGACAACATAGACATTAAGTGATGCAAGTAATAACTGGTACTAAGCAATAAAAACATTAGACAAAAGGTTTGATTGCTTAGATAAGCACATTTTAAAAATAATATAATTTTATCTCATTTTACTCTGCTAACCCACCGGCCAAGTTTGTACTCCTCAGGCTTATAGCCAAGGTGTTTGACGAGAGTGGACACGCCATCGACCAGACGGCCATCCCAGTTTGGCCAGGTGTCTGGACACAAAGATTTGTACCTGAAATATGAAAACAAACTAGAATCAGCCACTTTTAAAGCAGAGAGTGGGACCAATGTTTCATTCAGACCTGGAGTGCACAGGAAGTACCAAGCTCTTAAAACTGGATTAGAATGTGTAAACTGATATTTGATAACCATATGCATTTAAGAGAGTCTTTAAAAATAGAAACGGAAAGCAGTGTAGATTGTTTTAGAGTAACATGAATGATTCAACGTGTCTTGAGCTATTGTGGAAATAATCCATGTTCCGTCAACAAATGACAAATGAAAACACAGAGACATGCGCTCCAGTTTCAGAATTGCAATGGTTTATTAAGCTCTCAAGCCCTAGTATATATAGCAAGATCTATATATTCGAAAAAAGGTCCAAATTTGGTCAAAGGAAGAAGACAGTCATCTCATCAAACAATGTGTCTTTCTTAGAAACTCGCTCAGTGTTGTTAGCATGACATGCAGACTAGTATACTAAGATGCATTTCTTATTATTTCTTAAGCAAATATGCCAAAAACAGATTATTCGAAATCTGGTTGGAAGAACAGTTTGTTTTTGCCCAATAACTTGCTTTCACTTTAAACATAAATACCTTAACCAGTGTTCTAGTACCACTACTCTATAGACAAAGACAGTATTCAATGCTGTGTTGACTCAAATAGTCAATAAGATTGTTTGGTAGGTTCACACAGTGAATACGTGCTCTTTGCTGTGACTCGGTCAGTAGAGTATACAACGCTTATTGGGCCATCAAAGCAAACATTGTGGGTTCAGACCCCAGAATAAGCAAGACCTGACCAAACGTAAGTCACTTTGGTTCTTGGAGATGGAGAATATTGGACAGAAGATTTGTGTGACTTTTTAACGGGGATGCGTTTCCGGCTCAACTCGTTGGCCTCCAAACTCCAGAGTGGAAAGAGTTCCAGAGCAGCTTTTGTGTGCTCTTCTTGAACTTTTTGTGTTATGTTAGGTTTGGTTTTGAGTTGCTAAAATTGGGATATCTGTTACCTCTAGTTCTGTTAGATCTACTTGAACATTTTTGAGTTTAACAGAAATTGAGCTTCTTTCCTATTTTCTATTCCTCCTTTTTGTACTTATTGTTAATAAATCTATTTATACCTTCACCTTAAAACCACACTGTCCTCTAACTATTTTCTTGATCCGGTTGTGCAACTGCAAAATCCAAAAATGTCAATGAATAATCAAATTGGAAAAAATTGGAGTAATGAGTTACAAGAGTAACTTCTGTAGAGTTTACTGTAAAGCCGTCTACCGATTTGCATGTAACTGCGCAAAAACTGTTGTGTAATCAAATTTATTTCCTTAGAACTTAAAGTTTAACCCATGTTAAAATAGTTGTGTTTTGGGAGGTTAAAAACCAGAATTTCCGATCTGCTGTGGCAACATTTAAAGCCCAATTTATACTCGTGCCTCAAGCTTACGTATCTACATTCGTAGTCTGCCTGCAGAATCATTGCATAAGTGTTAGTGGTTTTCACTGTGTGGACTTCTGTCTGGTGACTTCGTCGCATATGTTTTGATTTCCTGTAGTAGATACTGATCTGCCATCTCACAATATTTGTATTTCGCTGAAAGATCGGCCATACAGATTGGACACTTCTTTGATACACAGATTAGTGATTTTACTTGTGGTGGAGACACTCGGATATGTATGATGTCACTCCAGTAACACTCTTCTCCCAAATGGAGTAATTTTTGGCAAATGCATGTCAGCCTAAGGCTTAAGGGGCAGTGTCTACATGGAGGCTATGGCATTGGCCTTGCGTAGGCTTGGTACAGTATAAATTGGGCTTAACTCCTCCTTTGCTATGTTAAATCCTTAAGGACAAAAACACAATTAGACGAGATGTGGTGCTACAATAAGAAAACCCTCAGGAGGCAGCATTCCGCAGCAGTAAGTGAAGTGTTTGTGTGTACTCTTGAAGCAGAGCTTGTTTTCTTGCAAAACCTGATCAGACAATTAATGGAGCGTGATCCCATAGTTTTTCCGAAGGTCACGTCTGTAATACCTTGATACATTTCCATTGTCTTCAAAACTTTTTTAAAGTAAAAATGGAATCAAAAATAGTTCATGCCTAATTTAAGCTATGCAGCGGCAACACATAAAACTTGACAAGAATTGAATGCAAACCTTTGCAGGAAGGTCTCGTAGCGACGGCGGTAAGCAAAGCCTGCTCTCCTCACCCGAAGGTTTTCCATCAGACCAAGATATTTAACCTGGTGCCTGATGAGGACTTCATCAAAACGCCCTGAAGAGAGAGTGATTTCACTTACTCAAGCCCCAAAAACAAAACAACAGAGTGATGCATTTAAAAAATCTGTTCATTTGTATTATTTACTTTACATCAAAGATGCCAACAAATAACAACAATGCTGATGTCCAGTTTGAACAATCAATTCATTAGAACACATTTGAAGATAAAAGCTGTACAAACAAGAGTGAAAAAGAGTCTAAAAACGTTCACAAACCTGCTTGCTTGGCATCATTGGGCTTGATGCAGCGCACATACGATGGTTCCTTCGACATCAGGATTTCCATCAACTTCGCCAGACTGTTCTTGAACTGGGTTGCTGCCTGATTGCAGTGAGCCAACCGAGTGAATGCAAAAGAAAAGTGACAGAGTGAGAAACCCCCGAGAGAACACAAGCCACAGTGTGCAAGTTCAGCCAGGCAGTGACAATGTGGGTGAAGCAAATGGCCAACAATGCAAGCACACAAGTGAACAGCAGTTCACCCACACTTGGCCAATCAAGCTCTGCGGAGTGGGCACTGTGACTTGGATGACTATTAGGGTGTCACTTTGAGTGACGTGGGTACCAGGGCATTCCTTATAGCATGGGTGGCAGAGATTCTCAATTTCATTAGACTGTACACAAACATGGCACTAAGAAACCTTAAGACGATTAAGAGCAATGTAGAAGGCCAAGCTTTCAACAGTAGCAAGGAATTGAAAAGGGTAAACAAATTATTGAAATAAACTATAATCATTCTCTACAGACCATTCAATATTCAGAAGTATGACATGATTTACATGGAGGAGACACTTATGTGTCACTTAATTCATCTCTGTTTTAATTGTCTTCCATTCGAGCACACGGCTAATGGGTTCCACTGGCCATGTGCTCGCTTTTCCCATTGTTCGTTCAGTGATTGCACTTGTGTTATCCCACATCTAGCTATTCTGATTAATCATATGTCTGTTTTGTCACATTTTTGGATCTAGGTCCCCCAAACAAGGGGAAGTGAATTAAATTCAAACCATGTTCAACTCATGCTTAGAATTAAGCACGGCTGCGTAAGTAAACAAGGGTTTCTGCAGGTTTCACAATTATGGCCATATTTTTGTTATATAAAAAACTGCAATAAATTAACTATTAAATCTATCAAATCTAAATCCCTGTAAAAATGCCAAAAAAAAAGAAAAAGTGACAACTGATGGAACAAAAATTTCACAATGACTGCAATTTCTCCATCAACATCTTATAAAGATTAAAAATTGTAAATTTGACTACAAATTGTAACGTTTTGTTTCCTGAAATAGCATTAGCTTTTAAGACTAGAATTAACTTCAGATTAGCAACCGAATAGTTATGAAGGATCAACTACTGCATAACTTCTGGTCGTTTTGTTTGTAAGTTTTTAAACATTTTTAAAGGCTTATTGTGAATAGTGATGTTATAAGTCTAAGATTTTCCTTTAAAATTAGCATTTTTTGAGATTTGCAATAGCTAATTCAGACCTTTATATGCACTTATGACTTAAAAATGTTGTGTTTTATAAAGAGGTACGTCTCATAAGCAAATCGTTGTGAAACGTTACAGTTTTATGGCTAACAATGGAGCACTGTTGAAGTAAAAGTAGCGGTTTTTTTTTGTGATTTCAATTGCTATTGTAATCTTAAAAATGATTGTATTCAAAATTTCGTAATTTTAAAACCTTTTGTAAATGACAAAAATCACTTTATTTGTGGTTGCTGTGGAAGCCATCTTTGTTAAACAACCAAATGAGCCTGCTCGAGTAGTGCATGCTGGGAAATGGGTCTCAAGCACTTTTGTGTCAAAAAATGACCTGTGAAATATTATTTAAGACCTAAAACAGTGAATTTTATAACATTTAAGAATTAATAAGGCCTAAAATTTGGGTTTTGAATTTTTTTACTTTTTAACCCCGCGGAAACCCTGTAAACGGATGGATTCAACAGCTAAAATAATGACAAATAGATACCGTTTCTGGTCGTTTCTTGTCGGTGAGCTCTTCCCGGTCAAAACACTGATTGAGTATTTTGTTTTCAGACATACACATGACCTAAACACACAGATATATGTAATGGGTGAAATATTTCAGCACAAATCCAATAGATTGTTCATGGTTAATCCTTACTCCGCCCTCACCTCCTTCAAATTTCTGAACAGAAGATCATTGTTCTTGTCCAGGAAGCCTAGAAGTGGGCAAAAACACATTGATTTCAATCAGATCGGAGCCCATGGAAAACCTAAGAGCATCTTTTGTATAGAAACTTACCATTTACATTGTAGTTGACTTCTCCTGCATAGTGGCTCAGTCTGAACTCCTCCCGACCCATTACTTTACGTGTTTTACCATCGGCCAGCTTGTGACTGTGATGGAGGAGATACATAAAGGTCATTTGTACAGTACCATAAAGCGCATAAAATGCTATAAAAAAAACTTTTTTCAAAGGTGGAAGTGTTTTCATCAAAGAACAAAAGAGTGAACTAAATGAAGCCATTATTTGGTGCGACCACCCTTTGCCTACATAGCAGTTATTCTAGATATACATCTGCAGCATTTGAAGGAACTTGGCTGATAGGTGGTTCCAAAGATTTTGAGTGGTCCTTCTGTCACTTTATGTAATCCCAGACACACTCAATCTTATGGAGATCAGGTATTTGTGGGAAAAGACAGACAGCGGTCTGAGAGAGACCACCTTGTTGACGAAATATGACTCACGTTTTATGTATAACCAAACGTGAGTCATACTTGCCTTGTCTTTATCAACCCCACCTTGATACCAGTTTTCTTTGTCTAGTTTCAAAACCTCCTACATAGTTGTTTCAATTTCAGTTCATGACTGTGTTTCAACCTATGTATGACATTGTTGATCATCTGTTTTTAATTGGTTGATCATATACCTGACTATAACCCTCACTTTGTGCGAATTGATGCTGGTTTGAAGCCATAAGATAGTAAAACTAAATAATTATTTAGGTTTTTCTACTTTAAAAAAATGATACAAGACTGACGTTAGAAAGTGGGCGTGGCCTCCCACAGTGTCCTCAAGCTTCTCCAAGAAGGTAATGTCACTGGCATCACCAGGGCGGAGACATTCTTCATCCTGGAGATGAAAGGAAACAAAAGATTTCAAAGGTCTGAACAATGAAGGTGAATGTTGAGGAATACTTACCAAGATGGAAATTATTCCTTTAAACTTTTCTTCCACAAGGTCACAAATGATCTTGTTGTTAAAATATTGCACAGGCTCCCACTGTAGAAGATGAAAAAATGAGAATTAATGCATTTTTTAAATGTATAAAATATTCAGAATGTGTTGCAGTTGCAGCGGAATTCAAGGAATGCAATCCAAACGTTCCCATCCCACCAGTGACTTGGCAACAAACAGAATCTCTGTACCCATCACACTGTTTTGTCAACTGATTGTGAAGTCAGCATTAGCATATTATTAGCACAAATAAAGCCCACGGCACATGTTTAACAAAAATGCGTACACTCCTCAGACATGAGTCACATTCATCCACTTGTGTGTTGGTGGGTATACAGGGTCTCACCGTGATTCCCTCCGCTTCGTACTCGTCCTGCTCTGACTTCAAAGTTAACTCGATGAAGAGCTGCTGCAGCTTCTCGTTGCAGTAGTTGATACAAAACTGCTCAAAACTATAAATAAGAAAAGAGCCGGAGTTTAAAAACATTATTTAAAATATATCCTGGGCCTGGTTTTCCAAAAGTAAAACGGATGAAATCTTGAAAATGGGGTTTTCAAAAGAAAAAAATTGATTACACAATCGATTAGATCACAACCTTTAGTTTGGTTTTTTTTGTAGGTTTTGGATCACTATGATCCACAAAATTAGGATTAAAGTGATCCCATCAGTAGGGTGGATTCAGAGTGAATTTCATTTCCAAAATGTAATGAAAATTGTATCAAATAATACTATATTTGGATCATGCAGTATCTTACAAGATATTCTAGTTATCCATATGGTTTAATTTGATTTGTTCAACCGTCAGGCCACGGTGATTAGGCAAGCTTAACATATTCAGCCTTTCAGTATAGGCCTACAGCAAAGTAGAAAGTGTTTGGCTTCAAAAAATAATCCCCCGAGCTGTCGAAATTGACCAAAAACAAGAATTTTAATTCTGTCACAAATTGCCAATATATATATATACAGAGTAATCAAAAAATGTAAAGAATGAGAATCCCAATCAGAAAACACTTTAGCCATCTATTTTTTTTGTTTGTTTCCTACAATTGTTTCCTACAATCCATCAATTTCCTAGTGAAATCAATGGGAGAGGGAAACTGAATCCAAAAAAAAGTTTGACAATCTACACTTGATGGGAGCCAAATCACAACTGTGGGGAGGTGGGTGTTTTAACCTTTCTTAGTTTGAAAGAAAACTGTACCTTTTCCATCCGTTTTCACCACACTAAACTGAAAACATTTAGAGCATTCACGTTCATGACACAGTAGGTCTATGCGAAGCAGAGCTGCTAGAGGCTCTGTAAAACCAAGAGTTGAATGAAAAAAGCAGGCTTTGATATTTTAACACCGAAAAAAATAATGCATATACATTTTTTAGGTGTGCTTACACTGGCACTATTTTATTTGAAACATATCCAGAATAAACTGGACCTTGAAGGCTTATCATTGGTGGAGAGTCGCAGTGATGTCATATAACTTTTCAGAGATTAATATAATGTTTGAAGAATTACTCTGTTGTTGGTACATTGGTATTGCTGTGAAATACTGTTAAAGCTGTTCAAAACAACACATGGTCTCTTCTTTTCAGACAATTTGCAATTATAACCCAATGATTGCTATGTAATTTAATGTCCATCAACGTTTTTCAGCAGTACAACTCCATTCTGTTTAATTGTTCATTTATTTTCTGCTTCAATGGACAACTTGCCACAGGAGGGTGGATTCAAATTTGTAATCATTATCAACCTGAACAGAAAACAGAATCCTACACATAATGATGTTGTTGGGTGTGGTCAGCGTACTAAGACGTCTGGGACAGAACACCATTAGCTCAGAGCAAATGTCCAGCTGTTAAAGGCCCATACGACAGATTTTTCTGATGATTATTCACATTTTTTTTTTGCTGATGACAATATAAATTCTAAACTAATCCCACAATCCTAAAAGAAGTATGTAATATGCAACAGCAGAAGTGGCAGCTATCAGCACTCACATATTTCCTAATGCTAATTTTGTCTAGTAACTTGATGTCAGACTTACGGTAATAAATAAAAACAAGACTTAGTTAAACATAATAAATGCAAAGTATTAAGAAATTATTAACCTGTTGTTCTGAAAGACCTCAAACCCATAGATGTCCAGCAGACCAATGACAGAGGCATTCTTGCTGCTGAACGACTCTTCCTGTGAGACGATAAAAACAGAAATATTCAACAAAAGCTGTGACTCTCCACTCAGACTAAACACTCAAGACTGTTACTTCATAACGTAAGAATGCGTGTGAACAAAATGAAGCACGGTATGTCCATGTGGGGGAGCTACAGGTTCATTTTCAGCAAAACTGGATTGTGAAACTACAGTATAGTGAACAAAAAGAGGGTCCATACCTTGAAGGCCAGAGAGTCATTAATCTTGTTGACCAGCCAAGTAAAAGTGCGGCCGTATATGGCTTTGGATAAGGCGTCCCGCGCTGAAGCAGCCTGCTCCTGATTTAAAGGACTCATCAGCTAAAACATGAAAGAGGAATTATGGGAATCTTTCATCGTGATTATTACATACAGGTCAAATCTTTTTGTCTACAATAATCTTAAGAAAAATAACTTAAATAAGGAAAGTATGGCGTTGCTAGGGAGGTCCCATGACAACTTTCGCTGTGGGAAGTACAAACTCCTGTTCCCCCTGTATGCAGTATATTTATCATTAATTACAAAGAATATAATTCATATGTTAATTAAACACTATTTATTACCAAGCAAAAAAATAATAATAACTAGATGGTGGTCCCATCTCAGAGCGGCAAAAAATCTCTCACCAGGACCTTCTCCTTCACAGTTCCTGGCTGGTGGAATTCCATTGCCGTCTCATTACGGAAAGCTGAATCTCTTTACACCTTCAAAAAGCAGCTAAAAACTCTACTCTTTCGAGAGCACTTACTAACTTAACCTACTTACTTACTAACTTAACTTAAGCACTTACTAACTAACTTAACTAACTTATAAAAAAAAACCTCTGAAGCACTGATTTGAATTCATTTTCTGTACTAGCTTGAAAGTGTTCTATGTGTAAGTCTTCTGATCAATCCACTTTGTACCAAACTGCTTGATGTTTACTCCCAATGTAAGTCGCTTTGTATAAAAGCGTCTGCTAAATACATAACTGTAAATGTAAATGTAGATGGCTAAAGTTTGCACGCAAAAACTATTTTTAAATGTTGCCAATGTTTAACCAACCCCAATGTCTCTATGATTTTCATAAGCCGAGATAAAGATTTACCAAAACGGTTGCTATGGGAAACACTCTGGTTGTTATGAGGGGGTCAGTGACGTAATATAATGTTCCCCATACGTTTCATAAACCAATCTTCTATGATTTTCCTAAGCTGAGAATGATTGCTATGGTCATCATGTTATAATCTACTTTCCATTTACAATAATATTAATCCCCTGTGTCCCTATAGCGTTTCATATAGAAGTTATTTGACATTGGATATTATGCTGCAGAGTGGGCGTGGCTTGATAGATGTATGCTATTTCACAAGCAACAATTGGCTTTCTTAGTGATTTGATCCATCACTAAAGTATTTTTGACTCTCCATACATGCAAGGTCTTTTACAATGGTAGCCAATGAGATTCAATGGATTCCAATGGCCCATTGGAAATGAATGGGATCTATTTTGCATTGTTTTGACAGTGTCTTCTATGTTTAAAGCCAACATAATAATACATAGGCACCTTTCAAAATTCACCATACATGTATACAACATAGAAGAAGTACAATGTGTCATTAAATGTTCCAGGTTGAATCTCTTCACGTGTTCTCCAGGTACATTGTATAAATTTCAAATCTAAACCCAACATAAATTGATACTGTGGTTCAATATTCAGCTTATATTTAAGTTAACAATAATGTGTATACCTCTTCTCCTTTGGCTGTGATCTTTTTATGTGTTAGAGCCTCTTTTAGAACAGTGCCGTCCACACCCAACAACTGCAACATGACAAATGTACACACAGCCAGTCAAAACAAACCCCATGGTTTTCAAAGACCTGTGCACATGTGGCTACAGAGCAGTGATGTAATCAAATGCTTCTCTTACCCTGGCTAAGTATTTAATCTGTGTCTCTGTAGTGATGTAGGAACAGCCACTGTCCTCTCCACCATACTGGACATTCCCCAAGTGTAGTACACTGGCAATAATGTTCAATAGCTCCTATGAAGAAATAAACCGCAAGAGAGCTTCATTTGATTTCAAAGATACCTCATTTCCAAACTGTAGATTACTTGCATTAATTAATCTGTCTAAAAACACATTCTTTATGCATGATGGGATTGGCTGTCTAGATACCTCTACTTCATCTTCGGTGAAGCCAATGATGCTCAGGGCTTTCCTCACTGTCTTCCAGTCATTGCGGTCATTAATCGAGCTCACTTTGGGACAGTTTCCCTGAAACACACGCAGACGTTTACTCATCAGAGCAGAGGAAACCAAGGGAGGAGGGGTACCCCTCAACTTCCTCTATTAAACACCAGGGGAGTGAAAGGAAGCTAGAGCAGGACATTCCTGCATACTTGTAGGAAGTATATGACATCAATGTCATGTACAGTTTGATCAAAGTCAAATAAACGAGTGAAATATATAAAAGAAACATTTGATTGAATTTTATTTCCTAACATTTCTTATTTTATCAACAAAAGGAGCTAAATCCATTCTCTGTCATGTTTGCATCTTTCTTATGCTACATTGCATTGGCTTTTCACAAAAAAATGTCAAATCAGCAGTGCAGTGTTTTCATTACACATAGAAGAGAGCAATTGACAGATTTTGGCATAATCAACTGAATTTTATAACCTCACATAAAGCTAAGCCCCTAAGCCTGCAATATTTGGATCCTCTCCAAAGTGTTCTGTTTTGAGGCATTTATCTGCAGTACTGGGTCAGTGACGTGAACATCAGACATGGGCCATAGAATTGGCTTCTAGAAAAAGCATATCCTGCCTTTACAACTGGATAATAGGCCTTTACAACAGACATAGGCATGGTGCTGCCACCTTCTGGTAGAATATATAACAGCTACTTATATATATGCGTTTTTCATACTGTGGTCAACAGTGCTGTTTTTTGGATGTGGGCCAGTGGAAAACTTGCATTATGAATTGGCTCCTAGAAAAATCCTATCCTGCCTTTAACACTGAAAGACATTGACATTGCCCTGCCATCTTCTGGTTGGTCAAAACTGCTGGCATGCTCTCTAAAAGTGGTCTTTTTTCTAAAAGTGGACATTTATCTGTATTATTTCACAGCATAACACAGTGATGTGTGCGTTCACCAAGGCCATCAAAAAAGCCCATTTTGGTGCAGGGGCTAGTTTGTTTTTGTCATTAGAACTTGAACTTGAACCTGAAAAAGCATACCCTGCCTTTAAAATTGGATAATTAGTCGTTAAATCTCCACAACCAATCATCAAAAATGCCCATTATTTCAACAACCCTTTAAAGATATGGCTCTCTTTATAAAATGTATTTAAAAAAGGCAATTTGTAAAAATCTTGGGCCAATCTATTTTTTAGAAGGCCAACAGGGTAAACTTTTCACCTGCCCTAGATTTAGATGAGAGGTGTCCAAACTTTTGCAAAGAGGGCCAGATTAGATGAGGTGAAAATGGGTTTAACCATATATTCACAAAAAACGAACTCCTGTACAAAACTCAAGTTTAATAAAATTGAAAACATTTGTCTGGATGAAAAATATACATTCATACACTGGGGTTAATTTGAAACATACCATTAAAAGCACATCCAAAAGTTTGAAAATCACAGAAGAATAAATTTAATTCAGAAAAAAAAGTGTGTTTCATTTAACTCAAAAGTTTTGAAACCTGCTTATGCGTGTCTTGGCCTTCACTGTGTTGGTCTCTTTAAACTGCTTTGTAATGCTTCTAACTGCAGATCTTGGCACTCGAAAATGCCTCGTTAACATACGCATCATCTTTATGAGTTTTTACAACTACAACTCTTTCCCTCAGGTCCAAACTGATTTCTTTTGTCTTCGCCATGAAGCCTTCGCATGTTTATTTTACCAATCAAGATAATAAGCTTCTCAAGAGGAGTTTATTATTTGTTTATTGCAAATAATATCATGAGCAAACTAATTTTAAGCTAATAATTTTAAGCAACTACAAATCACTTGTCTTCAACTTTAATATAAATGCTAAGAATGCCATACGCTATGCACGTATGTAGTATAAATAAGCCTTTAGTAGTCAAAACAAGAGCTGCAAATGTTTTCAGATACTGAGCAGATATTGAGAGTGCATTGTGACTCTTATAAAGTCTGTTTATCTGAACATGTTCAGTACAGTGCAGTGCAACTTACCCCTTCACTAAAGACTTTGTGTTGAGAAAAGACTGAAATGAGAATCTAAATGCCACGAATTCCAAGTCTCTCACCTTCACCAGATACTGGTATTGCTGGGCGTTCCTCTCCAGCCCCAGTCTCCTCAGCAGATCGTCTTCTGCTCCTTCGATGAGTTGATAGAAGATGTGGAAATTCCTCTCACCATGACTCTGGTGCACAACTCGAGATTTCTCCAGCAGGTAGTTCAGGATGTGTCCACCTACTGGAGCACCCTGCCAAATGGGACACCCAAAGGAAGAAGCAGAGGGGATAATGGCAGGTTTCTAACACCCATGCAGGAAGATCAAGTCATCACATAAGCGCAGAAGCACACAGGTGGATGCAGCCAAATCCCAAACCAGAGAGGACCATTGAAGGGGTAAAGGTGTATTGGAAGAAGATGGATCACAGCAGGTGAGATATGAGCTCACTTGGATATCATAAACATCAATGCTAGACTACCAATCAAAATCTTCGAAATCCCTTCAGAATCACACAAATATTATTATTCCAAACAGAAATGAACCCTCATGATGTTTAAACAAATAATCAAAAATATATAACAGCAGGCATTGATACGGGGCCAAGGATACAGAACAAACAAAGACATATCGATGCGATTCTAGGGACAGTAAAATAAAACCTTTTTAGATTTTTGACCAACAGGTAGCACTCTTAACAAATTGTGTTTTTGGGACAGCCTTCGGGACTGATGACTCATACCAAGTTTGGTGCCAATACGGCAAAAGGTTGCAGAGACACAGCTTTGGACTCTAATTGGCAGGATGCCATTGATAGTCATGGCTCTTATCTAAAACTCCAATCAACACGACAAAAATAACTTTTTGCCAACAATATCTAATGATATTCCAATTGAAATTTGATGATAAATGGACTGGTCTTGGAGGAGTTTTTTAAATTATTCAATATGGCGGACAGGAAGTTCAAGCAACTATGGTAAAAATGGCATTCGTGTTCTCAGCTCGCTCCTGGGTAAAAGGCAAGATGGAATTTATGACAAGTTAAAGGCAGCAAACTTTATTAGCATTTTTCAAAATTTAAAGCGTTGCAGAGTTACATCCTTAGAACAATTTTGGTTTGCTAATTATTCAAAAGCGGTTTGATTAATCAAAATTCTGCAAATAACTTTTAGTCGCCGTGGTTAGAAGAGAGTAGATGTAATTATCTATTTAATTAAATTAACAAAATTATCTGGAGGGGCTTATAAAAAAAATTAAATGAACTTATATGAAATGTATTCAATATGTGCTATTTTTAAATAGTAAGTGAATTACTATATGTATAAAATATCAAGATGTTTTATTATTAACTGTGAAAATACATAATTAAAATAATGTGCTCAATACAAGAAATTATTTGATGCTATTTCTTTATCAGATTAATTGAAAAATTGGTAATGTGAAGTTAATTGGTTACATAGAATTATGAGGTATTCAAATTAATGTGCATTTACAAACATGGTCACAATACTGGAAAACTGACTTAAGTCATAGCAGTGTGAATTTCTTTGGATAAAAGCATCTATTAAATTAATAAATGTATATCTTTTTTTGCTCTGACAGAATACACATAATATCACGCAATAATGTACTTCTCTGAAAAGTTTTGGAACATTTGTGCCACTTTATGAGACTACATATCTTAAACGAACACAGCTCTCAAGATTTTTCTGCGATCTTTAAATGATAAAACTCAAATACATATATTACCAATCAACCACCTTCATGTTGCAAGGACTTTTATTACCTTCTTTCAGTGAACTATTATTTTAAACTCACCTTGAAGTCAAACTGAATGTCCATGTATTTCCCAAAGCGGCTGGAATTGTCATTTCGTAAAGTCTTCGCATTTCCAAAGGCCTGCGAGAGGAAAGCAAACAATGATGTCACAGAAAATGACTGAATACAGCAATTCAGAGTGGCACACATCTACTGGATCCACACACACTGCTCATTAACAGTGGACTACCACAGCTGCAAAACATCTGGGAGAGAGGTCATCTTTGGTTAGCGGTCCACTTCGCAACATCTCCAGCATGCCACAGTCTTATCGAACAGTGAACAACACAGGCATCTAACAATTGGAGCCTGCCCAGAACTAGCTCATCTCTTCATAAAAAGCCCAACCTGATCTTTGGATTAGTAAAATTGGTGTTCACCTCCAGCACTGGGTTTGATTGTAGAAGGCGATCTTTGACGGTCTGTACGTGCTCATTGGCAGGACAGGTGATGGCATAGTACTGCAGAACCTTCTTAGAGGCTTCGGTTTTGCCGGCTCCGCTCTCACCTGAGATGAGGATGCACTGGTCGCGTCTCTCTGTGCGCATGGAGCGATACGCATTATCTGCCACAGCGTAACTGCATGAAGAACAGGCCATGATCAGACAGGATTAGCTCTGTGTTGAGCCTAAAGCTATTTATTTATTAGATAAATGGAGCAGCACATAAAAATTATAACTTTTAGTTTAAAAATATTGCATATTGCACAGAGCAGTTTGGTGGCATTGCAACTCCACTGCTGTTACTCAGCTAGGCTCCTGCTTTGAATTTTGGGTAGAACACCTTTTCATGTTTTTGCTTATTAAAGGCTTTTCTGGGTGAATAGGTTCCCAGAAACAATCGTCAAGGCGATGGGGTTAATAAATTACTCACAGGATTGAATGCAAGTGTGAAAAGTGAGGGTGTGTTAAATGGACCAGTAGCTTAAATGAACCTGGAGAGTGAAATCCAGCTTTGAAGCTGGGATAGGCACCAGGAAATAATTTGTACCCCAAATATGAGGCACAAGAGGGTAAAAAAGTGAATGAATGATTTTAGGAAAATATAACGCTATCCAAATAATTTGTAAAAAGTTTTTTAGGGCTTGAGCACCAAGAGTACAGAGAGCCCATTGTAATTCCTCAGACTAATAGTGTTTTGCGGCGTTCCATGCGTTTTTGGAAGGCTTAAATGCACTTGAGTTTTGCACATACGTCAGAACTTGTGAAAATTTACCCCTGACTGGGGTTTGAAAAATGGGTATAATAAATTGGATCTATTGTTTCAAGGAAATTCTGCAAATGTGTACAGCACCTAAACTTAAATAGAATTAAATTGGACCGCATTTTTGCACAAAAAAAAAACAAAAAACTCTAAAACCACATTTGCTTGTGTCTTACTTTAGTGAATCAAACTTCATCAGTCTTATCGTAAGACAAATGGGATGTTAAGTTGAGAAGTTTTTTTTTGACTTCGTAAAACTGTGTACACAGTGAAGTCAAATAATTAAACTTTGCCATAAACAGGAAGTCGTTAATAACTCAGTGATATCATTGGTCAGTCCCAAATTGATGTTAACAGTTTATGTTTGAGCACATTTACCAGAATACACTTTTGGTTATAGCGCCACCAGATGGCTACAGGAAATACACAACATTTAACTTTGATAAGAAACAGTACATCTTTCTAATAATTTTGACATATTTGACAAGAATAACAATAGCTAATAATGATCAAACTAAGGTTTACAGATTAGGCCAATTCCAACATAGCCACAATTTTGGTAATGAAAGTGAGGCTACAGTAGGGAGAAACCTGGAAGCAGATTATTGGTATTGAAAATTGGTCCGAAAATAAATGTTAAATCCCACAGGTTTTTAAATTAACCGTTATATTAACAATATAGAAGGTAATTGCAATACATTATTTGTCACAACACAACAGTAGAACATTGTTATTCTTGCTTTTCTTCACACTACTTCCAGATTTCTTCCCACCAAAGCCACCAAAACGTAAGCTATGTGAAATAGGCGAATCGTGAAATACGAAATGTGAAAATTGTGTGTTTGTTGTTTTAATTGTGTGCCTCATTTTTTTGTCTAGCTTCATGGCCATTATTTGTGTTGGTGTGAGGCTCTTAATAAAAAACGATAAATGTTTTATATAGATTTCGAATAAATAAAAAACAATGTGTAATTTAGAACAACTACCACTAAAATCAACAAATGTAAATATTTTAAAATGTATAAACATAAAATACAAACCTAAAATAAGGATTAATTGAGTGGATAATAATTTACAAATATTGTTTTCATATTCAATGCTCATAAATTTCACGTTTATTTTTTAAATAACTATGTTAAAAGTAGATTAAAAGGAATAACTGAACAATTTTAGTGATTGTAATAAAAGACTTGTTTGACAATCCAAACAGAGCTCTTTATATTGGTCAGAATTTCTATTTGCTTTAAAAAGTAAGTATAAATTTGTTCCCAATTCCTCTTCTGGTTTCATTAAAAATCAAGATTCCTTTAGAAAACTTTATGGGATATTCAGGTGTCGCTAAGGAGTCTAGCAAATTAAAAGTTGCCAATCATTTTCGTGAGTAAAGAACAGGGTGACACCAGAGAGCATCTGTGTTATTTCAGCAGAGATAAAGCCTTCATCACTTTTGCACATCTGCTATCAGTTTGGGATGAGAACAGTACTGCAGCGGCTGTACAGTTATCAACTTTGACAGAATTATTGCTTTAAACATCATATCACTCTTCTGATAAACTGGGAGCTCCTACACACAAAGAAACCCTAGAGAAAGAGTCCGGGCAGAACTTCAGTTGATAGTCCAGAACATTCCTCGCATTCACTCCGGAGGAATTTCCAACAGACAATTAATACAACCAGCCAAGCTTATACTGTACAATTATGAATTAGCAAAGTTAAAATCACAAAGTCTAACAATAGCCAGAACTGTACACCTTCAGTTTTTTATCCATTTTGTAGAGTTTTTTTTAAAGCTGCACTACATTCGTTTTCAGTGCAATAGCGTCATCTACCATTCACTAATACTATGCAAAACATTTCAGATGGTTAGTAAAAGCAGAGGAGAAAAATGCTAATTCTTAACTGCATGCATGGTCATGTGATGTATCATACACATACGTTATTGTTTATTTACAAAAACAATTTTGTGCCCTCTTGTGACGATATATTACAAAGTGTATCTTTATAAGTCCACTAAACTCAAAAATATGTGTTTTTCTTAATACTTTCAGTCACTTTAAATGTGTATTTATGGTAGAAAGGAATCCTACAGTTTAATAGCAAAGTTTTTGTACAATTTACTTCTAAATTACACACCTTCCAAAGACAATTTGCCATGTCACAATTGGGGAAGTGGCCAAAGACACCACCCATTTTTAACTGCAGCAACTGATTGGAGACTGGCGACCAATCAAAACTAGTCAGTGTGCATAGCTATTAAATATAAATTCCGCCGAATACAGGTGCTGGTCATATAATTATAATATCATATATATCATGACCTTCCTGGACGGAGTTTGCATGTTCTTCCCGTGCTTGCGTGGGTTTCCTCCGGGTAAGTGAGAATGTGTGTGTGAGTGTTGCCCTGCGATGGACTGGTGACCTACCCAGGGTGTACCCCTGCCTCTCGCCCAATGTGAGCTGGATAAGCGGGTTGGAAAATAAATGAATGAATAAGAGAAACTTATATAATGTAGACTTATTTCCCAAAGTGTGATATATTTCAAGTGTTTTTATTATTCTAATTTTGATGATTTTGGGGCCCCACAAATTCTGAATCTCAGAAATTTGTAATATTGTGAAAAGGTTCCGAGTTGAAGACACCAGGTAACACAGTCTAATCAGCTAATTAACACACAACACCTGCAAGTGCCTTTAAATGGTCTCAGAGCGTAGTTCTATAAGCTGCTGACTAGACGGTTTCCAAAAAGATGACCATTGAAACCTTGCAAAAGGAGGGTAAGCCACAAAAGTTTTTTGCAATCATCTACATATATAATTTGTTGTAACTTGATGTTAATGCTAATGATAAAGCGAATCGAAACGCATCATAAAAAGAAGTAGCAAATTTTATACATCAATAATGGACTGCTTAAACTCTGAAAGACAAAAAAATGTCAAATCTTCATCCACTATTGAATTGTGCTTTTGGATCAACTGACTTGACCAAGACAGAAAAATGTACTATTTCATAACCCTTAAAAGTTTACAAAATTTAATAACCAATGGTCCCTTTATGCATAATGAAATAATCTGAATAAATAATGATATAACCTGAATAAATAGTTAAAAAAGCATCACCATGAGGACGTGAGTGAAACAGGCTTACATGTGAGGTGAAACTTCATAGAAGTTCACGCCCCTGTATCTCTCCATGTGCTGTTTTGTGTAGATCTCCAGCTCTTTGTAGGGGTTCATGGATACCAGCACCGAACCAATGTATGTCTGTGGGAGGAACAGATTTAGAACAGAATAGAATTTCTAATGAGTGAAGAGATGGGCTATAGCTCTTACATAAATAAGGTTTTCTTTGAAGCGCTTGCGGAGGTTTTCGATGAAGGCCACCTCACTGGTGTGGTTCTCCAGCAGAACGAAGTCCTGCACTCCCACCCGGTCCCTGGCAGTCAGGGCACTCTCCATCATCACCCGGATTCCGTCACTGCCAACAGCCTGAGAGTGAGAGTGAGAGAGAGAGAGAGAGAGAGAGAGAGAGAGAGGCTTAATCACACATTAAGCCTTTAGACAAAAAGCAGGGATAGGTGAGATATAAACACTGCAAAAGACAGAAGATAACAGCCCTCCGAGAGCACAAGGAGCACAACTCAAACTCAGCAACTCCTCCCATTTCACAGTGAACACAAGAGTTCATGAAACTGCCATTTAAGACATTATGTTTCTATGCATTTTGTCAGATGTTGAAAGTGAGAAGTAAAGTTTATATGATTTATGGAAAGCGTGCAATAATTTTTAAACAACTGTAGGTATGCGTATTAACTCAATATTTTGTGCAACCTCCTTTTGCTGCATTAACAGCCTCTAAAGGCTGTCTATAGCTTCCAATTAGAGTCTGGCTTCTGGCAGGTATTTTGGACGATTCTTCACCAAACAGATCCAGTTCAGTCAGGTTTGAAGCTTTAAATCACTGGGTTAGCTGGTCTGTGGGTTGACTGTATCTGCTTTTCTGAACATTTTCTTGGTCTGCCACTTTGGGCTAGAAGTGGCACTTATCTAGATCTGCGCCTCTGGTTTTCCAATTCCTCAGAATTACTCAGTTGAAACGGAGAGCTTAAATCTCTGAGACAGCTTTCTGTATCCTTTTCACACACCAGTATATTTAACAATCATTGTTTTCAGGTCAGTTGACGGCGGTTTCACACTGCTTCCATCTGCGTTGCATTAGCACTCAAAAAAAGCTTTCTTTTGGACAAGAGCTTGTAAACAGAGTCCGTCTGCATCACATCAATCCATCCAAGATGGATGTATGAGTAATTTCAAAGAGTAATGCAGAAAAAAAAATCACAATAAAAAATGTAATTCTTTTAAAACAATTGATTTGGGTTTATTTAGAGACAATGAGGTGGAATTTATGCTCCGCTGGTTACAACACTCGGTTTCAATTGGCTGTGAGCTCTGTCGCCCCATATACAGAACACAGACACCATGAAAGCGAAACGGAAATGCATGCAGCCCGAAAACGGCATGAGAGGCCATGTTGAGGCTCCTATGTTGTCACTTCATAAGATGCAAAGAGGAAAAACACTAACAATTGGCCTATGAAGGTTCTAATAACTTGTGATAAAGGTATTGAAATCAATTAAAAGACATGGGTGGAAAAATGTATGCACATGACTAATTAATTTTAACTTTCCATAAATTGTAATAACTTTATTCATTCATTCATTTTCAAACCCGCTTATTCCCTTACGGGGTCACGGGGGTGCGCCGGTGCCTATATCCAGCACACATTGGGCGAGAGGCGGGGGTACACCCTGGACAGGTCGCCAGTCCATCAGAGGGCAACATTCACTCACACTTTCACATCCTAAGGGGAATTTAGATTATTAAATTAAACTAACCACATGTTTTTAGGATTGTGGGGGAAACTGGAGTACCCGGAGAAAACCCATGCAAGCATGGGGAGAACATACAAACTCCTTCCAGGAAGGTCACCGGCGAGCCTCGAACCGACAACCTTCTAACTGGAAGGCAGGAATGCAGACCAACCCACTGTGCCACCGTGCCGCCATATAACTTTATTTCACTCAAATATCACTGCTTGTCTCCTATATGATATTCCAAGTAGCAAAAATGGCGAAAAATCTTAGAATAAAACTTTAAAATACAACAATGAATAATAAATTTTTTGAAAAATTTCAAACAAGAAATAACAATGTTATTGGAATAAAATATATATATATTTTTCAAATTAACTTAATCATTGAGTCATTTAGTTAAGAAAAACCTGATTATGTGTTTGATTGGATTTATTAAGATAATATCTAAATAAACTACACACAAAGATTTTTACTACACAGAACTTAAAGTCAGGTTCAACTGGTGCACTCATTCCCATTTAAGCTCCCTTTCTAGAACACTTTCCACTCATTTTCGCCAGTTCTCAAGAACTAATTAGAAATTAAGCTTAATATAAATACAACCGTAATTATTGGTAATCTGTGAACATCTGTCAATATTTACTTGAATTTGACCAATTAACTTCTTACTGGTGCATGATATCATTGTACCGCTACTTATAAGGATACCAAGTCATGTTTTGCCAATAATTTACTAGATTACATCACCCATAAGGTAAACAAAACACTCAAATCCATCAATTTCACACTAATCACAGCAGTTTTTCCCTCACCGCCGCAAATGCCACCCTACAGTTTTAGACCAACAAAATCAAAACCATACTCACATTGACCACTGCATCTGTACTTTTAAAAAGAAAACCCTTCTCATCAATGGAAGCCTGAGTTTTTCTCATTAGATCCGTGATATTTGACAAATCCATCACACTAGAACAAAGTTAGCGTCGCTTCTTTTCCAAAAGATGTTCTTCGGCACATATACAAGCAGGATGCTACTATTTAAGCACTGGTCATCTAATAACTGGCCAAAGAGCACTATGGATGAGACTTCCGAGCTTGAAACACAAGCGCACTCACACATACACTCTCGATGAACAAATGTGTGATTATGCATTGAAATACACACAGTCACATTGTGTGAATGCACCAGCTGCCACGGCTGTTGTTTTGCTATTGACACAGCAGTGCTCGTCCCTTGGAGACAGAGAGAGACAGATAGAGCACACCTGAGCAAGCATTTTAATTAATGTGATGCAGACCAAATACAACTGAACAGACAGATATGGTAATGGAGGGAAAGAGTAAGAAACAAAAAAAAAACAAGCTGAAACAATACAGAGAACAGTTGACAAGTGTTACACCAGGAAGTGACATCATTGCCAATCTATTAGCCTGATGAATGTACCAACTGAGTTACAGCAGCCCTCAAAAACACTTTACACTTTTATTTCTCGAACTCAATTCTGATCATATCATGTTTAGATTGAGATGCATTATTCATGTTAAACATATGGGAAAATCCATTGAAATGTAGCTTCATAAGCACAAAAATATTATTTTTACTATTCTGAATAACATTTGAACGTCCATTTCAAATGAGTTCCTATCAGAGAGCAGATGCAAACATCTAAATTTCATTAATTGTTGGTCTCATATTCCATGTGTTTATTATCCAGCATTGACAAAGAACTGTCAGTTAATACTCTCTTGTCTTATTATCAAATCTAATCATGCTGGCTAAACAAACCATGACATCACTTGCTGGCCAAAGCAAGATTGCAGGTCGTTTCCACTGGAGGCTCTGGACTAACACTCAGACACAGATTATACAAATCTGCTTTTACTCTGATTAAATATCTACCTTTTAAAAAGATTTACGCTTAAACCATTGACAAAATAGGCCATTTTCTGAAAGAGAGGTTTTATTGTAGGTTCTAAAGCCTAAAAAAATATCATATTTATGTAAAGAGGACCAATTTCTATGTAAAAGAAAAGCTATTTGCCAACTGAACAATGTTCATTTAGATTCCCTCCATCCCCATATAAACTCCCTTTCTAGACCACTAATTAGAAATATTAGAAATTAGAAATAAAGCTAAATAGTAATAATATAATTATTGGTATTTGTGTGAACAACTGTCAATATTTACTTGAATTTGACCAATTGACTTCTTACTGGGCCATGGCGCCATTGTACCAGCCACTTATAAGGATACCAAGTCATGTTTTGCCAATAAATTACTAGATTACATCACACCCAAATGTAGACAAAACACTCGAATGTCAGAAAGTGGTCATTACTACAATTATTTCACTGTAAAGCTTTGTAGATGGCATCAAAAATATAAGCATTATGTAATAACAGTACGCAAAAAAAAATTTGCTGTTATCCAAAATTTTTTTCAGATCTACATATTGACCTTGCAATGATCTCAAAAAAAGTGCCATTTGATTATATTTTATGTAAAAAATAAAACTTCCACTGTAAGTATTAAAAATAAAAGTCCACTGAACGGCTAGATGATAAAACGATTTTATCTTTTAACTTCACTCTGCGGCGTACAACAATGTGTTTGAATGAATATTGATTTTATCTTTAACGTAATATGCCGATACTACTCCTTGTTTAGAATGTGAGTTCGCCATCTGAGCCTAATTAGAATGCGCACGGCACCTAAACTCAGGAAATTATTAAATCAACTGTTTTAAAGAGAGTTGATCAAAGGTATTTTTCAGGCCATATCGCCAAGCCCTAGTCCACAGCCATTCATTTCAAAATATTTGCCAAGCATTAAACCCTCATCTCCTCTTCTTCTCAAGTCTCCTTCCTATGCTTGCTCCAGAAACATGCTCCATTACAGCATTGTTCTACTGGGGCCTTCCTACTCCCTCCCCTTCACCCCTTCCAGCCATGCTCAACTATAAGAAAAGCCTACACGCCTTTGCCATGTGTTCACTTTTTCCAGATCCAACTCTGAAAACAAAGAGCTGAAAGATTGAAGACATGGTTGTAGGAAAATTAGTCCCTCAAAAGTCCCTGGAAAAATAAGCAAATGTAAAAAAGTCAAAATGTACAATAATGTAAATGATCTTCCAATCTTACATCCTATTTTTGTATCAGATCTGCAGATTCATGCTGCTTACCTCAGCACCTCTCACATTTCATGACGACACTGGCAGTATTTGGAAACAGACGGATTGTCTCAGAGATACGACTTCACATTGATTTTTCAAGTGTTAAGCAGCACATCCACCATTCATTTCTTTGAGGAGAACTCAATGTAATGGTCCGCTGCACAAATCCTGACATAACACCCAGTTCATGAACAAGGGAAGAATGTTCTGTGGATTTCTTTCATAATTAATGAAGGCCATGGATAAAGGGCACATTCCTGGATATTTGGTAAAAGTCATGTGCTCCTCCTCTACTCACAGCAAATGACAGAGAAGAAAAGCAAATAACTTCATCTCTTGGATGATCAATCTTTTTGGGGGTTACCAACTTTTTCCACCTCGATTGAGTCATCCAGCTCACTTTTAACCACTTTTAACAAGTCACAGATACAGAATAAAGTATCTGAATAAAGTAGTATTTGTTGAAATTTTTCAAAAGCAATTAAAAAGGTAATAAAGTCCTCCTCTAATACACCTTCAACCAATTGAGTAAGTAAAAATTACTGCTGAAGGCAACAGACCGTGGCGTAAAAAGCCCCAAGACAGCACACCCAGGCAAGCGAGGTAAGCCATTAAAATGCAGGTTGATTGAAAAGTGGGATTAGGTCCCATCATACAATTCTAATCAGATATAAAAATTATACCCACTAAAAGCAATGGTCCATGCTCTTGACAAAAGGATATATTTTCGAAACAAGAAAAGACTGATTTCTTCAGATAATGATGTGTATGTTTTTCGTGCAATTAAACTAAACCCAGAAATAAAGTCAACCCTAGTCCCATTCTGATTTAATTTAATATTTCCAATATATGCCATATGGAAGGGGATAAAATCATGACTTTGTAGTCAAAAGGTTCAGCAATGGAATCCCAGTCAAATTGATGTTAACCATGCCACAGGTGGTGGCCACATTGAACAGTGGTAAGACAAGAAAAGAATACTAGTGAAAACTTGAAAAGAATGCTTGTGACATGGGTTCTGTATAACATTTACCTAATAATATATTGCGTAGTGACATCAGTTAATTCCTTTTGAAAAAAAAACTGTATGTGTCAAAAAAACATCACGAAATCAAACAGCCTTCCCACATACTCAAAAACACCAATGGTGCTCCATATGGAGAGCAGCAAGTGGCTTGTTTTTATTTCTGTTTTTGTGAAAAGAAGTGTGAAAGTGTCAAACCCCTACAGCCAGCAGGCACTCCAGGATTCATGCAGATGGTTGCACCCCTCTAAATGTCTCTCAACTTTTTAAAACAATTATTTAAATGAAAAACGTCTTTAAAAAAAATGAAAGAAAATAGTATCAAAAATAATCTAAATCAGGTCAAAATCCCACCCACTGGATTTGTTTCACACCCATTATATCATCCATAAATTAAGCCATCTTTATCTTTTAATGAAGCCCGAAAGTGTTCCCACAATTGCCACCACCCATCCAGCAATAAATTCCATGGGTGCGACTGCAATTCACACTGGTGTGCTGAATGGACGGCTGTCCTTGTGTTGCAGGGGCTGTGGAAAGTCAGCTAGTGCCTGTCAAACTCCATGAGGGAAGTCAACAGACAGGTGCGACTGGCTTTGCCCAAACAGGTGAAGAGTTTGTACACATGACAACACACAAATACCCCTCCCCCCTGTTTGACTTGAAGATAATGTGACCAGTTATCCTTCATTCCAAAAGGCTGGACAATACAAGGCATTCATGACTAGAGGGCATTTGAAGAACATGAGACAAGAGTATTGTAAACCTCTTACCTCGATACATTTATTCTTAGCTTCTTTATTCACCACAATTTCTTGATTTCTCTGTCAGGGCAGTATATAAAAACGTAATTTCCTCTGCAAGAGATGTGGATTTTCCTGTCCACAGAAGCAGTCGTTCGGGAATTCATTGAAATCTCTAGTGAAACCGCATGAGATGCCATAGATTTAAAGTCACACATTCATGAGATGAAGCAGTTGATTTGATAAGTGAGGCTGAACCAAAACTTTTGATTATTTAAATGAGACATTTTGCTCTGCAAATCACTGTAAAATCATGTGTTAGACCGAAGTTCTTTTTCGTTAAGTTTTGTTGACTTGTCAGTTGTGAATGACACAGATGGAAAGAAATGCAGCAGGGTGGTATGGGCAGATGACAGACGCCAGTTTCATTCTCTCTCTCTCTCTCTCTCTCTCTCTAGCTTGGAATTCAACAGTGACTGCTACTGGTTCAAACCCAGCAATTACCTCATAGTGAAATGATACTATGGGATTAAATCCCGAGGAAGGTCCATCCAAAGCACTAAAAAAACATGAGATTAATTGAAGAAAATAGTTTATGAATACATTGTTCCATATTCATTACATTTATATTTCTTTAAAATGAATGAGGATGGTGTATACCTGCATGGCTCAATTAAATAACTTTTGTGAACAATTAATTATGTATAATTTTAAAATAATATTTAAAACTCTCTCTCTGATTAGGCATATAGACATATTAACTGAACAACTGACTAACCAACAGATAGAACAGTAGACAGAAAAACGAATCAAATGATCAACTGACTAACCAACTACACAACAGATAGACAACAGACCAACCTAATGAAAGATTACCCTACAAACAGGAATATACAGACTGATACAGACTTATAACAAATGGTGCAACCTACAAAAAGTTAAAATGACTTGTTAACAAACTGACCAACCTCTAGACAGTCAGTTTGTTGTTTGGTCAGTTTGCTAGTCAAACTACCTGATTGACAAACCTATAGATAGTAGCGGACTGGCCTACAAACTGACCAAATGACAACCCTACTGACGAACAACTTGAGTGACCAACTAGCTAATTTACTACTAAACTGACATGATGGCCAACTGAGAAAGCTGACAGATTAGCTGGAACACTAGTCAACTGACAAACAAACTGACAGGGTGGCCAACAAACATATTAACTGACTAATTAATTGGGAAAGTGGATGGCTAGTGACCATTTAAGAGAATGGCTGACAGACAAACTAGTCGACTGACACACAAAAAAAAAAGAAAAAATTGACCAGTGAGCTGACAGAGTGGCCAGCAGACAAGCTAACTGACTAATTAACCAGCAGGGTGGGCAAGAGACAGATTGGGTGGGCAACTTGTAGACTGATTAGCAAACTTACTGAATGACCAACAAACAGATGAGTGGGTGATAAACAGACACACTAGCCAACTGACAGAAAAACTGACTGACAGAGTGGTCAACAGACAGACAAAGTCACAGAACAACTAGCAGGGTGGCCAGCAGTCATAAAAAAAGTCGAATGATTAACAAATGGACTGAATGACCAACAGATAAACAAGAAAAGTGGGTGATAAACAGAGTGGCCTACAGACAGACAGAGTAACAGAATGGATCGAATTAACTAGCGGGGTGGCCAAGAGCCAGAAAAAAAACTAGTTGATTGATTAACAAACTGATGAATGACCAACAAACAGACAAACAAGAAGAGAGACTAAGAAACTGAACAACTGAACAACAAACTCTGTCCATTTGTTTTTCAGTCAGGTTGTTGACCAGTCTGTAGGTGAATCAGCTAGTTGGTTAAACTACCTGACTGACTGATGACTTGGAAACTGCCGAACCAACTAACAAACTAACAGACCTACCGACAGAGAAATTCACTAAACTGACTAACAAATATACAGAGTGGCCAACTCAATAACAGTAACAGCTCAATAGTTTGTTGGCAAAACTGTCGGATGACTAGTTCGTCTGTCTATTGGCTTACTAAGAGAGAGGTAACAGACAGATAAACTAGCCAACTAACCAACTAATAAATTGAAGCAATGGCTGACAGATAGATGAACTGTCTAATTAACTGATGGTGTGGCAAACAGAAAGACTAAATGACAAACTGGCTGAATGGCAAACAAACAAACAAGATGACTTACTAACAAACTGACAGTGGCCGATGCAGACAAAATGACTAAACTAAACAAACTTATAGAGAGGATTACTAAAAAAAAACTGATGATCTAAAGGACCCACAAACAACTGGATAGCAAAAAAGACCAACAGCAAGTAAGACAGGATTATAGATGGACAGAAACAAAATAGTTGGATAATCTACACAAGAAACATCTTGGAGAGCACAGAAGCACCTCATTCAATTTCGTAAGACCCTCTTTGACACAGCAGAAATCTCCCAGCTGCTTTTGTTTAGAATAAAGCATGCTGAGGTTCTTACCATGCCACGATACTTCATCTTCGTCTTCTTCTCAGCTTGTTGCTTTGAGCGTATGAACTATTACTATTTCCAACACAGCGGCTTGGTTTGAGATGGTGTGCAGAGTTTGTTATTTTAACTTCTCCTGCACCATGTGTGAGAGCGTCCCAGCTGCCATTTCTACAGCTTTAACTTTACTCTCCTTCCCCACGACTCTGTCTCTCTCTCTCTCTCTCTCTCTCTCTCTCTCTCTCTCTCTTTCCCCCCTTGCTGTGTATGAAGGCACGAGTCAGTCCTTGTGAAAAGTGACACACTCCCCCTCTCTGCCTCTGTGTCGTCCTGCAATGGGATTTACGGTGAAAGCTAAAACCTTCCACCTGCATGTGGTACGTCTTAGAGCCAGGTGTACCTTTAATACAGACTAAACATGTAGAGCTATACATGAGTTGAGTACTGAGAGAAAGAAACAAAAATTCTACTTTGTGTGATTGGTTAGCTCTTTGATATTCTTCAAAAAAGTTTTTCTTCAAACTACCACCAGCAGATTTCGAGTGGGGGTCTGTCAAAGTGGTCAAACTTGCCACTTTGGCTTTGCCTAAAAGACTATCTTTCATGGTAGTACAAGAGTTTATGAGACTGATCTTCATTTAATTGTTACTTGATTGAAAGAAAGATACAGGCAACTTTATAAACCAATGTCAAAGTCTAATGAAAGTTCTCTGAAAACAGAGGTCCATAAAGCCTTACTGGTGTACGACAATGAGTTAATGAGTGCCTCTCCACCTATAATAAACACAACTCAGCACTCAGGTGAAAACTTATCCAAGGTCACAAGCACAAACCAATCAGTGCCCTCTTCTGGACACTCCAAGTGCACTCAAACTTACAGAAAAGAACTGTATTAATACAAGTTGCAAAACACGGGAGTTCCTCCTTGCACAGGCATCAATCCTCCACTATTTAGTCAGTCCAATCAATCTCTCACCCTCCCTTCGTCCCTTATGCCAACATAATCAGAATCCCCTACTGCTGGAGTCTTGCTAATATTTTCCAGCCGGTGTAAGCTGCTCTCTCAGTACATTACAGGTTCAACAGGGAAAATGTCTTGCCACTTTCCCCATTGCCTATAAATCAGTCAAAGCTAGTCAGAACTTGAAAAGCTGCAGTCACCTGGATATATTGTTACCTATGAAACAGGATAAACAAACAGCAGGTGTTTAATCAGTCTGTTGTTTAATTGGAAGATCTAGCTTTCAAAGTTCCCCACCTCATGCTCAATAAAATGTAAAGAAAACTTGAATAACCAAATTTCACATTCAAAGTAACAGAGTGGTCATTCTCTGCAGTATAGTAAAGTGTGGAAACCATGCATGTTTGGTGAGTAAACAAAGAGTTAAATGTAAAAACTGAAGTTGTTCTATGTTTAAACTTTTAAACCGAATCAAATAAAAGGTTGACTCTGAAGCTATAACAAATCAGTGCGACCATATGTTGTCTTTATAATGATGTGAAGGTAAGATCCCTCAACAGAACTATTTTTATTCCCTGAAATACTGTCATGCAGCATGGATATACTGCCTGAATTTCACTAGGGCATGGAGATAAAGCTATTTATCTATTAACCCTTAGATGTCTCTGTCAGCCCCGGTGCATGTGCCAATCACAGCAGCTGTTTTAATTTATTTAGGAATGACGCAACCCAGCTATTGTTCAATTTTGATTTAAAATATAATGGTCAGGGTTTTTTTTTCACTTTGATATTTTTGGTTTTACACAAATCTGTGCCATCAGTGCTATTTAGTGGTGAAAAGAAGGGATAACCCTCGGAAGTACACAACCTGTGATATGGCTTGCGTTTTTCAAAGTTCTGGCACAAAAAAGCACAATAAAAGAAAAAGTGCTTGGAACAAGGTATACAGTGTACAACAGGTTTGCCTGTTTTTTTTTTTCTTCAATAGTTTAATTTTGGGGGGATTTAATAATTTTTATTAATATACATACATACACTTTAGATTTTCGTTAAAACAACTTTCTGATTTTTAATATTTACCTTTAATGAGCAAGATTTTATTTTTTGTACAATTTCAGGATTGTTGTGTAATGTAATGAAAAAAATATTGTGTAATGTAATGAAAATATAAACTTGGGTTTTATCAAAAAAGCGAACTCAAGCATTGCCACAAAATTTTTTTTTTAAAGATAAATTATTAGAGCAAATTTTAAAGAAGAAAAAAACACCCTCAAAAAGGCTCTGGACTTCCAGTTGTTTCATCTCATGTCAGAAATCTGGACGTCATATTGCCAAGCAAACACACATTGTAGTTAAAACAGATTTTATTAACCAACTGCATTTGATCATTTCAGAATTTAGAGATAACCAGTACTGTCTTTATTCATTTGCATCCTGTCTACTGCAACATATTGCACTGTGATCTTCCCAATTCAGTGATTTCAAGAATACAATTTCAAGGCCCATATACTATTGACCAGGTTTGGAAAATATGATTGTGTTGCGCATGGATTTGTTTTTAAGACTTTACTCAGCATCTCGCCCTTTCTAAAACCTTGAGGTCTCTTTGTTCAGCAGATATGCCATTGCTAGAGGTCTCTCTGAGTCTGAGACAATGTCAAGTGAACTACCTCATGCACCAAGAATAGATGCTTTTAAATCTACACTGAAGGCGTTTAGTTGTCTTATGATATTAGGTCGAGGACTGTTTAACTTATTACCCAATTAAACATGGTTCATCTGGTATTTAGTGGTATTGGACCAATATTGTGCCAAAAACACATAGTGGTGATAACTTTTGAACCATAACTGAATAAAAGTAGCGTTTTAAACACTGTAGCTTTAAAGTGTCAGCCTGGAGTCAGACGCCAGGTCAAATGCAACATCAATTCTCACATGGCTTTTCAGAGAGGAACCAAACACTCTAAGGTTTTGTGTTGTTATGTGGGCCATTAAATTCCACAAAGCGGTCAACTGACATCCGTGGGAAATCTGTAATGGAAACTATGTCTTTTCCCTGATTGCCTAATGTTCTTTCGATTACACTTATATTGACCACTTGAAGGCTGCTGGCCTTTTTTCCACACTCTTTATCATTCAATCTGCAGGAGTACATTCCTTCACATACAGTTCACCCCTTGTGGCATTTCCAGGTCACGATTCATATCTCAAAATGTACACTTTTAAATAGATTTAATCTTCAAAAATTTGCGCGAAAGGTTTAGAGCCGTCTGCAAATACTGTGAATGTATAATGCTTTAAAAATGAAAGTGTTAATCACTTATTTTTATCTATGAAAAAATGCAGTGAATGAACTCAATATTAAATCAATATTTGGTGTCATCCCTTGCCTCAAAACTGAAGCCCTTCTTCTAGGTCCCCAAGCAAACAGTTTTAGAAAAAACTCTGGTAGTTCCAAACATCTTGGAGAACAAACCACAGATCTTGATTATCCTTCTGTCTATTCATTCAATCCCAGACACACTCAACGTTATTGAGATCAAGGCTCTGTGGGGGGCATGCGGTCTTCTCCAGAACACCTTGTTCTTCAAACATTCAGCCCCACATGTTCGAGGAACCTCCATCATGCTTCACTTTGCCGGTTATTATTGTACTGCTGGATAAAACTGCCTTTTTCTACAGCAAATGACATTGGTCCAGAGCACATGCTTTTATTGTCTGCACCCCAATCCTGTTTTCACCAATGACAAGAAACTCACCCAAAACCTCACTTTGGTACCAGAGTTTGGCTGTTCATCACCTAGTTTAAGCCTCATACATAGCTGTTCCTGTTTCATTTCATGACTGGGTTTCAACCTACACATGACTTTAACGATCATTATCGCATGTTTGGTATAATTGGTTGATTATACACTTTGTGCAAGGTGTACCTATAAGAACTGATGCTTGTTTGAAGGTAAAAGGCAGTAACATCAAATATTTATTTGATTTAGATTTTTGTAATTTTGCAATAATTATGAAAACATTCTTTGTTTACTGCCTGAAACTTTTGCCAGTATACTGAATGCCAGATTTTACTGTAGCAAAAGTCTCACACTGTAGCTATCAATGTATGAATATTGAATTAAAGAGCATACATCATCATTTTGAATAATTTAAGTTAAGTATTTGGTTTTTGAAGTCTCCAACAATAGGTGGAGATGCGTTGAAGGTCAAAAACCATTGAATTATCTTTTGATACACTTTTATTTTTACTGTTTTTTAAACGACTCAGTAATGAATCATTAATAGTCCATACAAAACTCCTTTACGTGACGCAACCTGCGATGATTGGTAGCTCTCATTGGATACTGCTTTTCATGAGCCTCTCCGAAACAGACGTCTAACAACAAATAATACACTACTATTCTTACTATAAAAATATGGATTTAAAGTCAACAATAGAATGACACTGCCTTATCAGTATGAACCTGTCACGATGAGTGGAATTGAGAACGCAAACCACACAGCGGACACACAGCGCATGGACTAATCCATAAACAAAATCCTGGGAAGGTGATTGTAACAGAAACCATGTCCGAGGAGGTCCTCTCAGTGGTAAATATCCAGTTACCATAATGTTTTGCCACTTTGACAATTTTTGTAAGTTTGACTCCATTTTTACTCAAATGTATGCAGGTGCACATGTGGAAACTGAACCAATACCAGTAGCTTGGCACTGAGAGTAGGAGGAGCTTTGTTTTAAAACATGAATGGATGACGCGTCGGTGGTAAGAGGGACGTAGCATTGGGTGACGGGTTTTTCCCTAAAGATTCTGTTGGAAGAAAGAACTCGTTTCAGCATCTCAGAGTCGACTCAGAAGCTAGTATTAAAGACTGTAACTAGATACACATTCACATTTAAAACTCAAAATATATCTTCCTCCATCCATCAGAGCTATATTACAGGCTGTGTGAAAGGTATTCATTTTTAAAAAAATAATGATATGTGCACTTTAGTATATTATAAAAATTGTCGAAATGAACACTGAAGTCTAATCATTGCTGGGACATGTTCTCCACCATCGATGGGTAATGAGCATCTCTCAATCTTGCCAATCCTTTGGAAAAATCAATTATCAAGCGCACAAACAAACAAATCAATGCTCATTTTCCCAGACCCTTATTATCCGAGTCTACATTTGGATTAAGATCCAATTTCAACACGAATAATGTGCGTGAGAACATTGTCATTCAAATTGTGTGTAATGAAGCTTATGAAAATATATGGTCTTTGTAGTGACTCAATCAGCTCCCACCTCCCGCTCTTCTCTCTCTCTCTCTGCCCCTCCTTGTCTTTCTCCGCCTACTCTCTCATGAGCCTATTTATACTCTCATAGCAGGACAGATCTATTTGTAGAAAGCAGAAGGCAGTAGAGACGGGCAAAGATCAAAGCAAAAACCAAACGATCGGGTTATAATTCATCAATAAAACCAATCCAGCACTGAGGTTACGAAACATTGTTCTTGTAAATGATTAGGCTCAATCTCGTTGAAGCCAAGCTGTAGTTTGATTTGGGTCTCGGTTTAAATGCAATTGATGAACGACTTTCTGCCAAAACCCCGAAATGTTGTATTTTACTGCATTGATATCAAGTGAATCTTCCCCAACGAACTTAGTTAATTAGTCAATAACTTTCTGGTAATTTTTCATTTCTTATCCACAAATGATAATATCTGTCTTCCTGAAAATATGGTTAAAGAGTGTTCAGTTGAATGATGACAAACCCTTCTTTGCTTACTAATGTTTCAGAGCCTTGAGCAATGGGAGTGCTGAGAAAACCCTAATACTGGGAAAAGGCTAAAACCATCATGGGAAATGGATGATGTGAATAAGATATGAACAAAAAGTAAAGCAGCCATTTTATGGATATGCACTGAGAAATCTAAATCCAAAATTAAACTTTTGAAACAACAGATTAAGTACACACTTCATGAAGGCAGGTGGAAAGGTTTGCATGATGTTTTAAAAATGTAACGTGGAATTTAACTCATTTCAGAACTTCCATAATGGATTATTTAAAAGATTGGAATATTCAGGGGAATTGATTAAATGTGGACGTTAATTGCAGTGTGAGAGAATTTAAGAGTTTAAACTTTGAACAGAGTACATAGTCTTACACTTAAGCAAGTCAAACATTTGGAAGAATTTCTGCCTCTACTCCAAGACCCAACATACCTCCAAACTATTTGAACCATGCAATCAACTGGGCATCTGTTGGCAATAATGTTTCCAGACACTTGATCTGAAGCCCAATGAGCTGCTGTGGGAATGGCTTGAGCATAGTGCACAGAGAACCAGTCCTCCGAGCCAATACAACTTGTGGGAGACAAGCAATGATAAAAATAGCATGTTTAAGTTATAACAAAGTGTATTTCTTCTGTTTGGTTTGTGCTTTTTTTTACGAGTGATGAAGGCAAAATTATTTTTCCTATGGTCTCTTAGTGATTTTAGGGTACGAATTTTTCGCAGGTATTTTTTTTTTTTTATATTTCGCAAAAAACAGTTTTACATCAATGATGGAATTTTTCTCATAGGTTCATTTTTCAGACTTGTCGTAGGTGATTGCTTGACCAATCACAATGCTGCTTCCTAGCTACATCACTCACAATCCTGTGACAGCATGGCAGCTTGGTAAACAGCTTTGTTAGTGTTAAACCATCTTTTTACAAAAAAAGATGACCAAAAATACACTCATTATAAGGATAATATTATATGAAAATATTTTTTTCCACAACGCCATAACTCCATTATGATGATGAATCTGAGTAAAAATGTGTTTTCTTTAGCACAAAAGTGGTTTGAGGAAAATCTCAAATCCATATTTCAATATTTAAATATTTATTTTAAAATAAGTAATTTTTCCCCAAAATGCAATAACTCCACTGCCTTTTTTTTTTTTTAGAAAACTCTATAAATCAAAGGCATAAATGTTTTGATAAATGAAACCGTTCAAAATACAATAAAAAACACTGATATTGATTCAAGTGGCTGGTTCCATAATAGATTGGTTTGACCGATCCATTGGACTCACTGCTCCAAATCCCAATAAAAAACGATTCAAAACTTTTTACAGCTGCCATTTTTCCAACTCAATGGCCTTAACCAGGACTGCACTACACAGCAAGTATTGCAGATTTTGGAAAATTGATTATGGGTTTTTCAAATGTAAAAAAAAAAAAATTACTTGGGAAGTCAGAAGTTGAATTTGGGCACTCGAAATGCTGTTTATGTGCCAAGCTCGCCACCCTTTTTACCACCAGAACATACTCTCAGGAGGTTAATCATCTATTACCTGAATGAATTGAATTGTACTATCAGTGTTTCATGTTACATGAACTGTACTCAAGCAAAAGTAGGGGTTTAGTTCCTAAACTCTACCCAACTCCAGTACTTATACTACGCCCTCAAAGTAGGTACTCTTTTGTGGAGGGGAAAGTAGAGTGTGGAATTTGTGCAGGTTCTAGAGCACAGTGGTTCCTCCTAAACTTTAGTTCGGTTGCCAAGTTACAAGTTTGTCAATCACCTAACAAATTCTCAACATTATTATTTCATTTTCTGTTGCCTTGTTGTTAATATCACACATTGAATGAAATATTTTCAGGCCAATCGCCCTGAAAATAACATTTTGTGTAATGAAACGCTTTTATTCCATGAGGGTTAATCGATCTGCACTTCAGAACAAGAACTAGTGACCAACCTGGGGATCATTGGGAAACTTTTATTCTATGGTTTGGGACACTAAACCTCAATTAACATACCTAATTGTGTAAATAGATGCAGACTGGAATGCACAACATGTCTTTCCGAAGTTTTTTTTTTTTTAATACCTTGGTTTTTCCAGGGGCTCTTTATGACCACATGAAAGCCGTTTACCTGCAAGAGGCTACTTAGTCCAACAAACAACTCTAAACATTTTGAGCTAAACTGGTGACCCTCCAACTTCTACCTCAGTTTTGAGGAGGAGAGTAAATGACAAGCATTACATCTCTACAACCCTGCTTTTTCTTGAAACTCCTGCAAGTGGACAAGATTGTACTCGTCAGTGGAACTTAAAACATTCAAATCATTGCAACATCACTATACCCAACCCCCAAGTGAACCTTTTTTTCAGGCCTGGTCTGGACGAGCCGCACAGCAGCACTGTTCGGGGCCAGCTGGATCTCCCATTGCTTGCATATACAGCAGCTGGGTTGGAAAAGCAGTGGCCTGAGTCTCCTCCTCCAAGATCTTAGAATACCCACAATGCCTTATAAGGGCAGGTTATGCTTGTGAGTGTGGGACAGGGGGTTCCCACAAGGGATCCTGTCTCTAGCCAATGTGAAGTGGCTGTAGGATGGAACAGCATTGACCAAGCCACTTCCTGTCTGCATTTTTCTTGCATTTACTTCCAACAAGCTGCTTCCTGTCTTTCTTAATCCAAAAGGAAGAAACTAATTAGAATATTTTGCATTCATTCATTTAAGAAACAATTACGTGTTGACTTTCATAGACGTCAATGTAATTAGAGATGCTGATAATACATTTTCAACACTGTATCCTGCAGGAAACCTGATGCCTGTTCCAACTTTCACTGTTTTAAAAACTATTAAGTATCCGTTCTCGTCAGTTTGTTCCATCAACTGAAATCTACTGAGTGCTAAAAGCACAACTGCAGCCAACAAAGAAAGCATCAGATACCAGAAAGAAAAGGCGTGAAATCCTGAGGTACTTTTAAAACAGCAAGCATACAACAGAAATCAACAGCAAGTGTCCCAAAAGTCGTAGTCATTTCTGAATCAGCAATATAGCCTAAGACCTCATCCTCAACACAGACTAAAACCAGGGAAGGCAGATATTTGAAAGTTTTCTAAAGGGTTAAATCTGTCTCCTTGCAGAAATAATCATACATCACTCCTGTTTGTTTGTATTGTGGTCAGTGAGCAGAACCCATAAAACCGAGTGACCAAATTTAGCGCCCCAAGCTCATGGTCCTTCCCCAATCGTAATCCCCCAAGTTATTATATACGAAAAATTACTTCTCTTAACGCAGAAACTTTATCAAAAAATTTATCAGGAAGTCATTTTGTTCATTTGGACTCATTGGATGGAAAGGGTGCTTTATTCTCAAATATTTTATGCAATATTCCAGTTTTGAGCATAAATTTAATTTGCCCCTTTGGACTGAAACATAGCAACCGATATGTTTAGTCATTAAAAACCTCAATGGCAGGAATGTACCTAAGTGGGTTCATTGGGGTGTCAGTGAAACCTAGCCTTGAAGAAAACATCTCGAGCAATATAGGATGGAAAAAAGGAAAAATATGACATCATCCTATTACAGCATCTCTGGTGTGACTGAGCATGACAGCATCATTTTCATATCCTGCATGTCTCAAATGTCATAGAATGAGGTCAATATGTAACGTATGCTCAGAAACAAATGCACAGTTGTCAGCTGCTGTCCAGTGATTCAATCTCCACACAAACAAGATCTTCAGGCGGAGGGAACCGACTCACCACGCCCATTCATTCCACACATAATTACGAGATTGTAGCAAAACCCATAGGGAAGGTCAATAGGACAAAGTATTTTAGGCCAGGATTGATGGTGACACTTTGGGAAAGTTTGTAGACATCTTAAGATAAAAATGGGCATTTGAGCTATTTTGTCGAATCTTGTACTCAGGAGTAGAAAAATGTAACAGTATTACATAAAAGCCAGATAAACCCACATTTAGTATCTCACACTGGATACTACTGCTTGTTATGACGCTTTGACACAGCATCTAATTACTAAACTACAGCTTTTTTAATAAATATATTTTTTTATTATTATCTGAGGACTTCATTCAATATTCAAGATCTTTTAATGAGTCTAAACGTTAACTACTTGACCAATCAAATTGTGTCTAAACCATTTCCAAACATATCTGAGTTGTACCTGGATGAGCTCACCATCTAGGACTCCAAATCAAACCATAATGGCTTTATAAATCCACTGTTTTCCAAAGAAGGAATAACAATACATCGCTTCATTCACTGTCTGGAAGAACTCCAGACTTCAATTGTTACACAGTAAATCACTTGTGTTTTTAAATCAGCAAGTCTAGGTCTGGAAACAACTGCAATGTCTGGGAAACGGTGCATCTAAATCTGATGATGAGGAAAGCTCTGAAACATGCCAGGACTTGATTTCACACACACTGCTGAGATATAATCAGCATACAAATGTGATAAAATTCCTAACATGCCCAATAACAGCGCTCAAGAACCTCTCAAATGTCTCCAATCTGAATCTGAACAACTATGAAGGTTTGTGTGGTATTTACCACAAATTCAAACTCAATAATTTCTAGAAGGACCTTTTTGTGCACTTGTAGTGTGCAAATGTTTTTAGGTCCGTGTGAAAAACTGTTAATCATTTTTTCTTTCATGAATGGACAAAATATAGTGTATGACAAAAAAACAAATCTAAACCAAATCAATATTTTGTGTGACCACCCTTATCTTCAAAACAGCAGCAATTCTTCTACACATTGTTTGAAGTAACACAGTTGGTTGGTTGTTCTAAATATTTTGGAGAACTAACCAAAGATCTTCATTGGATTTAGGCCTTCTGCAACAGCCAGTTCTTTTATGCTTTCATACAAAATTGTATCATTGCTTTTTGGCTGCAACACTTCTATGAAAATCATTTCTGCCCACATCAGACACAATATAAGTGCAAATGGGTTTCACTGGTTTCTGCCAGTTTGAGATCCCCTACTGTATAGAGTAAGTAAATCACAACTTGATCATCCTGGTTAAGGATGAATAATTATAAATTTTGGACATTTGGGCAAACTCAAGGGATTTCCATCCCGTATACCTGAATTTTGAACAGTACTCAAGACAATGCATCTATAAAAGAAGAGTTTGTCTTCTCAATCGTTTTGAGTGTTGTAGCATTTTGGGAGTTTACAAGTAGTGTGAAGAAATAACGACAGTAGAACCTGAGTTGCACTAGGAATTTTGATGAAAACTCCCATTAGGAGAAGGAGAATTTGTTTTGCACAATGATGCTTTAATGATTGCATTAAAATGCAAACCAACACCTGTTTCCCCATCTTCATTTGAAACAACACTGTGACAAAGTACTTTGTTTAAGGGGTCCATTATTTGATTTTTCCAACTACCATCAATAAAAGACTGTGTGTTTGTCAAAATGAAAAACTGCTCTGGAATGTGCAAAGACCATATGCATATTTATGCGGCCACACCTGCATGATCTATCTCCATCCAGGACAGACTGGTTAAAGATTAACCCATGCCTTGCAGATCTCAATGAGATCATGAGAAAATGTGCCCTTCTCATAAAGTTTAACTTCAAAGGCTTTGATAGTGATCATTACTGCCCTCTAACTCTTGATTTATCCAGTGTGTTTAAAATGATGAGGTAATAAGAAGGTTCCTCAAGGGTACTCCAGAACATAACTGAAAGGTTTGGGAAGTTGGGCCTGATCAGAGATTGAGATAAAATACAGACACAGGCGTAATCTCTCATCTGCACCTCACAAAAGAGTTAATATATAATATTATAATCCCTAAAAAACAGCTTGAGTATTTGTCCTTGTCAATCATGGCAGAGCATAAGCCTAAGGGAAAGGATCCCAGGTGGATTACAGAATATCCAACACCATCAGGTTAATCAGTAGCCTGTGTAAGTGTGTCAGTATACGTGAACCAGGATCTAAGCATCTAAATCTCACAGTCAGCACAGATCAAGTAAAATAATGGGTGAAGATTTTGCAACCACAACGTAAATGTTTAAATTTAACTATATCAATTAATATTTTAGTGAACCATTCCTGCTAAATGGCATTGTGAGATTAAGTGTTAATTTATTCTTTGATTTACTTAACATGCCAAGATAAGGTCACAGGGGTCCACTCTGCTGGTTCCCATCTACATTCCACACTGGAAGATATGCAGAGGTACAGTGTTTTGGATGAAAAGGATCAGGTTACTATAAGGACAGAATGTTATGTTGGTTAAGCTATCTGAAATTCACTTGCCTTGTATGAAAGTTCTCAAGCATTTTTACGACATCAATCCAAAATGTATAGATAATTAACTAGTGTCACTCTAATTTGGTTGTCGCCAACATGGCAAAGAGATGATCATAGACTGTATAAATATAGATGTTTCGGGGTTCAGATTGGAACTGATTTACCCATGGTTGTTTGCCACCATTAGGATTTGGCATCGTACAATTTCCAAAAATATCGTCAATGGACGATTACATCGTTGTCGGGGTGTTATGTGTTAGCCTACCGTTTCGTGTCAGCCGACTTTTTCATAAACAATATGAAAAAAGTAGGGGCAAATGTACAATCACCAACTTAGAAATATTATTCATTCGTTCATTTTCCAACCCATTTATTCCCTTTTGGGGTCACATGGGGTCTGCTGGTGCACATTTGGTGAGAGGCGGGGGTACACCCTGGACAGGTCGCTAGTCAATCGAAGGGGATTAGAAATATTAACACATCCAATTTTACAGAGAGAATTATGGCATTATAACTGATGACGCAAAAATATTAGAGGTTCCCTTTCAGTTAATATACGTCTCCGTTCCCTCCTTCAGGGAACATGGTTATGCAAGTAACCTAGACGTTATGCTAACCAACCGAGCATTAGGGCTGGCATGTTTTACGATTAATGAATGATAATTTAATTTACTTACTTTAGTGCTGTCAAAATTAGTGCGTTAATGCATGTGATTAATTTGAAATATTTAATGCGTAAAAAATGTATACGCAATTGACAAAGTTGCAATTTTTTCTGTCTTCGTGTGTTCAAGGTTCAAATAAGTATGGATAAGATTTGTCACAGTCTGTTATACTCATGCCTTCATTTTTTGCCGTTTCATAGTTTTCCCTGTGTATATACTCCCGCTTTCCCTCATTCTGTTTGATAATGTATCTTTTTTTAATTGGCAAAAGTAATGTACAACAAATCCTACATAGTACAATGTACATAAAAGAAAAAGAGATTACCCTAGCAAACCGCCTCAAAATGTATACTTTGTCAAAATATTAAACAATTGTAAGAAAAGCAAAATAAAAAGTAACAGAGAAAAAAATTCTATTGGGTTAGTTAAATGATAATGATTGATAATATAGTGAAGTTTTTTTTGGCTTGGGGGCTTTGGAATACACTTAAACTGTCATGAAAACACTAATTTAGTTTTATTATAATATTTAATTTATGTTTTAATTCAAGAGTAACCGTAATTGCCATTGAGAAACTATTATTATTCAAAATTTACCTGTTCAATTACTTAGATTAAAAACCTTAAAAACACCACCACATGCGGAGTCACGTGACCCCGCTCTGTTACGTTATGCTGCCAACACACCAGTCATGGAGAGCTTATACGCTTTATTTTAGTCGTTCATTTATTGATGTCCAATAGTCGTGGTGTGATGGTAGATCAACTATTTGAAAGGGGGGGGGGGGGGTATTATGCAAAATCTATTTTATAGAGCTTTATGTTGTGTTATAATGTCAGTCCCTCATTAAAATGCACCTGAATCTTGACTTTGAATCATTCATGCATATATGAGTAATCCTTGAATCTCCTGTGGCAGCCATTGTGGTGTGCTACTAAGCTGTATTTTGCGAAGCCCCAGCTCTTTTGCGTAGCTCCGCCTCTGTCCCTCGTCTGCTGCTGCACTGCTCCTCCCCCTCCAGCTCCGTCAAAGACTCCCGTCTACGGCTGAGCTACTCTTAATATTTTTAATTTCCTAGTAAAATGTTGCCACAAAACGGTATAAATTTACAAGAGGATATTTACGTCTTTTATTATTTAAGCAGACACGTCTTAAAAAAGTCTCTGTACTTGCTCCGGTTCCGCCGAAAACTCACTTTCTGGGTCTGACGTAGGATCGTGTGCATAGGCTTGAAAATGTAGCAGGGCTCTGGAAATGAAAACAAACTGTAGCAGTGCGCATGGAGTATGACGCACTGAAGGGGGCGTGTTGGAAAGAAGCAGGGGGCTCTTAACCTCTTAAGCCCGAGAGTCCCCGGTTCCGGGGGACTTGCCCCCTTGTGCGTTACATTTTCGCTCATAGCTCACTAACCCACACATATTAAATACCTTTGTGCTCAGCGGAAACTCCTCTAAAAACAAATCTAATTCAATTTCATATCCGTTAACCACAGCTCGAACGCCATGCAAATAAACAACAACATATCCGGAGAATAATTCATGACCAAGTTTTTGTTTATGTGCGATATGTATCCACAATATAAACGCAAACACCAAAACCATGGCATCAAATGAAAGCTAACAACCAGCAGAATCTAGCAAAGTCTTTTAGAGCAGGGAGCGAAAGTTCCCCTAAAAAAACGCGAGCAAAAACCAAGCAAGCATGTAAATCTTGTCTTACCTTTGCCGTTTTTTCAACAAAAAGTTACTTCCATAGCGATAAAAGTCTGTTTGTTGTTATGTCCGGTCGATAGCTTGTTGTTATGTCCGGTCGATTAACTCCATTTTGGCTCATTTCTGTAGCTCTGTGCTCTCATAACATCACCAAATATGGAAATACTCGCCGTGCGTAAGAGCACGTCTCTCCATGCAGCGCGTCCTGTGATTCGTCGCAGATCCCGTCAGTCTCAAAATGGTTGTCATCATTGGCTTCTTCAGATTCAGAGCTTTTCAGTGATATATAGAGCTTCCGGATTGGAAAGATGGTCGGGGGGTATGGACACGCAGAATCTCGAACGTCGAAAGCGCCTGTGGATGGGAAATTACGCAAAGCACGCGCAGATTGCGTAAATGGGCTTCCACCCCCCTTTTACAGCGTTTCTTTAGGAGTTTTTTTTTGCTGAAATCATGTCCCGTAAGCAAGAAAAGAAGACCATTAACATAGCGGAAGCTTTGGACAAGATTTTTTCCATATTTCAATTATTGTGCCAAATTGTGCCAAACTGTGCCAACATGGATTATGCCTGAACTTTGTTCAATCAAAACCTTTACAGAATATTAGTTTCTTGTAGTATGGACACCAAACTTGCTTGTAGTGGTTACAATTGACCACTGTGGTGGGAAACAGGCATTGAGCTATAAACGTATTGTACTGAGCCGGTTTTTAATCTGTCCAACTCCAAACATTATTAATGCTGGTTAATGATGAAAACATTTTACACAATTATCCCACAACTGAAGGCTACATAAAAACCCAGGATCACAATTATCTATTTGAATAACCTTAATAACTTTCCAATAGAACAAAAAAACTGCAATAAATGTTTAGTGCTGTAGATAAAAATATGTGATAGCCTTTGGTAGTTTTTCCCTGATATGGAGTAGAACAGAGTCCAAGGGCAGGGCCCTCAATGCGAATCTTCATGAGGAAAAGCCACAGCTAAATAAAGAAAAACTGCGGATCCTACAATGAGCTCATGACTCACCACAGGGCAAAAAGACATTTACTCACACAAGTCCAAAGATCTTTGCCTCTGTTCTCTCCACCTCCAGCCTTCTTCAGCTTTCATGATAAAACTAGATTTAAACCAGCACAAACTATAAACAAATCAGCTATTTAGTCTACATCAACTCATACTCTGCATGCAAACATCACAAACCACACAATTACACAGCGAACGCTTTTATCTACTGAAGAAAGACTCAGCAGTGTTAGAATTTAGAGATGAAAGAAGCTCACAAACCATTTTACAACTGGATATTCAAGCTGAACTGTTTTGAAAAGAAATCGATAATAAAAAGTTTCTTAATAGGAGCTGCACAAAAATGTACTGCTTTAATTATGAAGGTTCCTACGGAGGGTCAAGAACTTCCTGTATGGAGCATGTCAGACACAGGAGTATCCCTCTGAATTCTCTCTGGGTCACATTGACTCAAAAGACCCACTACTAAATCATCTTCAACTAAACACCGTTAACAGAGAGTAATTGACTTGTATAGAAACGGACTGTGTTGCTTTGTATAAAGCACTGTTATGCATAATGAGTGATGTATCCTGTGGTTAATGAGTGTTTCGGGTCTTGCAACATCAGACACCGCCCAGGCATCCCAAGCAGGAATAATCGGGTCCTCACTCAAATATGAGGAACCACCCTTACTCCACAGCCACTATTTGGGTTTCTCTGCTGCCTGTATGGTAGAAGTCTTGGGTCGACAGACTTTCAGGGAGCCCATGAGGGCGTAAGACTTGTCAAACAACAAATCCCACTAAATTTCGCAGAGCATTTGGTTTTGTTGCATGGAAATGGCACCAAACAACTAATGGAATGAAATGGAACTATGTTTCAGTTTTGTCCATTTGAGCAGTGTAGAATTTTTGATTCTGAACGTAATATGCAAATGCTGTGCCGTTTCAGTAGAATGCTCGTTCCCCATCTGAGCTGTCATAGAATCCTGCGCGCCATCCACTACACCACGGGCCAGGACGTCCATTCATTATTAGTAATAAAATAACTCATTGTTTTTTTTTTTGTTTAATTTCAATTCAATTTAAAACAAAATAAAAATTAGACCAAAATGTATCATTTAATATTATTACAGCCGCTATTATTATTATTGTAAATAAATTGTTATCAAAGTTTTGGTGTGTTTGGAACATTTTCTTTGTTATCTGCAGATTTGTTTTACGCCATATCGCCCAGAGGATTGCTCAGATGCTCATATTTGTTAATTACGGTTTGTGGTGAACATTGTTAACAGTGGGAGCATAATCAAACAGCTGCAGATATTGTTGCACCGGAATAAAGAGCAAAGTCACTTTAATTCAGTCTGTATACTACTGTAAATGCCCCATACCTCATGAAAAAGTGAGAGAGAGACACCTGGACAAATCTATTTAACAAACACACACTTTTAACATGTGAGTCGAGAACTGGGTACACTGTAATGATGGACTTTCGTCAAAAAAGTAGAGTACTTGATTAACTATGCTATCACTGGCACAAAAGTTAGATAATAGAGATGCAACGTCAGATTTCTTGTTTCGCAATATAAATAACCAAAAGTGTCAAAATATCCAAAAAAGGAAAATGAACAGTTTTATTGTTTAAAATAAAGTAATTGTCCACATTAATTCCACATTAATATATAGTTGGCACTACTCGTCCATTGATTTGGTGCCATGATGCACGTCTGGAGAGATATCTGGGGTTGGATTCTGACAGCAGTCTTGCGCAGTCTTTTTTTTCCTATTTTATTTTCTTTCTAATATACCGTCACAGAATTCATCACTCATTAGAAAACATTAGAGTGGTAGAGTTATTAGAGTTCTCTTACTTTTAAATCATTCCTACCACCTCCAAAATCAGATTTTTGAGTCTGCAGAGACAAAGTAATTATTTTAAAAATGTTTATTTAATTTGTTTCCTGGATATACTGAAAAAAAATTTCCAAATAATTTCTATTCAAGTAATGAAACACAACTCTTAAAGAAAACTCAACATAGTGTTTTCACAACTCAGTTATTAAGAATCTAGGGTGTAAGGGTGTGGTCAGACATGGATTAATGACATAGCAGGGAGGAGATCTACAAACAACTGCTAATTTTCTCTTGTATATAATTTTTTTTTTTAATAACTGCCTTCTGGTGATCATTGTTTACAATGGGAGTTGCATAAAAATGTAAAGCTCAGCTGACAGAGACCAATATATCAATAGTAATATCTCTGAAAAATACACTGGGGTGTCGGTAAACTTTAAAGCATTGTGCAACACTTTTTACTGCTGATCACGCAGTGGGGTCGAAATTTTGAATCATCATTAGTTTATTGCTCTTTGAGTTCCAATTCACGTTATTCCCACCCATTTATTCCAGTGTTGATGCCTTTCAGACATCCATTCAAATGAGCTGATGTAAACTGTGCAAATAAATCAGCATTATGTATCAAGCCCCAGGATACTTTGGTTTTAAAAGCCCATAAAAAACAATATAGCAGTCTGAACTAAACACAAGCCCAGGTTGTTTGATAAGATAGTTTATATTATTCCAAAATTCTACTAGTTCCACTATCCATGCTATTATACATATTATGAATTCATGACAGACGTATGTCTTATGTAGGTTTCACAACTCACAGAACAGGAATGACTAGCATTGGGGGATTTGAGTGAGGGCACCTAAGGACATGGCCTTTCAATGGCCTTAAGATTGCTAAGCCAAGTGAGATGCAAAAGAAACATCCTCTTACTGCAGTCTAATGCAAACAGCACAATAAAAACAACTCTGCAAGCCTGGCCTCTCACAGCAAAGTCCCAGTGGAAGCTCTAATGTAATTGGTTTTAGGGAGGATAGTTGGCATGATGGATGATAAACGGAGCTTGTTAGTCTTCCCAAACTCCCCTGCATTTGACAGTCGTGGAAAAGAAATTCTCCCAAAAACACAAAAAAAGGAGCTCATGGCACTTTGAAAGTGTTGGTTCACAACTTTAGATATGTGGGTTTGTTTGTATAATCATCACGAATTTTCCCAAAGAACTGCGTAAGCAAGAGGTGAGTCATTAAACACATCAAAGCTGCAGTATACAATAGTGCGCTCCCAAATACCTGTGGTACTGACTGCTGTATACATAAGGAGTGTATCCTTTGTGAAGGAAAAACAATGGCATTCTGTGACGATTCAGCTCGTTTCAGCCATTTAGCCTTGTTCAGATAGACGTAATCTGATTACTTTTGTAATGAACATCCCATAGAACGTTTCTCTAAAATTCTGTATCGGTTTCATGAACTTTTAACATATTTCCATGTACTGTTCACTTTTCTGTTACCTTCAATTGTGGGTAAAACTTTTTAATTGTGATCTTTTGTTCGCAATTTCTGACTTTCTGTTTGAAAAGAAATTTGAAACGTCTTTGTTCTGGTGAACCATTGGTTGGCCACCAACAACTGAGATGTCAAAACTATGGATTTGAAGCAAGCAAGCATCGAGAAAAGCTACAAGAACTGGAGAATAGGGGACCTGGTTATTGCAAATCAACGCAGTTTGAATTCAAAAGCCAATTCAAGCCATTTCCACATACCAACCCACTTTGCACAGCCCTATATGCCCATTTTTCAGCTTTTTTTTAAATGATCTTGGGCAAAGGAGTCCTGAAACAGGTGGCACTCATGGCCCTTTAAGAAATAACTTAAATAAAGGAGCTGATACCTGGATTTGTGGTAGCCAGTACATGTCTGGTAAGTTGGACTGTTGACTAAAACCCCAAGTTTGCCAAATTTATCTTAAGTGAAATTTACTTCTATAAAATCTTTAGTTGTAATTGAAGTCAAAAATGATTTAAAAGGGCCAGTACTTTGCTTATAAAACCCCTGAATGTTAAATGCACCCATTATCAGTCTCTGTGGTAGTTGAACTTTTTACAGTATTTAGAATTAAATGTGTTTTATTGCAGTTGATGAGAATTTACCTAGCTAGCGAACAGTTAACTATCAAACTTAATTTAAAAAATTTGTTTAAATTCCACATGCCTCCCCATATAGGCGTCTTCATCACTTTAATGCCCCCAACAAATCAGCTTTAAAGTATGACCAAGTGTCGAGGCTTTTTACGCTTAATATTTGTTCTGTGTACTTTGCAAATAATCAACAACATTAAATTCTTAACCAAATCTCTATGTCCACTGAAAACTGACAGTCTGGTAAATAGACTCCAATTCTTTTAAATGATATAAGTGTAATCATCAGAAAACTCACACTTCGCCTGATTCCGTATTAGTCGCATGGCCCAATGAAAAAGTGACCTCAATGCATACCCTCTTATTACTTAATGGTGTATGTTTTGTGTATAATGAAATTGTGAAGAAATAAAATTCCAGACCAAATCTTTATGTCCACGGAAAGCTGGCCATTTTGACAGCCATGGTTATCACATTCGACTTCAATTATTTTTAATAATATAAATGTATTTATCAGAAAAACTCACATTTCTGCCCTTTCCTTATCAGTGGCAGCCGTTTTATTGTTTGTTTTGCCACTCACATTCAGTTAAGGGGGAGTGGCCCAATTGAAAAGTAACGTCAAAAAACTATTTAAGCTATTTTTTTAAATAAATCCTAGGTATACGTGATTTTAAATCTGTTTAGAATCTGTTCAATTGGATTGGCCATTTGAATCGATTCACTGATTCAATGACTTGACTGGACATACCCAATGTCCCTTTTCGAACCATTCTCAACATATAATGTTCTAATCGCCACAAAGACAGGTATACAGACTGACAGGCGCTATCCTTATAAATGAACAACACTACATTTAAATATCATACGTCAGAAGTGGTTTAACTAAATGAATGGCGCGTTAAGCACTTACCTTGATTAAAGCACGCCAACTTTATGTCCGAAAGCACCAGACGAGGTGCATAAGAGAAGCACCGCAATGATAGGAAACTTCTCAAATTCAAGCAGCTGTAATGTGGATTTTCTCTGCTGTGTAATTCCCACCGAACTAAATCTAACCTCACTTCTATCTACGAGCGAAAATCCGCTTTTACGTCACTTAACCAGATGTCTGACCACTGGATATCCGTGATAAAGAAACGGATAATAATGCGTCAGTTTTGGTGCAATATCGAAGGACATGTACTGACTGTAACTTAACTCAGATAATGGTTTGAAGCAAATGTTAGAAATATTAGCAAGCACCCGCCCTCTCTCTCTGTTGCTCGCTCACTCACTCGCTCATGAGAGACTGTCTACCAGGAAGTTCAGGACAAATCTCAGGACTAATAATTAAAAAAAAATTAAAAAGAAATACATTTCTCAGAATGTTAGTACAGACTTGCAAAAAATCTGAAAATTGTGAAAATTCAGACCGTTCTGGTTTGTCAACAATGTTTTCTCTTGCCAATTAAAATATACAGTGCACGAGAATCCTGGTTTTAGTCCAAAATATATGAATAAAGTGATTATTCCAAAAAAAACTGACTTTATTAATTTATTTAGACAAATACTTAAATCCTGAGGTATGATAGGGATATTCGAGGTAGGCGTTTCGGGGCGTGACACCAGAGCACCCTAGCGCTATATCGCCCTCTGTCGGCAAAATTTATCAATAGCGTACATCTGATATTTTCAATTCATTTTTCTCAAATTTTGTTTTAAGTATTACTATTAAAATGCAATGTGCACCAACATTGTAGCAATGACAATTAGCGATTTTAAAAACATACTTTATTATATTTGTACGATTTAATCCTTTATTATTTGATATAAAGTACTGTACACGGTTTTATGCAGGTATTTAAAAACCTTTCAAAATGTAATTGTCAATCCTGCATTTTCATCAGTGAACAATAAAAGCTTTAAACAGTTTTAAACTCTGCTTGTAGGTTGTCCTAAAAACCTTGGAAAACTAACCACAGATCCGTTGTGGTTGTAACTTTCTCACATCCTTCTGTCTCTGGGTGTAATCTCAGACACACTCAAAGATCTTGAGATCAGGGTTCTGTGAGGGGCATGCAATCACGTTCAGTACTCGATGTTCTTTTTTTATGCTGAAGGTCATTCTGAATTACTTTGGTTGCATGTCTGGGATTATTGTCTTGCTGGAGAATAAATTTGTGAACAATTATAAGCCTCCCTCATGGTATTGCTCGATGGATAAGAATCTGTCTGTATTTCTCAGCATTGAGAATACCATTAATCCTCATCAAATCTCTAACTCCACCTGCAGAAATGCAGCCCAAAACATTCAAAGGACCTCCACTGTGCTTAACCGTTGCCTGCACACACTCATTTATTATGCACCCTAGATACTATGTTTTCATGCAACCCCATGCTGCTTTGAGGAAAGACCTTGTTGATTCAGAATAACTATCTTGTGTCTTGTTTCTGTTGCTTTGACAAGAAACCTCCTCTCTAAGCTTCACCGTTTAAAACCTCCTACACAGCTTTTTCTGTTTCAGTTCACTACTGGGTTTCATCCTACGTGTGATATTGATGAGCATTATATTCGGTTGACTATAATCCTACAAAATTGCTGATTTTGTGCTAAAGAACCTATTGAAATGATGCTGGTTTGACAGTGACTAATTTATAAGTAATTAATTTATTAGAAAACTAAGGTTATTTAGAAAACTAAATAATAATTGTTCATATTTCTGTACACAATATTTGTTTAACACAGTTTTTTTTCACATATTTAGATATGAATCATCCATCTAAATTCTGCAGAGCTGAACTGTAGATGTGTGTTTCTCCTAGTCTAGTGCATCACTTAACACTAAATGTACAGTAAATAATACAAAAAAGAAATAAAACTTTGCAGGCTGGATAGTCTGACAACTCAGTGAGTTAAAAGCCCATACACAGAGTAAAAGGAAAGCAGTATCTAAACATTCCAGCATGTCAATAAGCACTGCTGAATGAAATCCCCCATGTCAAGGTGACCTCACTGCTGCTGATGATAATCCATGTCCAGTGCAGTGTCCTGCTCCAGACAGAGGGTGGAGTGATCGATTGTGCACTTTAGTATTCACAGTTACGTTAAGCATATGCCAAGCGGCAACCGGGAGGAAAGGTTGCATCCTGTTGACAAGCCCATGTCAGACAGACAGGCTGTACAAAAGGGTGTGTGCCTGTCTCTTGTCATGGGCAAAGTGAAAATGAACATTAAGCTCATTGTTCTTTATCTAAGTACATCATTTTAAGTTCCCATCCTACATCACTCTCTTATCCACCCAACACTCAATCTCAAACAGCCAGCAAGGGTGACATAACCTCTCCAAGGAATTCCGGATGATTATAATGTTTCAGTCTTGTTTCCTCCAAATTTAACTGCAATCACTGTATTAACTAGAAGCTTAAGAGATCTGGTTATTGCACTTTTAGCTTAGCTTACCATAACATATTACTATGTTCGTACCATATTTTTCATGCACTGGCCACTTTATTAGGTACACCTCTCCAATTTCTCAATGCCAATTTGAAATCAGCCAATGAAATGGCAGCAATGTAGGCACGTAGACGATCTGCTGTAGTTCAACTCAAGCATCAGAATGAGGAAAAAAGCAAGTTTAAGTGACTTTGTACGTGGCATGGTCAATGCAGAGAGTATTTCAGAACCCCTCCCCCCCTTTTTTTTCTTTTTCACACCCTCCTGTCCTGATGTAATTAATGCAACTGGTCCATGTGAAAAATAAATAAATAACCACATAAATCACTGCTACCATCCAGAGGAGGGAACACTACATCAGGTGTTCGCTCCCCTGGAGATAAGATAACTATGCAGCTCACACTAAGCGCCTACTCCCCTATGTGGTGGCCGCTTTGCAGGACAGGACAAGGTTAAAAAAAAATAAGAAGAAGAAAGAAAGAAAGATATAATCGAGGTATGCCGAAGGGCATCTCTGAACAAACAACACATTGAACCTTGAGGCGGATGGGCTACAGCAGCAGAAGACCACACCGGGTGCCACCCCCGAAGCTGCAGGCTCACCAAGATTGGGCAATGTAAGATTGAAAAATGTTGTCTGGTCTCAAGTGTTTTGATTTCGCCTTTGACGTTCAGCTGTTATGGTCAGAGTTTGGCATCAACTAAATGAAAGCATGGATCCATCCTGCCTTGCATAAACAGGCTGGTGGAGGTGGTGTAATGGTGTGGGGGACATTTGTACCAATTGAGCATTGTGTCGTTACCAAAGTCTACCTGAATATTGTTGTTGATCATGTCCATGCCTTTATTGGCACAGTGTACCCATCTTCTGATGGCTACTTCCAGCAGGATAACCTCCTATGTCATAAAGCGCAAATGATCTCAGTCTGGTTTCTTGAAAATGACAATGAGTTCATTGTACTCAAAAGGCTCCAGATCCCAGTCCAGAACAGTACCTTTGGGGTGTGGTGGAAGAGGAGATTCGCATCATGGATTTGCAGTCACCAAATCAACAGCAACTGCGTTAAGGCAGTTTTTAAAAGGGGGGTCCAACTCAGTACTAGTAAGGTGTGCCTAATAAAGTGGCCATTCTAAAAATTTCTAACCCGACAATGTTTTAAATTCTTTAACTAACAAACGTATCCTTACTTCCTTGTAAGTAGCATAGTCATGTGACTACTGGAAAGTGTTTTTATAGAGTACCAGTCTTTAGCTGGCTGTATTCTTGCCTCCACTGTAAACAATATAAAAAGAAAACGATTTGTTAGCCACAATAAAATAGCATATATGATGGAATCCGGTTGTATTTCAGTTCCAGAGTGTTTATATTAATGCCACATTTCCTGAAATTCACATATTTACAGCATTTTGAAACGCTACTGGTCTGATAGAATTCAATGATCTATGCTAAGCTATGCTAAAAGTGCCATCACCAGATCTGGAAAGGGACTATCTCAGGGGGATATGAGCCGGTGATAATGTTTCTTTTAGTTGAAGCAGTGTCCTTCACTTAACTATTTTAGCTTCCTATCTATGTCCAAGGGCCACTTGGATCCTGCTCTTCCAGTCATGTATGGAATATTAAGAAAGAAATGATTAAAAAATAAAATTCAAAATCAAGTTGTGTGTTGTTGAACTCACTTCTTGCTGAAATTACAGTGAATCACAGGGTTGGATTTGTTTTATGAACGCTACTGGTCTGATGGGTTATAATAATCTATGCTAAGCTATGCTAAACGTGCTATAACCAGATCAGGCAAGCAATCATCTCAGGGGGATTTGAACCGGTGTTTAAAAAGTGAAGTGTTCATTTAACTCAAGAGGTTTTATGTACGAAAAAAGATTCTTATCGACTAAACTCCAGCTGTGTGAGACTAAATGAACCATTTGGGCTTGATACTAAACTATACTGAACAAAACAAAACAATTAGAGTGCATTCAAATGAAATGAGACGAAAACAGCATTTTTGAGTTAAATGGGTGTGACGACCAGATCTTTCCTTTGGAACTTTTAGGCAATTTATTAAAAATGTTCAGCTTTCTCTCAGCACAGACTGTCATTTTCCGAGCACACAGACAGTTTTAGTATACACCCTACATTCCTCGGGTTGTATAATTTAGACCAACTCCTCAGCATTAAGATGTGGTCAGAGGAAAAATCTTTGATTATAAAATACAAAATACTGATTACTTATAGTTCATATAAACTTCATTTGAAAAGTGAATATTAACTAATCAAAGAAAAAAAATCGTTTAGGAAACCTAAGAAATCTGGGGCCTTTTTGGGGATTTTTTTACAACTTTACAATTTGCTCTAATACATTATCTTTAAAACAGTTTTTTGTGGCAATGCTTGATATAATTTTAGTACAGCCCCAGGTTCTTTTTTTTTTAAGAAATATTTTTAATTAACTTACACAATAATTCCACAAGAAACCTGAAATTGTACAAAAAAAATACAATTCCAAAAACTAAATCAGTCAGTTTTACAGCAAAAATCTAAAAAAGAGAATGAGTTTATGTTTTAAAACAAAAACAATAAAATAGCATATATGATAGAATCGGTTGTATTTTCGAAATGTGTTCATATTAATGACACATTTCCTGAAACTCACATATTTACAGCATTTTGAAACGCTACTGGTCTGATAGAATTCAATGATCTATGCTAAGCTATTTATTTAGAAAAAAATTTTACCGCAAAAATCTAAAAAAAAGAATGAGTTTATGTTTTAAAACAAAAAACAAATGTGTTGAGACAAAATAAACATTTTGAAATCCCCCCCAAAAAATGTGTAAACTGTATCTATAAAGTTAGAAACATTCCTAAACCTTTTTGTGCCGTTGTGCTTCTTTTGTGCCAGAAAAAAATCAAGCCATCTCACAGGTGTTGTATGTCCAAGGGTTATCCCTTCTTTTCACCACTAGATGGCAGTAATGGCTCCAATTTAGGGTTCGTAATGGAAATTGAAAGACGATCACACATTTTCTCATGTGAATTACCTTGCAAATTGTAACTCTTGCACTGGTCATTTAAAACTAAAAATATCAAAACAAATAACCTTTTTAAACCAACACATTATATATGAAATCAAAATAAAACAATTGATGGATCACGCCATTCCAACTTAATTCAAAACAGCCGCTGTGATTGGCATATGCACTGGTGCATGCACAAACTTCTAAGTTAATTGTGGAAATTTCTCATAAGCCTCAATTTCGTATGGAGAACAATCACCAGTTTGTCACACCTTGAAGACACTTTAATCAAAAAGGATTTCAGAATAGTTTTAAACTATTTTAAGAAATGTATTTATTATCTAGAAGCGCTTTTAATAATATAACTTACCTTAGTGCAGCTTTGGCAGCAAAACTCTCCATTTTTCCCAGGAGTGTGAATGATTTCTCCTGTGGGAATGAGCTGGATCTTCAACTCCATCATGATGTTTCTTTTAGTTGAACTAGAGTCCTTCACTTAACTATTTTAGCCTCCTCTCTGTGTCCGAGGGGCACTTGGATCCTCGGTTCCCCTTGCTCTGCCGGTCGGATATGGAACGTTGAGAAACAAATTATCAAAAGTCGACTCAAAATCAAGTTGTGTTTCGTTGAACTCACCTCTTGCTGAAATTGGAGTGAAATCACGCTGTTGGATTTATACAGTGTGTTCAGGGCTGGTCTCACGGCCAGATGTGTGGGATAATGATGGTATAAAGTTGCTGTGAGAGCGAGTCGGGAGGGCTTCCTCTAGACTTCAGCATCCTGTCCTCGACATTCCCGTGGTAAACACCGGAGCAGCCCATTCCATTTCCCCTGAACACTTCAAGCAGATACACATTACTGACACACACAGGGAAAAAGAGTGACTTTCCTTTGATTTGTGATGACAAGTAAAAGGATATATCATTTTGGGGGGAAGGGGGGGGGGGGTTATTCACTGAAAATTACTCTTTAACTTTCACCCTAGTATTTCTCATACATAATAGCGATTGATTTTATTACATAAGCAAAATCATTCATGGTTCTATGTGATTTCTTGTTGATACAGCAGAGGGCAAATAACTTGTAAAAGAGATTAACTGCTTTATTATTTAGAAAAATAAGTAAAAATAAAAATTATTTCCCAATCTGGAAGATAAATATGATATGGTGTGAAAAAATGCTTTGAAAAAAAAGCATGATTCATTTATTTTCATGAGTGAACAAAATGTATTTAATGAGCAAAAGAGAAATCTAAAACAAATCAATATTTAGTTTCAAAGTTTTTGATCTTCTGTGGATGTAGATTTCTCACATCCTTATAGCTCTGCAATTAATCCGAGACACACTCAACAATGTTACGATTAGGGCTCTGTGGAAGTCATGCCTCACTTTCACTTGTTTTTCTTCCCATTGAAGAGAGCCTTAATGACTTTGGCTCTATGTTTGTGGCCAGAATACATTTATGGGCAATCCTACGCCTCTCTGATGATATTGCATGATGGGGAAATAGAAAAAGTATTTTGAATCCTATTCTTCTGAGATGAAGTAACATTATTAACAGGTTGTTACATCACTACTAGGAATGTGTTAGCTCTTTGCTATAAGCAGCTCTTTCGCTTTCCTGCTTTGAACTTTCAAAGAGCTACTTGGCTCTCATAATCGCCTCCCACTACCTCTGTCTCTCTCAATTGGGTTTTGTTAGCTGTTAGCATCTTCAGTGTTTTAAAGTTAGAAAAAGCCACTTTTTCTTGTAAATCTTCCTAATCCTTGCTTCCAGAGTCTTCCATAATGGGTTATGATTAAAAATATTATATTACCTATGGTTCTCCTGAGCAGGTTGGTTGCGTTATGCATGGTAAGCTAAGCTAAATCATAATGAACAAACAAATAGCCTGGCCCATTTATTAATAAGACTCATAGGTGTATGCATCTAGATTGGTTACTATGTTTAAATGTAGCTTTATTGTTTGAGACAAGTTTGTTTTGTAAGAAAATGCTTTCAGGCGATTGGTTAGCTAACAATAGTTTGTTGTAGTGGTTTAACTTTAGCTTTTAGGCTTCCTTGCTAAATTGCAACACGTACGTTATGTATTTTGTTTGAATTTGAGTGATTTATAGCAGCATTAGATGACTATGCATTGCATGTTGGTGTAATGTGTGGCACGGTGGCAGAGAGGGTAGCACTGTTGCTTTTCAGTTAGAAGGTTGCAGATGAATTATTCCCAAATCTATGTTTTCACTCATTGTTTCATAGCACAAATTACATATTTCTGAAAGCATTTTTTTCACATTTGTCTAAAACTTTTGCAACTAACTGTTTACTCCTATGTTCTCTGCAAAAATGTGTTTTGCATTGGTCTCAAAATAAGAAAAAAGGTTTCAGAATACTTTTGTTTTAAAATAGAAAACCCCCATACATGCACTGTCACACACAAGAAACTAGAACTGTATTTAGTTTCCAGAAAAAAATAGCCATGGGCGAACTATATATAACAGAATGGTTTTGGGTGAAGTGGCATTGTGTGCCATGAGAGAGATTAAACAACAATAGATGTTTTTCAGAAACTGTGATTGGCATTCTTGAAACATGTCAGTAGAATTTAGCATGTTAGAGGGGAAATGACAGGAACACACATCCTCTGACCTGTGACTAGTTCAGCCATTCATGAATTCTGGGCATCAACAGGAAAGAGTGGCCTTGGCATCCCTAAGCACAGTATGATCTATAAAAAAGACAGATCTGAGCAGATTATTTGGCTAAGACAAAACTAGCCAATAATAATGTGGACATAATGCTTACAAAGAAGCATTATTTAAGACAAAAAGAATACAAAATGGATGCTGTGGTTTATGATCCCGATTGTAATAGTGTGTAAAAGCTCAACTAAGGAGTGGTGGGGTGTGTGAAGGGAAGAAAAATATAATGGTGTCTTGTCTTGATAAACATAACTCCAGGAGTTGCGTAAAAAGGCACTTAGAATAGCTCTTGAAAATAAGTGGAACGACTATTTTAGAGGAAAAGGGAAGTATCTCATATATCACACTGTTTCCTTTGTATCGCTCTTTATCTTTTGTAACTTTTCCTGCAGTATTTCTCATTGTTGTTTTCCTTTGACAAGTACACATGTGTTAAATGTTTTACGTGTTGTTTTTTACTACATAAATTCACCTTTCACGCTAACATTTTTTTAAAGAAGCGAAGCATAAAGTGCAGACTTCTTTACGTGAACCATCTTTGTGAACATACAGTCATATACTTTAAAAAAAGCAGCACCATCTCCTGGAGGCAGACTGCAAAAGAGAAAAGTAACGATTCAATAAATAAACATTTCTTTTAACGTTTTTAATAATCGAATAAAAATACCCCTTATCCAATTGTAACGGTAATAAATAGAATATAATACAAACATATAAAAAGTACAATAGCCCATTGGTAACTTGTTCGTTATCATGTATTTTGTTCAGAATGATAATGAGTGTTTTGACTATGCTACCGGTGTTTCTTTGTGTATTTTTTTTTTTTTTTTTTTGCTGTAATAAACCCACAAAACCAAGGTCTTCAAACCGACTTTTAATCTGGTTTTGACTGCGGAAGTAAAGTTTACGTATTTTCTTACGTCTATTGTCGTAGCAACTGATCATTTCCGCTGAGAGGGAGTAGTCTAATAACGTAACTCGTTGGTGCATCGAAATACCGGACGCAGCATTACGCACAACGTGCACGGTACGCCATCCCGCACATATTATCGAGTTCAACACAGAACTGATTTGACTGGATATAAACTGCCTGTAACTGTAAGTTTCCATATTTAACCGATCACCTCAGTTTATTGATTTGTTTGTGTTTCAAATACTTCATAAAAATATATCAATGTTTATACTGAGCAGTTTTGTTGTGTAATGCGCGGCAAGCTAAGCTAAATGCTAACGCTTGCAATCAAAGAAAAGAAATAGCGTTATCAATTTATTAATTATACTCATAAGTGCATGCATCTAGAACCTTTACTGTGTTAAAGTTCTTTTTGTGGTTCGATACAACATTTTATTGGTAAATTTACGTTTGTTTTGGAAAGAAAATGGGCTCATCTTATTGTCTGGCTAAGTTAAGGTTAGTTCATTGGATCAGAACTGCAACGTAGCTAAACTGCAACGGTTAAGTTATATATTTCCTTTGAATTATTTATCCTTTGAGTTATTTATAGCAGCATTGCATTTGAACGCTTTTTCTGTCGTCTAATTTGTTTTAAAATGTTCTTTCGTACAGTAGACGCTGCTATGGCAGCTGCTTTCGCGTTCAGAGGTGTCCCTGGAACACTGCCTCCAGGTGTTCCACCTCCTCCTGCCGTTACTCCAATTCCAGACTACATGACTGAGGAAAAACTGCAAGAGAAAGGTATATTCGTACGGTTTGGTCGTGGAATTTAAACACGGCTCTGACATTTTCTAAATGTTTCATGTATAACCTTGTTCTAGCTCGGAAATGGCAGCAGCTTCAAGCAAAACGTTACTCCGAGAAGAGGAAATTTGGTTTTGTGGATGCTCAAAAAGAGGACATGCCTCCTGAACATGTGCGTAAAATCATCAGGGATCATGGTGACATGACAAACAGGAAATTCCGTCACGACAAAAGAGTCTACCTTGGGTGAGGACATCTGACATTTTTCTTTTATGCTGTTTTAACAAACTTAACTAAAAATCTTTTATCTGTTATTGTTTACAGCGCCCTAAAGTACATGCCTCACGCAGTGCTCAAATTGCTGGAGAACATGCCCATGCCCTGGGAGCAGATTCGAGACGTTCCTGTGCTCTATCACATTACCGGCGCTATTTCATTTGTGAATGAAATTCCATGGATTATTGAACCAGTATACATTTCTCAATGGGGGTAAGATTTTAAGTGTTAAGAATTTGGTTAAATTTAAGGTTAGACATGATGACTGCATACTTGGGTGGGGTCATATGTTCTGATTTATATGAAGGCAATAGGTGTAGAGGATGTATAAAGGGAACTGGCACATCTAGGTGGGAGTCCCTCTTTTCAAGGGGGTGCAAAAGGGTTCCTGCTCTTTAGCCTGGTAGTCTCATTTACATTACTGATGATGTGCGTCTTAAAACTAGTCTGTGTGTAAATGAATGCTGCTCCTATGCGCAAAAGAGGAGGAGTTATGATGCAATACTCTGTTTACAGATGTAAATATGGACATGAACTCTCTGCTTGTGGCTTTATTGAAAATGTGTGATCTGAGAGAACTTCATTAGAAAGAAAGTCCTCCTGTATAAGATGTCCTTTAATTATTAATACAAAGTAATTGTTTACTCCAGAACAATGTGGATCATGATGCGTCGTGAGAAGCGAGACAGAAGGCACTTCAAACGCATGCGTTTCCCACCTTTTGATGATGAAGAGCCTCCTTTGGATTATGCCGACAACATCCTGGATGTTGAGCCTCTGGAGGCAATCCAGATGGAGCTGGACCCTGAGGAGGACTCCTCTGTTGTGGAGTGGCTATATGAACATCAACCTCTGAGAGACAGCACAAAGTAAGCGTTTGTGATTATTGTAAATCTACGTGCTCTTCTTTCACCCCTCATCATTTCCTTGCTTTTTCCCCACAGGTATGTGAATGGAACCACATACAGACGCTGGCAATTCACTTTGCCAATGATGTCCACATTGTATCGCTTGGCAAATCAGCTGATGACGGACTTGGTAGATGACAACTACTTCTACTTGTTTGATTTGAAAGCCTTCTTCACCTCCAAAGCTTTGAACATGGCCATTCCAGGAGGACCAAAATTTGAGCCACTTGTCAGAGACATCAACCTCCAGTATGTACCATGTCCTTTTAACCCAACAATGGCAAATGTTATTCAGAACTTTAACCTATTGCGTTCAATAGGGATGAAGATTGGAATGAGTTTAATGACATCAACAAGATTATAATCAGACAGCCAATCAGAACGGAATACAAAATTGCATTCCCTTACCTGTACAACAACCTCCCGCATCATGTGCAGCTCACCTGGTATGAAATGTTTCCAATCCTTGACCTTGACCTACTGAAATGATCAGGATCTGATGATTTGTGATGGATCGTGCAGGTACCACACACCAAACGTTGTGTTCATCAAGACTGAGGATCCTGATCTGCCCGCCTTCTACTTTGACCCGCTGATCAACCCCATCTCTCATAGGCACTCTGTGAAGGTCAGAATTTGTCATGTCTTAAGATTTCCACTTGTTTTTAAAGTGAAACCTCAATGCAAGCTTGTACTTTGTTCATAGAGCCATGAACCGCTACCAGATGACGATGAGGAGTTTGAACTTCCAGAGTATGTGGAGCCATTCCTGAAGGAGACACCTTTGTACACTGACAACACTGCCAATGGGATTGCCTTGTTGTGGGCACCTCGTCCATTCAACCTTCGATCAGGAAGAACCAGAAGGGCTATTGATGTGCCTCTTGTTAAAAATTGGTTAGTTTGAACTTATATTTGTTCTTTGTAGGGACAATGAACCTTTTATATGAGGCAGTGTTTTCAAATGCACTTCATATGCTAACCTTCAGGTATCGTGAGCACTGCCCTGCAGGCCAGCCTGTGAAGGTGCGTGTATCTTACCAGAAGCTCTTGAAGTACTATGTGCTGAATGCTCTGAAACATAGACCACCCAAGGCCCAGAAAAAGAGGTTGGTATCAATTTCAAAACATTCCCTTGTGAGTCAAATTCTGTGCAAAACATTTATTTTGCTTTTTCAATTATTATAATTATTCAGGTTTCTGTTCCGCTCCTTCAAAGCCACCAAATTTTTCCAGTCAACAAAGTTGGACTGGGTGGAAGTCGGGCTGCAAGTGTGTCGGCAGGGTTACAACATGCTGAACCTACTGATCCACCGAAAGAACCTGAACTACCTGCACTTGGACTACAACTTCAACTTGAAGCCTGTGAAAACCCTCACGACCAAGGAACGAAAGAAGTCAAGATTTGGAAATGCGTTTCACTTGTGTCGAGAGGTCCTGCGCTTGAGCAAGCTTGTGGTCGACAGTCATGTGCAGTACAGGCTTGGAAACGTGGATTCTTTTCAGGTATGAGTAACTTTTTAAATGCAATCTCTGATGGGGGTGGGCGATGTGTTCTACATCATCTGTAAAGTTCTGTGGAATTTTACATTTTCACAGTTTTCTTGCCTTTCAGTTCATCGTTACGAAATTATTCTATTCACAGGTCACAAAGGCACCATTTTGGATGCATTTCATGTGTGTTGGCTCTTTTCTTGAGCTGTTGTGAAAGAATCTAAATCACACTTGGTTATTAATGCAAGGAGACTCTTTTTATGTATTGTTACTTTTATTTTACTGGTAAAGTGCAGGTATTTGGATGTCTCTGAGATCTGCTGCTTTCTTACCGTGACTAAACCGGTTTGCCTTTAGCTTGCTGATGGGCTGCAGTACATCTTCGCCCATGTGGGACAGCTGACTGGCATGTACCGCTACAAGTACAAGCTCATGAGGCAGATCAGAATGTGCAAAGATCTGAAGCATCTGATCTACTACCGCTTCAACACAGTGAGTATTGCTTGATGTAATTCAAAAGAAGTTTTGTTTGCATTTCTTTGCTTTGGTTGAAATCCGTGTTCTACCGTGCATTTAGACTGACTTATTTTCTAGGGCCCTGTCGGAAAAGGTCCTGGTTGTGGATTCTGGGCTCCCGGCTGGCGAGTCTGGCTCTTCTTCATGAGGGGAATTACACCACTTTTAGAGCGGTGGCTTGGCAATCTTCTCGCTAGGCAATTTGAGGGTAAATTAAACCTTGGTTGGTTTACAAAACAAGTATCGGAAAAGATGTTAAGCACATTTTTGTTGTAATGTTATTTAGGTCGACACTCCAAGGGTGTTGCCAAGACTGTGACTAAACAGCGTGTAGAGTCTCATTTCGATCTGGAGCTGAGAGCAGCTGTAATGCACGACATCTTGGATATGATGCCAGAGGGCATCAAGCAGAACAAGGCAAGAACCATCTTGCAGCATCTCAGTGAATCATGGAGATGCTGGAAGGCCAACATCCCGTGGAAGGTATGTTTGAAAGCAATTGTTACAAGTATTTAGGCAGATCTGAAGATTCTCATGAAGAAAGTATTTTTCAGGTTCCCGGTCTGCCAACTCCCATTGAGAACATGATTCTCCGCTACGTGAAAGCCAAAGCAGACTGGTGGACCAACACAGCTCACTACAACCGTGAGCGAATCAGAAGAGGAGCTACTGTGGACAAGACTGTCTGCAAGAAGAACTTGGGACGGCTCACTCGACTCTACCTAAAAGCAGAGCAGGAGAGACAGCACAATTACCTGAAGGTACAACTCTGGTCCTGGAAGACAACTAACAGTTTTGATGAAATAATGGATTCATAAGTAATTGTCTCTTAGGATGGACCCTACATCACAGCTGAGGAGGCTGTGGCCATCTACACCACCACAGTGCACTGGCTGGAGAGTCGTCGCTTCTCCCCAATCCCATTCCCTCCGCTTTCCTACAAGCATGACACCAAGCTGCTCATCCTTGCTTTGGAGAGGCTCAAGGAGGCTTACAGGTCTGCCCAGCCCCTTGTTGATATGCTGATTTTTAAGGGCCAAGCTGTGAAGGCACCTATTGTTTTCTTATTATTCGACCTCTTCCTTTTTTGCATCAATGACAGCCCTATGAACCACATGCAGGAAAGTTATGCAATTTGGCACACTTACTACCAAACCTCTTACCTGTGTGTTTACCAAATTTGGAGTCTAACTCAAACCATCTAATTTCATTAAACTTTTGATTAGTGTTCCTTTGAGTAGTGCCACCCAATGATCCAAATCATAAAACTTTAAACAACGCACGATTCATTTCAATTTGATTCGTTTTTTTTTTTTTATTTCATAATGCCTACATTTGGATCGATATGTCTGATTTTTCTGTTTGATTCATCATTTTGCCTTCTGGATGCTTGACCTCGTATCATTGCTTGCATTTATGTTTTTTTCTTGACTCCATCTTAAATGATAAATTTGTTTATTTAGTGTGAAGTCGAGACTGAATCAGTCACAGCGTGAGGAGCTGGGTCTGATTGAACAAGCCTATGACAACCCTCACGAGGCTCTGTCCAGAATCAAGCGTCATCTCCTCACTCAAAGAGCCTTCAAAGAGGTTTGCTTACATGCAGGAATTTCAATAAACCATGAAGTTCCTCAACATTTGTTATCTTAAGCGAGGCGTCATCTGTGATGTATTCTAGGTCGGCATTGAGTTCATGGACCTTTACAGCCACTTGGTGCCAGTTTACGACGTCGAACCTCTGGAAAAGATCACTGATGCGTACCTGGACCAGTATCTGTGGTATGAGGCAGACAAGCGCAGACTTTTCCCACCCTGGATCAAACCAGCTGACACAGAGCCACCTCCACTGCTGGTGTACAAATGGTGCCAAGGTGAGAGACCGTCGCTCTGTGCTTTTGTGATGAGTAAGATTAAAAGGTGTAAACTTTTCAGAATCCCGTTTAAATTAAATGTAGAAAATTTAGATGTGTTACAATTGAACAGAAAGCACTAGAATGTACTTAGATAACCACACAAAGACAAAAAATACTACTTGAGTGCAGACCTAAATAGCATTTGGGACTCTGGAAGATGTTGTACGTCTTAGATTTTGTGAATTTTTTTATTTTTTATTTTCCTCTAAATTCCTGTGAAGATTTAGAAACAATTGATTTTGAACACAGAGCATTTTTTTATATAATAAAAACATGGCTTTGTCCCAATAGTTAATGCCATTGATCTATATGTATGGCAATAAAAAAACTAGAATAATGCTTTAAGTCGCATGAGAATTTTATTAATCATTGAGTAGAGTTCTTTATAACTCTGTGGTCTTTTAACATTTGTAACCATCTGCTAGGAATCAACAACTTGCAGGATGTGTGGGAGACTGCAGAAGGTGAATGCAATGTCATGCTGGAGTCTCGTTATGAGAAGATGTACGAAAAGATTGATCTGACGCTGCTGAACAGACTTCTGCGCCTCATTGTTGATCACAACATTGCCGATTACATGACGGCCAAAAACAACGTGGTCATCAACTACAAGGTCTGTCTGCTGGACACACAGTTTTATTGTAAAAAGTCTTTTGGTATGGATTGAATTTGAGAATCTGTACCTCTCTTTGCAGGACATGAACCACACAAACTCGTACGGGATCATCCGAGGCCTGCAGTTTGCCTCCTTCATTGTGCAGTACTACGGGCTTGTGATGGATTTGCTTGTGTTGGGCCTGCACAGAGCCAGTGAGATGGCCGGACCTCCTCAGATGCCCAATGACTTCCTCAGTTTCCAGGACACAGTGACTGAAAGTGCCCATCCCATCCGTCTTTACTGCAGATACATTGACCGCATTCACATCTTCTTCAGGTTTGCAGTGCAGATATAGGATTTCCCCATCATTTTTTTGTTTGAATTTAATCCCAAAACGTCTTTGTAGGTTCTCTGCCGATGAGGCTAGAGATTTGATCCAAAGGTATCTAACTGAGCACCCAGACCCCAACAACGAGAACATTGTTGGTTACAACAACAAGAAATGCTGGCCTCGGGATGCTAGGATGAGACTGATGAAACACGATGTCAACTTGTAAGTGCTTACAAAGAGTTTTCCTTCAGGAGCACAGATTCATTTGATGAAAGTATGAATGATGGCCCTCTTTTTCACAGGGGCCGAGCTGTTTTCTGGGACATCAAGAATCGCCTCCCTCGTTCTGTGACCACGGTTCAGTGGGAGAACAGTTTTGTGTCCGTGTACAGCAAGGACAACCCCAATCTGCTCTTCAACATGTGTGGCTTTGAGTGTCGCATACTTCCAAAGTGCCGCACCAGTTACGAGGAGTTTACACACAAAGATGGAGTTTGGAATCTGCAAAATGAGGTAAGAAGACAAACATGTACTTGTTTATTTCTGTTTAGAAGATGATCACTAACTGTTTATTGAATGTTAAGGTCACAAAGGAAAGGACCGCACAGTGTTTCCTCCGGGTAGATGACGAATCCATGCAGAGGTTCCATAACAGAGTGCGACAGATTCTGATGGCTTCAGGATCCACCACCTTCACCAAGGTATGACATACAAAATTAAAAACAGTCAGTTTTTAACAACAGTTTGGACATTTTGTGTGGTATTAAGTGGTTCTATTTTTCTTAGATTGTAAACAAATGGAACACTGCTCTGATTGGGCTCATGACATACTTCCGTGAAGCTGTGGTCAACACTCAAGAGCTGCTGGACCTGCTGGTGAAGTGTGAGAATAAGATCCAAACCCGTATCAAGATTGGATTGAACTCCAAAATGCCCAGTCGTTTCCCCCCAGTGGTGTTTTATACCCCTAAGGAGTTGGGTGGGCTGGGAATGCTCTCCATGGGACATGTACTGATCCCACAGTCTGACCTTAGGTGAGTTGTTTACATTATATTTACAAAACTATGAGCAGTCCATATTTGAGAGGTTTAAGTTTAAAGAAATATTTGAATCAGATGATTACCTGAAAGTGTTATTTAGTGGAAATTGACTCTTATATAATACTGAAATCTATGGTGTTGTCATATAAAGTAAACACAAAAAATGTTAAAATTGGAAGTTATTATCAAAAAAAAATTAGCATGAAAACTACTCATTTCTGTACCAAACTGTAATGAATATATCAAAAAGTAGTATCTACTACAAATATTTAATAAGTTTAAATGCTCCAAAAGTTCATGCCCCCCCCCCCCCAACAAATTTTGTGAAAGAAATAAAAACTAGGACTAAATACCAAAAGTAAATTTTCTTTATGTGAAGCCGTGAAGTCGAAACCTGCAGATCATTAAATATATTGGACTATGGCTTGGTCTTGCTTGTTTTTCTTTGAATGACTATAGAAACTTGATGTTTTCAATCTTTTTGGCAAGAACTTTTGTCTGTGGTTAGCGATCAGGAGATTGCTGGTATCTTACCACTCTTTTTGTTTTTTCATTACTTTCCCTTCCTCATCATAGATGAAACACCAGCTAAGTAACACCAACAATATTTTTTTTTTTGTATAGCTAAAAACAGCTGTTTAACTGGCATGAGGTACTTTTCTATATGCATTGATACACTTTTTTTTTAAGACCCAAGTATTGGTTGGTCGATTAAATGTGTTTAATTTGCTGAAAGTTAGGGCTGAAGGTGAAACTAAACAGGAGTTCCACTGTTGCTTTTTGTCAAAACAAAAAATACAATTACAGGGATGTGAAGCTTATTTTTGGAAGACTCATTATTTTATTATTTCTATATTTGCATTTATTGTTTTAAAACCAAACTCTATTTTTATCTTAATTTGTGGCAACCAGACAGTCAATTAACATGTAGGCTTGATTATTGGCTGCTTCGAGAGAGAAAAAAACTCTGCTTTTTTTCTAATGCTTTTCCCTGGGGTTCCATCTCGTGTGTTTTTCTTTTCATTTTTAAACATCATTTAATGAATTGGTCTCTTTTTTTTGTTTGGTTTTCGGATTGACCCTGTAGTCATTGTGTGTAGCTAAAGAAATAGACGTTGAATTGGGTTTCTGTTCAGGTGGTCCAAACAGACAGATGTGGGGATTACTCATTTCCGGTCTGGTATGAGTCATGAGGAAGATCAGCTGATTCCCAATTTGTACCGCTACATCCAGCCTTGGGAGAGTGAGTTCATTGACTCTCAGAGAGTTTGGGCTGAATACGCTCTCAAACGTCAAGAGGCTATTGCTCAGAACAGGTACGATCCTCTAACCTTAACTTTAATTTTGATTCTGTGTGCTTTTGTTTTAATCAAGTTTAACGGGTTTTTGCTAGGCGTCTGACGTTGGAGGACCTGGAGGACTCCTGGGACAGAGGCATACCCCGTATCAACACCCTCTTCCAGAAGGACAGGCACACTCTTGCTTACGACAAGGGCTGGAGAGTCCGGACGGATTTCAAGCAGTACCAGGTAAAAAATCTACCATGACTCTGGAAAGCATAGTCATTAAAAGCAATTAGTGAATTTAATTTCTTGACATTTTAATCTTTTTAGGTGCTGAAGCAAAATCCGTTCTGGTGGACTCATCAACGGCATGATGGAAAATTGTGGAATTTAAACAACTACCGTACAGACATGATCCAGGCACTTGGAGGGGTTGAAGGCATTCTTGAGCACACACTTTTCAAGGGCACTTACTTCCCTACCTGGGAGGGTCTCTTCTGGTGAGAGGTTTACTCTGATTAATGGGTGCATTCTAGTTAATTTCATTGTTGTGGCAGGTGTATGTAAACAATTAATGCGTTATTAAACCAACCGAGCCTAACTAATTAAGAATCAATTTTAAAATGTACTTGAAGTCAAATTCACTAAATCTTTATCTACAGGGAGAAGGCCAGTGGTTTTGAGGAGTCCATGAAATGGAAGAAACTGACCAATGCTCAAAGATCTGGTCTGAACCAGATTCCTAACCGACGATTCACTCTGTGGTGGTCTCCTACAATCAACAGAGCCAACGTATGTCTATGAGAAGCTGTTGCATTTGCAAGGTTTACCACCTCTCAACATTTCCTGTACTCTCTTATTCTCTTTCTGTTGTAGGTATACGTGGGTTTCCAGGTGCAGCTGGACCTCACTGGAATCTTCATGCATGGCAAAATCCCAACCCTCAAGATTTCTCTGATCCAGATCTTTAGAGCTCACTTGTGGCAGAAGATTCATGAGAGCATAGTCATGGATCTCTGTCAGGTAAATTGAAACGGATGAGTTAAATTAGTGATGCTTTTGAACATATTCTTGTTTCATTTTTCAAACTGCAATTTTACATGTGATCTGTGTAGGTGTTTGATCAAGAGCTGGATGCTTTGGAGATTGAGACGGTCCAAAAAGAGACAATCCATCCCAGAAAGTCTTACAAGATGAATTCCTCTTGTGCTGACATTCTTTTGTTTGCCTCCTACAAGTGGAATGTTTCACGCCCATCACTTCTAGCAGATTCCAAGTATGTGTCTGAGGATCTCTCATATGTGCAGTTTAAGTTTAAACTGCTTCATAACTGAAGTTTTTTTTTAATGCTTAAGGGGGTCAAATTTTATGGCTATTGCCTAATTTATCCAATTTATTTTTGAAAAGTGCAATTTGGTGCAACACACAGCTCTATTTTGGATGGTGTGTAAACTGAATTTTGGTTGGACTCCAGATTCTTAGAACAATGTAGCAAGTATGTGAAAAACACCTTCCAAGATTATCGTGGTTACAGAATTCGGCTTTTGTAACATAGAACTGCAGTGTTCTAGAGCCTGACTGATAAATTTATAGATGCACTCAATAATGTTGTCTAATCAATCTCGAATGGAAGTAGCAGATGTCTTAGCCGACGAAGAGATAGAGGCGTAAAAATACAGATTTTACACTTTATTTAAAAGAATCATAGTATCATGGACATAAAAATGTGATTTTACAACAGGCTTTTTAACCATTTTTTTTAACTATGTATGTAAACAATCATTAAAATACCTTAATTTATTAAGTTTCCAGACTTCAAAGCTAAAAAGGCTGGGGTCTTTAATACCGTCCACACACTAGGGGGTAGCACTAAAGTTTTGTCATCTCTTTAACTCTAAAAGACTTGAGAGAGCTTGTTTCATAATGTTTCTCATTTAAAATGTGATTGAATGATAATTTTCTATGTGACAAGTGACTAGAAGCACCATCACTTGAAGAAGTAAATGCACTTTCGCTCATAGATGATGCATCTCAGTTACTCCATGATCCGTATTTTGTATTGTTACATCCCTATTTGTAAGGATTAATTCCAGTCTGTTATTTGCATCCACATACAAAAAATTAACTACTGATAATGTGTCCACCAGCAGAAAAGTCTTAAATTGAACCCTTTTTGGTTGGCCAAGCTGTGGTTAAAAAATTGCAAGTGCCTGTGCTCTGGACTTGAAATAAAATTGAATCCACTCTTTCATTGCATCAGGATTATCATCCATTCTGCCATCTTTAGAATAATTTTCCTCTGCGGTAGTGGGATCTAAGGTTTTTTTGTGCAGTGTGCAGTATAGTTGGGGTTGGTTGGCCAGTTTTGGGAAGAAGCAAACTCTGGCTTCTTACCTCACTAGAAACGACTGTTTACAGCTAAGGCTTTATTTTGATTTCTAAAACGGCATACGAATAGATGGACACTTTTGCTTTTCAGCTCAGGGCGTCTTTTATTGTGATAAAAGTTTTAAAATTCTCATATTTAAGTATTAAAGAGCATCTAAATAATTGTTTGTTTTAAGCCTCTTGTATATTTTTAAAGGGATGTTATGGACAGCACCACCACGCAGAAGTACTGGATTGACATTCAGCTCAGGTGGGGTGACTACGACTCCCATGACATCGAGCGTTATGCCAGGGCCAAGTTCTTGGACTACACCACAGACAACATGAGTATCTACCCGTCCCCCACTGGAGTACTGATTGCCATTGATTTGGCGTACAATCTTCACAGGTTAGAATGGTTTAATACAAAGTTTTATTATTCATTACAAAAACTGTTGCTTAAGTACGTCTGCTCCATCATTGCAGTGCCTATGGAAATTGGTTCCCAGGAGCCAAGCCTCTGATCCAGCAAGCCATGGCAAAGATAATGAAGGCCAATCCAGCTCTTTACGTGCTGAGAGAGCGAATCCGCAAGGGTTTGCAACTCTACTCATCAGAGCCCACTGAGCCTTACCTGTCTTCACAGAACTATGGAGAGCTTTTCTCCAACCAGATCATCTGGTTTGTAGATGACACCAATGTGTACAGAGTCACCATCCACAAGGCAAGTTGTTCATTTATCATGATTTCCTGCTTGCATTTAAATGTGTTTCCTGGTTGTGTGGCAAATGATCAGCTTCCAATTTATTTTGTAACAGACCTTTGAAGGTAACTTGACCACAAAACCCATCAATGGAGCCATTTTCATCTTCAACCCTCGCACTGGACAGCTTTTCCTGAAGATCATTCACACTTCTGTATGGGCTGGACAGAAGCGTCTCGGACAAGTCAGTCTCTTTTTATGTTTTGTTTCAGAATGGCAATTGCCAATTATTCTACCATTTTTTGAGCTGCAATCATCTTTGTCTTTGTAGCTGGCTAAGTGGAAGACTGCTGAAGAAGTTGCTGCTCTGATCCGATCTCTGCCTGTTGAAGAACAGCCCAAACAGATTATTGTGACCAGGAAGGGCATGTTGGATCCTCTTGAGGTTTGTCAAACCACTGGTTAAGCTTCTGTATTAACCTCAAATGTGAGCATTATGAAGAGATGTGTGTGCTAAGCTCTAAATGGAGAAGATCTCTGTTGTCCTCAGGTGCACTTGCTGGACTTCCCCAACATTGTAATCAAAGGTTCTGAGCTCCAGCTCCCCTTCCAGGCTTGTTTGAAAGTGGAGAAATTTGGTGACCTCATTCTGAAGGCCACTGAGCCCCAGATGGTCCTCTTTAACCTGTATGATGACTGGCTGAAGACCATCTCCTCGTACACGGTGTGTTCAGCTCTGTTTGCTTTTGAGTATTTGATGTGCAATGAGGCCTTTACTCATTTATTGTTGTTGCCTAGGCATTCTCTCGTTTGATCTTAATCCTGAGAGCGCTCCATGTCAACAACGATCGTGCCAAAGTTATCCTGAAGCCTGACAAGACCACCATCACTGAGCCCCACCACATCTGGCCCACACTGACAGATGAGGAATGGATCAAAGTGGAGGTCCAGCTTAAAGATCTCATCTTGGCTGACTATGGCAAGAAGAACAAGTGAGTGCTTGTCCATAAAATGACAATTAATATAAGTTTATGCAGAGTTTTAACTCTCCTCCTCTGCCGCAGTGTGAATGTGGCATCCTTGACGCAGTCGGAAATCAGGGACATCATCCTGGGAATGGAAATCTCTGCTCCTTCACAACAGAGACAGCAGATTGCGGAGATCGAGAAGCAGACAAAGGAGCAGTCCCAGTTAACCGCCACGCAGACTCGCACGGTCAACAAACATGGAGATGAGATCATCACATCTACCACCAGCAACTATGAGACACAGACCTTCTCTTCCAAAACTGAATGGAGAGTTAGGTGTGTTAACCCCCCCCCCCCCCACATTGCCTCAATAACTTTGATATGATTGCTAAAGTTTTTTTTTTTTTTTTAATTCCACAGAGCGATCTCTGCAGCAAACTTGCACTTACGAACCAACCACATCTACGTGTCATCAGATGATATCAAAGAAACTGGCTACACTTACATTCTCCCTAAAAATGTGCTGAAGAAGTTCATCTGCATCTCAGATCTGCGAGCTCAGGTTAGATGAACTGTCTTTTCAAAACATTTCTTAAGTACTTTAAGTAACCCTAGGTTTATAGCTTTTGGTGTTCAGGGAGGTTATCCACATTGGAACTGATTTTCTTGTAGAAACTAAAACAATATCTGGATTGGGTGAAAAATCCATTAGTATTTTTTTGTTGTTTATGAAAAGACCAGTAATAAAACCTCAGTAATAACTTAATTTTTTTATTACTATTGGCTGAAAAATAAAAATAATTAATAAAGGGTTCTCATTGTTTCTTTTTGTTTTCCTAAAATCAAACTTTTAAATTCATTAATTTGACAGCTTTGAGTTTCTCCTACTGTAAAAACACAAACCTAACAATCTTTCTGTCAGCGTCTCTATCACTCCATGGCTACAAGTGTGTTAATGCTGCTTTTACTGTTCTTTAACAAAATGCTAAGATTTTTAGTACAAGTCTATGGCGTTTTACATTTTAATTGTTAGCTTCTTGGTTAGCCGTCTTAACTCTTTGGGAAATCTCAAAACATAAACAAAATCGACTACATTTACTCTCCATTTTGAAGTCAAAACAGCATGTTTACCCTTGAACACAGTTTATTTTGAAATCTATGAAAATCAGCTTATTCTGGAAGAATCCCCTCAAGTCGTCTAGGTGGGTGATGCGTTAACAGGAACCCTCAATATAATGGTAGGGAGAACACTTTTCATGAAAGTTTTCATTTGAACTAAACAAATGTATTAATTTCTGCTTTAGATCGCAGGTTATCTGTATGGAACCAGTCCTCCAGATAACCCCCAGGTCAAGGAGATTCGTTGTATCGTGATGGTACCACAGTGGGGCACACATCAGACCGTTCATCTACCCAACCAGCTCCCACAACACGAGTACTTAAAGGTCTGTAACTCACGCACATTTGGTGTATTTAGTTAGTGCACAACTAAATTCCACAATATAAAATGTGTAATTTTGAATATTTTCATAGGAAATGGAGCCTCTTGGATGGATCCATACACAGCCGAATGAATCGCCTCAGCTTTCTCCCCAAGATGTCACCACTCATGCCAAGGTCATGGCTGACAACCCATCCTGGGATGGCGAGAAGACCATCATAATCACTTGCAGGTACAATCCTGGCAAACTGGTCTATTGTGGCTGAAAAGAAATTCTATCAGTTACTAATAATTTCTTTTTTTAGTTTCACCCCTGGCTCTTGCACTCTCACGGCCTACAAGCTGACGCCCAGTGGTTACGAGTGGGGTCGACAGAACACTGACAAGGGTAATAACCCCAAAGGTTACTTGCCCTCCCACTACGAAAGAGTCCAAATGCTTCTGTCTGATCGCTTCCTTGGCTTCTTCATGGTGCCGGGTCAAGTCTCTTGGAACTATAACTTCATGGGTGAGCATGTTTACATTTTTTTATGTATTTTTGAACTTTATAATTTTAAATTGCAGATGTAACCACATGCTTTTTGAACCCCTCAATGCATTTTAGGTGTTCGCCATGATCCAAACATGAAGTATGACCTACAACTGGCCAACCCGAAAGAGTTCTATCATGAAGTGCACAGACCATCTCACTTCCTGAACTTTGCGTCCCTGCAGGAAGGGGAAATCTACAATGCGGACCGTGAGGATATGTACGCATAACCATACCATCAATAACAATAAAGTAAAACCAGCTTTTGTGCGAAACAATGATTTTGTCCTAGTTCAACAAGACTCTCCCTATTCTGAAGTCATATAAATGCTTGCCTAAAGCATGTGAACTGTTTTTGCAACTGTCTGGTGTTTGAGCAGGTCTGAAAGCAAATTTGTGTTTAGATGTGAGCTTCAACTCAAAGTATACACGCCCTTTTTCCATAATTGTCTGTAGAACATTGTGGTTTTTTATGAATCTGGAGTTATTTGTCTGTACCCTTTAGCTATTTTGTGCATCTGCTATGTACACCATTGAAATAAAGATTGCCACTTTTATAAGACTGTAATCATGACTTGGCTTTCCTATTGGTTTGTGAGTAAATTTGTGTCTGTAGACTGAAACAGTAGCTTTCTAGAACAGTGCATCCCTTCAGGAACAAATAAGCAATCATTTTACAGTTCACTGAATGGCTCTGTCCTCAATTTTGATATGGCAAGTTGCTTTGGGTTTAATCTTTTTAGGGAAACAATATTAGGCTGATTTAAAGGTACAACTGTGATTGCTGGCATTTACTTACATCTAAAATACATTTTTTTTAAACCAGAGGAAATCTCAGCTAGCCACACAATGTTTTTTGTTGGTATTGCGTGTAGCTGCTTGGCACCTGTAGTAATAGTTTTAAACCTGTTATGGCGTAAAATCAAATATGTATGAAAAGCAGTAGGCGCCAAGTATCTGGGGGTATTACAGCTGGTAAGAATTTTAAATTACCATTACATATGATCCACATTTCTAGATCCCATGATGCAACATAGGGGAAACATTGTCCCAAGATGGAAAGAATATGGTCCGTGTTCTGTGAGTTTTCAATGTACGCTACCTTTGTTTGTGCAAATGGTTGTTACTTTTCTAAAGTATGGATTAAAAAAGTAGTACCTAGCATAGAGGAGTTGTTTTTTTTTTTTTTATTCTAAGCAAGAGTTTCATTTCAACAACTTGAACCATTTCACCTTAGTTTTGAGTATTAATTTGAGGCAAAGTTAATAATCTTAATTATCTTTTAAAACAAGGGCCACAAATCTCAGTTAATCTGTAATTTATAAAAGTTTTAATGAACAAAAATACAATTGTTTTGTTTAGTGTCCATGTTTATAACAAGTTCATGTTGCCTTAAACCAGGGAATTCTGCAAATGCAGTTATCAAAAATGTGCTCTTTTATACCAAACTAATTACACTTCTTTTAAATTATGCTCCAAGATATCAAAAGCATCAAAGATGTAAATAAGAAATTGAGAGATCTTACCTTTACTATTCCCATGACCTTCAAAAGAAGCAACAGAAGGGATGCAACACCTAGACGGATTTTTTTTTTAATCCAAGGAAGTATAGATGTTTGTGTAAATAAATGTATTTGACTCAAACATGTATCGATTACACGTCAATGTAAAAAGAAAGGTACATTTTAAAAGCTCCTAATCGTTATTTTTTTAATGGTTAAGTGTAGCACCAGAGCCGGACAAGCTTCTTCTTCTTCTTCTTCTTTTCCTTTCGGCTGTTCCCAGTTTAGGGGTCGCCACAGCGAATCATCCTTTTCCACCTAACTCTGTCTTCAGTATCCTCTACTCTTGCACCAACTACCTTCATGTCCTCTTTTAGCACATCCATATATCTCGTCTTTGGCCTTCCTCTTGACCTCTTGCCTGGCATCTCCATCTCCAGCATCCTTCTTCCAATATAACCACTATCCCTCCTCTGCACATGTCCAAACCATCTCAACCTGGCCTCTCTGACTTTGTCTCCAAAACAACCAACCTGAGCTGTCCCTCTGATGTGCTCGTTCCTAATCTTGTCCATCCTCGTCACTCCTAAACTGAACCTCCACATCCTCATCTCTGCTACTTCCAGCTCTGCCTCTTGTCTCTTCCTCACTGCTACAGTCTCCAACCCATACATCATAGCTACTCTCACTACTGTTCTGTACATCTTTCCTTTGATTCTTGCTGACACTCTTCTGTCACACAACACCCCTGACACTTTTCTCCACCCACTCCAACCTGCCTGCACTCGTCTCTTCACCTCTTTTCCACACTCCCCGTCACACTGGACTGTTGACCCCAAATACCTAAACTCCTGCACCTTCTTGACCTCAGCCCCCTGTAACCTCACTGTTCTATTTCCCTCACTCTCGTTCAAACACATGTATTCTGTCTTGCTGCGACTGACTTTCATTCCTCTTCTTTCTAGAGCTGACCTCCAACTTTCAGGTTTTCCTCCACCTGCTCTCTGCTCTCACTACAAATCACAATGTCATCTGCAAACATCATTGTCCCCGGCGATTCCTGCCTGACCTCATCTGTCAACCTGTCCATCACCATAGCAAATAAGAAGGGACTCAAAGCTGATCCTTGATGTGGCCCACCTCCACTTTGAACTCCTTTGTCTGACCTACAGCACATCTCACTGCTGTCTTACTTCTCTCATACATATCCTGAACTATTCTGACGTACTTCTCTGCCACTCCTGACCTCCTCATACAGGACCATAGCTCCTCTCTCGGCACCCTGTCATACGCTTTTTCTAAATCCACAAAGACGCAGTGCAGCTCCTTCTGACCATCTCTGTACTTCTCCATTAACAATCTCAGAGCAAAAATTGCATCAGTAGTGCTCTTCCTGGGCATGAAGCCATGCTGCTGCTCACAAATATCCACTTCTCTTCTTAGCCTAGCTTCCACTACTCTTTCCCAAAGTTTCATTGTGTGACTCATCAACTTTATGCCTCTGTAGTTGTTACAACTCTGCACATCCCCCTTGTTCTTAAAGATTGGTACTAGGACACTTCTCCTCCATTCCTCAGGTATCTTCTCACTCTCTAAAATCCTGTTGAATAACCTAGACAGGAACTCCACTGCTGTCTCTCCACTGGAATGTCATCTGGACCAACAGCCTTTCCACTCTTCATTCTCCCCAGAGCCTTCCTCACCTCATCCTTTCTAATCTTTTCAACTTCCTGCTCTACAGTATTCACATCTTCCTCCCTTCTTTCCCTTTCATTCTCCTCATTCATCAACTCCTCAAAATACTCCTTCCATCTTCTCAGCACACTCTCCTCACTTGTTAGCACCTTTCCATCTCTATCTTTAATCACCCTTATCTGTTGCACATCCTTCCCATCTCTGTCTCTCTGTCTCGCTAATCTATACAATTCCTTCTCGCCTTCCCTCGTGTCTAACCTGGCATACAACTCATCATATGCTTTCTGTTTGGCCTTTGCCACCTCCCTCTTCACTCTGCGCTGCGATTCCTTGTAGTCCTGTCTACTTTCTTCAGTCCTTTCAATGTCCCACTTCTTTTTAGCTAGCCTCTTCCTCTGGATGATGTCCTGTACTTCCTCATTCCACCACCATGTTTCTTTATCTTCTTTCCTACTTCCAGCTGACACACCTAGCACCGTTCTTCCTGTCTCCCTGATCAACTCTGCTGTAGTTTCCCAGTCATCTGGAAGCTCTTCCTGACCACCCAAAACCTGTCTCAGCTTCTGTCTAAATTCCTCACAATCTTCTTCCTTTTTCAACTTCCACCACTTGGTCTTCTTTTCAATCTTTCCTCTTCTCTTCTTCCTGACCACCAGAAACATCCTACACAACACCATCCGATGCTGTCTGGCTACACTCTCTCCTACCACTACTTTACAGTCTCTGATCTCTCTCAGATTGGCTCGTCTACAAAGGATGTAGTCTACCTGCGTACTCCTCCCTCCACTCTTGTAGGTAACTCTATGTTCCTCCCTCTTCTGGAAATAAGTATTAACTACAGCCATTTCCATCCTCTTGGCAAAGTCCACCACCATCTGTCCTTCTAGGTTCCTTTCCTTAACACCGAACCTGCCCATCACCTCCTCATCACCTCTGTTGCCCTAGCCAACATGCCCATTGAAATCTGCTCCCACTACTACTCTCTCTCCTCTGGGAACACTCTCAATCACCTCATCTAACTCACTCCAAAATCTCTCCTTCTCTTCCAACTTACAGCCTACTTGTGGAGCATAACCACTCACTACATTCAACATCACCCCTTCAATTTCTAACTTCAAACTGATCACCCTGTCTGACACTCTTTTCACCTCTAAAACATTCCTCACAAACTCCTCCTTCAGGATCACTCCTACCCCATTTCTCTTCCTATCCACACCATAGTAAAACAGTTTGTATCCCCCTCCAATACTACGCGCTTTGCTACCCTTCCACCTGGTCTCCTGCACACACAGAATATCTACCTTCCTCCTCTCCATCATGTCTGCCAGCTCCCTACCCTTCCCTGTCATTGTACCAACGTTAAGAGTCCCTATTCTCAGATCTACACTCCTGCCTTTCCTCTTCTCTTTCTGTCGACGAATCCTTCTCCCTCCTCTCCTTCTTCGACAAACAGTAGTCCAATTTCCACTGGCACCCTGTAAGTCAACAGCACCGGAGGCGGTCGTTGTTAACCCGGGCCTCGACCGATCCGGTATGGAAATCGATTTGGTGACTCGCATATTTGGTTTTTGGCATTTTTTACGCCGGATGCCCTTCCTGACGCAACCCTCTCTATTTATCCGGGCTTGGGACCGGCACAGAAGTCACTGGCTTGCAACCCCTGTGGCTAGATTTGATGAACATCTGTTGAGTATAAAACAAAAAAAAAAAAAGAAAAGAGAATTCAATATGTTGAATTAAGGACCTAAAAATGCCATGGGTCCACCAGACCCAGCAGGACCCCCTGTGTTACACAAAAACGAAGACCCTACAAGGGTTAAGTTGGAAATAAATTAATAGCATTTCTTAGCATTCTTTTAAAAAAAAAAAAATTCTACACCTGCTAAAAACTTTCGCACAGTAATGTTCATTGAAAGCAAACTGTCTGTATAAGTACTCTGCTAGCAAGGTCTCTGTCCGTTTCATAGGGTGTAACTGTTGGTCCATACATCTAACTTACTAAGCACCAGAGCAAACATGTTTTATCTTTATTGAACCCCGTGCTCTTCCTATACTCTTTTCCAGTGAGCCTTCAGCAGAAACAAGTAAATGAACAATTAAAACTAGTTTTTGCTAAACAAGTTGTGACCGTTTTCAGTGGTGTGCCAGATTTGAATGTTGGCTGATTCCTCCATGTAATGCGCTTTAACATAGGTTTAATAAACAATAAAATTATCAATGAAATAAGGTCTTGTTTTATTTTGTGAGTAAAACCATCCCGGGATTTGAACCTTTGTCCAAAATGTAACCGTGTGCAGTGTCCTTACAGGGTATCCTTATCAGTTGTCCTTACAGTGTCCTTGTTGTACCAAATATACTCAAAAGGTATATTTAAAAGGCATATTATCTATAAGGCATATTAACACTTTCTAGTTGCTTATTAGGGTCTATGTTGCTAGCTCCGCATTTCCCTCTGTTCTACTTGCGCGCATTTAATTTCAGATATCACAAGAGAAAGCATTGCTTTGTAGATCATCACTTCGAGGGGAGGAAAATAAAAGCCACTAAATGGCTGAACATGTCATGACCCCTTTAAGTTGGCCATTTATGTACATTTTTCCACTGCATGCTATGGTAGAGCACATGCTATGGTACTCCATGAAATATGGTCAGTCAGCGTAATGGTTAAAATCGGTAGACACCTAAAGAGCTATCTTAAGATATGTCGATTTACTTGACTTTTAAAGTTTCTATGTAAAATTCTATGTCTATCTGTGGGTCCCCCTAGTTTGATGTCTCACTTTCTGTCTACAGTATATTTCAATCAAACCTTCAAAATCCTTTAATTAGTCTATTTCTGTCTGTAACTATATCCATACATCTTATACACTCAATTCTTTATATTTTTGCAAGATTTTTTTTTATTTCCTCTTGTGACTGCTCATGTCTCTTTGTGCTTTTCTCCTTCATTTTCAATTGCCATTCTTTTCACAGCAGTGGAACTCTTTCTGCCACTTTGACAGATCTTTGTTATGATGGATCTTTGCAGCTATAAAATATTTCTGTGTTCATTTTACGGCTCTTGGGGTCATAAATGTGAAATGGGGCCATCAGTGCTTTGTTCAGATCCCCTGAGTGAGAAGAAAATTCAGTGTGGCTGTGTGGTTCTAACATAGGATTGCTGTAAAATAAGTGCACATTAGTGACAGAAGATTTAAGGAGTGTGCAGACTGGATTGTGATGTGAATATTTAAAGCGCAGCGTATAATTAATAATTGATTGTTTTCATAATTTACATGAATGAGTACCGTAGTCAGCAGCAGTAGTTTGCCAGAGAAATCTTTATGTCATGTTTTGCAATTTTGTGTTCTAGAAGAGGTAATCTCATCTAATTATCATAAACTATCCTGAGTCAGATTATTGGGGCCGCAGTCTAAGCTGGGTGACTGGACATCCCTTTCCTCAGCTTTTCCAGGATAGAATAAATTATTCCTAGGGCAGTTGGGAAACATCCTAGACTGCTTCCGGGACCCCCTTTGGCCATAGATTCCCAGAACACCTCCAAAGGAAGGTACTGGGGATGCAGCAGTTATTCACATGAGAAGGAGCCGTAATTGCTCTACTCTAAGGTGCCTTCATTCCAGCAAAGATTTGCTCCGCTCCATGCCCAAACATAATGGGTTTCTCTCCCAAATCCTCAGTATAATTGTGTTCACACTTGAGGATTTTATACAATCGTGCTCATAAACCTACAAAGCCTATGATGAATGGAATCCCATCCCCACTGTGAAACATGAATTCCTGATGTTTTGGGAATGTGTGCGCTCCTAAGAGATGGGAGGCATGAGGGGTCAAAAAATATGGGAAGATGAACGCAACACGTTATTAAAGGATACTGGAGGAAAATTGGCATTCATCAGAATGGAAGTTGCTCATGGGAACCTACTGGACATTCCAACACGACCGAGATACAAAGCACAAGGCCAAGCCCACTTGTCATTGGTTCCAGCAGAACAAAGCGAAGCTTCTGGAGTGGCCATCTTAGTCTCCAGAACGCAGTATTATTGAAACACTCTGGGGAGAACTCAAACCTGTAGTTTATGAAAGGCAGCCCAAAAATGTACAAGAGTTGGAGACTTTTTGCCAAGAAGAAAGAGCCTCTTTACCCATAGAAAAAATGTTTAAAAAAAATCTTTAGTGGAGTGGGCCCTCAGATCCAGAGGGCATGAGACACTAACCAGTGGGCCAGCCTCTACTTGGAGCCTCTCCCTTCTGCTGACCTCCAAAAGGGATAAAGAGTTGCTCCAATCTGCACAATTCCATGGGTGCTATCCATGTAGAACCTATGGGCTACCGTGCTACAAAACAACCATGGGGTTGGGTCTGCCTCATCCTAAGGAACAGTAAGAGCCTCAGAGATCCCCTACTCTCCCCTAATCGAGGCCAGGACATGAAATTAAGTGGTCTGTGGACCTCTTGCAGAGATGGTCTGTGGAATGTCTCAGCATATGCTCAAAAGAGGAAAATGATGCTCTTCATCTGATAAACAATCAAAAGACACGCAGTAGGAAGAGTGTTGTGTCTGATTAAAACAGAACCGACATTGATTCCATGTCACACACTTTTTAAAATGCAAGAAGCATGGGTGCTTCGCCATCTTCACCAATTTCATTTTCTTAACTAAAGGTATTTAAATTGGTTTTTGTGGAAAGATGAGAAGGTACAGAGTGGACATAAATCTGCAGGCAATTTAGGAGGAAGAGTAACTATGCTCTCAATCGATACCAATATTTGGTCAAGAACTGTGGCTCCAGCTTTGGATGTGCTGATCTTTGTCCCAGCCACTTCATACCCTGGTATTGTAAAGATATACCGGTAGTTTCGATTGAGCCAACAGAACTCCATTTAGCAAAAAGGAGACAGCATATTGACAACAGTTACTTTCTTGGGTTGTTCTGTTCCATGTTAGGGATAATTTGAAATGAAAATGTTCAGATTTATATTGATTCAGTGATTAAATAAATTCAGGTCAAGACCCAAATGAAATTGGTGAAATAAGTCTGCTTGTACTTATCTGTTTTGAGAGCAAGTACAACTGTGTTTTTCTTCTCCATGGATATCAATCCTCACATTGAGTGCTGGAGCTCTCATTGCTATTCACACTAGCGGCTGGCTGTATCATATCTTTAAATCTTCTAATTAACCTCATTACAGCACTGAGCCTGCAGGGGACCCAGTGTAAACTGAAACAGACTCTCATGCACATACACACAACCTCCACAAACTTAACACAGACTGCTGCAGTTTAATTATGAAAAGCTCACAACTGAATAATTAAAACCGTTGAGTCTCTGAGCAGGGGCCAAGTGGTCATTGTGGTGCAAACAGGCATGCTTGAATTAATCCAAACAGTACCAGGCTCTGTAAACTGCCAAAACACGACCCATGCTAAAGATTATAGCCTTCAGCATACAACAAAGAGCCTTACCAAACACAGCTCTCAAGCCCTGACTACACATAATTTGATATTTTGAAAGGCTGAATGGTCTGAATGGTTTGGTTTTTTGACTGAAAATAACATCAATTTATTCAGAGTGTGGATCATAATTAAACTAAAATGTTGTTGACATGAACCTTTCTATTTTAACTATGCTTTTAATCACTAATGTTAATGAAAGAATTGGAAATATGACAGTCTTTTAGACTGTGACAGTGAATTCACCATCTTTGCAGTTCACTATCTTTCAGATATGAAAGATCATAGTCTTTTTTATCTTTGTTGGTGATAATTGGAAAGCCTTTTACACAGATGGAGCAAATTGTTAACTTCTTCTTGCAAACAGCTCCATTCTCCTAAGATCTATGGTTTAAATCAGGAAGCTTGTAATGTGGGTACTGTGATAACCTCCTCACCGCTTTGCTGGTCTAAGTTGAGGGCCTAAGTGTGCTCAAAAAGTCACACACATATAAGAATGGTGAAAATTTAATCTGATTGTAGTTCGGATGGTTCTATTGCGGCACCAAACGCATTTCAGTTATGTTGCGCTCTCAGTTTGTCATAGGCAAACAAAATTCCGCACACGTGTAGGCTACCAAGACTAAAATATAAGTAATTGCACGGTTACAAAATCAACAGGCCACTTTTGCTTATGTCACACTTTAACAAACTCCTAGAGATTTTATCTCCAAACTCCATCCGTCTTCTCTTAAGGCATATGTGACGTTAAATTGCAAAGCTTTTTTGACTTCGTTAAACCTTGTTCGTACAGCGGCCGCCAAAAGTCCAAATTTTAACAAATAGGAAGTTGCTAATAACTCAGCCATGCAGTGTTTGATTGTGCTCAAATTAGCCATTCGTGTTAAGAGACATCTACAACATACACTCAGTGTCCACAGGAACAACAACATTTACATTGATAAAGTACTTCTTATTACCAATATTGACATATGTGACAAAAATATTGGCCAAAACAACACCAAAAAGACTTATAAATATTCAGAATCATTAGCCACACCTGGTGGTCATTACACTTTCACATGTGGTTTCTATTTAATTTCCTGTTTTGTGGGGGGGTCACTTTTTGTTGTGTTGACTCTAGAGTTGTTAAGAACCATACAAAGTTTTTGCCGTCACGTAACAACTTTAAAAATGTTCAAAATTGTTTTAGTATCATAAGTGAAGTTTACATATCCACTCCAATAGGGACTGGGATCTAATAGGAGTATTAGATCAGTATTGGATCCTGGTATCAGATAGGACTGCAATCTAATCTTTGTTGAAAGTTACAAAAATGCGTAAAGCGCCATGGTAACCACAGACGTAAAATGGCAATTGAGAATAAATGGGAAAGGGCAATGAAAATATCTTCAAGATGAAACTCTGTTGAGATATTGGGGTTTTTGTTATGTTAATCATAGTAACGACTTATAACTTATATTTTTTATGACATCACTGGCTCCTTAGCAACCCTAGCAACCAAATTCTTAGATGTCTATCTCAGCTTTGGAAAATGATCGAGATTTCTGGGTTGGGTTATATGACATAGTAAAGAAGGCAATGTTATTTTATGTCACTGACCCCACCATAGCAACTAGACTTTACAATGACAGCTAACTTGGCATAACTCTATCTCAGCTATAGAAAGAGATAGAGACATGGGGAACATATATTGTGTTACTGATTTCTCCATAGCAATCAGACTGTTTACCATAGCTACCAATTTTGCATATACCATCTAGTATTTCATGGTATATCTCACCTTAGGAAAATTATAGACTCTTTTACAAGAGTGCAAACTTTAGCAATCTAGTCTTTTAATATTTTATCAAAGCAAGGGCTAAATATGATTATTAACGAAAGTAAATTCATGGAGATGTTGAAGCTTAAACTTTCAGTTTATTATTGTACAAACTGGAAAAACTGTACTGGGACTGAAAAATTAATTTAAGCCATCCCCATTTCTTTAATCACACATGCTTCACTATGTTCATACGCTTTGCCAATTACCATGCTCCACACCTCTTTCTATTTATGACTGTAGCTGTCTCCAACCACCAAGGAAATGGACAGAACAGATGCTGACTCCCGCAGATGTGCCCAGGTCTCATTTTAAACGCATAGAAACAAGATTTCTATTGATTCTCCTAGGTTTTTAAGTGTGCATGCCACCAGCTCCTGCTGTGGTGCTATATAGCAGCAGCCATACGCTTCAACTGCAGGGTCCCTGTCCTAATTGAACTGTAATTGACTGAGCAGCAGGGAAGGTCAGTTTATTATGCAGTTACCTGATCTGTCCAGAAATGACTCATGCCGTGCCCTTGGAGACGTAAATCTTGCAAGATGAAGTGCAAATTTCATGTGCATATATTTTAGGAATCAAGTTATCTTGTATGCTTTTGCAATATTATTTTATTAACATTTTAATGAGCAGTTTTGGAGTTTTACCTATATACTTCTTGCTGTTAAGCTTTGGAAAAGACAATGGCAATTGATTTTCATGCATTATTTGGAAAAAATGAAAATAAATTACATTTTTGGCCTTAAAGTATTTATTAGCATAAGCTGCAGAAACAAATCTGTTTAGTTGCCACATGGTTTTCTTGGGTTTGCATTCAATTTATTGTTGTTTTGAAGTGGGAGTGCTATAAACAACTTCAGAGGATTTTGGCACTGTCTCCATCATGGTGATGCTGCATCTTCTGCTGTGTCTCTTTTTTGAGCATGTTTTTTACTACTACTAACCCCCCCCCCCCCCTTTAAAAGCAAAAAAAACATAAACCTTACAAATACAAGCCATATCACAGATATTGTGCTTCCAAGGGTTATCCTTTCTTTTCAGCTCTGGAGTCTGTAAAATGAAACAGAAATAGAAATATTGTCCATTTTTCACATTTGAACTACCTTTCAAGTTATGTGTCATAACTTTTAATGTTCATTTAAAACAAAAATATCATTATATTTGTCTGTGGCACATGCTCCGGTGCATGCAGAGATTTCTAAGGGTTAAGGTAAATTGAATATTTATTTATTTTGCTGTTTTTCAAAGGTTTCACAAATGACTGTTGTTTTTTGTGATTAAACTTTTCTTTTTCTCAGTTTTATTGTCTCATGGAACAACTGATGTGCTGAGCTCATTTGCTGTGCAATGATGCAGCAGAGAAGATTTTCGCAGCCAAATCGGTAATCTGTGGGTTTCTATATGTCATTTTCACCCTAACCTGTCAGAAAAGAGACCCACCTCAGATTGATTCGTCTTGGTTCTGGAACCATATCAAACAGGTGCCAAATTGAGCAAACTTAGTATTGAGCAAATTGACCAAACTAAGGATAAAGAGTGGTGAAAAAGTTCTCAAAATTTTAGTTGCACCTTATAGTAGTGGAAAAGTCTCATATTTGCACAGTGTACAAAAGAGCAATGTTTAATGATTATTAACTACTGCTGAAAAGTCTAGCCCTTTGTCTCCCTCTCCAATCTCCGATAAGATATCTGCATCATGGTGTAGATGAAAACATCTCTGTGCGCAATAAATCCAGATTAGCTCTGTGGCCCTCCAGGTTAATTACTACTGAAGTAAAGGTTAAATAAGGCTCTGTCATGTTGACATTTCCCTAGGAGTACTCAAGTATCTCCTTACCTGAAACATGAACATATTCTTCAGATCCTGCACTACAAGTGGGAAAAGCAAGGGTTTATTTGAAGTTACATTTTTTTAAATACGGTGTTCCAAGACGAACAATATGAGAATGTCTCTGCACTTCTGAAAGAGATTTTAATGGGGTGAGTCGGCATGCCTTTCGTTGCTATGGTATTAGCATGCCACGAAAATGAACCATGGGAAATTACTTCAATGTTCTTGTTAATGCAATGATTAATTTACAGAATATTCATAGTTTTTCTTTGCCCAGGTTAAAATGGCCTGAAGTGAGAACATATTTATTCTTGAAATCCTGCATTTAAACATTGAGATGTCCGTTTTGAACGTAATGCAATTTATTTTAGATGAAATGAGACAATGTGGTGTAAATACCGGTAATAGAATAGTTGGAAGTATCACTTTATATCACAGCAATAATGTTTTACTTTTGGGTAATCACAGCTAAGAATATTGTAGGAAGGTCCACTTGAGATTTAGGGCTTTTTTCAGGGCCTCTGCTGGCCAAATGGGTGCCCTAAGTGGAAATGTACTAAAAGGCCCCCAAAATGTGCCCAACAAATAAAGTTAAGGATGGAATGACTAAAAAGTACTTTTTAATTGTGATGGTCAATAATACTAACTGTAACTAAGCTTTTGAGCATTTTTACTACTTTACAATTTGCTGCCATAAATGATCTCTTAAACGTTTTTTTGTTGCAATGCTTGGTATCATTCCTTTAGTACAGCCCCAGCTTCTTTTTTTTTTACAAATATTTTTGAATTACAATACACAATAATTCCACAACAAACGTGAAATTGTACAAAAATATTTTTCTGAGTATTACATTTTGTATATTTTTTTCTTACCAAAAATAATTAAGAACGAACAATTTTTATGTTTTATAAAAAATAAAAATAAAAATCTAAAGTGTTGAGAAAAGATATAATTTCATAATTCCCCCCAAAAAGCAAAGACAATGTCAAAACAAAGTGATTATTGTGTCAAACAAAAACAGGTAGACTTTTCCTAATCCTTATAAACTGTTCCAAGCACTTTTTTCCTCATTATGCATTTTTGGGCTGTAACTCTGAAAAACATAAGCCATATCACAGTTCTTTTACTTTCAAGGGTTATCCCTTCTTTTCAACACAAGATGGCACTGATGACACAGATTTGGGGTCTGCGAAATAAACTGAAAGACAATCGTGCATTTTCTCACATTTTGAATTACCTTGCAAATCAAGTGTCTTGTAACGCTTGTTTTAAAACCAAAAATATCAAAGCTAATAACCTTTTATATTTGATAGCTAATATACTTAATTCCAAACAGTGTGATTGGCAAATGCAGTGGTACATGCAGAGGCACAACTATTTACATTTCTTTATTATTAACATAATTTATTATGAAAGCAAAAAGACAACTACCCTCTGGCAGTTGGTACCCTAAGCAGACTGTGTACTGGCTTTATGTGCTGTACATGGGGTGTAACTAATTAAGATTAGAGTAAGACACTTCGCTTTAGAATTCAGCCCTTATTTGTTGTATTTAAGGTATAACCACATTTAAGATGAGGGTAAATTTTAGATTGCAGCCATTGCATCTTGGACTAAGTGTGTTACTGTAGTTGCTGCAGGTAAGATTGGGGTAAGAAACTCAACTTTAGATCACCGCCATCACATCTTTGACTTAATGTGTAACTACGGTAACTTAAGATTCCAGTCCTCTCATATTGTTCTGAGGATATAACTACAGTAAGATTAGAGCAGGAAGCTCCACTTTAAACTGTAAAGTGGATTCTAGCTCCCTCATATTGTAACCATGGATAGATGAGAGTAACATCTGGTTTAAAAAAGGTTTAATTGTTGCAATGGTAATTTAAATTAATGTTAAAAGCTTGAATGCAATGAAAGCAAATAGATTTTTTCACTAAACGAATATAATTTTAAATGAATAGGACTATTAACACACAAGTCCTAATCACAAAAAAATGCATTCACCAACAATTATAATTATGTTCTAATTATATTATTCACTATTAACTAATTAATTTTGTATTTCTTGTTCGTATTTCTTGCACACCAAATCCTTGTTTGGATGTGATTTTAAAGTCATGGAAACCCAGGAGAATTGCCATGGAAATGATTTACATTAAAGCTACACAACCCCCTCTATATATTAAGGTTCTGAACTGCACGGTATAGACGAGAGGAGTTATGTTACAGGCAGATGTTGTTTAGGCATTTCCTCTGAGCTTAATGATGCATGAATGAGGAGATTAAGTCATATTTGTTTTTTTTTTCTTGTCCTGTGGTTTCTTGATGTTCAAAGCAGAGCAGAAGAAGCCATTTAATCAGTCAAACAAACTGCAATTAAACTTTCTCCAAATGTTACAATCACGCATTTCCTCAAACAAATGCTAAAAATGGCATTTTAATCAGCTAGTGATTTGGATATCTTTTTGTCTATGGACTACCCTGTGTACTTCTGTGTAAGGTGTGTGTGAGAGAGAAAGTGAGAGATGGAGCAGGGAGTGAATGGAGACCTGTCTAAACTGATTAGCTTTGTAATTACTCTCCGGCCAGCGCTAACAGACATGTTTAATGTGAAGCGTCAATCTTCAGTCCGTGACGAAGTGACCAGGGAGCTGTCTGATAACAGCTCTCAGAGAAACAGAGAAGTATGGTGTCTTGAAATATTACCTAGAGACAGAGCTTTTAAAATGATATACATACTGATGTGCTCTCCAGAAGTGTGTATGCTTCTCGGTGGAGCTTGATTTTCTTTTCAGGAGGGTAGTTGGAGACTTGTTAGGTTTATAGGAAAGGAATGAGTCAGATAAAGCAAAGGCAAGACGGAATGGTTCTGAAACATCAAGGGAAGCGGCTGTGGAGCTGAATGTGGATGCAGGAATAAAAGCAGCTTGCAGAAAACTAAAGATGCCATTACTGAGATACTTTTTAGTTAACCTTTGGAAAGATCACAGTCGAGCAGTTTTTGAAATGTGAGAACGGTAATAATAATAATATATAATTAAATGTTACTACAAAAGCTTTATATATCTGATTATGTCAGAGTTCAAGATTTAGTGAATCTTTGGATATTATTCTGATATCCTAATTTGATAACAATAAATAATCTTGTTTTATCATTCTATGCAGGGTGATTGTTACATCCCTCTATTTATCTGGTCTAGGGGATACTAATAAATAAGGGAATTTTAACATTAAAATTGAAAGTAAATGTAATGAACCAGATGTTTATGGAAATAAAGATGGAAAATGGCAAAATACTTTACAAAGAGAATGTATTACCTACTACCACTAATTACAAGCCCCAAACGAATAAATGTGCAGACAATAATCAAACAAAGAAACTCTATTCCTAACTAAACAAGAAATAAGAGTGAACCTTGTTCCCCTCACCCACTATCTATCCCTAAACAAAAATAAAGAAAACAAATCATGGCACAAAACTATTGAGTCAAACACATACACCAAAAAAACTTCTACCTGTGTTCTAAACAAAATGATCTTTATACAACAAACTGACTTTCTCTCTCACAAAACTACTCCCACTAAACTTCCAGACGGGAAGTTGTTCTTTTATAGTCCTCTACTTCACAGCGATTGGTGTATGCAAATCCTGGTGAGCCAACATCCCCTTCACTGATTGGCTAGGAAGCAGACATCTCGTTGCTGATTGGTGGGAGTGACCAGGAAGCTGTTTCTTAAGGAACACAGAAACAAACAAGCATGCTTGCTAACAGCAGACATATATATTTAAATATGAACAAAAATAACCACGCAGGGCGTAACAGTGATGAGGCGGAGACAGGTCTCACCCTGGACAGGTCATCGCACATCCGTTCATCGCAGGGCAACACTCACTAAACTTTCAGACACGTACTCCCTCTGTTAGTACATTGATTTAAAAACCCAGAGCTGAGAGTTTAACTATAGCTTTGAAATTAGGGATCAAACAGATGTTCCACCAAAGATCCACAATCAGCAAGCTCAACCTCACAGTTTTTGGTAAAAAAAAAAAAAAAAAAAAAACATTTCTATAGTGTTTGTCTAATCTTTTCTCCTCATCTTTTTCACCTTCTGCTTCTTCTATTTTCTTGTCTCCTCCAAGTAACAGCTTAGCCATTTAGCAGAGAGTCAGCCACAGTTCTTTGTGTAGCAAAGCACCGAGTGTCCTGTTCATCTCTTTAAATGTTCTCCTAGAACAGACTGCATGCTTCATGCTCAGTCAGTGCAATGAATCCCTTTCAAAATATCACATCTATCCAAAGAATGAGAGGAACAGATGTAGATGGGAAATTTCACAACTTTTGCTTTTGTCTAAATCTGTTCCTTCTGGTGAGTCTGGGTTTCCTTTTCTAACAGATCTTTCACACTTATCATGACTGATTGTGATGAAGCCTTGCGTTAGGATAGGAAGATTCTAACCAATTTGCATTGAGTTTGTTATTAGGGCAGGGTTGATACATTGTAGGTACACTTTTTGACAATTTAAACCAAAGAGATTTGTAATTCTATAGATTCACATGAAATGTTTGTATTTGAAACAAATTTAAAAATCTCTACCTATATTTAGAGAGTATACATATGTTCCTTAAAAGTAGTTCCAATGGATTTCAGTGATCTTTTCACTTTTAATCAAATAACTATTTTGAATATTTGGATTGAATACTTCTGGTTAGTTTTTTTTTTTCTAGTTAGTTCTGGTACTTTGAGTGCATGTTAATAAATGGAACAGTCTTTTCATAAAAGGGGTTTCTTAGAAGGAACATATTTCCTTAACCCTTCCATCTCTTGTGTTTGCTCCTGGTGCAGGTTGGAAGATGGCATTTCCAAAATATGAACTTACCTGTGTCTTCTCGGTCTGGTCGTGCCTTCTTCGTGTTACACTGATGTCTCTCTCACTGGGAGAAGAAGCACCTAAGAGAAGTCAGTTCATGTGGAAAACAGGTGTGTTGCCACTAAGTGTTATTATTCTATTTAGCGCTCTCTTCAGAACATTTGATTATGCTTTTCAAGGCCAAATTTAGGAGAGATTTCTAATTTCCTTCTTCCTTATAATTTAATCAATATAATTTTGAAGTAAACTGTATGAATTGGGACTAGAGCGACTTGTCATTGTGAAATTGTTTCTATTTCTAAACAAATATTTTGTTTGGTTTTATAGGCTTCTGTTAATCAGAATTCACTTCACAAAAAAAAATCTCTTACATTTTCTTTAGAGATTTTAATCAGTTTTAATTTTCGTCAGAGATTTTAATCAATTCTGAGTCACAAAAAAAAAAAAATCAAAAGAAAATTACTGAAATGCATTTCAGAGTTCTCTTCTGTATTTAATGCAGAAACAGAACCAAAGGCTAAAGAAAATAAAAATGGCTCTGTGCCGGTTTGGTATTGATCATTTCTATCACAGATTAGAGATCAAGAGCCATGTGCATAGAGCTCCTCTGAAAACTATGAGCCCATCTGCCTGGGTTATCTGTGAAGTCTGATCAATCTCGGATCCAGCTGGAATTGTACTAAGAATTCTTCACGTTGCCATGGCAACAATTGTTAAGTGTGAGATTGACAGCTTGCAAAAGAACTGAAGATTATAACTTGGCCTATTAACGCTGTCCACTGCATCCAAGTGAGCTTTCGTTTTTATGATGGTGCATTTATATTAAGCTTTTAGATGAAAACCTTTGTAAACTATTGTTTATTTGATAAATCTCAGAGATTTATGGGGCTAGAGACACCTATTTAAAGAAAGCACTTGACACATTGCAATAATGCATTATATTAATAATGTAGGTGATGTTATTCTGAATTAATATTAGTTTAATGGTGATTTTTGTGTTAGGCTCTACTTTCCTGTTCTTTAGTTTTGTCCTGTCCATAATTTTTTGGCCAGTTTTTCCTCCTGTAATCTGTCTTCTCTCTGCTCGTTAGCCCTGATTACCTGCACCTGCATCCCCCCTCTGGTTTACACTCTGCTTTGTTAATTCTTCCCTATTTAATACTGTCTTTTCATTTCCCTGGTGCGGGTTCATTTTTACTTTTACAGCATGTGTGTGATTACATCCATCTCAGGATCGCCTAAATCTTGCCTGCTGGGCAAGCTGATCACCCTCTGTTACCTGGTTGCTATATACTACAGTTTTATTTTGTAAGTCTTCTTTGTTTCTATTCTTACCAAGGCATCCAGTATTTGTTCTTACTTTATGTCTGTGTGCAGTCATGTGACATCCAATTCACTCATTGTCCAGATGCGTCAGTGAACGTATTTCCAATGTTGCTTGTCACTGTAAAAAAATAAAGATGGACAACGTGACACCACCTACTACTTTTGAGTTAATATGAAGCTTGTATTGGGTGGTAATCATTCTGCAGACAGGGCCATGGGGGCGCTGACCACGGTTTGGCTTCACTCCACCGGCCTTGTGAGACACACTTGGTCAAAATGAATGTGCAGGAAAGTAAGAGAAGGAAAAGCTGACAGAAAGCAAAACAATTTCAGAAAAGAGAAGCTTGCGTCTGATTGAATCGTGTCATCCTTTATTAAATTTTGTTTAAATAATATTTTAGTTTGTGTGAATCACTGAAAACTAACAATATATTTTGAGCTGTGGTATAACCACACTGTAAACCCCAACAGGTTGATTGAACCTAAAAAGGTAGAGTAAAGCATTGCCCTAAATGTTGAATTCTGTCTTATTTAATCTCATCTAGATTCTTCATTATGATCATATTCTCACCACAAAACAAATGCTTTAGAGTTTACTTTGATTCAGTACACTTTGAAGGGGGGAAAACTGCTTTTTTGTTGCGAATTAGACTAGCCGTAATCTCACCTGCCACTGGAAAACAAACTCTGATGTGATTCAGTCACTATTAACAAAGGCAGGTGGTAAAGCATCAAAAATGGTTATTTTATTATGATTCATATTGGTATAAACAAGGAATTTAGTTAGTGGTAAATTCTCCAACTGAAAGCTCTACTTAATGTAAGGATGTTCACTAATAGCCCAGCGCTGATGAGAGTAGGCACGGGGACTAAGAAGCTCATCTGCACTGTGGTGTGAAGTCATTTTCAGACACTCTGAGCAAATTTTTATTGGCATTGTGTCAATCGAAGAGCAGATCTCCAGGGTGATGTGTGACAATTTTCACATTTTGTCATTTTGTCGAGTGATACTTCCATAACACCTTTGTTTCTGTACTAAGCCAATTTGATTGTGTTATTGGCTTTTTGATGTTCGGTTTGTTCTATTCTGGAAACAGTCTTGAGAGCAGGCTCTTGAGTGTTTGTGTTAAAACCTCTCTCTGTGGTTGAAAAGCTCATTCGATGTTGCAGAAAGGGCTCTGTCTCGCATAACAAGGTGAAAATTAACCTTTGAGAAGAACATCCACCTGTCCAGAGCAGAGTATTTCATCAGGAGGCCATTCATTCTTCTGTTTATTGACTAAATGCTGTACAAAATGTTTGTTGATGTTTTGCAGAACAGTTGTAGTGTTCACCACTGTGAGTGTGTCTTTCTAATGTAGCTCAATTGAACACATTTGTACATGTAACAGCTGACAAAAAGGATGTCTTAGGTTCTGATTGTAGTTGTTGTTAAGTATCATCTTCTGTAACATAATTCATTTTCAGTTTGATTCAGAAGACTATTGGTGTGCATAGATCATCCCTTTGTGTGATGTTTTAAAACATGCTAAAAGTTGCCTTACAGTCAAATGATGTTTACATTCAACTCGTTTTATAATCACTACTTTAAAATATCTTTGTGCCAATGTGGAAATTGTGCCAAAGTGGAATCCTCAATCTAATCACGACAGGCTCAGCCTTTCCATTTCCATTTTTAAAGTGTCCTTGATGGGCAGAAAAGCACTGTAATTGCATAGCTGACCATCAGCATGTAATTAATCTGCCAGGTTCCCTATTGTTACACACATAACGCCTCGAGAGAGCAAAAGTCTTCACAATTTTTTCACAATCTGTTTGAGGTTTACAATGCACTCTAAAGACAACATAGTTGTATGCTTAGTAATATTTATTTCCAGAAAAAAATTATCACTGAGAAGAATTCATTTTTGAATCATGAGTTTGCTTGTTGTATATCAAGTCTACACATACAAAGCAGGTTTAGCAAGTAAGCGCATGATGTGAGATGGTTGAAGGGGAGGAGGTGGGAATGCTTTTTTAGCATGAAGGTAAGTAAACCAGACCATGTACACGGGTTAAAATAGCAGATCAATTTCAGTAATTTGCCAAGAAGTTCATACTTCGTAGATGGCAAGGCACCTGACTTCTTCAGTTAGATTTACAAACATATGAACCCTACAGAGGGGCTATCCAAGTCTCCTCCCTTGTTTAATATATATTTAAAAGAACGTATCCTTCTTATGAAGCCTCTGAAATATATAAAAATGTAAAAGCTACTTCCATTGTTAGCCAATTTGAAGTTGTTTATGGCATCCTATGACTAGCAACAGTATTTTGTATGTTGTATATTTGATTAAAAAACCCTACAGAGTAACTAATTCACCATTTGATTGTGAACCGATAACAAGTGTTGCTTAAAATGTCATTTCAACATTTTTAAGAATATTATAAACTTGTCTTAAAAATGGAATCCATTAGTCCGTCCTTCTCAAGAAAACAATCAATAACTTGTTTGTAGAAGGGTTTTTTTTCTTTCTTTGGTTTCTATCGTCCTTTTGGTGCAAGTCACTTTATATTGCAGAGCTGTCGTAATCACTTGAGATCCCAACTCATTACACACATACAGTTAAAGCACTATACATCAGCTAAACTAAAATAGTACAAGTGGTTGAAAATTGTAATACGGGCTTACAGAGAGAGCAATTATTCCATAAAATGCACAGTGAATGCACAACTGCCTCACCGCACATCTCTTCATAGTATCTGTGTAAATGTAAAATTCAGTGATTTAGAAAACAAAAACATTCAAAATGGCTTATTTGTAATTTAAATTATTATCAAGAACACATTACTGTTTATATAAAATACTTTTTTCTTCCCATAATGCCAGGTGAGACACGGCCTGACCTGCTTCCCGTGACCACGCATCCCTTTTTTAATTTGTTCAGACAAACTTCATGAGAAAGAACATTTTAAAACTGCACCTAAATGTAAAAGTGAAAAAAAGTTATATTTTGATTTTACATGCTTCAGATTAAATAGTATGCATTGTATTGACAGAAGGACAGATCCAAATAAAAATAAATGTAGGGTACATTAAACAGCCTTTAATGTAATGTCCTATCGCTGATGCCCCTGCATCTTTTATTCTTGTAAGAAGACTGAAAAATGTCAGATTTATACGGGGTTTGTCTGGTGTTGATAGTTAAAGCTTTGTAAAGTTTGAACATCAGAATACGCCGTCTCAGATGTGTTGGAACTGAGACTTCTGATTGATGCGAATAAAATATTGGAGTGTCTGAGGTTTGCCTTGGGAAAAACATGTAGCTGTGAAAACCAATTTCCATTTTCAGTCAAAACTTCCCTTTTGAAAATAAAGTTGATAATGCCGATTCAACCTGATGAGATTTCCTACTACAAACTGTCTGGCAGCTTTTTGAATTTGAGTCAAGTCGCTCACAATCTTGCAGACGGTGACTTTGCTTGTGATGACCTAGATATGACCTCATTCCATCTCACAGGTCGTACACAACCATGAGATGTGTATGGCACATATCTCAGCTCTGTTCCACCGGCCTGCCTGCTGAATTTCACAGAAGACCACAAGAGAGATGGATAGAGATTGGGGATCAGTTTCCCAGGAGACACATGTGTCAGGGTGAAAGCTTCAAGGGGCTTATCGTAGCTGTCAGAAAGAATGTGGCTGTCACTCTGTTCCAACAAACTCTACTGAGCCTACAAACTTTACAAAGTAGTAGAATTCTTCCATTTTTCTCAAAAATATCTCATTAGAGTTGACAAATAAAACAAATTTATGCTCGGAAATGCATACACTCTGCATCCCCACAAAAAAAAACACAGTATTCCCACACGTTTCCCTTCCAGTGGAAAGCTGTGAGAAACTCTTGAGGTCAGTCTTGTGTCTAGTGTTGTGTTTTATGTTTTTTGTCAGGAAATGACTGGGCAGAAAAAGGCTTTATTTTGGCAAAATAAAGAGAGCCTTAGCAAAAAAAAAAACGTCAGGAGGCATCACAAAAGGTAGATTGGGCAGAGCACAAGCCAGCAGGAACACAACTATGAGAAAAAGAACACAAAACTAGCAGGATACAAGAGAACAGATTACTGTACTAACAATATGGCAGACTGAAATGATCTCACGCAGAACTGAAAGCGAGAGGGAAATTTAAAGGGTTCGAAGCAATCAGAGCACATGAGGAGAACCTGTGTGCCCTGATTAGAATGAGGAGTGCGCAGGAGAGAGAGGAGAGAGCTCTTGTCACAGTTTTACAGCATGACATGTTGCTTCATAGATTTCATATTATGTCTATGTCCAGGATTTACTCTTATTTCACTCTCAGCTGTTTTATATTGTGTTTTAACATTTACCTGCCTCTTGTATTGTCCAGGGCTGGTGAACATTTATGTCCGTTGTGTTTTTTGTCAATTGAGCGAATGACAATGCCTTCCTATTGGCCTTCCTCTCCTTGTCCTTCTCCCTTCTTGTAATCCCTGATAATAGTCGGATACCTGCACCTGCAACTGGAATCAAAAAAAATTCCACAGATCATGATATACAACAGAACATGTCTAAACATGCAGAGGATATATACAAAATGAAACGATAACAGGCAATGAAACTTGGGAGATAGGGAATATAAATATGCAAAGGAATCAGAATTAACAATGGCATGTACAGGGGAAAACCATACACATAATGAGAAACATGGTCGGGGAGCATGTGAGAGGAACAGGTTGTGACAATAATCACCCCTCCTGCAAAGGCATTACCTTGCCCTATCAAAGTGGGAGAGTCCAGGAGGGAGCCAGCGGAGTGGAGAGTCTTTCAGTGGGCTCCAAGGAGGTGACTTGGCATGTGGGTGTGTCCCATTGGAAGTGGAGGATCCCAGTTGGAGCCAAATTTCAGACGGGTCACTCCCCTTTCGAGGCCTGGATGAAGCCAGGTTGAAGTCACAGGTGCACTGGCACTGAACCACGAAGACTGTCCAAATGGGCATTTCCAAAGACCTACCGGTATTTTGTAAGTGTGTTGCACTGAAGAGAGTGCAGTTCATCAGAATTATACAGTACACGTGTAAGCAGCATATAAATGCCCAAAAGAATTGTGATCTACAAGGTCAGGTTTCTGTTCAGAAGCACTTCATGTACATGTGGAATCCGCCACCATTCATTGAACATCTGTGCCAACCAGATATAAACTGGTGCTTTGATAACCTTTAAGAGGGAGATGGAGGGAAGGAGTGTGTCAATGTGCTGCATTTTGTGTGTGATGCGGATGAATAGAAATGGGCCTAATAAACACTTTATTTGATAGTTAAATTATGGCTAGTCAATGTCTAGCTTCTTTCCTCCCTTATTATGCTTTCTGCAAATCTGAGATTGTTGTAATTCCTGGTGGATTTGTTGTCAATGTTAATGTGCTCGGCTCTGTCTCATGGCGAGCAATATTTTGTTTTTAGCTGCATTCCTCTTTGTAATCATTTTTTTTTCTCTTAGTTCATCTACGCAGTTTGGTTCCAGGATTCCATTTAATAATACAAGAACTGTAAGGCTATGCACACGTTTCCATTACACCAAACTCTGACAGTCCTCCATGAAATCTCTTAAAACGAGCTTGTTCTACATTACATTCAAAAAATATATGCTGATAAGTGCTTTCGGAAAAGTTTTTAGTTGCTTTTAAAAGTTGTGAGAGACTCTGCTTCCTGGATTGGGACTGGAAGAGATTTCTACCACCCAGGAACAGTGAATGAAAAAGTTAATAAGGAAAACTCTAATAAGGAACCACACTGTTCATTTCCTGAATGCTGGCATTTGAAGGGACTACAGTAGGATTACAAGAGTTTGGAGTCATCATTGGAGTCATCAGGTTGGAAACAAGCAGAGTTGAATGTTGTCTGCATAACCATGGTAGGAAAAGCCATGCCAATGACTCATGGGACCCAGTGAGTTAATGTAGGTTGGGAAAAGCAAAGGACCATGAACTGAACTCTGTGAGTAGTTTTCAGTGTCTTGGACACCATCTCTCCAGTCAACTCTGAAGGATCTGGCACTAAGATTGGCACTGCCCTTTTTTTCTTGTGTACACAGAAGGATCTGATGCCAAGAGGTCCAGCAGGATTGAAACTGATGATTTAGACTCGTAGAGACTTAGTGCCTCCATCAATGGGAGATAGGCCGTTTCCATTGAATATATGCTTTTTAATCTTGATTGGTTGTCATCAAGTTTTCTATTAGGAAAGAAGATAATTGATTATAAGAGTGCAGTGGTGTCATTGACTTGATGTTGGGAGCAGTTATTTGTGCAGATGAGGTCCAGGGAATTTCCTGGTTTAATGTGTAGCAGTGGAAATCAGAAGATCCAGGTTGAAGGAAACCATGGGGGAGAGAAAGTCTCTACTATTGGCTTGTTCAGCTGTACGTTGAAGTCCCCAAACACAATTAGTGCACTGGGTTCCTTTTTTGGAAATGAGGAAAGTATGTTGTCCAGTTTTTGTCCTGTTGTGCGGGAGATGGTGAGAATGTGGATGTGTGTAGTGTAGACAGCATGGAATTCAAAGGAGGATGTTTTGCTGAAGGTTGTGAAGGGTGAGGATTTCCATGATTTAGAGAGGGGAAGGCCAGAGCCACAACCACTTCCAGTCTCGCGGGGAGAACAAGGGACTGGGATATGGTAAAGGACTGTGAATGTTGAGCTGTGAATCCAGGAATGAAGTCAGATTTGTTGACAGCCGATTGTCAGTTCCAGATACCCACGGAGATAGATAATGGCTTTGCCAAGCAGATGGTAATGTGCATAGGTGCGATGAGTTATGTGAAGTGTAGGTGAATTTGTGCGACTGGCGAGCTGAGGAGCAGAGGACATGGACAAGCTGAAAACACGCATTTGCAGCGTGTTAAAGAGATAATAAAAGAATACGTAAATGGAGGTGAACAAGTTAAAATAGTAGCTTACTGTGTGTTGCATTTAATCTGAAGGCTTAAATGCTTCCACCCATGCTTCAGCGATAGGGAGTTGCTACTGCTGATGTATGGTCCTTGATTAAGCTAAGTGGGGAAAACAATACCCACCCCAGTGATTAACACCCCATTGAAATGACTGAAAGTGAGTGAGAAAAGAGTGCCTACTTCTTAGCTAAGCTAATTAATTAGAGATCCTTAACCTGGCTGTGCAGTGAGAGTCTAAAAAGTTTAAACACAACAGAAAAAACAAGTGAACTATACTAAATAAATGAACAGCTTACACCTTCTCACAGCACATTGATCAGTAAATAGGTCGATATGGTTCAAAGATAACAGTATGAAGCCAAAGTACCTCAATGCTCAAGTTTAATTCTGATCACAGCTGTGAAGTCAGTTGATGCATCATACTCATTGTAAAGTTTAACTCCTGCTTAACCCTTATATTCACTTTTCTTTAGAATTCAAGCACAATATTTGATTAGGGAGTTCCGATACTTGAATTGTACTCCAATGGACTTCATCACCTCATTGCTAGAGGCAATGCTTTGAGGTAGAATACATAAAGGCAATCAACAGCCTCGAAACCGAAAAAAAGGCTCTTCAAAGGCAGGTAGTAGAATTTTCTCAATGTACAACCTGCCCCAAATTTTGCAAGGTGCTATCCATCAAAAGTCAAGAATGACCAAATCAGGTTGGTGGAGGTCCAAGAGAAGCTGATTGAACCATCCTCAGATACTCAGGTGATTGATATTTAAAATGGGGATGCTGAAGTCTGAATATGCACTACTGTGAAAGAGAGAGTGGGGAAGGGTGTTTTAGGCAGGGATTAGGTTTAATTCATAAGCAATGCTAATAAAATTATTATAATCAGAAATCTGTTTAACAAAAGTTTCTTATCATATGAAATACTTTATGGCGATTTCAGTGTCACTCTCCCTGAGTGACAGCAATCAAATAAATTTAAGCATTCTAGTAAGCATGTAATAAAAATCAATGATAAAGATGAGTGTAAAAGGTAAAACAGGGTTTTAGGGTTTTACCTTTTACACTCAGAAATGTCAGTTCTGTGAAAAACACTTGATGGTGATATCCAACAGCATCAACATTTCTCACATTTAAATCTTTTTTGGGTTCCAACATGGCTGACCTCACATGGCTCTATATCCCAGTCACATGCATCCGGTGGCATTTAGAAGATCTCGGATCTCTCTGGTGACATCCTTGTTGGTGTGAGGATGACCTTTGACGTTCCCTGAGGAAAAACTGTGATGATGTCAGTTGTTCTCTTCTCTTTTTTTCTCTGTCTCTAATCCCCTATTTATTTGTGTCTTTCTTTTCTTTCTATATGAACCTAAATATGTTAGTCAAACAATAAGAGATATAATTTATTATTTCAAAATTCCTAATTTGATACCTTGCATCGTGTCACTCATTTCTTACCTTTATTAACTCTTTTCATATAGCAGTTGAGCATTTTCTTTTTTGACAAAAAATATATATATATATATTTTTTTTTTATCTGATTGATTTGCCAAAAAAGCTATTTTAATTATGTTTATAGAGGGAACAATATGCTACCTACCTATTCTAAGCCATTTCCTGTGTGGCCACTGTTCCATTTATAGTTAACATGTTTGTATTTGTTTGTATAGCTCTTGGTGAACTTGTTCAATTTTATATCTCAGAAAATGTATGTCCATGCATTTCTGCCCGATTATTTGAGTCTGCTTGCTCCTCAGAAAGGTTCTCAAGAGCAGAATTCTAAAGCTTAAAAGCTTATGCCTTGCACCTTTATTCCTCGAAAAAGTCCTTGTTTTATGGGCTTTAATGCTGCTTATTGTAATATTTGTTTGATTATGCCTATTTTTTTATAAGGGCTTGTGTGAAAGCCAACATATTTTTCTTACTTTGTGATGTTTAAAAGCAATTGTGTTTGAATATTGTATAGAGTTTGAAATATTTCACCCTGCTGTTATCCTTTGTGTAAGTATGACTCCATTCAGTGATTAACGTGTATACACATGTTTTTCGTATGTTTTTGTTGTTGTTGTTTTTTTGCTTTAGATTGAATTACTTTCCCTAATTTAATGACGAGAACTTGGAAAACATAAAATTAACATGATATTATTTTTTCTATAAATTTTCCTGGGAGTGAATATCACTTGTAATTTCTTGTAGCTGTATTAAACATATTTAGAAGTATATGTTATAAAACATACATAGATATATAATAATGTGCACATATTTGTTTTGAGTGATATTGAGATCATTATAATATGATGTACATTTATAATGCATATTGTAAAATCATATGTTAAGTATAATAATAAATTAACACAACCCCACCATAATACTGCAAGAACTACTGACAATTGACATGATTAGGGGGTTAGGGGAAATTTTAATTCTTGTGAGAACTTTGATATTTGCTGTTTTTTTTGGGATAGGACAACATAAACCACATGGTTTACAGGGTCGGTGTAAAGCTATAAAAGTTTACACAGAAGCTTCAAACTATTAATATTTTTGCTCTTTCAATAGAAAATGGTCTCTAAGCAAGGGTTTTCAGTGAGATTTTGTCACAGATTTTCGACAGTGAAAGGAACATAGTGAAGAATGTGTCTGAGGATAACCTTAAGGAGAACCCTCATTATGAGGCATCCTCCTCGGATGGGAAGCAGACTCCTAGTGTTGACCCTCCTGTCTCTCAACCACCGGCAGACACATCACCTTTTGAAAATGGAAAATTATTATATTATATAAATAATTATATACTCCCCACTTGAATGACAGGGTAGACTAAGTGCTGGAAATGTCATCTAAATGGTTCCAGGGCCCACCAGATATGCTAAAATGTGACCTAATATGACCAGATATGACCTAAAATCAGCATTTCAGCTTTTCATTTCACCATTAATTGAAAATGATTACAGATTACAGATATATTGAAAATCATATTCTGGAGGTTTTTAATTACTAGTGTCAAAATTATCTCAGGGGATAAAAGGTGTTTGCGGATTTTAGGCTATCAGGTTGCTGAGTGTCTTTGAGCTGTCCAATCATGTGGTTAACTACTTCTTTTAACCTTGAAAAATACATAATTACATATTGTGTAATTTCAACAGTTTACAGTTTTTATTTTCCCGTATGCATAATATCATGTTTAACCTTTTTTCGTTTAAATGTTTAAATATTTAAGACCATTTCCATTTTTTTTAATAATCACGATCACAAAAGCATTGGTTTGAACCTGCATCCACAAAAAAAGCAACAGCACCTTATGAATTTCACTGGGAAAACACTTTATTTGATAGTAAAATTATGGCTAGTAGATGGGAGTATGTTTCAGTAAGATATTGAAGTTATATTGGCCAATCAAATGCCTGAAATACAAATTGAAAGAACCGGTGTGGACAGGACCTAAAATTATTGAATGTGATTTGCTTGCTTTTGATGTCTCATCAGTGTGGATTTACACTTTAAAAAGCCACTCACTTAATGTTCAGTGTGTGTTTGTTGTTCTACAGGTGTGTGGGGCGTTTGTCTGGCTAGCGACTGTGGGTCAGTTGGTCTCCAGAGTCGCTCAGTTTGGTGTCTCCATTCTGATGGCTGGAGAACACATCAATCCAGCTGCCTTCTCTCTGACCGCCCAGTGCACCAGCGAATGTGTGTGAAAGTGTGTGAGTGGCAAAAAGATCTCTTTGAGTGGCATTCATCTCCATGGGGTCCCTGTATCCCGAGTCCTCTCTTGCCTGTCAAACCCTGCGTGACAGCTCAGCGGGGCATCCAAAGCAGAGACGTGGCGTGTGTGAGGCGAACAAATAGCTCCACGGTGAGCCCACGAGTGTGTGAGATTTTTGCTTCAGCACCAGAGAGAGAACAGGCTTGTTTGTTACCCTGTCCCATTGACTGTGTCCTCTCGGCCTTCAACCACTGGTCCACCTGCAGCCGTACCTGTGGCTCAGCCCTCCAGCAGCGGACACGACATGTGCTGGCCCCACCCCTGTATGGAGGAGCAGACTGCCCCAGCCTATCCCAGACACGGGCCTGTAACCATGACAATGTCCATCCCAGACTCTGTCCCTCTGACCAACAGGAATACAGCTACAGCTTATGGGCTGGCACTTGGAGTTCTTGCAGGGTAAAAGAGATGCTTAATGGAAAGCCACTAGTGGATTTTAGGTTTGATGGAAAGAAAACACATACGTCTTTATTCACTATCAAACATCCTCATGAAAAGCGTCACCACCACACTAATGATGATAGAGGCCACAAAGCATCCTGGGAAATCATCATTGGCTACCAGACCAGGCAACTGCGTTGTATAAGAAGTGATGGAAAGGATGCCCTGCTTAGGTGGGTATCCATTCTTTGATGATGTACAAATTGTTGAAGCTATTCATTGGCATTGACTAATGTCATAGTCTGCTTGTTATGTCTAGTTTTGTTGCACTTGTTTTATTTTCAAGGGCGGCACGTTGGTGCAGTGGGTAGCACTGTGGCCTTCCAGTTAGAAGGTTGCCTGTTCAAGGCTTTTCAGAGAGTTTGCATGTTCTCCCCGTGCTTGGGTGGGTTTCCTCTGGGTACTCCGGTTTCCCCCACAATCCCAAAAAACAGCAGTTAGTTTACTTGAATAATCTACAAGGGGAATAAGAGGGCAGGAAAATGAATGAATGAATTTTTTGCTTTACTTTTTTGTTTTGTTTTGTTGGTTTGCTTTTTGGGTCTGCTTGTTATCTCTTGTTTTGTTGCACTTGTTTTATATTTTGCTTTTACTTATTTGTTTTGTCTTGTTTTGTCATGCTATGCTTTTTATGGCTTGTTTTGTTGCACATTTATGTTTACTCTTGTTTTTTAGCACTTGTTTTAGGTTCTGCTTTACTCATTTGTTTTGTGTTTTGCTTGTTTTGTGTCCGCTATGACTAATGGACTTCTTGCTTCTGCCTTCTTAGCATTACACTTCAGTTATTTATGGCATAGCATTGACTGCATTCAGAAATATTTTCTTATTAATTTTTTTTTAATTATTGTGCAAGATGTACATTGTTTATGCTAAAAAGTCATTGTAAATTGCTAATTGCAAATTCAGCAATTTGAAAAAAAAAATCAAAAATAACTGGAAAAAACATTACTGAATAAATCTAATTATATCATTTTTCTTTTAATAATGCTAGGTGGGGCACATCACTGGATGGCAGTAATATTTTGCGCTGCTTTCTTTTAAATGTGTATCAAATTATTCTGTAGATTACTAGATTTCCCTGATACTTTACAAGCTTTTTGCATTTGTTTAAAGCCAAACAAAACTTGTGAATACATTGAACTCCCACAGTCCTCCATCTCCTCTCAGGATTTCAGAGATTGGTTCAGCCGGTTTAGCAAGCCAACATATTCAGCAAGAATCTGAAAAAAAAATAAAGCCTTGGAGAGCTCGAGACAGCTTGAAAAATGTTCTGTGTGTGCTGCTATCTTTTTGTTATTGTATCCAGAAGCTATTTACATGGCAACAGCCATCATTCAGTTGAGGATCTGGAGTTTGATGCCAAGAAAAGCAAGAACTAATAAAATTCCCCTAAAATTAATCTTTCGAAACAGGCAGAGATTGTTTGATTTCTCTGAGAATAGATTAAAAGCACAGGTTGGCTGGAAAACAGTTTTACAATTTTTGATTGCATTGACAACATGTAAATGTCTTTCTCATCCATAGTTTTTGTGACCATGACGACAGTCCAGTGAGCTTTCGCTCGTGTGTGATGCCCAGAGACTGCGAAGTGTCTGATTGGTCAGAGTGGAGTGCTTGTTCAAAGACATGCCGCTCCTCTGACCCTTCACCTGGCTTTAGAAGGCGGAGCCGCAACCTGATCAGAACTCCCATTGGTGGGGGAGAGCCATGTCCAGCTCTACAGGAAATGGAGAACTGTAATTTACTGGAGGACATGCTACCACTGTGCCCAAGGTGCAGAAACTGCATTGATAGTATTGTATATGTAATTCTTACTGTGTCTTCTTAAAACGACTTCAGGGTGGCTTTTTAAATGTTTGCAAGCAGTATATTTAATGATCCATATATTTAATGTATTATAAATAACACTACATCACATTGACTAATCTTATTAGATTTAGATTATTAAATGGGACAAGAAAAAGCACAAAAAAAAAACATTTAATGTATCAGATTGCTTTTTGTGGCATCACAAACTTTAGGATCCTGACCGAAGAACTGACAGAAACTTTTGAATAACATCACTACAACTCTTATCATCTATAAGGATTCTTGGGGACACATTGGGTAACAAAAATTTCATTTTAACAATCAAACCAGCTTGAGGGAACTTAACTGATAATACTTTAATCTGTCTGTCTTAACCCTTAGAAGTCCAGGGCCTTTTGAGCCTTTTTTTATACTTTACAATTTGCTATAATAAACTGTTTAAAACAGTTGTGTTTTTTGTGTAAATGCTTGATACCATTTTCTTAGTACAACCCCAGCTTTTTTTTTTATACAACAAGCATTTACAATAATACAACAAAAAACTCAAATTGTAAGGATCTAAAAAATCTACAACTAACAGTTTTTTTGTTTAATAACAAAAATGTAACGTGCTGAGACAAAAAAAAAATGCATATATCCCCCCCAAAAAGGTAAAAAAATTGTATCCAAAAACCAGGCAAACTTTTCCTAAACCTTTTACGTTGTCCCAAGCACTTTTTTGTTCCATTACGCTGTGTTGTGCTATAACTTACTTTGAAAAATACATACCCATTTCACAGGTCTTGTACTTCCAAGGGTTATCCCTTTTTTTTCATTTTTATATTTGGGGTCTGTAAAATGAAGCTAATATCAAAACTTATAACCTTTTTGAAATCTACACATTATTTTGAAATAAAATTAAACAAAAGCTGGGTTACATCATTCCTAATTCCAAAATAGCTGCTGTGGCGCAAACGGAGACTTTAAGGGTTAAGAAAAAATTTCAAAAAGTTACTATCAAATAATCCATAATGTGATGAGTGTTACTCAACTGACTATAAACACAGGTATGAGTGGAGAGTGGCCAACTGGAGCCCATGCCAAGTGACACTGCTTTTGAGTCATCAAGACCATCGCTATAGCAACACCAGTGACCTCTGTGGAGGGGGGCTGAGGACACGAGAAGCGTATTGTGTCAAGATCCATGACAGCCCTGTTCCATCCGAAAGTAAGAATCTGGTTAAAGACTGAAATCTTGAGGCCGCTCTGAAATCCTAGCACCCTGGTATACTGAATCATTACAATAAATCATAATGATGTACTACAGATAGATATTTAAAGAATTTCATTGAAAACTACAAAATAAATATTATGTAAATAAGTAATAGATGACATGATTCTTTCAGGAAATAAGTTGAACTGAGATTAGACCAGTAACAGTATAAATATTGGGACGTGGAGTTTTGGCATCGAATACTAAAGGGTGGATGATCTACCGTGAGCCACTGCTTAGTTGAGTCTTAAGCTGTGCTTCATTTCCACTTGTATTATGTCTCTTAATCTTCCTCTGTTGTCCATTATTAGCTGATCGACCTGTTGGGAAGAACCTATGCTCGGGTCCTTTACCACCGTTGGCAGAGACTTGCTTCATTCCCTGTCAAAGACATTGCCCCCTCACACCTTGGTCACCCTGGGGACCTTGTCTCTATGGAAACTGTTTGGAGCCTGAAGGTAGAAAAGGTTAGAGAATGCAATTTATGTGAATTTATTGAACATTTTAGTCCTTGGTTTCCCCTTTTGTTCTTGAATCCCAAGGCTTCACTACCAAATAGAGCCTTGTTTTTGTATAGCTTGTTGGTTCTAACAATTCTTTTTTTTACCTGGATATGGGAGCATCTTCTGATATACATTAGAAATTGTACTTCAGTTAGATGCTGCTGGTTATTGCATCTGCATGCACCTCGTGTTCAGGTTTCAGGATTAGAAGTCGTTCTGTGATTCTGGAGTCTTGGGTCGAGTCAGAAAGTTGCCCTCATGTCAGCGAAGCAATGATCTGCGATGACCCCATCTGCTTCATATGGAAAGTGACATCACACGGGCCCTGTGTCCCTCTCAATGGATCATGTGGTCCAGGAACACAAGAACAGAGCCTGGAGTGTGTGTCTGCATCAGGTACATAGATTTTATTTAAATGATTTAAAAATAGATTAAAGTCTATTTTCAGAATATAGACTAGGGTTCTTTTTTCTCTTGATTTTTCAAATGTCTCCAAGGAAAAAGATTAATATAAAGCAATGAGAACATCTCTATTACAAATAAATAGTAGCGCCATTCTCTAGATGCAGAATACGCAGTCTGAGTAGGGCACCAACTGCCAGAGGTATGCACCATTATCACGTTTGATCACACACACAAGAAAATGTTAATTATAAAAAGATTTTTGCAGTTTAGTATTAAAAATACGTATCTATAGTTTTATGCATATATCCGCATGTGTATTTATATCTTTACAATATTTTTATCTTAAGGAGTTATGTATTAACAGAAGCTGAATCTCACTGGTGTCTACCGGTCAACCTTAACGTGTCATGTTCACGTTATTGAAGGAGATCAGCGTGGTTTCTGGTTTTATTGTTTAATATTCATGCAAGGTTTCTTACTCTGGCAGGTTCTTTCTCTGGCAAACTTTCATTGTGTGTGTGCTTTTATGAAGTACATTATAATGAACTGTTTTAGCGAAGGTGATGAGAGTGTTCTGAAATATTATAAACATATTGTTTAATATTACATGTTTTTTATATGAAATTAACGTGACATTTAATTATGGTTTCAATTATGGAATCAATTAACCCTGGAACATTTATATGTTTCAATGACCTGTTCGAATTATGCTTTGTGGTTCTCATTTTCTCTTATGAATGCGTTCAAAATCTCTTTACATCATCATAGTACATATTATTTACTATCTGAATCCAAAATTTTGAGTTATTCCATCCTGAATTTGGTTTTTAGGGGGAAATCCACATTCCATTTCTCATTTTCTCTTATGGACCCATTCAAAAACTCTCTATGTATTTTAGTAAGTAAATTACACTGTCAGAATCCAAAATTGAAGAATATTCTTAGATTTTTTTTTTGGTGGGGGGGGGGGGAGATTTGGCGCATTTTATTTATCATTTTCTCTTTTGGAACCATTAAAAAAACTCCCTTTAAAAACATTTTAGTAAGTATATTACAGTCAGAATCCAAAATGTAAGAATATTTTCCTGTAGCTTTTTTAAAGTTATTCCATGCTGAACCATGCTGAAAAAAAAAAAACACATTTAGGGAAATTGTATATATTTTGTGAGGCACCATGGTACATCTGTGTTTAAGGCGACTATTAGGCCAGCAGTGGCTCTGCACTAATTTATATGAAAATGAACATGAAATGCAAGTTTCACTGATTTCTTTGGATTGTTGACAAAATCACAAATATTTCTGTTAAATGCTTTATTTTTTTTTTCAGATTAATGACCTAAAATGCTTTAAAATTTGTATTTCTTGATATCAAAGTTTCACCATTTCTGATAAATAGGTAGTAGTCTGGAGAAACTCTGGAAAATATAATTAATTAGTCTGGGAGAGCTAGGAAAATTAATTATAAAAGATATCTTCTTCTTTTATATTTAATTTTGCACAAACCATTCTTCAGAGTATTTCTTCCTAACTTAACTGAGTCCATATTTTAAAGCTGATTAGCAGATAGTTATTTTCAAGCTGTTAATTAAAAAAAATGCCTTAATATTGCATAATTATGGTCTTTGAGTAGAGCAATCAGAATGCTGTTAAATCTCTAATTTGCATACTGTCCTGCACTGATTAAAGAATGATCTTTAGAGAAAGAAAATAAGAAAGTTCCAATGTTTGAACAATGACAATTATTTCAGCATTCTAATTTAATTGTGTGTTTGTGCATGTGTGCGTGTATGTAGGTGTGTGTGCGTGCATGCGCGCGTGTGTGTGTGTGTGTTTGTGACATTATGTAAATTGTCTTGTTTGTTGAGAAACCTGTACATAAATAAATACAAGGCATCATTTGTTCAGAAACAGGTGTTCTTTTGTGTGTCATAGGTGAGCCAGTGGTCAGTGATCAGTGTCCTGGAGACCCAGGATCCCTATGGCAGCCATGTGAGAGGCCATGTCCCGAAGACTGTGTACTGGGAGACTGGACTTCCTGGACTCTATGTTCCCACTCCTGCTCCAGCAAACACCAGGAGGGAAAGCAAAGCCGTTCACGTCTTGTTTTGGCTTTTCCTGGAAAATGTGAGTTAAGTCAAATAAAAAATTTACTTCCCACATTGAAGCTAACAAATTTTGACTGGTCAAAGCACTTGATTTAAGCGCTGGCTTTTTCAAAGACAGCTATTGTGTTTACCATATTTGTGTTGCTTTTTCGAGTGACACTTGAATAAATGGAAATGGAAATAATAAATGCATGCTTTTCATCTGCAATCTTAGGTGAAAATATTTTGAAGCTGTAAGATCAAAACAGATAATATACGCATTACTGTATGGATATGATCTAATTGATCTCTTATCTCTTATATTTTTGTTTTATACTGAGAATAATCATATGAAACATAATTATTGTAAACCCCTATTCCAGCGTCTTTGTCCTGTCATCATCAGACATGTTTCTTTAATGTGAATCTCCATAAAGCAGCTCTTTCCATGAATTATAGATTGCTCCTTTATGGTACTCATCAGGCTCATACCCTCCATCTGACCCTCCAGCACTAGATTCTTTGTCTTAAATATGAACATTAGAACAGCCATATGCCACGGATTCACGACGTTGATCTAAAGTGACAATAAAGACTTTTAAAGTGTTACAAAATCCTACTTCAAAGTAAACGGCCTCTTTTTAACATTGGAACCTTTTGTTCATCAAAGAATCCCAAAAGATGAATCATACTTGAATTAATTCAGCATTTTTAAATAACTTCTGAAGGATAATTTGATGGTGAATTTGGGGGCAATGAAGCTAATGATTCTCGTTGATGAAGATTTTTCTTCAATTAAATATTTCTCCATTTCTCTCACCACCCATACCCCTTGGCCTTGCCCCTACACCTAATCCTTCGCACCACACCTGACCCTAACCCTTAGAGGAAAGGCTTAACATGGGTTAAATTTTTGTGAAACTCAAACGGAGAAGCTAATGGAAACTTCAAAACCAAACTTTGAAGGGGTTAAAGATTTACCATTGACTTAGACATGATTGTTGTAAGTCCAAAACAAAAACCTTGTTTCTATGCAAGTTTCATTGTTTATTGTTCTTAAGTAAGCTGAAAGTGAGAACACCATTTATTGACTAACTGACCAAACGCTGGAGACTAGCAGGAAGAAAGTCACTTTTGTTGGAAAAACCAACTTTAGACAGTTGATTGTGGAATTAATCCACACAAAAACTGCACTTCTCTTTGAAATAACACATTTCCACACACTGCTTATGCTTATTTTCTCCTGTTGTCCCCATGACTCACCTGATCTCTCACAGTCAGTTTCTGGTTTGATACATTTTTTTGGTTGTGTTTCTAACAAAATAGCAGAACGTTACAATCTGAAATGACACTCCTTTAAGTATCAACTGGGTAGCATCAACCCATAATGCTTTCAATCTCACAGTGGTTTCACCAATTGAGAAATAAAGAAATGGCATTTTTTTTGTGTTTGGTTATTCTGCAGATGGAAAGCCATGTCCTCCAGACTCTGAGCTGGAGGAGTGGAGACCTTGCAGCACACAGTCGTGTACAATCTTTTACTGGGACACTTCACCTTGGGGTCCTTGCATCCCAAAGATCATAACAGATGAGGTTGATGGCAGCAGCACAGGAGCGATGAAGGAAAGCAGCAGCTGTGGAACAGGTGTGCAGATGCGGCATGTTACATGTAGGAGAGCCGGGAATGGACATGTGCTGCTTAAACGGTACTGGAGCCTAAAACTGTCATCATGTCTTCTTATGTAGCTCTATAATAATTTGTTTTATTCATTATATCAGATGCCCTGAGTCCTCTCGCCCTGACTCTGTCAAGTCCTGTCTTTTACCTTGCAAAACTGACTGCATCGTCACCCCTTTTAGTGAATGGAGCATATGTCCCATTTACTGTTTAACAGGTAAACGTGCATCCTAAACACTTCTTGTGGAGACGCTCTGCAGTGATTTTAGCAAAAATAATATTATTTTTATACCAAGTTAAATTGTATTAGTTTGTTATGAACAAATCAATTCTAAAATATCTTATTATTATGCCACTTCCTCTGATTTTTGTCACATTGCCCTTCTTACGTTTCAATGGCTTAAATCATTGTTTGGGCAAATTTTTATTTATTTAAAGCATTGATCTAAAAAGGCATTAATTATTTGGTATCCTTAAAAATTCTGACCAGATTCAGTGACTTAGTTTTGTGGTTACATAGAGATCCTTGCTTGCTTCTGTAGGAAATGCTACTGTCTTGACCCAGTCCCGACACAGGATCATTATACAGAGAGCTGCTAATGGAGGTCAGGAGTGTCCTGACACTCTTCGCGAGGAGAGAGAATGTGAGACGCCTCCCCTGTGTCCAACCTATAGGTGATGAGATATGAAATCCATTCTTTTAATAAGTTATAGTTGTGTTTACCACTCTGGCTGGTTCAAATCTAATGGCATTTGAAACTGGGCCGTAATGGTTAGCTGGATGTGACCTGCTGTGCAGGTTCTTGTGTTAACAGTAAATTAAGGCACCCATGGTCCGTATTAAACAGAAGCAGATCAATACACAGCCTTTTAGATAGGCTTTCAGTCAATTTTACAAAGAGATTGAGACTTTTTTTAGAGCACATTACACACAATCTTATTTACCAAAGTTCTCTATAACGTAAATCTAAAATACAAGACAGCTTTTTCTGTGGTTGGTCCAAAGCCGTGGATTGCTCTTTCTCCTCACGTTCGACATTTCTTAAACACTTCTTAAAACTTATTAATATTCTTTGGCTTTTAACACCGCGTGAGTTTGTGTGGTCCTCTGTTGTCTTTTTATTGTTTTCATTTTATTTTGGTATTTTAATTTATTTTAAGTTTTACAATTGTTTATTTGTCTAGTCAGACAGTTATTTGTCTAGTATACACTAGAGCTGGGTATGCTAACAAATTTTTTCACACCGATAATTATTTGAATATTTTATTGCATGTTTGTGTGTTTTCATTGTTATAATCTTTATTTAGTTTAAAAGGTTTGCACCTAATTCAGGGCCCACAGGGTTTCACCAGTCTTTGATCAATAATGTGATCCCTGTGACAGTCTGTTCTGCTTCTATCATCTATATGATCCTTGATTAGCTTTCTTTTTACCAAGCCAGAGAGCCACACAAATATAGTTTGGTATCTGGTTATTAACAGTTTAATCATGAATAACCATACAAATGTCAAAACATGCTGTAAGAGTTTAACTACAATCAAACATTATGTAACATGCAACGTTTTACCCCAAAATAATGATGTTCATTTATTATGCTTGCACAAAATACTTGGCATCAACATGCAAACTGCTCATAAAAGATGGCTGGGTATGAGCCAGACACTGCTGCCTGATTTCTGATGTTTGCTGGCAGATGGCAGACCCATCGTTGGCATCAGTGCATTCTGGCTCCTGATTGGGTGAGACAGGCTGTGGGCAAGGCTTCAGAGGTATGCGGCACTGGGCTTGAGACAAGAGGTAAGTTACAGTGTTATATTACAACATATTCAAAATGTTTTTAGCCCCTTTTTCATCTGTATTCTGAAATGTTTTTTTTTTTCATGTACATTTAAATGCAATTGTAGCTATGTCTTGGGAAAGGTGACATCTTAAAGTGTCAGTACCAACGTTCAAAATCTTATTCCTTCTGGCATGTTGAAATGTAAAAAATATATAATATAAATATACTCACCCGTCCCCCATGCTGGGTGTTTAACCGCCCGTTTTCCGTCAAGTAGTCGATGATGGGGCGCATGGATCCAGTAACTCCAGAGCCTGCACCGCAGCATGGCAAATACACAAACACGGTGGGACCCCACCCTTCTGCTCCGGAAACCACATATAAATGCATAGAGTCAAGAGATTTGTACATATTAATTACAGAGTAATTATGAAATATGACCAGATTATCCTTATTGGGAGGTTAATGGTAGAGTCCTGACTGTGGTTCAAGCTGTAGAACCAAACAAAGCCTCTTAGATTTGCTGGCACAATGATATAAAGTTCTACATTTCTTCTCTGTACAATGTCTGCGATGTCAACAACCAATGGAATTAACACAGTTAAAAATAACATAATAAGTGGTTGCATGTTTATACTATGTGGCTATTTTATAGCTAATAATTGATATAATGCCCGATGTCTGGCATTAAAAGAGATCCTTGATGAATTTTATAAGTGTACAGCTATAGTTAACATGAGTACCTCAGACAGAGAGAGACGAGAGGGATTTGGGAGGGTACAGATTAGCATGTCAGAAAAAGATGAAATGAATAATGAAATGTAAAATAAAAGATGGGATCCTTCTATGGTGCTTAGTCATGGACTTCAACCAAAATTTGGGTTATTCAATACGACCAGTTGGCAGCAGCAGTGTTGAGTTGCTGTAAATGATGTTTCATAACAGTGATGGGGAGGAGCTCATCATAAAACAGCTGACTCACATCTGTCAATTGACGATTACACAGCATTCCACACCATCACCATATTTGCTCCTTCAGTTTTTATTTATTTTCAAAAAATCATAAAAATATGGAAATTCTTTTTTAAGAAAAAAATAATAGTCTAATTGGATGCTCATGTTTAAATAAACAACATGGATTTAATTAACAATTCGAAATAGAATGAAGTTCTTCCATTGGCTTCACTTCAGTCTTTTTACAACAGGGCTTTTATGACATTTTACTGTATGACCAGTATGCCCTGTTGGAAAATAAGGATATAAATTATGTGAAATTATCAGAAAGTATTCAATTGAGTTTTGAAGTATAAAGTCTATTTTGATGGATTCATGGTTTGAAGAAAGAGAAGACTCTGGCTTGGTTCGTTCCCTAGACCTAGAGCCATATCTTGGACAGCTTTGCTAGTCTGCCTGACTCACCAAATATGCTTTGATACTAGGCTAAATTCAGTTTAATTGTGAACTAGTGATTTTGCCAGCTTATCAGAAAATGTCTATGCTTCATTAAGACTGGTGTGCAAATACATTTTGTGAATACTCTGCTAAATGGTTGTTTTCCTTCCCTTGTCCTCATTGTACATCACAGAGGTGACATGTGTCAGTGTGGATGACTCTCCTGCAGAAATGGTCGACTGTGTGAGGTGGGCAGGACTGATGCCTGTCTCTGTGAGAGAGTGTCATGTGCCCTGCAGAGATGAATGCAGCTTTACCTCCTGGAGCAAATTCACTCCATGCCAGGGTTGTGGAAACTGGCGGTCACGCACACGATCTCTCATAGGTACCTTGCTCAAATAAAAATGAGTCTAATTATCAAAATTTGCCACAACATAGAAGCTTTTCTTCCTTCCAAAACCTCAGGTCGCAGTAAGAAGCGCTGGCGCTGCCAACAGGAGGAGATGTTCCCTCTGTTGGAACAAGAACTCTGTCCCTGTTCTGAATTTCACAGCAGACCTGTGGGAGCCTGGTCTGCCTGTTTATTTCCTTCAGCAGAGAGTGTTGGTGGCCAAGCATTCATGCAAGGTGTTTGGAGACAGAACCAGGGGGCATTGCAGGCCTGGCACTTACAGCGGAGGAACAGAGAGTGTGGGCATGGGAAACGTTACAGAGCCCTAGCCTGTTTGGATCACCTGGAGCGATTGGTGGACCCAACACTCTGTAGAAGCCCTGGTGATGCAATCTTTACAAAAGTTTTGGATATCATGCACATTCAAATCATGTAAACTAAGGGTACCTCGGCTAAAAATATTAATTTTACAGGTGTTTCTTTATTTGTGTTAGCAACAACTCAATAATGATCAAGATCCATTCAGCATTTTTAAACGAAAAAAAAGACATCCATAAGGCCTTTACACACCTATGTATCTGCTGCACTGCAGTGGCTGCATTATCAGCTGCCTGCATCATCAGACCCTCTCCTGTACGCTAGATGCCACTTCGGTGAACTGCAATTTGGAGAACTGCATTGTCAAAAAGATCTTTGTGCTCATATACTAGTGACAAAAGTTCAATGTCAAACACTCTTTGCTGAATATTCTCTTCTTCTGACCCTCTGGGAGTACAGCTCCTTGTTTTGTTCATGTAATGTAGGTCACATTAGCGCTATTGTACTTTAAATTAAATATCTATAGCATGCAGCCCTTGCTCGCAGCAAAATGCATACGTTTGTTAAGGCCTTTAGGGTGCTTTCACACCTCTAGTTTGTTTAATTTGGTCCGGACCAAGCAGAACAGCTGATACATTGTTGCAATAGTCTGCAGATTAGTCATCTTCTGGGCGGGATCAGCAGGATCTCGGGATCATTTAAAGGTCCTGGCTAAGAAACATATCATTTGACAAAAATGATGTTGTAGAATAACATTAACAAATGTAACTTTCATTTACAAGATTAAATCAAATGAAAGTGTTGAGTATTTTGAGAATATAACACACTGACAACCAAACACTATCTTCTGCAACTTTGTTTACCCTTTACCCTCTTTCTCATACCTATTTGGATTGGTTTCTACAAAAGGTTAAATCCGGCCAGTGATTTTTATGAGATTGGAAATAAAAGTTACACAAAATTATGTTCATTGTTGACTTGCCTGAAAAAATCGTCACCGAACACTAAATTACAATGAGACACAAATGCATGGTACAACCACATAGATTCATAATGGCCAGCAACAGATTCTACCATTAGTTTGTACTGTTTTTAGAAGAAAAAATGACTTGACCATGGACAAACAAGGAAGCACAGAACTTCCTTTCTCTGATCAAGACCGTGGAGAGTAGAGCTCAAAAAGACTAAACTGAGTCGTTACTAAAATTTGGTGAAAAGGTCCTGGTTTGATCATAATTGCATTAAATGTGTGTATTTTGTATGTTGTTACCGAAATATTGTGATAATCCATTATTATAAAGAGGCTGGAAGCAAGATCATAGAAAATGCTCCTTTATTAGCTTTAAAACACTAAGCAGCTAACAAACTACAAGCAACAAGTAAGATAAGGGGGAAGGGAAGATTCCTGAGAGAGAGAACAGCCTGCTGCATGTCTTTCCTTCAGGACAAGCAGAAGAAGGGCATGTTGATGCCAGTGAAATTCATTTAAAGAGTCTGATTATTCTAATTCTAATTTTGATGTAACTTCCTGTTTGTCAGAACAATAAGATTCAAAATATATTTTTCTGTTACAATGTCTGTAGTATAGGTAATTTATTTAATTAGGTTCAACAGAAAAGAAAGCATCTGTCATATTTGTTTTATGTCAAATAATTTGCATGGGTATTGCAATGACAGAAAAAAAATCATTATTATTATTATTAAACATGTTATAATTACATAGATTATGTTGTGTGTTGTGTCAGGTTATGAGCAAGAGTCCTGCCATGTGCTCTGTTCTGCCGACTGTAAGCTAAGCAAGTGGTCTGACTGGTCAGCCTGCAGCGCCTCGTGTGGTGGGGGGGTGAAGGTTCGCTCTCAGTGGCTCAGAGAGAAGCCGTTCAATGGAGGACAACCCTGCCCTAAACTAAATTCCAGAAATCAAGTGAGTTTTTGTTTTCTTGATATAATAGATTTGTATTTTTCATTGTTGACTTTGTTTGAAATGAAAAAATCACATGGTTTAAAAAAGTTACACTTTGCTTTGTACGTCAATGGATAGGTTAACCAAAATAGAAATCTCATATTTTCTATGGAAGGATATTTTCTATTTTCAAAAACCACATTGCTCCTCCTGAATCCAAAGTTTAACTTCAGATTCTTCTCTCCAGTACCCTGGCATAGACTTTTTACTGGCAGACTGAGAAGTGTGATTTCCCTATAGTTGGAGCACACCCTCTGGTCCCCCTCCATGAAAAGAGGGAGCCCTACCCCGGTCTGTCAGTCCAAAGGCACTGTTCCTGACTGCCCTGTGATGTTCCAGAGATGCGTCAACCAAGAAACTTGAGAAATTCAGTTTGGATCTTATCAACATCCGATGCCTTGTGACCAAAGAGCTTCCTAACTACCCCGGTGACTTCAGCTTGGGTGATAGAATTTGCAGCACAGCGCCCCCACACCTTTATGCTCATAAAGAGTAATAGCATGTATTATTCACATCAATTAGATTAGCATCACCAGTCGTGGATGAATTTACTGTGTTTTGTGTTTTGACACTTTATAAATAATAATAATGATCTTCACAAATCACATTTTCAGGGGAGCTCAGCCCACATAGGGGAGCCGAGGTCCCGCTAGCTCCCCCGTAGTTTGCACCCTCTCTCTTTACTTTATCTTCCATAAAAACAGTGGGTAGCACTGTGGCATTCAAATCAGAAGGTTGTTGGTTCGAGGCTCTGCTGTGACCTTCCTGGACCTTGCTGGTTTGCATATTCTCCCTGTGGGTTTCCTCTGGGTACTCTGGTTTCCCCCCACAATCCCCAAAACATGCGTCAGGTTAATTGAATAATCTAAATTCCCCTTAGGTGTGAGTGAATATTGCTCTGTGATGTACTGGCGACCTGTCCAGGGTGTGCACCCGCCTCTTGGCCAATGTGCGCTGGACCGTGTGCCGTGATGTGCCGTGACCCCAAAACGGGAAAAAACGGGTTGGAATGTAAATGAATGAGTAGTTTTATGTATTTGGACTGAACTCAACAGAGTTTACCTCATAAATAAAGCACTAGAAACTAACTCTTCTTCTTTCCTGTTTCTCTGTCCCTTTTTTCATCTTCTTACTCCTTTTAATTTTCCATTTGATTTTTTACTGTCAATTCTTTTAATTTACTTCACATTTTTCTTTCTAACATTATTATATGCCCTCTTTTTGTCCATTTTATTCTCATTTAATTTTTTCATTTTTGTTTAATCAAAACTTCTGTGAATGTTTCATTCTTTAAATTTCTTGTTTTTTGTCTTGTATTTTCCCTTTTACTTCTTTTTCATTAACCTTTGCTTTACTTTTACTCGTTCATTACATATATTTTCTATAATCATTTCTGTTTTTTTATTTTCTTTCATGTCTTTTTCCCACATCTGTTATTTTATTTATTTCATTGTTCATTTCCATGTTACTTTTCATTTTCCTCCTTTCGTTTGACTTTTTTTTCTGCTGTTCACCTTCTGCTGAATATTCACAAAGGCTCAGGTGAGGACTCTTGATAATCCTCAGTGATAAACGTTTGTGGCTTTGACAATATGTGCACCCAAACCATCTATCCTGTTTGTGGTCAGGTTTCTGAGGTGCTTCCCTGTTACTCTGAATGCACCCAGTATGTGTGGGAAGTGAAGGCCTGGTCCATGTGCACCATAAATTCATCAAATAATATTAACAGCACACCACTAATTCATGCCATTTGTGGAGAGGGTTTTCGGACAGCCAAGATTCGGTGAGTTAGCACATCATCTTTTTAGTTGGATTTCAGAAATGGTTCCCATCGACACTCTTTCAAAACCAGTGTCTTTCTGACAAAGCAGCGGGATTTATTGTGTTTTACCTCTGGTACACTGCTAAAACAGATCCAGTGTGTGTCACTAAAAAGAAGTCTCATAAGTCAGCATTCAATTGCGAACGAAGGTCACAGTGGTGCCAAACAGATTCATGAGGTGATAACTTGAATTCTGAAAGATATGTGAGGTCATAACTTTCCTTCACAAAAACGAAGGTCTAAGAGTATAATGGAAAATCATGGGTTAGGTAGCGTATCCTGTTTCTAAGAGAACCAGCAACACATTAAATAAAAAAAAATTAATTAATGGAAAAACTATCTTTTTTTGGTTGAAGCTGCTTGAAAATGGGAGGAGAGAACCAGGGTGTGTTTGTTGATGACTCATTGTGTGACCTGGAGCAACGCCCTATCATAACAGAGAGCTGTCTACTTGCCTGCCCCTCCCACTGTGTAACATCCGAGTGGAGTCCATGGACCAAATGTAGTGTGGTCAGTTTCATTCATTAATATTATATTCTGATAACTTCTATTCTATCATCCAACAATCTCATCAGTTCAGCTGTTGACGGTCTATCACAAGACTGCCTACACTCAACTATTAACAATTATTTGGTTTGACTCACGAATCAATTTGACATGGTTGTAAATTGTGGGAGGAATCCAAAGTGGCTAGTGTAAAGAATGGCTTTAAAACACCACTTGTCAGTTTGAGATATAGATATAAGAGCTGATAAATGGATAACGGACATTGTATCATTCGTTTATCAGTGTATTAAGTTGATGGAAAAAGGTTTTTTTCCATTCTGCATATTTTCAGTGGACAAGCAAACTCGTGACTATTTATTAAATTCTCACATTTGACAGCTAAAGTGCTTTAAAAAAAAGCAGTGATGGTGTAGTGTTAAAATTCTATGGTGACCTGTGTTAAATTATGTCATGAAGACACTTTCTGGATCCCTCCCTCTCTCCATATCCACTCTGCATCATAAAAGCCCAAAATAAGACCTAAATATATACCAAATCTGTAAGTGCAAGATATTGATCTAAAGTATTTACTCATGTAGGACTGTAGTGCTGGTGATCTGAGCTGGAGGAGCAGAACTGTATTGAGGAGACCAGAGGAAGGTCAAACCTGCCCTGATCTGAACCAAACTCGAGCCTGTAGCAATTTGACTTGCCTCAAATACTCTTTCCGCTACTCAGGTACTTCAGCGTAATATATACAATGTCTCCTCTCTTTATAATGGGATGTGAGGGGTTCAGCTCTTTGTCTGCGTTTGAAGACTGGAGTAGTTGCCAGCTGAGTACAAGCGCTGTGTGTGGTCGTGGAATCAAGACACGACTCCTGAACTGTGTTCGAAGCGATGGGAAGCAGGTGGAACTGAGCATGTGCAGAGAGGTGAGTGAACTCCCTGAAACCAATATGAATCTGGTTCATTTACGATTTTCTTCTCTCTTTTTTTAGCTGGGTCCCTCAAGGGGAAAGCTCTCTGCACCCTGTGAAGTGGGCTGCCCTGTTCATTGCCTGGTCTCAGAGTGGTCCAGCTGGTCAGAGTGCTCGCATACTTGTGGAAGCCTGAGTATGATCTTCAAATATTTCATGAAAGCTCTTCTCCCATAAAATATTTCAGGATGGTAAAATATATAACAACTGAGTCCAATAATTTATTCCAGATTCAAGCAACTCTTATATGCCTTAATCATGAATCATCTACTTAAAACTTCTCATGATTGTTGTCTGGATTTTAAAGCATGATTAGAACTAAAATTTGCAGGACAATGGAACTCCAGCAACAATATTACCCTAGTTTATTTGTTCAGTCATTTATTCATTCTCCTTGTATACATTCCCCGTTCATGATCATGTATACATGAACATTCCCTGTTCATGGTCAAGGGAACACATGAAAATTCCACTCTAACTGAAATTCAAACTGTCGGGGGCTGTTAAAACCACCATAAGCACTTTAAACAGTTGCATGTATTTCATTACGTACCAAAATAAATACACTGCCTAGCCAAAAAAGTTTCCACCAAAAATAGCTTTGATTGAGGCACGCATTGTCTCTGTCAAGGTACGTTGTAGAGAAACATCCAGAGAGCCAAATCCACAAGCTCCTCCACATCTTCTCTCTGGGGGATGAATTTAGAGCATCCAGGAAGTGTGCATCAATCACGGTTTCATTCCATCCAGTGGTGGCTTTTAGCTTCCTAAACTCAATTTACAGATCCTCAACCATGCTGAAGGGATACAAGTTGTCGAGGAGGTTTGCCTCCATACATAGACCGGTCAAAACTTTACCCATTTCCTCCTTGAAGTCTGTGTAAAGGTGGCAGCACTCTGCCCCTGCCTCCTAGACTTCTGCTCCCAAGCTTCCTGCCCTCTCAGTCACCAGTGATAAAACAAAAGTCACCAAAAGCCAATTTGTTGCTATATGTGCAAGGTTTAAACAAGGTTTTAATACCTCACATTGGACCAAAAAAAGACAACAAAATGTGGGTTCCTTGGAAAAACAGGTGGATTATTTACCTTGGGCTCCATTTCAGAGTGTTGAAAGGATCCATTGTTATGTTCCAGCCACCGGGGGGTAGATAGGACCCTGATGGTGGATCCAAGGAGAACACCCTGGATGCACCAGAATAAAAATAGATACACCCAGAAGAAAATAGATAAAAAGTCCAAACAACAGAAAACACCCACAACAGGAAACTAAAATGGCCAAAACTAGAAGAAAGTGACAAAAATGGTTTCCAAAAACAGAAAAGGAGCAGAACTCATGAGTTCTCCTGAGCAACTCAGGTGTCTGTGGATAGAGCATAGGTAAGCATGCAGTATGTGTGTTGAGGAGCTGGAGAGACAGCATGGCGAGATGAAAAGTTTACAAGTGGTAGGTCTGCAAACTGTTTCTAAGATTCACTGGACTCATACTAAGTTTGCTCTAGCGTTCACAGAAAGGAGAAAGTGGAAACTGGTTGTAAGCCATAAGGCAGTAATGAGTGCGAGGCACGTTACAAGATTTATCTCAGTCATTTTTCACCATGATCTTGCATTGAGGGTGGTAGAAACTGACCGCTGTACAAAGCCTTCTCCAGCATATCCCAGAGATTCTCAATGGGGTAAAGATTTTGTGGTGGTTAATCCATTTGTGAAAATGATGTCTCATGCTCATGCTTTCACAATCATCTTAGAATAGGGTTGTGCCATCAGGGAAGAAAAAAAATCCAATCCAATGGAAAAATCTGGTCATTCAGAATGTCCAAGTAGTCAGCTGACGTCATTCCTTGAGCAAATGCTGTTGCTGAATTAGACCTGAGCAACTACAGCAACCCCAGATCACAGCACTGCCCCCACAGGTATGTACAGTAGGCACTAGACATGAAACACAGCCAAACACAGCTCTGAGTTCTATTGTTGTTTTTCATGAATTGAATTTTACCAAACATTTAAGTGATCACCAATCATTCCCAATTTTTCTGGCCACATTTCATCTTCGAAGACAATGAATCCTTTCTGTTTTCAATAGTACGTTGGACACCTCTTAACCCAATTTATGTAGTGTCTGCAACCTCCAAACAGCCCAACATCTCTTCCATAAACACAGGATGCATGTTTCGACATCCTGGTTGGAACACTGCCAGGCAGTGTATATTTCTCTCTAAAATAACATTTCTTGATTCTTTACAATGTTTAAACATAAAAACTGCTACATTTATGTTAAACAAGTTTAGATTGTGTTTTTCTTTTAGAACTTGCTCGGGAGGATAAGATTTCCTATTTGTGGTTAGTGTACACTTGTGTGTTTACACCCTGGAGACATCAGTCATGCTTCTGTGAACCCAGCTTTTGTTTAGGCTTTAATTAAATCTTTAATCAGGTTCATTTATCTCAATTCAAGGCTCTGTTGCTCCCATGTGCAAATGCTTCCCAAAGTTCTCATTATATTCCAGCATGCATGCAGAATCTCATGCTGGACTCCAAACTCTGATCGCATCTGTTTGTGTCTTATCCAGGTCAGAGGACTCGCTCCAGGCTGGTTCTGCGAGCTGCTGGGGAGGGGGGTCGCCCCTGTCCATCACACCTCTCCCAGACTCTGCCCTGTTCCATCAGGCCTTGCTATGACTGGCGTCTGGGCAATTGGAGTCCCTGCAGGGTGAAAGTACTTTACTGCTCATGCACTATTCCTTCCATAACTGAGATGTTTTCTCATTGCTCATGATCAAACACTTGAAGAGCAAATATGATCATGCAATAAATTCAAATGTACAACACATGTAATCATGCTTTGTATTCATTCTGATAAAATATTATGCAGAGGCTTCATCACACTATTAAAAAACCATTGCAAAGTGAATCAACACCAATTACGGGTGTATTGATACACATATTTGCCTGTGTCTTGAGATCAAGATATAACGAGCCTGAAGAGATGCACTCTTTCTCTAATACATCTCTCTGCATCAGGGAGCTGACTGTGGTGAAGGAGTGAGTCGCAGGGAAGTATCCTGTGTGGTGCATTGGGGTTCTCTCTCAGGTCCTCCTGATCCGCTTCCAGTGGAGGATGAGATGTGTGAGGGACATCCTGCCAATAAAGTCAGTGAGATGGAGATAGAGCAGGTCTGCACAATCCCATGTCCAGGTTTGCATCTAAATACAAGACCATTATCATGACCTAGATGAATAGCTCAAACTCAACATTTCTTCTGCTTCAGACACTTTAAGAATGTAAACCCTGCACATTTCTCAGGGCCACCTATTGCAATAGGATTTTGAGTTTTGAAGGCAACCCTACGTTTAAAAAAGACGTAATACATGTTGAGAATTTTCTTTTTGAATCCATCGTTTTTTTGTCACGACTTAAACACTTGATCTATTTAATATTATCTTTCAGATTTTATTGTTGTATACTTACAGTAGCCTTTATAATGTTTCACAGTTTTGCTGTTTTTTCCCGTTTATTGTTTTAGTGACCACAAACAAACATAAACATTATTCCAAACTCTTTTTGCACATTAGTGATGATCATTATATTTGTGTAACTGCTGCAGTTTCTCTCCCATGCATCAGGAGAATGTCACCTGACCCAGTGGTCACCATGGAGTTCCTGTCAGCTGATATGCATAGAAGGGCGGAGCTTCGAGACCTGGGGTAGACAGGCTCGTTCAAGAGCAGTGGTCACTCAGGTCCAAGAAAGCCAGGAATCCTGTCCTAGTCAACTTTATGAAACACGGGAATGCCAGGGTTTGTATGGCACACACACTGGCACACACTCCTCATTTTCTAAATGTACTGATACAACCAGTCTCAGGCCATGTCCACACATGGTCCACCCAGGTTTTTTTTGATAACACACATGGATAACACATGTCTGTTTAAAAAAAATGCATCCCCATGGATTCTCAAACACCCCTGAAACGCTGTAATGACTAGACTAAACCAACAGGTGGCAGTTGTTTCATGGCGTTTTAAAAATGGTTATCTAACACTGCGTGAGCAAAAACACAAGCGCCTCTGTTTGGTTGTCAAGCCACAAGTGAAATAAACAGCACAGCATGACGACAATGACAAACTTCACCCCATGGACGCATAATACTCTGGTTATCCTGTCCACACGGACCCAGAGTGTGGATCGTATCAAATACGATTCACCTTGGCCAGTGTTTTCAAAAATGCAATGTTAATACATTCTCGCATAACTGTGAAAAATAAAATAAAAATAACCGTTTTCAAAATAACCGGCTACATGTGGACAGGGCCTCAGTCCACACAGGGTGTAACAATTTATTATGATACAATAATGTCACAATATGTATCGTGGATTTACAAGGATTAGAGCTTCAACTTGTGAAAATATTTTTATGCTTTCATCCACAAACTTTATTGCAGTCCCCCAGAGGTTGGATGATATTAAACGCATATACATATTTAACTAGACTCTTTGCTTTATGGTTTTCAAATGTTTTTGGCGCATTATTTACATTTGCACACCACCAAGTCAATGTATCTAGTTTCCAACTTCCAGCCGTTTACTAGTTGGGTTTATGTGCTTTCACAAACATCTGGTGGGCTTTCATTTATTAATTTATTAAATATCAATGAACATATTGGGCTTTGCAAGAGAGAGAGAAAAAAACTATAATTACCTATTCTTCATCTGAATAGAAAATTTTTATATTATTTAGGTTTGGTTTGCAGGGACTCTACTGAATACTTTTCTTTTTTTATTTGGTATATATGGTGGGCAAAAGGAATAACTCTCATCACCACTTAAGAAGGACACTATGATACATTTCTAAGTATTAAATATCTGAAGGCATGATATAGAAGGTCTTTTCAGCAAAAAAGTTATATTAATTCTGATTATTGTGCTTAAAAATAGAATGTTCCCTTGCAGTCGTTCACTTGGAAGTATGTCGACTGATCGACTTTGGGAACTGCTCCTTCAGTGACCAATCAACTGCAACTACATACATCGGGCCAATGAAAGAACTCATTGAAAGATAATGAGCACAAAAGCGCGTTGCTGCGACTACACTCTTCCTGTTTGCTTTTTGAGCCGAACCATTACACAACTATATGACCTTAAAAGTGATCACAAATACTCCCTGCCAATGGTATTAGCACCTTGCTAATAGGCTGTTGTGCTCCAGCATTCAAGTCTTGAGTTTGGTGTGCGGATGGTCCCAATCATTGTGCTGAGCACCAACATGGTGCTGATGAGGACAAAATGTGTACATTCCAAGGCTCTGCCCTGGCGCATGCTCAAGAACAGGGTGCTGTTCTTTAAGGCTGGCTGGAAGCACTCTCTTCCATGAAGTGCGATGCGAATGAGGGTCAGCAGGAAATAGCGATGGCTGATGCCTGGCCAGCATGAGCAAGAGCTCAGATGTAAGGACGACCTAAGTTAGAAATTACTTGATCAAAGGAAGTTTGCAAGGCAGGATTACATGTTGTGTTTATTGTAACACAATTATGTATTTAGGGACTTAGCACAATACTTCCCTCTAGACGAACAAAATATAATTGTTCAATTGATCTACTACTCTTCAGCTTTGCTTAGAGAGTACCAAAATTGTATAACCTTCCAGTTATACCGGATGATGGCACTGTGGTTTGGAAAAAGTGGTAGGTAAAAGTCCATATTGTGTGAAAAACCAAAGAAAAGAATTTTCCAGATGACTTACTGTTTAAATATTTTCAATTCCGATGAAGAAACATGAGAGAAATTCTCCCAAAAATATTTAGATGTTAGTTGATCTTGTGATACTGGCATTTTGGATGTAGATTTTGTGTTGTTCCAGGAGGAACGTGTCTGAGGTATGAATGGAGGACTGGGGAATGGAGGCTCAACCGCAGATCTGTGTGGTGTCAGCGCTCTGATGGAGTCAATGTCACAGGTGCTCCACTCTCAAAAATAGTGGGTTATTCTGAGTTATTCTGGTTATTCTAAAGTTGAAAGAAAACATCAAAACACACAAGTATTGAAATGTTTTACTCACTGTATCGATTTTCAAAAACACAATACCGATATTTAAGAAATGTACAAACACTTGTTTTGTTGTATGTACTTTATTTTCAATAATATTAAGCAAATTTAATTTTTTATTTTAGATGAAAATAGTCACCGGGCAGGTCAAAAATGCTAACTTAAATACAGTACAATTCTACATGTACCCTATGTGTGAAGCACAGCCCTAACCCTCAAGGAGTAGGTTCTTGTTTTTAATGCACATGTGTGTTTGTGAATGTATCAGGAGGCTGTTTAGCTCAGAAGCAGCCGTCTGTGGTGCGCCAGTGTCACCCTCCCTGCAGTAAACCCTTCTCCTTCTGCACTCAGGTCTGCACTGAAGCTTGTTCACTGCAACAACATGTTTCACATAAAACTGCAGCACATTTTACTCATGTTCATCTTGTATTTACTGACAAAAAAAGAAACTGAAGGTGTGTATTAAGTGGGGTTTTACACTCACACTCCCAGCAGAGCTCTGAGAACAGCAGATAAGAATCTGTCGGTAATTCCTTGCACCAGAATAAAATGTAGGGGGGCGGAGGGGGGGCTGTTTTGTGAAATGTGAAGCTTTTTCTGTGAAAGACCGTCTGTGAAACATTTAATTTTCTATAACTAAAACAGATTTTTTTAGTAATCCAGTAAATCATGTGAATTTACCAATTTAGTTTTTTTTTCCTTGTCTTGTCCTGCTTAAAAGCCACCACATGGGAGGGTAGGTTCTTCATTTTAGCCGGTAACAGTTATTAACAGGTTATCCCCACACAATTTATTTCTTTTTATCTTACCATGTACCAGTTTGCATGGATTAAATCAGGACAGGAGGGTGTTAAAAAGAAAAGGGGGTGTGAATGAGAGATGTAGGTGAAGGGGAAAGAATTGGGAAGAATACAAACATACCTACAATACCTATACTAAACATACCATGTCTGCTTGTTATAGTTGCGTACTGAACATACCATGTCTGCGTGCAATACAGTTTTTGCAGTTTGTACATAACTGCACACATGTATACATGTATAAATATACATACACACATAGTTAATCATCTATGCAGGATAACAATGAGGCCCTTTATAATACAGATGATAGATCCCAGATGGAGAGTCGTACGCATCACATTATGATCTAATCTGGATGGAGACACATAGACATATTAAATAAACAAGTGAATATAGTATGAAAAGCCCAGGACAGGACACCTAATCCATCTTTTCTTAAAAAGTTGTCTTGCTCTCTCAGAATGGAGTGTGTGGGTGTGAAATGGGCTTCACAGAGGTCATGAGTGCCCATGGGTTCCTGGACTACTGCACTAGAACCCCGGGACTGGGTCATAAGAAGGCGGATGTGAAGAGCATTGCAGGACGTATCAGACCTGACTACGCTCTAAATAAAAGCCAGATCCAGGCCTGGACCCTTCAGCCTCTTGGACCAGGTACCATAAAATACGTCTGCTTTCCATTTCATGCCCAGATCATGTAGATAATGAGATCTCTCACTGATATCCACATATGCCTAAATATACTAGCAGTTTATATTGTTGGTCGTTGATCACAGGGAGCTGTTTGACAAAAATTTGAAAAAAAGAGGATTTTTACTGCAATTTCCCCTACGAAGTCGCTATGAAAATGTGGAATGAGCACCACTGAGCGGTTCTTTTATCTCCTACTCACGTCATCAAATGAACCGATTTCTTGATCCGATATGGCAATTCGAAAGTCTTTTTTTCTTGGCACCACTCGTTTGGTCAGTTATGTGAGCTCTCGTTGGCACTCATGGTTTTTGATCAAGGCGCATTGTTGTACGAAAGCTCAAGCCTTAAGTGTGTGTTCTCATTAGTGGTTCATTTCATTTGGGTCTTTTGTTCCAAAATAACAAAATGATTTATTTGGTCCTGATCCAGTTCACTTTCACACTGGCGTGTTTGACAATGAACCTAAAGGAATCATAGACACGTGATACAGTTACAGTGTGATTGTTTGACCTTTGTAATATAAAGAGACCACTACACGCTCATCCAAATTGAGATTCGAATGGTCCTCAGCAGGATGCTTTTTATCTGGGTCGAGGAAATATTGATGCAATGATCCTCCCTGCCTGAAGGTGTCGTTTGCGGTACAACAGATGCACTTCGCTCCTAACATGGAAATAGGAAAGAAGGTGAAATCAAGGAGAAATCAAAGGACACATCGAAAAAATGGCTGATCACAAGGAACTGTTTGACAAAAATGTGTTTTTTTAATAATTCCTGTTTTCAAAGAATTTCAGCACCAGGGGTTCTACAGTTGGAAGTTAAAAATTATGAGTACTATAATACCTTTACTCTAAACTAATCTTGTGCATAAGTTACATAAGTTACATTTTGTAGCTACATAAACTAAAACAAATCACACAGAGGTAAGTTGGAAGCGTGTTGAGTCCCATTTTCCTAACAAACTTGATAGATCCAAATGTGACAAGTGTGAAAAGTCTCTTAAAGTCTTATAATAATAGCATCATATTAGCATAGCTAGCTTACTTTTCTTGTGGTTTGCTTTCTCTCACCATTTAGTCAAAACAAATACCAGTAAGATATGTATAAAAGAATATATTTAATGTAATTTTTGAAAATGCTTTTGATTTCAATGGGTTTTAGCAAAATCATCAAACATTGTACTGCTACATAAGCATGTGTTTTGATTGACAGATGGGCGTGTCCAGTTATGGGTTTATGGGCTGATGGCTGCTGGATTTATATCGATCCTCCTCCTTATCCTAATGTCCTTCCTTCTGTGGTGAGGCTGATTTTCTTCATGCTGATGTAATGAGCTTCAGATCTCTCCAGGCTTTTTTCTATAATAAAGTCATCAGTGTCCAAATCACTGTCCCTGCAGAGAGACTCTCTGAGAATGAACACTGTCCCTTTGAATAAGCCGCTGCCATAACATTTTAAGGCAGAAAAGAATCATTACTTACCCTCTAGTTGTTTGGTGAAGTTCAGTGAGAACATGACGGATGGGCAGTGTACTCTGGTGGTGAAGATTTAAACTGCAATTGTTGCCATTTATTTCATATATCTTGCTTGTGCACTGTTGTTGTGCTCAACGGGGCTGCATAATGATTTTACAATGATTATGATTTCAGTATCATGTGACCATTATAAAGTTAATATTGGTGCTGTACATTAACAAGTACTTTATTTCTGTACCAATAACTTGCAAGAATACAGTTCGTAAACTCAATGAAAGTAAAGCAAATTTAAGTTAAAGCAAAGTTAAGTTTTTATGTCGTCTTTTACTTAAAAAAAAAATTCAAGTTAGAGTTGCCAAAACATCCAAACTGGTCTGGGTTGCTTATCTTTTCAGAGTGGCACCACTAATTGAATTCTGGGAAATGCTATAAAATGTTCCATTCACTTTACATGGGGCCAAACTTTGAAAAACTGTAACTCAAACTGAGAACCTCATAGAAACTTCAAACTGACCACACTTATGGAGGTTATCAGTCTGTGCAAAAGCACTCCAGCGACTGTGCAAAAGTATTTGCTCTGGAAGGAGTTCAAGATTTGTCTTTGAATTATAATGGCCATTGAAATTAAGAGGAAAAGGCAATCGAAATAAAAACATCCAAAATAGGGCTGGGCGATATGAAGCTAAAAATATATCTCGATATACGATATATATCTCGATATCTTTACAGGATTTATAACCCCCCCCCCACCCCCCAAATAAACCCTACTGCAAAAAAAAAAATAATAATACAAATGTCAAAGTCGTTTTTTATTGAAGCTCAGAGGTGCTTCTGCAAATTTTCTTTCAGAAATCCTTGTATACATATTGCCTTTTCATTCAAAAATAAAACAACTAAAAAACAGGCAGTGCATAGGAACAAAGTGCTCCTGTAACATTTAGGATATAAACAAAATCCCTGATAACATAAATAATAATTTAACTGTAAAATAATACACATTGCCTTCTTTTCATTCAAAAATAAAACAACTCAACTCAAGCTCATCTTTGCAGGACCTCTGTTGTAAGTAACCTTTTCCAATTCAGCAGCAAGCCGCGCTCTCTCTGTAGTGTACAGTCGCGGGAGTTCCTGTTTCGAAAAGTAATGCCGACTCGGTAAACTGTATCTGACTGGGATCAAGTGTTTTTATCATACGTTTAAAGCCACGTTGTTCAACGATGGATATGGGTGCCATGTCCACCGCTTTGTGAAATGCCACGGACTCTGTGATGCTACACCACCTTGCGCTCTGTCTTTCATATTCTACACTCCGCGTTATAGAACTGTGGAGATTAGTTGCGCTTTGGTTGGCAGCAACTTTCACGGCATTCACGGCAGTAGACATCTGTCTGTTGTTCGTCTGACGACTTAAAACCAAAGTATTTCCATATAATGGGAGCCAGCTGTTCTTTTTTTGCAACAAGTTCTGTAGCCTCCGGGCTGGTTGCGGGCGCCGCCATGTTGATTGAGACGACAGGCAAGGGGAGGGGAAACAAAAGCAAGGAGGCGCGGACGAGCGCAGCACAGAGAAGGCAAACAAGCAAATTGGCGAAAATTAAATATAGACATTATATCGATATGTACGATATGCCAGAATTCATATCGAGTTTAAAAAATATTTCGATATATTTTAAATATCGAGATGTCGCCCACCCCTAATCCAAAAGAAATCAGGATTTGTTTATCAAAGTAACAACTGAATTTTTTATAACATCACTGACGGCTCCAAAGTCTTTACCATATCAACCAAAATATAGAAATGAGGGTTGGCTTATATAACTTATAGTGACAAAGGGAACATCATCTTACTGTTATTGAACTGAACTGTTTACCATAGCAACCGATTTGACCTATCTCTATCTCAGCTTTAGGAAATCATATGCGCCTGGGTGTTTATTTTATTATTTAATAGTAACTCAGGAAACATGATATTTTGTCACTAACTACTCTGCAGCAACTAAAGGTTTTACCCGAGTAACCAAATGAGCTGATCTATATCTCAGCTTCAGAAAATGCTAGGAATATAGGACTGGTGTATATCACTCATAGTGAGAAGGTAGCCTTTCAAGGACATCATTGATTTCTCCCTAGCAACCAGATTGTCTACCCCAGCAACCGATTAAAAAAGTCAACATCAAAGTTTGTGCACAAAATTTAGCCATCTAGTTAATAATAATAGTAGTAATATTATTATAATAATTGTATTACATTTCCCCCCATTTAAACGAAAGAACCTCCCTACACATCACCTCTGTCATAAAATAGTTAAATAAGTTAAATAAAAGTTAAATAAGTAAAATAAAAAAATAAACAAATACACGCTGAAAAAACTATTCATGATTTTACTTGACTTTATTGTGTACATCAGTTGTGTAAAACTACCATGAGTTGAGTCTAAATGAATTTTTTTTTAAATATGATGAGCAAACATTAACAATGCATACAAAAAAAAATCACAAATAAACTGTAAACGAATACATTAAACATATATTTAGTGTGAAAATATGTAAGGTCAAAGGTCTTGAAAGAAAGACTTGCTTGTTATTAAAATAAGGAGGGGCAGGTTTCCACTTAAAATTAGTGATTTATCTCAATAATGTGAGTGCTATGTTCTCCAATGACAGAGAAAGAGTTGCTCGACGGGCCATAGCAACAGGTTCATATTGTGCCGTGTATTATTTATGTTTAAAAACAAATTCATGTTCTGCCACAAAAGTGATACATTTTTCTTGTTTTAAAAAATCAGTCAGCTGTTGCTTGAATGCCATTCAGCATATTAAAGATGTCTCTGAAAAACCTATGACACTTTAATGAGATGTTAATATGCATTTCTGCATGTTTTCAGTAAGAACCCTGAGGGGAGAGACCGCAGTGGTAGAAGTCCTCAGAAGCCACTGGCTCTGGCATATGATGGAGATCTGGACATGTGACTCCAGCAAATGTGTGTTCAATTCTGACACCTGTCCAAACACACCTGCTGTCCGACAGGTCACAGCGAGAGCTGAGCAAAGACTGAACGAGATGCTGAGAGAAGAACAGAAGGAAATAAGGATTTGCCATAATGCCTACAGGACCATTGCGTGAGTGTGAGAGTGTGCGTGTGCGTGCGTGCGTTCAAAGGCGAATAAACATGTCGGTTCTGATGTGTATCTGTGAATCAAGCAATTTGTTTCTAGCTCACTATGAAGAAATTAATCTGTGCTTGTTAGTGTTAACGCTCAAAAACACTTACTCATTTACTCACTCTCACGTTGTTTCAAACTGTTTTAAGCTGACTTTTCAAAAGAAAGTATTTTCCTAATTCAAACAGTAATATGAAGGGTTTGCATCCTTTTCAAGATAATGCTAAAGGGGTGTTTTGTCAATTTTTAGGTTTGATTTGATCAATTTTATTTGAGCCTGTGCGAAGAAGACTGATTAAAATAAAACCAGTTGAAACCTTAGCCGGTTTTTAGCTTTTCAGTAAAAAAAAAAGTGTTTTACCTGTAATGTGCTAATTACAATAATATCATATGTAAACATAGATGGGGTGGGTTTCAGATCTTATGGAGACAACATGGAATTTTGCTCAGAGGACCTCCCTTATGTCAACAAACAGTATTGCTGTCAAAACGATTTCTCATTAAAAATTGTGGTAGACAGCTTCATCTATGAGCAGAAACGAAAGGCTATGGTTTCATATGAACTACCTGTAGCAAAGTAGTTTTTAATGCAGAGGATTTTATGGAAGAATTTACATTTACAGCTCCAACAGCAACACCACCTGGTTTCCCTCTGTGGGCGATCTCCCTCCTCTTTCATCCCAGGCTAGTGATTGAAAGCTGAGCCAATATTCATCGTAGTTCTGCCACTATTTTATCTCTCACACTTTCTATTCTTCATCTCTCTCACAGATCTTCTACAGGCCTCTGCACACTGATCCAAATTTTTGATTCAACGTTTTGTGCGACAGTACACCCCATGAGTGGCCAAGCAAGTGGTGCCAGCAAAAAAGTTTTGGATTTCCCTATCGCATTCGTTTTTCGACAAATGAGAGCTGGCTCTTTTGAGTAGAACGTTAAAGATCCGCTCGCTCAACCCACATTTTCATAGCGACTTTGTACAGAAATGAAGGAAAGAAGTGGCAAACCAGAAATCCTTTCTTTTCTCCACATGGTGATCAGCCACCAACTGTATCAGTAAATACCTCGACATCCATGAATTTGGATCGGTGTGTAGAGGCCAATTTGACCAATTTATAGTTCTGTCTCAAGCCTGCGCCTGTAACCTATGTGTGCACCCTTCAGGGTTGCCAGGTCCCAGAAATATTTCCAGCCCAATGACAACTCAAAATCCGCCCAAATGGAATGAAAACTAGCCCAATTTTTCAGTGTCCAATCAGATTAGACAACGGCTGGATTCCCACAAAGGGCCTTAAAAAATTTATATAAGTTTAAGTTTAAAGTATTGGCCTTTTGTCTAACCCAAATTCTTAATATCACACATTGTGCTTTTTTTAATACACAATCTCATACAATAAAGGTCAAATAAGAACATGTGCTCTCTGAATTTTTTTGACCCTAGTCAGAAGTGCCTACTTGTACTTGTTCATCCACAGATAACCGAACCGACTTTTCTGACTACAACGCTCTCAAGGAGTGACGTGATGATGATGATGCTTGATTGGTTATGTCAAAAGCACATGTGGCGCGCGCGCCTATTTGCGTCTCGCAAGAAGCAGCGTTTGTTGCCAAGTATTCATTCCCGGGGATCAACACCCACTAATAAAAGGTTCCCTTTTATCTTTGTCCACAATTATTATTTATTATTATTATTTATTTTTTATTTTTTTGCGGCCGCGGTACATTATAAATGTAGCCCAAAAAACCGCAACCCGCAACTCCGTATTTTTTCCAGCAACTCCTTTTCTAAAATAGCCCAATTGTGCGGGAAAACCGCTACCCTGGCAACCATGGCACCCTTCCTGCAATTTAATTTCATAAATGCTACTGAGCGATGATTCACTCTGTGAACTTTTTATGACTTCTTCGCTTGAATTTTGTACTCTTCTGAAAGAACAAGGTCATAGATGGTTATATTTCTGCTTTTCAGTTGCTTCGTGATTTGGTGATTGTGCTCACGGTGACGCTCAGATATGTTTTACATCAAACTCTGCTACCAAAGCGACCAATCACAGAGCTTACGGTGTGCGTCTACAATTTCTGGAAATGGCAAATAAGGCTCTTGCATGGGGGTCTGGATCAGCTTCAAACAGATGTTTAGATTAAGCTGTTGATTGTTTTCGGTTGCTAGTCCCTGTGTTTACCTGCCTCATACCTTGAAGGCGTACTTGCAGTAAAGTGGTGCTATTATGTAGTACTTTTGTGTAGGGGTTACAACCCAAATCGAGAAGTATATTAGTGACAGTATAGGCAATACAGATGTTCTGTAGCAATGACCATCAAGCTGATGTGAGTTGTGCCACCAATCTGACTGGAGGTGTCAAAGGGGACTCAGACGTAAACCAACAGTGTTTAATGGTGCTTTAGTGGTACACAGAAACAATGCATTCACAGAGTCTACACACAAAATGTTCTTATTCGGCAAGAGCAGAAAGGGATTGTAATGGGTATCTCCGATTGGAATCCATGTGAGTGTCTCCTCAAAGGAGCGTTGAGTGTCCAGGTGAGCATCAGCCACCAGGTATGCACGGCAAGGGTGCTAACAGGCAGTCCACTCAGGATGCAAGCTGACGATGGAGATCGCAGAGCAGCTGTACAACACTGAACTCTTCTTCAGTCTTCTAAGGAGCAGAAGGAGTCTTCACACGGGTTTGTAGGAGATGATAGGAACACGTATCAGCGGGGAGGAGGCATACAGACGAGATCAAGCAATGATCAAGGGGATACCAAACTTTGTTTTTACCAAACTGCTTGATGTTTACTCCTAATGTAAGTCGCTTTGGATAAAAGCGTCTGCTAAATACATAAATGTAAATGTAAATGATACAACAACGATGGGTTTTTATGGTAAGTATTCTGTGTCATGATTGGTCAGAGTGGAGGGTGTCAATTGTGTTGGTGTTGGGATTGCAGGGTCTGACAACTTCTTTTCTCCCATAGTTGTTTTAATTATTATTAATGAAACAGATATTTATTCTATGTGTGATCTTTTTTCATGGTTTTTGGCCATTTCCACATCTGTGAGAGTAGACATTCTGTGAATCGTGTTTATTACCATGTAATGAAGACGTTCCACATTACAAACAATGCTTACAAAGTGTGCATATAGAGAAGATAGAACATAAAAAGTAAGTTAAGTTAGAACAGTTAATTGTGGTTGTAAGTATAGGATAAATATAAGAATAAAAATTAATTATATAAAGTACAGTAGTGCAAATTAATCTGGGACTAAATAAGTAAATACCGCTGTAAAACTACATAAAAGCTAATATTAAAAAAAGTAGTAATGTTTGGAAACTAAATATTGTAAATATAGTTGTGCAATTAAAGAGCAAACAGTGCAATTATCAAGTGTATTCTGATTGAAGCTTGATACAATGACTGAATTAAAGTGACTAAGGTGCTAAATCCTTTAAGCAGTTTTCAATGTTCTACCATTTCTATGAACAATTCAACAACTTTTTGAAACAAGACGGATGTCATTAACTTTTTGGTCTGATCACTTTTCTATGATGGAAAAGTGTTTTATGCAGTTTTGTGAGTTTGAAACATCTGGAGAATGAGGTGTTGGTAGTTTATGGGAGCGAATGGCTGAGTCTTGCACTACATATTTTCGGATGCACTACATTAGTGCAACTTTAAGTGCTGTACATATTCTTTGAAACCTACTTATCATCACAGTTTCATGTTTGATTTTGTATTAAAAAATTCTCCCGCATTTACATCAACATGTTTTTTTGTAATCTGCATGCTGTCAACATGTTCTAAATCTGTGTTACTGACTGGTTTATAAATAAATCTGAATCTGAAGAGTGTTTTGTTGAGGTGAGCAGTAAAACTTGCACATTTCTGCTAGGTTTCACTATCAGCTTATGCTTGTTTGGTTTCCTCTAAGTCTTTGTGGTTCTGGAACGCTGCTGCTGTCATTTCTGATCAGGCTCAAAAAGCCAGCCAGCTATCACAGGCCAGGCTAGTATTGCTCTCATGAATTGTAATTAGACAGTGCATTAGTCTCAACAGATGAGAAAGCACAGGTGCTGAACAGATGTGCGTTTGGGAAGTAGCCAGTAGGTGGCAGTAACACACAATCAAGAAAAAAAAAACAACCAAGAGGGGTTTCATCTTTTGTTGGTTGTTGCTGCTGCAATATGAATAACATTTGAGTTTAAATGTGTTAAATTCTTGGTCAGCTGGACAACAATTTGCTTATTGTAGGTAAGTGTTTTGACCCTTTTCCCTCCAAATGCTCTGTCAATGGTCTCTACTGTTTTCATTAAAACTATTCAAATACTAAATAAGGATTTTTTGTTATGTCCACAACTTACAAATATCTCATTTGTGTGCTGGACATGGCCCCTAATGATCTTTCTTCTTTATAAATAAAGTGATTTTCTTATAAATAAAGATGTGTACATCAAGCATGTTTAATTTTTTTTCTTTGAATAATGTCAATATTGATTTATTTTTGCACAGACAAATCTATTTTTCTTACTCAAAAGAAGACCTGTGCTAAAACTTGTGCAAATGCTGCCTTCTGTTTGTAAGCACTCACCAGAAATCTTCAATAGCACTCAGTGGAAAGCATGGCACGACTTTTATTTAATTTTTTTAGTTTTCGATAATAATCTTATATACAGTATGACCTTTTACAAAAGCAATATTTGCAAACAAAGCAAGAACAGTATAAAAAAATATCTAGAAATATCTCATTTCTAATTGGTGAGAAACGCCATGTAGCCATTCTTCCTGGTTTGCAATGTCCCCAATCTCCCATACACATAGTGAAATATTTACCAATTAAACTATTATGCATCGTAAAATATTACCACTGTGGACAGCCCACTTGTTCTCTGTATATTCCCTGAAGTTTGAGATGGAGATAGGGACAGTTTGGGCCTCCAATTTTTGGCAGGTTGGAAATATTTACAAAATCACTTCAGAAAACAGATTTAGGCTGACTCCCAAACACACTTGTAATGTAATCAGCATTAAGGAGCAAGTGGAACAGAGTCCCTGCACAATCTGTGCACTCTAAATATGCAAGTGGCAACCTTTCCCTACCACAAGTGACTGAAGCTTTTTACTGTTTTTTTTTTTCAGTTTTGGTGTGTGCTAATATAATTATTAACTAAAAAACTTCAATTATTGATTTTGCAGCATAATATTCAATGGAATAAAAATAGTAAGTTTTGCTCCGATTCACCACACATAGGTAACCAAATCCAAAAATGAATTGCATTATTTTTATTCAGTAGTTTGAGGGCCTTTTTGCTTTTGTATAATCCTTAAGTCCTTGAAAGTGTTTAACCCCTCAAGTGTAAAAAAATAAAGAAAAATTCAATCAGCAGATGTGATTGATTTGTAAAGTTTGCTGACGGCGACTCTGCAGTTTTCTTCACACCAGGTCACTGATAAGCTTCTCCAACAGCCCAGATTTCCAAATTGAATTCATTGATTTACCAGAGGAGCTAAATGACGTTTTAACACTCTCAAAGGAAAATATTGCAGGTTATTTGGACCTTGAGTTATTCTCTGTCTATCTAAATTCCCCCAAAGATGATCAAATTACCCATTACAGGCAAGCGAGAGCCCCACAGCAGCAGTCTTTCTGGGTCAAAATGTATTTTGTCTCTCCCAATCTGGTTACCACTGAAGGACAAGATTTTCCGTGTCCATTCTTCCAACACTAGATCAGACTTTCCAAGGCCATTTTTTGTAGATATGTGGATGTTTTTGAGACGTTTACTGTTTTAATTTGGCTCTTGGTTGAGCAGCAGAGGAGCTCTTTCTGTTCATTTCATTCCTCTATCAGTGTAGAAGTGCACCGGCAAGCTCTTATCAGATGAGATAAGCTGCGGCGTTGAGGTTCTAATAGGGTTCCAGCACAGAGGAATTCTCCTCACGCGCTCCAGAACAACAAACTCATACATCACGGCACCCTGAGACAACACAGACGCTCAACAAATCAAGCACACTCTTTTACCATCAAGATCTCGCTTCACTGAAAGCACCTGTGATTTAAAGAAGGGGCGTGGATAGTTTACCAAATAATACTGCAAACATTATTCTCTGCTGGTGTTGATTCCTTGCAAATGAACTACCCTCTTCTGAATAACTACACAGTAAAATCCTAAGAGTTAAATTAACTCTACTCGGAGTATATTTGGTCCCACTCTATATAGAGTTAAACCGACTCTGAGAAAGAGTAATTTAATAATCTATTTTCTTCATGTTTTTCCAACTAAATATTGACTATTCAGAGAGGGACCAAGTCCACTCCAGAAAGAGTAAAAACAGACAAAAATAGACTGTTTAGTTCAAATAGAATTATTTAAATAACTCTCCTTCAGAGTTGGTTTAACTCTATATAGAGTGGGACCAAATACACTCTGAGTAGAGTTAATTTAACTCTTAGGATTTTACTGTGTACCAACTCTGTTTGTTACAAGTGTTTGTACAATCCAGCATCAGCATCTGCTTTGACCTTGAAACAGTGGAGTCGTTTTGAAGTCTGTTCAAGTGTTTGATTTAATAAAATTATCCCATTTTGGAAACAAAAAGCTATCTCTGGGGCAGTGCTTTCTCATCCAGACCTAAATGATTCCTACTAGTTTTGACCATGAGCAGTGGAAGTGGACAACATTTCCCGCTCTGCGCCACATCTTCATTCACTTCTCACTGCTATTCTAAATCGTTTTTGATTTTTTTAGTCAATGAACTTGTTGACCTTTGAAAATCAGTTCTCACTCTCTGGCCCCCTTACTAATCCTGAGTTAACCTGCCTGTTCCACCACCTAGCTCTATTCTAAAAATGTTTAGTTATGAGGGGCAAAACCCTTAAAGGGGTTATGACATTTTTTTATTTTTAATAATATGTTTTTCACATTGGTATAATTGTATGGGAAAGGTGATTATTTTACTCAAAGTCTGTCATTTTAATTTTAAAAAAATGTGGGCCAAAATTTTATCTGCTTAAAAGCTGTCCTGCTTAAAAGCCACCACATGGGAGGGTAGGTGCTTCGTTTGAGCTGGACAGTTTCGTTATCTCCAGGGGAGTCTGATGTGGTGTTTTCTCCTCTGTAAGGAAGCCGTGAATTTATGTAATTATTGTATTAATTTCCCATAGACCAGTTTGCATTAATTACATCAGGATACTCCTGGGTGTTGAAAGGAGAGGGGGGGGGGTACCTACCTGAATATACCATTTCAGTTTGTTACTGTTCCTGCAGTAAAGTTTTTGGAGTTTGTACATAGCTACACAGAAATATGCAGAACATGTGAATATAGAAAATCACATTTAATCTCTTCATTTTCTAGCCCAAACCAAGTACATTGTTGGTTTTACTTTTTCGGCTTGTTTTTTTAGGCTTGGTCTCACTTTTTAGGCATTTTGCTTTTATTGATGCAAACATGATCTTTAAGCATACAAGTCATGTGATCATGTAGTCCAAATGTCATAAACTCACACAACCCTTGTATGATTAATTGTACAACAGTTTGGTTGTATAATTAACACTTGGAGGCATCCATCACTTTCTTCTAAAATAAATATTTTATTGAAGATGTTTTCATGTTTGCTCTATCAGTTGTCTTCCCTCTGTTATTTCTCTCAATAATTCTTTACTCAAACCAGTTCTGTTGCTGTAGAAACGTGCAGAGAGTTCCCAATATAAACAATCATAAAATGTCAGCTAAATCAAGAAGGAACCACTAAATTATTTTTAGGTGTTCTTTTCCTCCGGTACATTCCTTTCTTCACCTTACATGACCTAGTACATGGTACAAGCAGCTCCATACAGATCTTGTTTAAACAGAATGAAGCCACATTAGTTTTGCAAACAATCACAATTTGTATATTTTTCAATTTGCAATCAAGTAAGTCAAATATTTAGAGGTAAGTGGTTACTGCAAAATCTTGAGAACTGTCATTTTTGGGGTTATAGTCCACGGAGGCGGCACTCCAGACCTCCAGACCTCACACAGAGTGCAGAGTATCACCTGAAGCTCATTAGGAGATGTACATGATTTTGAGTAGAGAGAAAAAATGAGTAACTTCCTAATATCGATGACCCTCTAATGTGTTCAATCTCCAATGGCTAAGCATGTGGCCCCTTGCCAAAAGTTGCATTCCAGCCTCCTGGAGTACACTTTGTACACCCTGGGTCTGGATTTCCTCTGAAACGCACCTGCCACCTTCCCCTCACCTGAGCACCCCAAAGATCTTTAGCTGTATATAAACATAATTTTGTTCACTTTGAAAAGATCTGTGTACTCGATCATTTGAGCCTTTGCTTTAGGGTTAACTATAGTCTTTTAAGGAGTGAGGAGGTTACCTCTTAAAAAGAACATGCTTTCCAGAATTGCCTGGCTCAGCTTTGCCTTCCAAGTGCTAGTAAAGCATTATAAAACAAACATTAAGTTAAAGGCTAGTAATGAGAGAGATAAAAGAAAGTGTCAGTGTGGTGTTGGTGGAGATAACACACATCTCTTCATTACTCTCTTGCTTTCCACGGCTTCTTTGCCCCTGGCTGAAGAGAGGCAAGAGAAAGTGTAATTGTGCATGGGAAATTAAGTCTGCCACACTATTTAAAAGTGTCAATCCCCATGGGTGAGAAGCAGGCCATAAAGCTCAATACTCCAGCTGTAGTCTATGCCAACCTACTTCTTTGCTTATAACTAGATAAAAAAAAATATATATATATATATATATATATACGTACAGTGGTACCCCGAGATACGAAATTAATCCGTTCTAGAGTGGCTTTCATATGTCGAACATTTCGTATCTCGAAGCAAGTTTTACATGTAAAATGCTCAATCCGTGCAACGGCTCTCAGAAACAACAGTATGAATTAAAAATAAAAAGGAAAACCAGAGAAAAATCAAGTTACTTTTCTTAAATCCTTAAATCTACGTATTGTTAACGTAATAAATGATAATGAAACACATGCAAAATATGTTTCATTTCACAAATGTTGAAACCTTACCTTGAGAGTGAGGCAGTGTCGGAGGAGGTGGAACGGAACAGGTAGCAGAAAAAATTACGGCACTACACATGAAAGTTAACTTTCCCGAGATATTTCTCGAATTACTAACACCAACACGGTTTCAAACAGAAGTGTAGACAGATAGAGTGAGCGCTTCTGAGAACGTGTCACTGGGTTTCTCTAACTTGCGCTACAGAACAGCACTTTCCACTTTATAGACATTATTTCTATTAAGACGCCTTGACTCTAACATTTGTTATAGTACATTATTGGCAATCTATACATAATGTTTCATTTGATTTAAAACTGATTTAAAGTGTTTTAAAGCGTATCAGCTCCTTTTAGCACTGTCTGCAATGGGAGAATGGAGCGCCAGGACCCACAAGCGCAGCGTCACACTTAACATGCGGATAATAGAGCAGAACTGTTGGTGTTTTTCGTATCTCAAAGCAAAATATTTACCGCGAGACCTTTCATATCTCAAAGCATATTTATCTTGAGGTACCACTGTATAGTTTCAATCAGAAGGTTTCTGCATTCAGTGACATGGGTATTTGAGCCCTTCAAAAAACATATCCTAATAATTGGTGACATAGCTCATAAAAGTTTTCACACATCTCATGATGCATTTTGTACCACTCCTCTCTGCAGACCCCCTACACATCACGGTTTTGTGGGTGGCATGTATTAACCAAGCCCACACCTCCCTTAACTGAAGGCCCCACTGGGTCTTATTATGCTTCATAATGTGGTTGAGCCACACCTTGATGCCTTGCCTGTGGTTCCATTTCAGTCGAGCCTTAGACGTACGTATGTCGAGATTTTGACTAAAGGGGAGTCCCATTAGTTGAAGCCTCAACATATGTCTGCATTCCCTCCTTCGGGGAATGGGGGTTCCGAAAATAACCTAGACGTTTTGGATTGGGCTGTGGGTTTTCCAATGCTACCTCTCTGTGTATGGTCTGAGGGGTCCAATATGCATGTGACAAATAAAGGGGTGATTGATTGATTGTTGTCCTAGAATGCCCAACAATGATCCATTTTTGATGCCCTGGCCCACATATGGCAACGTGAGGTTGCAGCTTCCTGATGGTGTTTTGCACGCACCAACACTACATACGATGGTAGCCAGTGAGCTCACTGAACCCCATCTAGACCAGATGCATCATCAGCAGTCAGAGTGCATGCCAAATTACTTTTATAGGTGATGTGTGGGTTGATCCAAAATTAGTGGCCAATTTCTTTAGGTTAGGGGTAATCTAAATATTCAGGTCACGATCAGTCGGGTCAGGTTAGTTGAAAACGTTGGTTGGTAGTCTGTTGTTTATACTTTGACCTGGGCATCACTGTCAGTTACTCCCAACCCCCCAAAATGGAGTTTTAAGCACGGTGGAGGCAGTTCATAAGAAAATATGTGTGAAACTGTGTGTCTTCTTTTTGCCTGTTGAAACAGTCTTCCCTTTAAAATGATTGACAGCCATAAGAAAATATAGATTTATTCATTTAATCATTAAATGATATACACTGTGTAACATCCTGGTTCAATGTTCAATCATTCTGTGACATTTGACTTTGACACTGTTGGCCTGGCTGAAGGGAGCAGGATCTCAGTCCATCACAGAGAAATGTGCTTCCAAATGTTTCCTTGAAGACTACGATTCCGTTGGATTCTTGGCTGGCTCATAACTGTTCTTAAACTCGCTGAAACTACATAACGTAGGATCTTACATTCACCTTTTGTACAAAACTAAATGGAAATCCTTGCACAGATTTGTTCTTTGACATGGTGGAGATTTTGAAATGATTTCCTCTTTGGACCGTGTGTTTTATACATTTGGTGAAAAATTACTATTTTGAAGAACACTGATCATTACTTGGTGAGCAAATGTTCAAAATTAGTGTGGGTCAAATACCTCATTTCCAGTCTGTAGCATTACAGCTTGATGGCTGCACTAAGATCAAACTAGCTATACCACCGGTTTCTTCCAATAAGGGAGAGGCTGCTTTCAGTTACTATGCTGCCCACAGTAGGAACAAGCTTCCAAAAGAGACCGGAGATGCAATAGCCACGTTTAAATCTGACTGCACTGATATTTGAACATGAAGTGAATATAAACTCATAAATTGATTATAAAATTAATTTTGAATTAATGTCTAGCTTTTAATTTCTGAATCTTTTAATTTTACTAAAAAACTCGCCTTTCTTTGCAGTGTTGCTTTTCAGAAAGAATGTTCCTTTTTTGCTACATGAAAAAATAAGTTACTACTAACTTTCATGTTAGTAGCTTTTACAACCATTTTTGCACTTTTGTCAAAAACTTTTGTGTATTTTTGTGGAATTTATTCCAAGCACAGCAAGCCAGTTTTTGTCTCCATAACTTGAGTGTAAATCATGACATTATTTCTGTTGCAGTCCAGCTGATGGAGCATGAATACGAATTCTCTTATCTTGATGACAGATTGGTTCCTCTAATCAAATCCCACGTTTGTTTTAAGAGGTAATTTTAATCAGTTAGTCTAGAGGAGTGCACAAGCCAACATTTTTCCCCTGGGATCAATATTTGTATTGATGAGGCTCCCGATAGAACCCGTGTCTGCAGAGCCACATCGATTTCATTTTGTGAAATCCATTGGAATCAGGTGGATGCCGAACATCATTGTGTTTCACCTGGCACTGGACAGGCATTATCAATCACACACAGAAAATGGCCTGTGCGATCTGGCAGAGTTATGTGCAGTCCGTCTTTCTCAGGGACATTGTCGCTGGTGTCTGCTTGTGAGAGATGATGGCTACAAGTTAAGGATTCGCTGGTGTGTGTTTGAAAGTGTGTTTGCCATGGGCGGATTTCTTCAATCTCTGCTTGTCAGATCCGTGTAGCACGTTGTTTGCTGAAGCACTTGTTTTGTTGTGCTCAATGGATATAAATGATAGTGAGTGTTTGTAATGAATCATAATGTACCGCTCAATGCTTAATAATTTGTTCACTTTGTTAAAGTTGTCAGATAAAACTGTAGTTAACAAAGAAACTGTTGGGGTGTTTTATAAATGTACTTTTGTAAATTTGAAAAGCAAAATAAAAAAAAAAACTAATCAAATCAATAACTGGTGTCACTACTTTTTGTCTTCAATTACACACATAGGTTAAAACCCAGTTATGAAATGGACTCATAACTGGCTAAAAGAAAAAAAAAACATACAAACTTAGGAGCAGCTCTGTACTGATAAGTGACAATTATGCAAAATTAAATATTTGGCTGTAGCAGAGACAGTTTGCTGCAGAATGATGTGTAAATTATGTTAACCGTATTTTATTTCTTATACCAACATATTAGAAGTCTGGAGCCTTTTGAGTGGTTTTAACTACTTCACAATTGGCTGTAATATTTTATCTTTAAAACCTTTTTTGTGGCAATACGTGATAACATTTTAAGTACAACCCAAGCTTTTTTTTAAATAAATATTGTTCATTACATTCCTCAATAATTCCACAATAAACCTGAAATTGTAAAACAAAAATACAATGAGTTTTATTTTTTTGCAAAAATTTTTTTTCAAAAATGAAAAAAAAATCATATTTTACAACAAAAATCAAATGTTAATATAAAATATAAATTCCTTAAGCCCCCCATAAATAGCAAAGACAAGGTCAAAACTATTTGTGAAAACTGCATTTACTGAAAAAGCATTTTTTCCACATTTTAATTTGAATTACGTTGCAAATTGTCTTAACTCTTGTACTGTTTGTTTAACCAAAAATCTCAAAGCTAATATCCTTTTTGAAACCTACTTTTGAAATCCATTGGGTCGCATCATTCCTACTTAATTCAAAACAACCGGTGTGATTGACACATACCCCGGTGCGTGCAAAGAGCTCTAAAGGGTTAAGGTCATCAAATATAACAGCACACTCAACTTGTTTATTTAAATGTAAAGTCAGATGCCTTACATAGTCATACAATATGATTATTGTATTTCTCTGCTATATTTCACCTACAAAAAATATGGAGAGGAAAATCCCTTTAAACACAATCCAAAAGTTGTATATAATGTAAAACCCTTGTGACCATTGGATATTGTACTGGTGACAAAATGAGCCCTTCATACTCATAAGATTCAGTTAAGATCTGTTTCATCCAGAGCATTAGCAGCATTCCTTGTATTTAATTTTTTCCTTCCTAGAATCTGATTTTCCTTCTTTTCAGTCGTTTGGCCTCAGTCACGATAAAGTGCTCTGCTGATTCTCCTAATGGACGGTTTGCAGTATCACAGGCCTCAGGCAACTGAGGCAACTAAGACTTTGATGCTACACGAAGCGTTTCACCTATAAAATGTACGGCTGAAGCACCTCTTTGTCAATAACAGCTGCCAATGTGAATGTCATGACGACGTCTGAGAATCCATTAGACACGGCGACGCTAGCCTGACCGGTGGCATAGTGCTCAGTCACTGTATCGTCCTGTCATTTCACTGAGCCCTCCGATGAGAGATTGAGAATGAAGTGAAAGCCCTGGATCATAAAACACCAGAGACTGCCACCGGCCATTCTCACTCCAGCCTCTGATAAAGCTGATGGAGCTGCAGAAAATCCAGGGTCCACTCTGAAAAAGGCCTCTGGAGGGTTTTTCAAGAAGGTGCAAGGATCTGTTTTGTTCAAGCAAAATGTTATCATGATTATTTTTGACTCATATTCATTCATGTTACAGTAGATACTGATTAAATATTCATTCTGGTCGCAGATGTATGTTGGTGGCGCCTATTACATCTTATAATGGGCCAAAGTAGTCCCCATATATATATATTGGTGGAGTAGGATTAGAAACCCAGGTGCATGGATTGAAATGAAGCAGGGGTCCAAAACTTATGAATTTAAAACAAGAACCTTTTTTCCAGAAAGGAATATAAGACGTGGCTATTAAACATTATTCTGAGCTGGGTGGAATGCATTTGGTACAAGTTTTAAAGAGCTTCATCTGAAAGAGCTTCAGTTCTGCTGCTGGGACTTTAACAGGGAGCTGCAGCCTAATCTTAATTAAAGGCTTGATGGCAAAAGGCTGGGCTGAAAAAACTGATTTGTTCATGAGGAGAGGGAGAGAGAGAGAGAGAGGGAGAGAGAGAGAGAGAATGACTTCCTAAATCCCATACCGGATTGATCTTCCAGCGTGTGGTGTTGGGACTTCTGTAATTATGGCTGAATTGAGTCCTTGACCCACATTCAAAGTCTTATCTCTCTTCCTCTCATTCTTTCTATCTGTCTGTCTCTGTCTCCTTCCTTGTCTTTCTCAGGCTCACTAAACTGCTGAACAAGTGCCTGGGAGTAGAGTAGTCAGTTTTGATGCTGTTATGTGAGACAGAGAGAAACATACTTGGCACCTGAGGCCCGCCCTGGCACAGGAACTAATGCACATTTTACACTGCCATCTTCTCAGTCAGTGCTGCTGAAGGGAAGATCTGGTCGTTCAATAATTTGTTTCATCCATTTCTTCTCAGACCACAGAGTGAATGGTGAATGGCTCAGGGCGCTTTTACAGGTAAAGATGTAAATGATGGCGTAAATGTGCGCAACCCAAGGCTCAGCTTTGGCTTATTACCTCCGGCCAAACACTCTCAATCTCATTTCACTCGTCATGCTGGAGTATTTGTAAAGAGTCAGAGACTCATGGATTCCACACTTTTTTTTTGGACCATACACATACGCTTTTTTTGTCTTCTATTTTTTTTTAAATGCCTTGTCTTAAAATGTGTTTGTCTCTTTTTTTCTATTTTCTTTGTATTTGTTTTATCTAATTTTTAATCTTGCAATGGTTTTGATTTAATAATTTTGGTTTTGTTTATTGCTTTGGCTTGTTTTTTTTTTTTGTAATTTGTCTTGCATTTTTTTGCACCTTACTTTGTTTATTTTACTTATTTTGTATTAACTTGACCAGAGCCTATACAATGAATGTAGCTGAACAAACTCAGTATTACCAGATTGGCTTTGACCTGAGTAGACAAAACCAAACCTCTTCAGTCTGGCTCAGTTGGTACCATGAAGCGGCTCATAAACTTTCTTTGTCAAGTCAGGCTTTGGTCCTTAAGCTATGAGTAGTTCACAGGTACGTGCACATAAAAACTGGCGTAGGCTTGGAATAACCAATAACGATGAACAGGAAAAGAGTAAAACAATTTTATTTCTTTGCAGAGAGGCAAAAGATTATAGCTCAAGAATACAATGAGTTTAAACCTATATTTTTTATCTCGTAGTAATACTGTGGCTGCTGCCAAAGCAAGACAAGATTGTTGACTTAAAATTGTGGATTAGGTTGAATGCGTGAGTTAAAGAGGCACATTTAACGCAATACACACCTTCTGCGGTACAGTAAGGGTGTGACTTCTACATGTCACATTTTGTATGTGCCGTCGAAGAATCTGGCAAATATAAGCAATTCCTTCCTCGGAGAACCTATATCTTTCATGCAAATACGTGTCGGGAGACGCTAAGGGATTTTGTCTGTCCCTAACAACTCCTTCCTTATGAAGTGCTCATCTAACAATTTGCACATAAATATCTACAGGATTTGGAAGAAACAGTGAAGCCATTGTTACCAACATCACTTAAAAGTTCCTTCTATAACCCCTCTGATTTGACGAATGTGAGAGTGCAATCTCTGAGCCAGAACATAACCTGCCCCAGAGCAGGTTAGCTATGTGGTAACCAGGGTGACAAAAATCTTATATATTACCCAAAACCCAAGATTGGTGCATATATATATATATATAGAGAGAGAGAGATATATGTTTATTTTATTTTATTTTATTTGTTTTTCACTGTCTTGATTTCCCTTGTCTTGACTGGTTTGTTTCATTTTGTTTTATTTTTTCTGCATTTTTTAATCTTTTATTGAATTATTAAAACAGTATGCACTAATATGTTATAATTAATATGTGTCAGAACTGCACCTGTCATTTCTCTCTTTCCTGTGTCCCTCATTTTTCTGTTGCACTCCACCAACCAATTCCATTGTTTGTTCCTCCCTCAATCAGGTTCCATTTCTCGATTCTCACTCCTTTATATCCCTACACTTTTCCTTCTTTCACTCACCAGATCTACAGTACACAACACCTGACTCACCCTGAATTGAGAACTCCTTCTCGGTTCTCCTGCTTATACTTCTCTCATATGTTCCTCTACTAGTGCTAACCTTAGCAGCTAATCACCTTTAATCAATTTACTTGATCACTGGTCAAATCGTCTACTTACCTCCTCACCTACCTGTGATGATATCATGGCATCATTGTTCTCAACTACTTCATGGTTCAGAGACTGATGTTATGCAGTACAACTTGTTTTTAAGGAGCGCTACTGTTCTGTAAACATTAGAGTTAGAAGAAACAGTGTAAACTCGGTTTGTTCCTCAGAACTGTGACCGTGGTAATATTAATAGCCAATGCAGATATTAAGCATAGATTACATTTGCTGAAAGATAATGGGGTAATTTCTTTGTTTTGTTTGTTCTTTCAGTGCCCATGATTTATTTGACATTTATTTTTAACAGGAATAAATAATGTTAGGTTAAGAATGAAACATCAATATTTTTCACCCGAAGAGCATTCTATTTGTTACTAACAGATTCAGCTGAGTTTCAAAGGTAATCAACAGGAGGAGACTGCTCAGCTCCAGGAGCCATACATCACTGTCACCACATCCCTCTTTTCCATGACGACCGTTCTCAAGCACTGCCAGGATGCTAATCACATCTACATCCCCCCTCTTCATACGCTGTAAAACTGTGGTGAGTGTAGATAACACATCTAAGCTACAAGTTTGGTCTACTTTAGCCTCTCGGTTAATGCTTATAATCATTTTATTTCACCAAAACATCCTATGTTTAAGTGGAAGACACTAAGCTGGGGACAAAGAGATATCTAATAATGAATGGATGTGGCAAGCTGACACAAACTAGTGACCGTGTTCTTCATTTGAAAGTCACTTTGTATACGATTATATGCAGAATGAAAAATTTAAATTCCACTGCCTTCATTCTTCATCCAATGAATCTCAAGACAGCAGAGAGGTTGTTTAAACATCTCTGGCTGAAAAAAAAACCCTCTTCTGTTTTTTTCTGTGTGGACACTGACAGCACCATTTATTCCATTCTGATCATGCTGATACCAAGCCAGATGCTACTGCTGGTTTCAACGGATCATGCAAAAATCTTTCACTAAGAAAAATCACCACAGAAAACGAGTCAGTCTGGAGAGATAAAGTAGGGTCTGCTTTTGGAGATATTTAAAAAAAAGTTAACTATTCCAAAACCCAACAAATATACAAATATATCCTAACTTTGGTTTCATGAAAGTTCTTATTGGTATGTTTCTTAATATTTATATTCTGAGGTGTACAAAGAGATTTACAATCAATAAATAACTACTCATAATATCAATCTTAAGTTTGAAAATCATATTTCGTATGTTACTAAACTGCATTCTTCCACCTCAAAAACATCTCTAAGGTGAGAAATATGTGAGAAAGTTAGTCCACGCATTCATACTCTAAAATGCTTTACTGCAACGCTTTATTAGCAGAATGTTTAGTTTCCTCCTTAAACAGACTACAGCTAGTTCAGAATGGAGCTGCTAGAGTCCTCACCAGAACAAGAAAGTATGATCATATCACACCGATCCTATCCTCATTGCACTGGCTTTCTATAAAATACAACATTGATAAAATACTCCTGTTAGCATTTAAAGTCTAGCTCCAGCTGGATCATCTGAGCAGTCTGCTCTTGCGCTATATCCCGAATCTAGTGCAAGGCTATCAGTCGTTCCTAAGACAGTAAACGTCACCAGGGCACAGAAGGGCACCGAAGCTCTGGAACAAACTCCCTGATGATGACTTGGCTTGTCGCTCTGGCCACGTCTCTTTGTGTAAAGTAGCTTTCCCATGTAGTTCCCTGTGTCAATTGGAATCGCTAGTGTGGGTTTTTCCTCTCGGAGTTTCGGTTTTTCCACACGTCTAAAACACATGACCTAGACGAATTGAATATACTACAAATTGTTAACTGAATTCAAAAGATTGTCAAAAACACAATCATTATTAAACCCTTAAACATCATTTAAATACTGTTTAAATATGGCCTCTGACAAAAACTTGTAACCATTCTTTCCACAAAAGTTGCTCTAATCTATATTATGCTATTTCTCCAGTTCTGATGCATTAAATTATCACAGTTCTAAAACAAAGAATATATTGTTAAAGTCTTATGGTTTGAACCACAAGAAAATCCAACTTATAGCAGTGGTGATGGCATTAAAAGGGGTTTAAAAAAAATTCAGGCACCACAGTTTCAGATTTAATTCATTAACTCTGTTGGAATTTTAGCTTTGATTACTAATAGACTCAGATGCTAATGTTAGTTTGTATTAGGAATAGAGTTGGGATTTATTATAAAAGAAATGGCTTTAGACATTCTTGTTGATCTTTACGTGTACAAAGTCAATCAAAAAGCTCTCATTCTTATTTTTTCTGTTGTACCAGTGCTACCTCGATTTATATTAACTGCTAATATTACATAAACACTACATCTGAAACCCTGAGTCTGCTGCTAAGCCTTCCTGAAGGATATAATTATAAAGAAACTGCTCTCTTTGCTCATTAGACTCATTTAATATGCTTTTTTTCCAAACTGTGAACATTACAATTTCAGTCATTGGCACTGAGAGTAGAAGGGGTTTACACTGCATCTTCAAACCCATCTAAGTAATCTGCTCTTGAAAATCATTTAATCATGTCTGTATCGCTGCAACAGGCCTCGGTTGACTCACATAGAGGCTCATGCATTGTGCCAGCAGAGTTCGATGTCTTTCGAGTTTATTGAAATAGTTTATGAGTCATCATCGAGCTTCTTGTGGAAAGGCATCGTAATTCTAAATCAATCAAAGCATCAAGGAAATGCCACTTAATTAATCTCTCCGCTTCATTAGATTTTCCAATCATAATTAAATGATTAGTAGATATGAACTTTGTATTCAAGCCCTCCACTCGTGCATTTCTCCCTGCTGACTGTTACAGTGATGGAATGATCTCATGTGATTGGAGAGTGATTGAGAACAAGAGCTCAAGTGTTTTGAGATGAAATCGAGACATGTGAGCAGCAGAGTGTAAATAGCTCCAAAAAATAAAATCTCCTAAAACTCGCCCTCATGTATTTCCAGCCTTTAGGGCACTGTGGTAGAATCCAATCGGGCATGTGTCATGATTTATTTATTTGTAATTTTTTATTTTTATTTAATCGAACAGCCCTGATATTGTACCCTGAAATACATGCTATCATTATTGTTGCCACTCCCTTTGAAAAAGGCGTCTTCTCAAAAACAGCCTAATGAAAAGTTAAATAACACAAAAAACAGTAAGACTATAAAAATAGTGATCAGGGGCCAAGTAGCCATTTGTTGAAAACAAGTGAATAAAATAAGAAAAAGTAACCTAATCTGGCATTTTTTAAACATTGGCCATTTGGTGAAACCGTTTTCAAATTTTGGTGTGGTTAATGTGAGGTAAAAAGTAAGGTAAAGTATTCAAATATCTTCTGGGGGTGCAATCAACCTCGGGCATAGAGGCATGACATTTTTGTAAAGATATGTTAATGCATTTTGAATAGCAGTGCCAAAATGTCAGACAAACTGATATAAAGTTACAACAACATCAGATGATGGTTCTTACAATATACACAAGTTCCATGTCCATACACAAAGGCCTTCCAGGAATAAAACCCTATAAACTTTGATTATATATTACATGGATTATTTGCTATGCATTCAGAAACCATTTAAAGAATCAAAATTCTTTAACATTTGGTCAGCATACATGTAGATGATCTTTGAATTTGAATGAACGCTCAAGGATGAGTTGGTGAATGGTTTCTAATTTGCACCCTGGGAAATTATATCATGTGATCCATTCAAAGTTTCACGAGCCAGGAATGCTTCTAGACCATATGGTTCAAAAGTTACTAGCGCACACATAAGTGAAACCTTGGACAAGTGGTGGTGAGAGAACATTTGAGTCAGATAATCCAAATTTGGTCTCATGACTCATAAGAGTCAGTTACACCAGTGTGCCAAAATACATAATTTTCCCCCAAGTTGTTTGTAGGCCTGTTGTTGACTTCAATGACTGAAAAAGATGAATAATAAGAACGAATAATAAGAACACTAATGTATACACTAGGAACATTCTCACTTCTGGGAAACTATCGTCATGTGATGTTCATTAATTATTCATTAACTGATTAATTTTCTTTTCCCACTTCTTCATTTTTACATTCAATTGAATTATCTACATTATGGGAAAGAATTTAATTGGCGCATGTTTTTGGTCTTGTTGGGGAAACCGGAGGAACAGTGAGAACATGCAGTTTCTTGAACTCACCGTTAGAGTTATGAGCAGTGTAGAATATGTGATGACCCTCAGCAAAATACACTGTTTAATCAATATCACTGGTATAAATAGACACTGTGTGAGTTAAATAAACACCGTAACTGTCGCAGTGTAAAAGTTTCACTACGCAAGTTGAATTAACACTGAGGCCTTGTCAATATAGGTCCACACCATTGACACTGCTAGTATCCACCTCAACAAACTTACCTGACCTTACAATGTTGACCACAATATCTCCTGCTTTCAGTGGCTCCTCATCTCCTGGGTCTTTTAAGAGGATTATTTTGACACTATTAGAGTAAAGTGGCCCTTGGTTATTTTACAGAGCTTTTTCAGAGATACAGTTACACTCCTCCCATTTATTTCCCACAGTTTAGTCACCATCTATTTGGGTTTGATCACAGTTATTTAAACAAGAATTTAAAAAGTAATTCTTATACCGTGTTAAAATTTATTTATTTATTTTTAAAAATGATTAATTGAGTGGAGTTCATTTAACCCCAGGGGGTGTGACGCCGTATAAACCCACAAAAAGTGTTAAAATCATTCTGTGAGTTAAATATACACTTCTCCATACTCCATTCTCAAAATATGAAAGCATGGAACAACATATGAATAATTAAGTTGTGAATGCTCTGAAGGTTTCGGGGGGAAATGCAGGGATTCTCTCTTTCTCAGCCCCCCTATGTGTAGTTCTAAGACACCCTTAGCTCTTTCCCTTCCTCTCGCAGGGTTTCCTGTGCACTGGAGTGTGCCCTGCAGCCATGATGTCTTAATGTCACAGGAAAATTAAAAAACCTCTACCTCTGCCAGGGGCTTGAATCTTAATATAGACTCTTTGCTAAATCCAATACAATGGAGATTATGACTAGGTGACAGGGTCAGTAAGTACTGATTAAAATTGAGGTCAGGAAAAGGTGGCCTTTGAGAAAGTGTGAAAGGGGAGAACAAAATACTCATCAGAGGAGCTCTCAGTACAGGGCCACTGTTCAAGCAAGACCTGTTAGAACAGTTCTTGATGTTTTGAGATCTGCTTTCTTTGTGGATTTTTTTCCTTTTTACGTTGTTTAAAAGGAAATATTAGTTACAAAATTAAATGCAAGGTTAAACAGAGTATGCTTTCCTTGCTTTGAAAATGAAGGATGTTTACTGTGTATTACTGATTGATGCATGATCAAAAGCTCAATTGGAAGCACAATCTGTTTAAACATTTTCCCAGCGATCGAACGAGGCATTGTTTGTGATGCTGTCAGTAGGGCTGTGATTCAACTTTTAGTGTTGAGTAATGATTACTGGTGGCTAATGACCTCCATCTAAAAGACAACTCATGTTTGGCACTTAGATACTGCAAACTATTCAATTTCTGTTTACTGGGATGAAAGTGTGAATGGATCATGGAAAGTTTTAAAATATTGTCACAAATCACTTCATAAAATCACCTTTTTGTATTGAATCACATATTACCAGTAGCTGATGAATAAGAATTCTCGTCTGTGTGTGTTTTTTGTTTTGTATCACAGTAAAACAAACACAGTTTTACAAACATCAACATGAAAATGCAAAAACCAGCAGAGCCATGTGACTCGGTGACTGTGTACAATGCCAACCAAGTGTCAGTAGTTGCGCTTCCATCCACCTATTTTTATGCACATTTTGGAATATCAGACACTGGACGTAAATACCAAGAAGCACATCTATTTTTTAAATAGGTGTAAAAAAATTATGTGTGCAACACAGATATCTAACTGTGAGAGGGTGTAACAATGAGCAAGCCAGTGTTCAAATGAAGAAATGTGTTTTCAATTTACAGAAGATTTTTTGGAAAGGGATCAATCATTTCATTCAAAAATTTGAAAAAGCGTAGTTCTACCAACAGGAGCCAGCAGCGGAAAAAAAAATAGATTCTATGACAAATGTGATTGTTAAGACTGTATTTGTTATCTTTTTCTATTAATTCAGTATTTATGCACTTTTTAAATTCCAATAACCAATAATGTAGGATGTCAAACTGACTTTTCTGAGCTGAGTGTGTCGACATGAAAATGCAAAAACCAGCAGAGCCATGTGACTCGTTGACTGTGTATAATGCCAACCAAGTGTCAGTAGTTGCGCGTCCATCCACCTATTTTTATGCACATTTTGGAATATCAGATTTAAAAAAAAAAAAAAAAAAAACACTGGACGTAAATACCAAGAAGTACATCAATTTTTTTAAATAGGTGTAAAAAAATTATGTGTGCAACACAGATATCTAACTGTCCTTTTGGATGAAGCAAGACAAAAATTGTAATCTGGAGTTGTTACTGGAGCCACTCCTGCTATCCATGGTTTGTTTGCCAGGCAAAGATTATTGTACATTTTTGTAATACTGACATAAATTCTTCTATATTCTTTTACACACAAAGTTTCTTATTCTTTTGAAGCTACATCATAGAGTGGTTGTTCCTAAGCATGATCTAACAGTCAGAAGAAGTTCTGCACATCCAGAGTATGTGAGAGCGAACAAACACATGCTTGGGAAAATGCTGCCAATTTTGTAATCAAAAAGGTGCTTAGGTGACTAAAGAAGATACAATTTCACACACGTATCTAGACAAAATTTTTAAAAGTGCATCCTCTATATGTTTTGTTGTTCAAGTCTGACATTTTGGGTATGTCTGCTAATCATTGGTTTCTGGGGGTGTAAACACAAATATTTCAGTCTTTTTTTATGAATTCCTGCATGATGGGAAGAGGAAGCTCAAGATCATTTTAAGGGGTCGTGGACTGTGAATAGTAAAAGTGATAGTGAAAGTGATATCGCAAGTGATAGTGCACGCTACACACACAGCCTTGGCTTCACAGTTGCTAAGACTACCAGTCAAATGTGATAAACAAAAGGAAAGGGTATTTTAAAGCTGTTTTTTAAGTTGTTTGAAAATGAAGTTTAAAGGGAGATACTTTGTTCCAGGTCAGATGACGGTTCTACCTACAATCAGAGCCTATTCTGAAATAAGAGGGCGTAACAATGAGCAAGCCAGTGTTCAAATGAAGAAATGTGTTTTCAATTTACAGAGGATTTTTTGAAAAGGAATCAATCATTTCGTTCAAAAATTTGAAAAAGCATAGCTCTACCAACAGGAGCCAGCAGCGAAAAATAGATTCTATGACAAAGTCTTTATAATGTAATTGTTAAGACTGTATTTGTTATCTTTTTCTATTAATTCAGTATTTATGCACTTTTTAAACTCCAATAACCAATAATATAGGATGTCAAACTGACTTTTCTGAGCTGAGTGTGTTTTAGAAACACAAATATCTCTCACTCTCACAAACATGTAACTCCCTGATTGCTGTAACCATGATAAACTTCTGGAACCTGAGTTAAAGGTTTAATAATGATGGTTAATAGCTATAATATTTTTTATATACTTTTAATGATAATATTTTAATTCATCCATAAACTCTACAAAAAAAAAATAAAACCAGTTCATGACCCCATTAAAGGGCAATACTTTATGACTGTTGACGAAATAAAAAAGATGCAATTTTACAAAATCATAAATGGTTTTAACCAAACTATTTTAAAGAACTTTCCAAGAAGTATTGAAGTGTATTAGGCTACAGTAATTTTATTACATTTTTGTGAACCTCAGCTTAACTTGTTTGAGACTGCAAGCAAACACGTCTGGTAGACCTTCTTGCTAAAGAAAGTTTGATAAATATTCATGGGCATTATAATACCTAATTGGTGTTTAATATGCCAAGTTTGCCAACTGACAAAACGGACTAAAATATAATTACAGAATGTGTGACCATTTATTTCCTGTCTTACTGTTTACACGTTTAAATTTAGCCCTGTGTGCTGCCAAAGTAGTTTTCACCTCGGATCACAGAGAGCCTTGTGCAGTCAAACATCTTTTCATCCCCCCCTTCCTTCACGAGACCATGAAAACACGAGTAACTGCTCACTGATTTCTCATTCCAGAAACACAAATTTAGATATAAGTACAAAAAGCAGCTTTAAACTGCACTGTCAACAGCGGAGATGAAAGGGAGCAAAGCATCGGGAGCCTGTCAAACCGTTGACATTCTCGCGTTATCTGCAGAGCCTGCACTGCTGGATGCGCGGGAATCGTGCGTCTGACCGATTTGCGCCTTGTGCCTCTCTCTTTCTGTCCTTTCTTCTGACAAGCAGTGGGAAAGGAAGAGGGAACAGAGAGAAGATGATGTGTTTCTTCTTTTTCTGTTTCCAAGGCAAAATAAGGATAATTTCAAGACAAACAAGTGGTTTTTGCAGTGTTGTGTCCCTGTACATTTTCTTTGAGGCTTATCAAGGCTAATGTTGATTAGCTTCTAACAGCTCCTTTTCTCGCACTCTCTAAAGCTGTGTTTTGAGTTTGGCAATATGTTCCTCCTAATTAAACCAGTGTCTTCCCAAGCTTTTGTGCCTTTGTTGATAATTGTGTGTTTTTTTTAAATACCAGCCTTACTGAATGAAATGAAATATCTCCATGCAGACAGGCTTTATATGAGGGTATCAGCTCTTTCTGTTCCTCTACTCTCTCTCTCTCTCTGTCTGTTTATTTCTAAGTGTAGCCTGGCATATATATGCTTACAACTGGTGGACCATGAATCCAACCTTCATAAAATGTTATTCGCTGCACACACCTCTAGGGTTTTTCTCCTGACCAAATTTTAATGCTCTTGTATACTGGTTATGTACTGAATGAGTGATTCAACACAAAATTAAATGACTCACAGCCAAAACGTCCTTATGCTAACCCTTGGGAAACATGAAGATGCACTATCCAACCCAACAAATACAAGCGAACAGAACAGATTCGTAAACTTGCTGCTCTCTGTATGACTTGTTTGATTTCTGTTAATGGCGTCATATAATGTGGTCATTATGATGAGAAACCTGAAGTTCGAGAAGAGATAAAGATGCCATATCTATGGCAAACAAATGGTCGGTGCAGTTTAACTTTGTGGTTTTCCTCTTACACACTGAATGTTAATCATCTCTCTCTCTCTCTCTTTCCTTTTCACCATATATCTCTCCATCCTACTCTCTGTTGCCAAAGGTTTTAAAACTCATTACTATTTCCCGGATTAGAATTCAGAACTCAAACAATGAAGTTAATTACGACAGATGATTATTGCTGTATGAGCTCTGGAGTTCTTAAGACGGTGGTTGCCAGGGGGACCTTGCATAAGGATGCCTCAGCTAAGACTGTGTAGCTCAGCTAAACCTTACTGTGAGCTATTTGTTGTACTCCATGAAAAAAACATGCATAGCACTGGTAGACATCCTTGGTCTCAGAGGGCAGGTTTTCACCCTACGTCAACTCACAAACTAGTAGCAAAGAAAATCTTGTATGTGTAATCAGATGTTTTCTTCAAGTTTCTTGAAGGTTGAAATGAAGCAGAACCCTGCAGGACTGCACCCCCTGGGTTGTTACCCTACATGCAATGCACTGCACTATTAACCTTCACTAGGCTATCAACTTTACATTCTCATAATAATCCCCAAAACTCCCCAATGTTGTTGTCTCCACTGTGTTTTTGAGGGATCTTAGTAATGTTTAGGGAGCTAAAAAATAACTTCTCTGTCTTCTTACCAACAGAGGACCCCAATGTAATGTTCTGCTAATGTTAGGGAAAATGTTTCTACCTGAAAAGACCAATAGGTAACATCCCAACAAAGTCAAATGAGGAAAATGTATTACCGTATATATATACAACTAGTGGTGGCCCAACAATACAGGGCTCTGCTCCTTGGCCTAAACGTGAATAGGAAAAAAATGAAAATACTTTCAAAAAATAAGGTTAAATGTCTTGCCTTTATGTATTTGAGGGAATATAATTATTTTTTGATTGGTTGGAAATTAATAAATGGTATTGTTTACTTGAGGGTGCAAAAGAATGCTGAAAACAGGTAATTTACCAAAACTCTCCCATTATCTTCATTCCTGTCAAGATTTAATAAAGCGATGGACTGGCAACCCGTCTAGGGTGTACCCCTGCCTCTCACCTAATGTGCACTGGAGATCCCCCGTGACCCTGAAATGGAATAAGCTGGTTGGAAAATAAATGAATGATTTAAAAAGTTCTGTTCATTAAAGACACACACAAAAAGTTAAGTTGAATAAAAACGACTTACTCTGTAAAGTGAACAAGAAGTATTTTCAGTCAATTTATAAAAACTACTTCAGCCAAGATGGACAAGATTAAGAACGAGCACATCAGAGGGACAGCTCAGGTTGGTTGTTTTGGAGACAAAGTCAGAGAGGATAGATTGAGATGTTTTGGACATGTGCAGAGGAGGGATAGTGGTTATATTGGTAGAAGGATGTTGGAGATGGAGATGCCAGGCAAGAGGTCAAGAGGAAGACCAAAGACGAGATATATGGATGTACTGAAAGAGGACATGAAGATAGTTGGTGCAAGAGTAGAGGATACTGAGGACAGATTTAGGTGGAAACGGATGATTCGCTGTGGCGACCCCTAAACTGGGAACAAGCCGAAAGGAGAAGAAGAAGAAGAAGACTTCAGCCAATGGAGTTGAGTAAACTCCCAATTTCATTGAGATCTTTTTTCTCAGCGAATTGGTTTATTTCAGATGCACTGTAAAAAAAAAAGGGGTGTGGGAAAAAAAGTATTTGGCCATGGGGTGAACAGAGACAGGACATGGGCGATACAAAGAGTGACTTAAACTGATGAATAATAAAATGGCTGAAAACTGTGAATTATGTTTTTTTGCAAACAACTTCTCCTGAGTCTAAATTCAGTAAATATGTTGTTGCTTTAACCCTGACTGATTGTTACCTTAGTATTTGTTGTGACAAAGCTCTTTTCAATAAAATGTTGCAGAGCTGTTGAAAATGTAATCCAGATCTACATTTTACCCTTTACAAAGAATCATAAAAGCTTTTTATTCAACTTTCCTCATTGTTTGATTAAAAGAATATATTTCTGTACGAATGCCAGTTCATCCATTCTCATCACTTTCTTTTAGTTGCTAATCCTCTTAATTTCAGACATTGATAGTTCCATGCAGCAGGTCACAGAGAATTGCGACACTGGTTTTGTCATGGTAATGAATCAAAGTGAGACACATTTTAATTCACAGATGATGAGTTTGAATCTCCCTTTTTGACCCCTTCAAATCTTAAAGTCACTTTAGTATTTCGCTATATATTACAGGAACTATATCTTTCAAATTGCCTTATTTGAGTGAGAGTCTGGATTACCATTATAAAAGCCCTGCTGAATACACTTATCTTCAGCTGAGATTTCAAATAAAACTGAATTTGTGAGATCTAGTCTTAGAAAAGATAGAGTGTTAGAAAATGAATGGCAATTAATATAATAAAGAACAGAAGTAAAGTGAAGACCAATTTACTTTCCTAGGTGAGATTTTGATTTCAAAGTGAGTGTAACGGGGAGATCACAACGAATTAATACCAATTAATGCAAATTTTAGAAATTTTGGCCAGCTGACAAATATAAACATGAAAACATTACTTAGTTGGGGCTCTTTTTGCCTGGATTACTGCAGCAATGTGGCGTGGCATGGAGTCGATCAGTCTGTGGCACAGCTCAGGATTTCTGAGAGCCATGATGGCTCTGATCGTGGCCTTCAGCTCTTCAACATTAATGGGTCCGATGTATCGCGTTATTCTCTTCACAATATCCCACAGATTTTTCGAAGGGGTTAAGGTCAAGGATGACCTTGTTGATTGATGAAAATAAATTATTAACAATTCCATTTTTTCTATGTTTAAAAGATTGCTTACACCTGCCTAAAACTTCGAACAGTACTGTATTTTGATCACGACATAAAACGAATTTTGTTTATGATGATATAGTCTACTCATTGTAAACCACAATAGAATAAATTCTATAAGTTCTATTTATTAAATTCAATAAATATTTTGCACCTGGGTCAAATAATGGGAAAAACGATTCTAAATTACAAATCACATCATTAAAATGTAAAAGTGACATATTCATCTGGACAGTAATAATTAAGAGCCATTTCATTTCCCACTGACTTTTGCATAATATTAGAAAATTTATTCAAGTCGTATTTGGTAATGTCTTGGCTTTAGACGACACTGATTAAAAAGCAATATTCTTTTTAAATTTAGCGAACTGCTTTTTAAGAGAGGAAGTTTTGTGCGCACGCGCAGTGTGTCTGCCTGTAGCTGAGCGCAGGCAGCGCTATGAGAGTGACGGAGAGAAAAACACCCCTTATCTGTAGAGAAAGGCTCAAAAGTTCACTCGTTTCATACAAAATTGTCCCTGCGACCTGGTAAAGCCACATATCGTACCGTCTTTCCGCGACCGTGAAGCGGTGTGTCTAAGAGGTCTGTAAAATTATTTTTTACTAGTATTTTGACCACTGGTTTGTGCACTGACACAAAGACAGATGCTTTCTCGATTTACACGATTATGTGCTGCTTTTAAAAAACAAACCGGACTCGCGCGGCGGTCGTACGAAGCGCGTTTCGATGTTTTAGCCGCAAAGCGACATTCTTTCCTCGGCTTTGTTATGGTTCTTTCAGTTGTTTGGGCCGTGCGTGAAATTTAGGCCACACGAGACGAGCCTTGGTTTGCTAACTTGGCTTCTTTGACTCTTTTCTCTACGTTATCCGCTTTAATTGCACAATACGTCTGGTTAACGGATAGACGGCAAGTGCTCGGCTCTCATGTGTGCATCATACTGGTGCGGTCATGTAAAGATAGTCTTGTACCGATTCATAACACAAACTTGGGCGGTTGGGAATTATTTCGCAGCGCATTACAAACATGTCCGATTCGCGAATGAGTCATTCTTTTGAGTCGACTCTTTGCGTTGATTTGATTCGCAACTCCGTTATGAAGGTTTTGTATTTTCACGACTACGAAATATTATAAAATATACGCTCTCATTCTTGACTGTTTTTTTGGCCTCACATTTCGTATAAAACATCAATAATTCCATTGAATAATAAACAAAAATGTTGCCAGAAATCACACTTCACGTTACTAAAGGAAGCGTATTTGTCTTCAATATTTTATTACACGGGCTAATTGTGTGGAAAATGTTTTATTTTTATTACTGCCCATTTTTTTATCAACCAAAAAGAAGCAGTTTCATTCAACATTTTATTTTACCTTAATCATGTTTTATTTTAAGAGTAAATACAATGTTTTCGTATACATCTTTATATCATTGCTGTCTAATTTTTCTCCAGACCTAAATCATGACTGTTTACACCATGATCCTATTATGCGTGTGTTATTTCTTTTTGTAATTAATTAGGTTTTGTTTTCTGTCTTAAAAGGTTTTCTTTAGTTACGCTGATGTCCCGTTTTTATTCTTAGATGTAGTATTCAGCTCAGTATCAAATATCCTGAGAAAACATGAACTTGAAATAGTGAGTCTAATGCTTTTTTTTCCTGTTTTTTTAGAAATCGTGTATATTTGTAAAAGTGCACAATAGGAGAATGCATGAGAAAACCCAAATGTTATAACCTTCCAGTTTGGGACACCGCCTGAGTCTCTGAATGGGAGGTGTGAGCTTGCTCTAGGTGAAGACAGACGTGAGAGAACAGTCACTAAAAGTCTCCAAGAACCCAGAAAGGTGCTAGCTGCTAGATTTGTCTCTTGTCGCTAGATTTAACAAAAATCTCTAGGGGGTCTGAAAAGTTGCTAAGTTGGCAAAGATGATGTATTTATCTTCATGTTATATTATGTGGAAAAAAAAACTACACAACTAGCTTCAGAATGTGAAATAATGTTTGCTCTGGGAGATGTTTTCTACTTTGTGAGGGTGTCGCATTTGATTCAGCTAAACCTTAGTTTTTTTAGCACCTTGATAATCTATAAGATAAGGGTTTAATTTAACATTCTGATTTTCTTAGCATTTTTATGATACAGTTGTGCTCATAGGTTTACATTTTTTTATTTTTCAGATAATATGAGTGATTATTATTATTTTTGTTCACTCATGGTCAGTGGTTGGGGGAAGCCATTTATTGTCAAACAACTGTGTTTACTCATAAAGACAGTGGGACACGGATATTTAGGGAATGTGTGAGCTCCAACGCACAGGACACTTGAACAAAATTGATGGGATGATGAATGTAGCATGTTATCAAAGGATACTGGAGGAAAATGTGCACTCATCAGCTCGGAAGCTGGGTATGGAACATCACTGGACATTCAAACTCTACAAAGATCCAAAACACAAGGCCACTTGTCATTGGTTACACTAGGGCTGGGCGATATGAAGCAAAAAATATATCTCGATATATTTTGCTATATCTCGATATACGATATATATCTCGATATCTTTACAGGATTTATAACACCCCAAAAAAACCTACTACAAAAACAAATATTACAAATTTCAAAGTCGTTTTTTATTGAAGCTCAGAGGTAGGTGGTTCCAAAAAAAGTGCAAAAAAAATGGCAAACACGCAAAGTGGGGAAAATTAAATAGACATTATATCGATATATATACGATATGCCAGAATTCATAGCGAGTTTAAAAATCGAGATATCGCCCACCCCTAGGTTACACCAAAACAAAGTGAAGGTTCTGGAGTGGCCATCTCAGTCTCTTGACCTGAGTATCATTGAACAACTCTGGGGAAAACAAAACCTGCAGTTCATGCAAGAACCCAAGAATTTACAAGATTTTGAGTCTTTTTGCCAAGAAGAATGGGCTGCTATATTAACAGAGAACATAAAGAATCTCATCGACAACTACCTCAACAGACTTCAGGCTGTCATTGATCTTAAAGGAGAATACAAAATATTAAGATCAGGGTCATTTGGAACCAAGTTGTTTGACAATAAATGGCTTTGCCCAACCACTAACCATGAGTGGAAAAATGCTTTTGTGTTATCATTTATATTTTCAGAAAAATGTCCAAGAAAGCAAAATTTTGCTAGGGTATGTAAACGTACGAGCTCAAGTGTAGGATCGTTATTGTCATGGTTTAGGTTTGGGATAAATGTGACAGAGATGATTATGCAAATGTGTAAAAATATGCTGTTGCAATATGATGATAAAATGGATTCCTAAAAAGTATTAAATTAATTGTTTAAGCACTTATGACACCAAGGAAAACAATTTATGGATATTTAAAGATGTGTAATACAAGTTCCCCATGTGGGTGTGAGACAAGTAATTTTTAACTATAAGCTATTGATTTGTTGGCTTCAATATACTCTTGCATATGTTTGCGAGGTCATGTGTGGCTGATTCTGTGTGTTCAGGATGGCTTCTACATAGACAGAGGTCGGTATGTGCAGTTAGTCATTGTTTCCACTCATTCCGAGGGCTGTCGCTCTGAGCCTCTGCACTGGGAAGACATGGGAACACAACTTGCAGAGCATTGAAAACAAGGTCTGTGACTAAACCTGTTTTAATGTGTTATTGAAGGATGGTAAAATTTCTTTGAATAGTGGAGAGCACCATGTATTCTTCATGAAGAAATAGGTTTGAGGACACATTGAATGCCTTTTATAATTTAGTAAAAAGAGTTCTTATGAATGTCATCCCACACATTCTTTAAAACAACTCTACAGTGCTGTCACAGAACATCACAGTCCTCTACAAAGATACGTATAGTATTTGTGTAACTGGATCTTTTTGCCATTAGCACCCACTAAATGTAAAGTTAATTGTGAACCGGGATGTCTGCAAACAGACTTCCTCAATGACCTGTTTTGGGGTCATGTTTTTTTGTGTGCAGGCTGAGCAGTTTGGCAAATCAGGGACGTGGAAGGGTTAAAGTGGGCCATGTCGCAGGTTTCTACACCCCCTCCCCCAGGGGAAATGACATCAGGACCTGTGGCTGAGAGCTGGTGTTATACACAGGTGAAAGTGGTGGAGGAAAGCAAGTGCTGAGCTGAGAATCAGTTGTGATGCATGTTCTCTGTGTTTTTATCCCCAGGTTAAAGTGGTAAAGTTTTCGTACATGTGGACGATTAACAACTTCAGCTTCTGTCGGGAGGAGATGGGGGAAGTTGTGAGGAGCTCGACATTCTCCTCAGGCCCCAATGACAAGATGAAATGGTGTGTTCAGAAAGTCATCCAAAGCCCTCATGTGGCCTCTTAATTCTCCTTTCAAAAGCCCAGCCGCTTTCACAAATACAGGCTTGACCTCTTCCGACATCATTGTCTGAGAGTACACGGATGCTAGGTTTGATTTAGTTTGGATTTGCGCTGAACCCTCTGGGACACATTTTTGGAAATCACAGATGATGTTTTTAAACAGCTGGACAAAGTATTTTTGACAAAGTTCAGACTTTTTCAGGCAAGAATTCTGCGTTTGTCTTATCCACTAACTTTTATCCAGACAACCAATGATTTCTAAAGGAATTTCCTGAAAATTCACGAGGATGCCAGAACCCCACTGTAACTACTGCCATCAATCAATTAAAAATGACTAATTAATTAACCTCTTAAGCCCAAGAGTCCCCGGTACCGGGGACTTGCCCCCTTGTGCGTTACATTTTCAATCATAGCTCACTAACCCTGAGAATAACCCACACATATTAAATACTGTTGTGTTCAGCGGAAACTCCTCTAAAAACGTATCTAATTCAATTTCATATCCGTTAACCACAGCTCGAACGCCATGCAAATAAACAACAACATGTCCGGAGTATAATTCATGACCACGTTTTTGTTTATGTGCGATATGTATCCACAATATAAACGGAAACACCCAAACCTTGACATTAAATGAAAGCTAACAACCAGCTGAATCCAGCGATATGCAACTCATTTACATTGCATGAAGTATTTCAGAGCAGGGAGCGAAAGTTCCCCGAAAAAACGCCAGCAAAAACCAAGCAAGCATGTAAATCTTGTCTTGCCTTTGCCGTTTTTTCAACAAAAAGTTATTTCCATAGCGATAAAAGTCCGTTTGTTGTTATGTCCGGTCGATAGCTTCGCGAAAAGTCCATTTTGTGTTTTTTCTGTTGCTCCAGTGCTCCTCTTACGTCACCAAATATGGAATGACTCCCCGTGCGTAAGAGGTGGTCTCTCCACGCTGCGCGTCGTGTGATTCGTCGGCGATCCCGTCAGTCTCAAATGGTTGAGCTGATTGGTTTCCATAGAATCAGAGCTTTCCAGCGATGTATAGAGCTCCCGGATTGGACAGATGGTCGGGGGGTAGGGACATGCAGAAGCTCGACGTCGAAAGCGTTTGTGAATGAAATGTTCCCAAAAGCGCAGCAAGATGGCGTAAATGAGCTTCTACCCCCCTTTTACAGCGTTTCTTTAGGAGTTTTTTTTGCTGAAATCATGTCCCATAAGCAACAAAAGAAGACTATTAACGAAGCTGAAGCTTTGGATAAGATTTTTTCCATATTTCAATTATTGTGCCAAATTGTGCCAAACTGTGCCAACATGGATTACACCTGAACTTTGTTCAATCAAAACCTTTACAGAATATTAGTTTCTTGTAGTATGAACACCAAACTTGCTACAGATGTCCTTGACATGTAGTGGTTACAATTGATTGTGTTTATTTGCTTCGTTATAAGTAAAATAAGGAGATATTGGAGGAAACATGTGTTTTTTTTTTTAGGCGGAGTTCATTTTTTGGCCATTCCAACATCAATTGCTCTTACCCTGTGTTCTTGACTGTCAAATTAACTCATCCACACCTCTCCCCGAGAACCTATCTTCATTTTGATACCAAGATTTGCAGTTTAGGCCTTGTAAAAGCTGAGAAATGCCTTAAAAAGTAAAAGTATAGGATTTTCGGAAAATAGGCCTCAGGGCTTAAGAGGTTAATTATTAGCACACAATGAATCTGTTGTGTAAATATAGGACTTTGGGTTCCCATTTCCTATTTTAATGTGATGCAGTATAATTCATAGTTCACAGAATATAGTAAAGCAATTTTGTTTAAGCTGACTTGAAGTTAAAAACATGAATTGGTGAATTATTGCAATATTAACTGCACTAAGTTTAAGTTCTGTTAGTTAACTTATTATAAAAAATAAATTGTCCTGTATTGATAAAATTTCAGTTTGATTATTGAGTTTTCTTTTATTCCTGATTATCTTCTTGAATGGTTATGAGTATGGCGTGAGCTATTTGAGGTTCTTGTTATTTAGCTGTGGATTTTCTTCGTACTGTTGTATTGTTTTCTTTTTAATTTGACTCTTTTATGTTTTAATTTATTGGGTTGTCTCAAGGTGTCTGCGCGTGAACCCCAAGGGTCTGGATGATGAGAGTAAAGATTACCTCTCTCTGTACTTACTTCTCGTCAGCTGCCCGAAAAGTGAAGTGAGGGCAAAATTCAAGTTTTCTTTACTCAACGCCAAACGAGAAGAAACTAAAGCCATGGGTAAGAGTTTTGTGGAATAACTCACTTGAGATAACGTGAGACCTGTGGAATAACTCAATCATGTAACATTCATCAATGTTTTTACAGAAAGCCAAAGAGCCTACCGCTTTGTCCAGGGGAAAGACTGGGGCTTCAAGAAGTTTATCAGGAGAGATTTTTTGCTGGATGATGTAAACGGACTTCTTCCTGAGGACAAGCTGACACTCTTCTGTGAGGTACCATAACGCTGCATGAATCATCGAGTTCAAATAACACATTTGACCCACTGCAATGACTATTAAAACCAGTCAAAGATTTTAAATCTCTTTATGTTGTGCATAAAAAAAAAAATTCTTACAATTTTTTGCAATCATAAAAGAATAGGACTTTTCCCTTTAACTATTAGGACTAGGACTATTAGGACTATTATGCTTATAGGACTATTCCCTGGAAACCTCCAAAACCACACTTCCTAGGACTCATCCTCCATGCCGTAAGGTTCTAAAGTATGATTTTTTTAAGGGTAATTTTCTTGAGATTTATTTTTGTGGATAAAATGTCTTCCGAAACCAGTGTCAATTAAAGTTTGTTCAAAAACATTGTCCTAAGAAAGTTTTTTACAATTACAGTATTTTTCGCCATATAAGACGCACTTTTTCTTCCCCAAAACTGAGGGGGAAAAGTTGGTGCATCTTATACGGCGAATGCAGAGCGCCGCGGAGCGGAGGGCGGTCACGGCCGTAGGAAAGGCGCAAGAGAGCCCGTGGCAAGCCCTTTTAACATTTAAACATCTGCCCTGACTATCCACAAATGCATTTAAAGATAGGAATAAATTTATTGTGACTAGTAGTAAATATTACAGATATCTTTAAAAATTAGAGATATCTTTAATTATATTGCAGATATCTTCAATTGAGTTTTGAATAGTCAATATATAATTGGAGATATCTCAAATTCACTTTCTTACTAGGGCAATTACAATTGAAGATATCTCTAAATGTCTTTACGCCCATCAAAATATATTTACTACTAGTCACAAAACATGTATTCCTATCTTTAAATGCATTTGCGGATAGTCAGGGCAGATGTTTAAATGTTAAAAAGGGCTTGCCATACGTCGGCCATAATTGTACACCTGGCGGTGCGCGCTGACGTCATCGCCTATCTCTGCTCGTCGATCCTACCATAACGCGGATCGTAAGGAGCAGGTAAGCAGCTGCATTGTGCCAGTTATTATTACTAATGTAGTGACAATGTTACTGGCTATTATTAGTAATGTGGTGACAATGTTACTGGCTATTATTAGTAATGTAGTGACAATGTTACTAGCTATTATTAGTAATGTAGTGACAATGTTACTGGCTATTATTAGTAATGTGGTGACAATGTTACTGGCTATTATTAGTAATGTGGGGGCAATATTACTAGCTATTATTAGTAATGTGGTGACAATGTTACTGGCTATTATTAGTAATGTGGTGACAATATTACTAGCTATTATTAGTAATGTGGTGACAATGTTACTGGCTATTATTAGTAATGTAGTGACAATGTTACTAGCTATTATTAGTAATGTGGTGACAATGTTACTGGCTATTACGGTATTACTAATGTGGGGGCAATGTTGCACTGGAACAGTGATGGTGATAACGAATGGTGGACTTTAGAGTGATGAGTGGGGGAAAAGAAAAAACGTACCGGTATGTTTGTCTTGTTGTTGTTTTTTTCACTGATCCAAAATACGGTAGATCCGATCTGGCATATAATTGTTCTTAAACTGCTGTTAACTTTTACACAGTTGATATAAAATATTTTACTACTGTATTTGGTTCAGAATCTTTTTTTTTTCTAGATCTTCCTCATTTAAAATTGGGTGTGTCTTATATGCA